>CM067847.1:407042432-407674932 GCA_034509565.1 Triticum monococcum | reverse complement strand
GAAAAATTTGCAAAGTGAGATTAGAATAAAAAGGGTCAAAACAGTGATTTCGCCCCCACAGAGCCATGTTCTGACGTGTATATGTTCTCCACAGCTTCTTGTTGGCATATGAATCTTGACACGGGGCATTAGCACTAACTCATCTTTTATTTTGTTATTATATACACCACAGACGGCGATAGCCCCCCTAAAAATCAATAGACACACAACAACCACTTGTAAAATTCATGTTGTTTACATATAGCCAAAATGAAAACCACCTACAAGACACGAGAAGGCACTTACACTTGATATATGTACCATATAGGCAACACAGGAAAAACTAATCCAATTGCAGTCGCAAGAATATACACATGTGATGGTTTTTTTATATTAGATGGAAACCGGCGAGTGCAATCTGATCTGTGCAAATGACCACAGGAGAATACAGTGCCCAGCCTGAAGATCATTTCAATGCCGGCCGAGTACCAAATTAATCATTTCTCATGACTGCAGTAGGACCAAATCCGGCAACCACCATCCATCAATAACACACCGAGCGCCGTGCTACTCTGGTAAAGCATTTTGAGAATCGTCTTCACAAATATTTGACGAGGGGTTTGGATTGATTATTGCAGGCATCCATTGCTCAGGAATCACAATAAAATAAGCAGACATTGCTTTCCTAAACCGCTTCTTGTACTGCATCGGTGAGACAACAGTTGGAGCGGCATTCTTAGGCCCACCTAGAATGCCAGAAGATTTGACCCATGTTTCAAGGTGCTTGTCCCATGTATACTGCCTCATGAAATCAATTATTCCCAGGACAAGCTCATGTTTCTCCTCATCAACACCCACAAGCAAGGAATAATCCATTACATCAATTCCCTGAAAAAGCCATCGGAGTCAGTTGATGACTCAATGTTTATACATATGTTTGGTATCAGTGTCAGTTTGATAATAGTTCTACTCCCTCCGGTCCTTTTCACTCCGCGTATTATATTTGTGTCAACTCAAACTTTGCAAAGTTTGACCAAATTTCTATTAAAAAGTATCAACATCTATAATACCAAACACATATACTATGAAACTACATTTTATAATGAATCTACCCATATTGATTTGAAATTGTGAATATTGATACTTTTTTCTACAAGTTTGGTCAAAATAGAGATACTTTGACTTGAGACAAAACTTATATGAAGACTAAAAAGAACCGGAGGGAGTATATTGTACATATCTCACGTCCCCTGTCCACACAGTGTCTAATATGTTGCCTAGTGCCCGCTACAATGTTATTGGTGTAAATCACAAATCCTGACAGAGTATATTCATGCCAGCATGAGATGCATGTTTCTTGTGGTCATTTGATGAGATGCATGAGATGGTCACATGATATCTCATGTGATCACATGATATACACATGTAACGCATGTTTTTGAAGAAGAAAAAAATCTAGTATCAAGTTGTATAAATCACGGTGGAAGTTATCCTATGACTTATATTTTCTTTGTCTTTATGAACATAAGTAATGCGTTGATGAAATAGATCATTCATGTCAGCATCAGAACTTACTGCTAGAAAAGAAGTGTCATTCCAAACAGCTCTTTCAAGAAGGCGCTTCGCCTTGTTCCCGACAAAAATTGGCGACGTTGGCATTGCCTCAATTAAGTTCTGGTCAAGCAGGACCTTGTTCCTGCTGGAGTCTGCATTATACCTTGACCTTGAAGATCCCTTGAGATCATAAAGCCTCGTAATATTCCGTCCAAATAAGAGATTTTCCATCACGAGCAAATCCATTTTTGATTCCTTGCCACCTTTCAGATGCTTAATTGTAACCTAAGCAAAAGCATACCATTTTTAGTACTACCCAACCCTACCACAGAAAAGAAAAAGCCACGCCTATAATTTTGGGTCATTGGCTCAATGAACTCCAGCAAAAGCATACCATTTCTAGTACTGCCCAACCACATCATACATTATTTGAGAGTTTAATCCAGTCCCAAAGTTGCAAAACTACCTGCGGACACGACTTGCAGGTTGCAAGATCTCCGAAGGTGTGTTCAAGGAAGCACATACTAGATCAAATAAAATTGTCGTAGGTGCATAACATATATTTATTTAACCAAAAAGACTAACAAAATCAATATGAAGCGCAACTAATATACCTCATTACTAATTACTAGATGCCCCAATGTGAGCTATGTGAAAAATGCAGGGAAATGGTTTTATGTATAATATGTGCATGATTCTAAAACTGGACAATTTTTTTTATCCCAACCCAGCAGCAAAATTACCAGATCCCAGAAACTATCATATATTCATCTAAAAGTTCAAATTGTTAGTTACATTATGTTCCATGTATAGCCTGAATATTTTCCCCATTGTATGAGGAGTTTTCCGCATATTTACCACCTGTACATGTATATATATACTGGCTTTTGGCCCCCAGAAAATACAGGTTGCATATTTGTTGGGGTCTTGTTGGTCGTCGGATGCGTATTTCTCAGGATGTCACTTTTGATGAGTCTCATCCTTTCTACCAGCGTCCATCTTCCTCGACCTTTTCAGTGAAGGATGTTAGCCCAGAACTACTCGCTAGCACTCGAGTACACTGATAAACGACCGGCGGATGAGCACACACACATACTACTCACACACTCACTAGTGTATCACATACACACACACTAGTAGCAGTAGTAGTATACAGCACTTGAGGCTTGGAGCACACACGGTGGTACTAGAAGGAGGAAATGCCTGGTATTGCAAACTTGAAATGGCCTTATCTTACAACGATGGGGACCTGCCCCTTATATAGTGGTTCTAAAACCGACTATGTGCTGGACGTGCACAACACACGAAACTACCATGTACTACCAAGGAAACCTCTAGGTAAGTTCCTTGCACCATCTAAGCGTACTACTAGGTAACTACCACTTCCTTACATGCAAAGGAAGCTGCTGCCGCTGGTGCTGCATGCATGCAGCTGCATGTTCACTGAAGACCATGGTTGACTCAACAATCTCCCCCTCAACCTTGTCGAAGGAGTTTGACGTTGACGATTCCGACTATCGTGCAACTTGTGAAACCGGACGTTGCCTTCGTCGGGATATCCGTCTTCTGGGGCTTTGTGTAGCCCGTGCGCCCTGCTCATGCTTTGCCACCAGAGCGAGGACCTCCTGCAAGTCCTCCCCCGCGCGCTGTACGTAACCTTTCGTGACGAGCCGTACCTTGTGCTTGATGAAGGCGCCGTGCTCGTCCTTCTTGATCTCGGGGTGCTGCGGTCGTCCCGCAGGTTCGCCGAGAAGATCCCCCTAGGCGTCGGAACCTATGTGGAGCGCCAACATTGTTGTCGGCATCGAACAGGTCCGACCGCGCTGTTGGCGGGGACATGAACTGCCCAGCAACCACCTCGCTTGTGGGCGTCAATCTTGCTGGGGTCATAGTTCCTGACGTCACACTGCCCGGGAACTCCCTTCCCGGGGTCGTCGTGTCGGACGTCATGCTACCCAGAAACTCACTTCCTGTGGATGACTTGTCGGACTTCGCATTACCCGGGAACTCCCTTCCCAGGGTTGTTGTGCCGGGCGCCGCACTGACAAGAGTGGCTTTTCCTAGGAAAGCGGAGTCCTTGTCATTCTTCTCATCAGACTTGCTTGTCGGGTCTCCCCCGACAGTCGTGAGTCGTGCCTCCCGCACGGACTCAACGGACCCTGAGCGCGTCGGGGCTGCAGTGTGACCGACCACAGAGCACCATGCTCCTGCACGGTCTCGACAGTCGCCACCAGCGTGGTCGGGGCGTGCCCGACCAGAGAGTATCGTGCCTCCCGCATGGACTCGATGGACCCCAAACATGTCGAGGTCATGGTGTGGCCGACCATAGAGCACCGTGGCTCCTGCACGGTCTCGACGGTCGCCATAGTCATGGTCGAGGCCTTGTCGCCCCATGACCGTCTCTTCATCGCCCCCCAGTTGAGGCTTGTCGAAGAGTGTCGTGTTGCCCACACGGGCTTGCAGAACCCCAAGAACCTGGTTGTCGGGGTGTGGCCGACCTGAGTGCCGTGCCTCTTGCACGGGCTCACTAGTCGCCAGCATCATGGTTGAGACGTGGCCCACCATATGCGTCGTTGCCGTGCCTCCTGACACGGGCTTGTTGGGTCCCGAGGATGTCGGCGACGTCTTTGCCGTGCCAACTTGCACGGGCTTGTCGGGTCCCGAGGATGTCGGGGCCGTGATTGCCATGCCAACTTGCACGGGCTTGACCAGCGTCACAAGGGATGTGGTTGCCGGGGTGTGGCTCCCCCACACCCGGGTCTTCATCTCCGCGCAGTCGTAGGCCCCCGAGAATGTTGTTGTCGGGGAGAGCGCTACCGATGTCGGGAGGGGTTTACTTGAAGAGCTCCGTGCCTCCCGCACGGACTTGACGGTTGCCGGCACCGTGGTCGCCGGAGGTGCTGCGCCCTCCTGCACGGCTTCGATGCTTGTCGGGACCATGGTCTCCGGAGGCGTTGCGCCTTCCTGCATGGTCTCGATGCAAGCCATCATCATTGCTGACCCACAGTCCTCTTCAGCCTGGACGAGGTTCGCCGCGGCTGTGGCATCCTCGTCAGCCATCCTCTTGCGGCACTCACGGGCCCAGTGGCCCTTGATGCTGCAATATCGGCACTTGTCTCGGTCGTCGTTGCCGGCACCTCGTCCGGCTCCACCCTGGGTGCGACCACCGCCTCTGCCAGTGCCGCCTCCATTGCTTTGGGCACCGCCACCACGTCCTTGACGCTTCCTCGCCTCCCACTTCTTCGAGAATAGGAGTTGTCCGCCGCCGAAGGTCTCTCGGTCGTCGTCAATGCGGTCCTCAACCACCCGCAACCGGCCCATGAGCTCCTCGATGGAGAGCTCACTCAGGTCAAGCAAGGTCTTGATGGAGACCGCTACCTAAGCGAAGCGAGGTGGCACGACGCGGAGAAATTTCCGCACGACTCTCGCATCGTCCATGGTGTCGCCGAGCGCTCAGAGTTGTGACGCAACGCTAGAGATCCGCATGGCGAAGTCGTCGACGAGCTCGCCATCCTTGAAGGCGATGTTCTCGAAGTCCGCCTGTAGCTTCTGCACGTTCGCCTCACGCACGCGGTTGCTGCCGAGGCGCTGGGTACAGATGGCTTCCCACGCCTCCTTGGCGCTTGCCTTCGCCGCGAGCATGCCGTGCATCTCCGGCAGCGTGGCACGCATAAGCGCCGCCACGGCTTTCCTATCCTCCTTTCTCTCGACCAGGTCATCCTCCATGGGAGCCCAGAGGCTCGCCGCATGGAGGTTGCACTCCATGATCAATGCCCACTCGCCGTAGTTCGAGCGCGTGAGCATCGGGAAGGTGATGGGTACGCTACCGCTGAATGCGGTCTCGCGCACGATCTCCCTAACCACGACTTCACCGCGATGGTCGTGACTGGACCAGCTGCGCCCTCGCCGGGAGCTGTCCTGTGATAGCCACGACTGGGAACCACCTGATGTGGTGCGCTGCCGCACTCCTTTTGCACCGGCCATGGCTACCACAACCTGAGGCTCTGATGCCAATTGTTAGCCCAGAACTACTCGCTAGCACTTGAGTACACTGATAAACGACCGGCGGATGAGCACACATACGTACTACTCACACACTCACTAGTGTATCACATACACACACTAATAGCAGTAGTAGTAGTACACAGCACTTGAGGCTTGGAGCACACACGGTGGTACTAGAAGGAGGAAATGTCTGGTATTGCAAACTTGGAATGGCCTTATCTTACAACGATGGGGAGCTGCCCCTTATATAGTGGTTCTAAAACCGACTATGTGCTGGACGTGCACAACACACACGAAACTACCATGTACTATCAAGGAAACCTCTAGGTAAGTTCCTTGCACCATCTAAGTGTACTACTAGGAAACTACTAGATAACTACCACTTCCTTACATGCAAAGGAAGCTGCTGCCGCTGGTGCTGCATGCATGCAGCTGCACGTTCACCGAAGACCATGGTTGACTCAACAAAGGATATCTCTTTCCTCACTTTTCCCGACGCTCCTATCGCTCTTGTTGAGTCTTTTCCCATCCGTCCTACTGCTCCTGCTTCTTCGACTACTGCAGATCCTCCGCCACCATCTCCTATTGTTTTCTCACCTCACTTATCACTAAATCTGAGAACGGTTTTTAGAAAACTGGGTGAGATGGTTTGGTTTTTATGCTGGGCTTAATTGGTTCAGTTTATTTGGGGCGAGACATTTTTTTCAGTTCGGTTTGGTTTGGGTATGTGAAAAACCAGTTCGGGTACAATTGGTTATGGGCTCAAACAGTTTGGGTATTAGGGGCTACAAACTACGGGTCCAACCGGTTTCCACGCTGGTTCCTCGCCTCCACAACACACCAGCGAGCAGCAAGGGACCGAGAAAAAAAAAAGAGAAATCCATCTTCCTCCTCAGTCCTGACTCCCCAACCGGCCAACCCCTACTCACCCGGCGGCCGCACCATCCCATCTCCTCCCTGCCGGCCGCCCTGACATGGAGTCTTGCTGTGCCGCTTGCCGCTTCCCTAGCGCGGAGATGCCGCCGCAGGGGCCGCATTAGTAGTAGCTGACTGTGCGAAAATGGCACTGCCGACGACGGTGGTGGCATTCGTGTTGGTGCCAAAGATCGCGGCAACCCTCATGAGCAGGCATGTCGGAGGAGCCGTCAACTACGTCGCCGTGGCAGAGGCCCTGCGGGTGACCCCATCAGTACTAGCCGCAGGGAGAACGTCAGCTGCGCGCTCTACTTCACCATGCTCTACGCACTGTCCGCTGAGGACACACGACGGGAGCATCACAAAGGGGAACACTCCTTCCGCCGCCGGTGGTGACAGGCTGCCTGTCATGTAGAGTGCGATGGCGACGATCCTGCCATTCATGATATGCGCAGCAAACAAATATGTGACCACTTTGGCACTTTGCTGGGCATACAGATACAGGGCGGCAGTCTCCCCTGCATCACAGCCATCTCCGCGGCCGCTGGCCGTGATCCTCATGCGGGTGTTCTTCGCTGTGGTGGTGCCATGGTGGCAAACAGGTAGCCGTGCGTCCACAATGTCATCTGATGGCCGTGGTGGAGGCCACCTCGGGAGCATCCACAATGTCATCCAATTCCAAACGGTGGCCGGAATCTTTGCTTTCTTGTTCGTGCAGATGGCCATGCACCTACTGGTCGTCATGGGCGCTGGGAGGCTCCTGGGTTCAAGCATCCAACAGCAATGTCCGCGGGCTGACCATGGCCCGCAGGCTGCAGAATGGCCACCTCAAAAGATGGAGATTCAGCCAGAACTCCTCTCCCCCTAGCCGCGCGCCGCCCACCTGGTCGACCCTGCCGCTCACCTCGTCGACCCCGCCACCGTTACGCACTTGTAGCTCGACCTCGTCGACCCCGCCGCCGTGGCCAAGGCGCTCGGGCCGCTCGCCAACTTCACCTAGCGAGCGTTTTCTACGTCGTGTGGTCGAGCCACCCGACGGAGCACCAAAATCGGGAGGTCAACGCCGGCATGCTCCGCAAATATGCTTCACCCAGCTATGGTCCGCTCCTAGCACTACATAACCAATCTCAACCTATAAGCTAAAACCACGGTTCCTATCAATAGTTTAGTTCGGTTTAGGTGGAAATAACTTGTGGTTTAGTTTGGTTTGGGTCGCAATTAGACATTCAGTGGGTTAGTTTGGTTTGGTTTTTCAAAATTTGTCAAATGGGTTCAGTTTGGTTATGGGTGAGTTCCCCAACCATTGCCAGATTTACTTATCACAGGATTACGTACCTTCATCCCCGGTGGCTTCCCCGTCTCTATCACCTGAGACTATCCCGGTGATTCCTCCTTGTATTCTTCCATCTTTTCCTCACATTTATACTCGTTGTCCGCATGTTGTGGATAAGTCTACTGATGCACCATCTACTTCTCGTGTGCCATCTTCCTCATCTGAGCGACTCGGCCTACTTATGGCTTGCGTCCTTCTCCGCTTCCGCCTGTTGACCACCTTGGCCTTCCAAGCGCTGGCGCCGCTGTTCTTGAGCCCACTTCTTATTCTGATGCTATTGTTCACCCCGAATGGCAGCTTGCGATGGCAAAGGAGACTGTTCCTCTTGAGCGCACCGGCATGTGGGATCTCATTTCTCTTCATCCCCGTGTTCGTCCCATCACTTGTAGGGTCTACAAGGTTAAGACTCGTTTTGATGATTCTCTTGAGCACTACAAAGCTTGTCCTGTGGCTCGTGGGCAGCAGGAGCATGATTGTGATTACGATGAGACTTTTGCTCATGTGACCCATGTGATAGTTATATTATGTTCCATATATAGCACGTGTATTTTCCACATTGTATAGGGATTTTCTGCATATTTACCACCTGTACATGTGTATATGTATATACTGGCCCTTGCCCCCCAGGAAATATAAGTTGCATATTTCCTAACACAAATGATCATACCCATGTATAAAATGGAGGGCCTCAGAACGGAAATGTAATCCTTTTCTCTGGAGACTGTTATTGGAGCAGCTTAGTTGTATTGCATAGCCCATGGGGCAAATATATATACATGTAAAGAGACCTAGTACATTAGTTTGTGGTACAAGGAAATTTAAACTAATACGACTATGTAAAGAGACCTAGGCTATACTGAGACTGCATATCAAACTAGTAAAATGCCTGTGCTACGCTACAGAACAACATGAAAGTAGAGCCAAAAATAATTTAGCCACACTGTTATATTTTTAATCAAGACCTTCTAAAGTTACAGAAGAAACAACTGGATATTCCTTTTCTTATCACATGTATTAGTGGACATTTCAACTAATGCTAGTATACACATCATTATTCTACTTTGCAAGGTAGGCCAAAACACTAATGATATGTTTACTTGTTGCATATCACATTATCATTTTTATTTTTCTCCTGTATTTTTAATGTCGAAGTTTAGAACTTTAGTACATTCAAATCAACATTTGAGATCTCGCTGCATATTATTTTATCCCATTTAAAATGGTATGCCCCATTGAAAACATTCTTAAAAACCCACGCTTATAGGTTTAAACGGACTTGGAATCAACATAAGCCAAGTTGCAGCCTACCAAATGTGATGTTTGAATGTAGTTAAAAGAACTTGAGGATGGTGGATGAGATAATAAGCGTGTAAAACATATCAAAGACTCCGTGTCCAACATAATACTTCACATCATTTGCCACCCTAGATTGCACAGGGAGATTAAAAATATATGCAATGAGAAAAAGGAAGAGACATAAAGCATGTTAATGAAAGGCGTCAGATAATAAGCAAAGATTATTAGTCCACACATGGAAGTTACCATCAAGAGTGCATGATATATGGTCAACTTGCCACCATGAAGAGTCAATGAATTGGAATTTCGATGATTGCAAATATTATTTATTTTCAAGGAGGGGGGTGGGGGTTGGGGGGATTGCATCTATCCATCTGATGCATTGAGCGTGGTGGTACTCAAGGCCTTCGTGGTGGTCCTCATGGCCTCCACCGTCATGGTCATGACTGCCGTGAATGAGATATAATGCTCGCTGCTCACTGAGGAGTAGCGAAATGCTATACGGCATTATGGCTCTAGAAATCCTCCTTTTCCAAAAAAAAATTATGGATCTAGAGGAGCTCAGGTGTGACTTCCGTGCTATGCTCGCACAGACAATAGCGGCCAAGGCCGATGTGCAGGATGCCCTATGTCGGGTGCTCGTGCTGGCCGCTGCCTGCCCACTACCTCTGCTCGCCAATATTGTTGAGCCTACACACTGGTGGACCTACTTCCCGATGTCATCGATCCTACATAGAGACAAAACTGCTTCGTGAAGCACTCCCCATCCGGGATGCGTTGGTCGTTGTCACCTAGAATGACGACGCTCCCCTTGTGTTTTTTATTGTTATATTTCCTCTAAAAGGCTGGACGGGCCGGGCTTCCTGTCGGGCTGGCTCTAACTCTGCCCGAAAGGATAAAAGGCCTAGCCTCTTTTTTAGGGTAAGAGGCCTAGCCGAGACGGCAAAATAGGCCTCAAGCACAACAAGGTAGAGCCAGTTTTGGCCCAGTTCAGCTGCAAGGCTCTCTTCTGAACCCAACCCATCTGTTTGTTAGGAATTCTAAAAAGAATTCTATTTTTCAGTAAGAGCCCAACCCATCCAAGTGAGAGGAGGGAATTAATAAGAGGAGCCCCATTACGTATGTGATTTTCTAATAAAAAACAACAACGTGCGCTTGCATGCATCCATCCAACGTGTTGCCGCTGCTAGCATACACATGATGCACGCACTCATCCTGTATCCATCCCCGACAACGTCATCCTGTCCTCGGATCCTCGCCATGCACTGTAGCTGCAGACCCCGGCCCACCCCGCCCACGCCGGTGGCCGGCCACACCGCCATGCAGTCGTTGCCGAGCACATACACGCATGCCGGTGCCGCACCCTCCGATTCCTATGCAGTTGTTCGCCCAGCGCACGCACGGTCCCCAAGCTCTCTTGCTGCTCGTGGTCGGGGTGTTCGCGATATAGACCGGGCTCGCTGCCGTGGTGCTCCGCCTCCACGACCACGCCTCCCGAACGCGCCGGTGCTCCGCCTCCACGACCACGTTCCCAACGCCGCCGCATCCTGGGCCTACCTAGCATTGAACAGCGTTGCCGGGGATGGAGGTGGAGAAGCACCACGGCGTCTCGCCCTCTTCGTCCTTTCCTCGGATCCTTGCTATGCACTGCGGCTGCACCTGCACAACCTGGCACCCCGCGCCGACGACGGTGGCGACCAGACCGGCACGCCGTTGTTGCCGAGCACATGCACCGCAACCTCCGATCCTATGTCGTCGTTCACCGAGCACATACGCGCAGTGGCCAAGCTCCCATGCTGCTCGTGGTCAGGGTGTGCCTTCGACTGGGGTCGCCGCCGTGTGGTGCTTCTCCTCCTCCACGAGCACGCTTCTCGGACGCTCCGATGCTCCGCCTCCACGACCACGTTCCCAAAGCCGCCGCATCCTGGGCCTACCTAGCATTGAACAGCGCCTCCGGGTCCGGCGAGCCAACCGAGCAAAGAGTTGGTCGGTACAAGCCTCGCCCTTGTATTGGGGTTCGCCATAGCACCGAGCTGAGCCCCGGCCCTGCCCGTCGTCGGTGAGATTTTGGCTGCTCGATCCGATTCTGGCTTGTGCCCAACCTGACCTGTGGAATTGTTCTAGGGAAGCAGCCGTCGCTGCTGTGCACAGGTGGATGGTGATGGCGGAGCGTCTTTGATTGGACAGAAGATGACGATTGGGGAGAGCAGCGGTCCAGAGGAAGTTTTTTTAATGCAGCAAGCCAGCTGGCCTGTTGGAGATTGTTATTATTTTAATGCGGTGGGTCCCACAGGTAGGAGATGGAGGGTGAGTGAACTCACCACCAACTCAAATCTTTAGAAGTAGGAAAGATAACTTGCATACATAGAAAAACTATTATTTGTACCTCTACCCTAAATGAAGTACTCCAATATTTGGCTTCACTTGAAAGACTGCAATTTGTCATGCACGATAGAAACAACATTGTTTCGAAGCAAAATTCCACTTAGTGACCATTGCCATTAATCTTACAAGAAGTTTCTTCCCCATACTTAATGTGGAATACCACTGCTAATAAACATATATAAACATGAGATTAAAGGTGATACGAACATACCTGATAGATTCCCAGAATCTTTGCAAGGCATGTAGGGCTTCCAGTGCTTATGGACTCTGACAAATACTTAAAATAATCTGGGCCGAACTGAAGGAATGATTCAAGCTCTGTTTTTGTGACCTGCTTTATAATAAATCTATCATCCAGGGATTTTGCAAAGAACACATTACTTTTGCCACCTTGTGCTCCCCATTTCTTGCATCGACTGATAGATCTTAAATAATCAAGCTCCGATGGACAACAAGACCTTCTGAGTTCTTCAAAGCTTTTTGCATAATAGCATGTCACAGTGTATTTAACTTTCCCAAGTGGCCCACCATCTTGAAAAGAAACTCTGGAGTGCAGTAGATCAGGAGCAAAGGACCCTCTACTGGAAGATATCGATGCAGCAAAATCATCAGAGGATCCAAAATCCTCAAATAAATGGAACAGGTTAAAATTTCCTGAATCATAAACAGGCAACGAAAGTGTAGAATCTGCACTGTCTTTATTTTGATTGCTCTCAACTGACATTTGAAAGTAATACACAGGTGAAACAAGTGCATAAGAAATAATACTAGTCGGTTCATCATCAAATACCGGGATAACAACATCATTAGCTCCAGTTGGCAGAAAAAGTCTTGCTCCACCTTGCTGTGATAGATCGCGAAACAATGAAATGTATACAGGATTGTAGTCGGCCAAGGTTCCGAATGTCGGTGCTGTGCCAGAGTTTGTGTTCAATGAATTATAAAATGTCATGTATGGCATTTTAAGGCAGCTTAGCAAGTCTTCTACTGTATCCCCAGACCTGACAGATGCAGAAGTGTGGTGTGGTACTGCCTTTGCTTGTTTTTTCACATCAGCAGCTGTACCTTCTAACAGAGCTAGTGGTTTCACCAGGCTTGCATCAGGAGCAGGTCCATCCTCACCTCTCCATTTTGCATCCAGTTTATCTGAAATGTCAGTAGCTACTGGGAACTGACCTTCAGAAGAAACCCTACGAATGCCGATAATCGATCCTTGATGATCTAAATGATCCCTGACATTAGCGCTATTAGCATGATTTATTTCAACTATTGTATCTTCAGCACCATTCAACTCTTCAGTATTTCTTGAGCAAGTTTCATTAGATTGATCATGCTGGTTGGTCCCCTCATCACCAGCGTGAAGTGCATATGAATCGGTGCCCTTTGAGTTCTTCTCCAACTTTGTGTTTGTATTGGTATCAGCTGATCGATCATTGATTTCAGAATTATTACTTCCAACTCGTAGACTTCCCAGAGCAGCGCAATACTTGCCACCTGAGGTTGCTATGAAACTTAGGCGTTGATCCCACAAGTAACAAAGAAATAGTAGCTGCCTCCTTAGTTTGTTAACTTCAAGAATATCAATGAATAACTGCCCCTTTCTGATTTCCTTTTTCAGTAGATTCTTTAGTGACTCCTGAAAGTGAATGCTCCAATAATCAGAATACTACATTCAGTTTAGCTTTTTTTTTACAGAGCTTTAAGTGTGACAATGGTTTCTTAACAAATCACTAGATAAAAATAGTAAAACAAATTTACCGTGAAATCAACCTTCTCTGCTTGTAGGATATCTTCCAACTCTACTATGTTTTGTCTTAACTCAAGGATCTTCATGTTGCCATCAAAAGAGCCTGTAATTGGCCTTTTCTCTGAAATTTGATGGAGTGCATTCAGTACTTCAGTGAACAGGAGTTCAGCTGAATCAACCACCTGAGACATTTGACTATTAGCATCACACAGTAATTACCTCGCAAGTGAGCTAATAAAATTAAACTTACTACCTCATTTGCTTCTTGCTCTACCCATTCCTGATGCTGGGAAGTAAAATCAAGTTTCGACGGAGGCAAATAGACTGAGTGAACCTTGATTGATGCGTATCGGAAGCAAGCAACCATTTCACCGAAACTGAAATGCAAACATTTAAGACACGATTTTTGCCAAATTGATAAAGTGGAATGGAGATGAGGATATACCCATAAAAACGAAGGCAGTCCCTGTGAAGAGAATGACCACAGCTGGCTACCCTACTTGCTGCTGCATGATTTGAAAAACTAAGTTCCAAAAATTTACCAAAAGATAAGCCCCAGGCAGCATCAGACATCACTACTCTTTTAGTTGCTGGAGGGAGCCCTTTATCGCGCGGACAGCGTAAGCATCTATGCCACATCCAGATTTTACCATCATGTTCACCAGGTAACTTCACTATGAGTTTCCGCACTGATATTGTTAAGCTGCCTTGGGGGTGAACATAGCAATAAACATGGGCCTCTGGTGCCAGCTCACACGAGAGACAACAATTGCTCTAAAACAAAATGTAGAAGTTATGTAAAATATAAAAATTATGAAACAAGTATAGTTTATCAAAGACCTTGGTCTAACCTGATCAAATAGCTCGTCACGCAAAAACCTGCCTAAAGGTTTGTCAAAGTTACCATAATATTTTATGCGAAGAAGGTGAGGCCGCTCACATATAGCTTCTTTCCAAACACAACGCGAGGACAGAGAAACTAATATACTCTGGTTGTCGGCAGGGGATGCTGGAATTTCATCCCTTTTTACTATTGAACTGTCATTTGAACTGCCATTATTATAAGAAACTTGTAAGTTGAGAGGAGCAGATGGCTTAGCCGCTACCTTGGCACCATTGTTGGCATTATGGGCAAATGAAAGATCACTTTCAGCAGCCACCAAATTTGCAGGATGAGCAGGCAACACACTCAGGCCATTAATTTCAGGCTGGAGTTCTTCAAATTTCATTTTGCTGCCAACATCTCTAGTACAAGCAGGACACTGGCAGAATGAAATTCTCGACTGCTGAACCAGAGGATCATTATATGATTGAGGGTCCATACCAAGCAAACAGTCAATGTCTCCAATTTGGTCATTGATTTGAACTGATGATGCTTGGGTAGAACCAACTCCCAATCTTTTCCAGCATTTGTTATCAGGGAAGGATGCTGCAGCCATTTGGTCCATCATTCTAAAACCATTGGATGTAAAGTCATCCTTTTGAATATCAAATGCTTGCAGGTTGTTGTTGGGTGATGAAATGGTAGGCATTTGCAAAATAGGTATCGTTGAAATGGATCTATCAGCACTGGAAGGTTTGTCCGGCAAAGCAACAATAATCGGCGACTTAAGAGGGAGTTCTGGCAAGGTTGCACCTTCATCTACAAGAAAAGATGTTTCAAGAGCCAAGTGATAGGCTGCGAAGACTCCATATTGCACAACATGCTTCACTTTTTTCAACTCATCCCCATTAGCTCCTTTTAGCAAGATCTGCAGAATTAGATATAGTTAGACAGGACCCCAAGTGTTATAACTAAGTCAACAACAGAACACTTACTGTAAAACCCAAGGGCTTTGGACAGCCTTCAAAAAACATAAGGGTCTTCAGCATTTTCTTCCCACCTTCTCCAGCAGTCCCATGCTCTTCAACATACTTCTCCACATGGAATAAGTCACAATTCCCGAGCTTTTGGGATGACAGATAATCAATCGAGGGAACTATCTGAGCACCAGTGCAACGGGATATCCGTTCCAGAAGTGGTCTTTTGATATTCAAAACAAGTGAAATGTTTTTCTCCAGAAACAAATCCTGAGCATAACGAGACACAGATTTCTCTACCAATACAACACTTGGTTGGTGCGCTTTGATCTTTACAACTGCCATTTTCAGATAATCCGTTTCCTGGAATACAAAAAGGCATGAAAATGATTGCCATCAGCAACGATCAACCTATACCACACTCTCAATGCACTTTGGTTTTACAATTTATGCATGAAAACATAATCGTGGGTAGTACCTGCTGCAGTAAAGTATCAAAACTTGAAAGCAAATTCGATACACGCTGATATTCAAGTGCACCACCAAGAATTAGGATTCGTGGCTTTTCCTTCTTTGTTGACATGCGCCGATGAGCAACATTCTTCTTACAAACAACTCCTCTTACAACCAAGCTGGAAATGAAGAATTTTACAACCAGACACAAAAACAATTAAGTTCTTACCTGCAGCACTAAGGAAATGCACAGAAAGGAAAGAAATGATGAAATCTCAAGTGCTATAACTTGAAAAGCTGTTGCCTTGGCGCAGTGGTAAAGCTGCTGCCTTGTGACCATGAGGTCAGGGGTTCAAGTCCTGGAAACAGCCTCTTGCAGAAATATAGGGAAAGGCTGCGTACAATAGACCCAAAGTGGTCGGACCCTTCCCTGGACCCTGTGCAAGCGGGAGCTACATGCACCGGGCTGCCCTTTTTTTTATAACTTGAAAAGCCAAGGTTACCAGCAGTAGCACTATATGTTATTTACATTATAAAGTAGTGCCATATTGATATGAGAACTTCATAAAGCATTAAGCAAATGAATGCTAAAACACATAAACAAGTAAAAATCACCAGATTATGTGAAGTGATGCATGGAAGAGTGTATCTGTTCACCTGTCACTTGGACGGCCACAAGCCAAGCATTTCACCTTTACATAGCCACCAGGGTCCATACGTCCTCCTTTGCTGGTATCTGGTCTCAAAAGAGATGCAGCTTCCCAAGACAAGGAGGTAACTATATCTAGCCAACTCTCATTGCCAATTTTATCACCCAATTCTATCTTTTCAGCTTGAAGAAGTTGGGCCACCAATGCCCGAAAATGCCCATCAACAATATCTTTCATGGCTTTCTTGTGTTCCTCAGCAGATTTATCTCTACTTCGACAATGTCCACTGCTGAAGCTGTTTGAGCGTAGATAACCCCATTCTCCTGTGGCATCCTCCCCCTCATCATCATCACATGGAGCACCATCATGGTCATCCTCTTCATCCTCGGCTTCTGGAGGTAGCCAAAGTGAGCTATTGTTTTCAAAATCCACAAGTTCATTTTCTAGCACTTCCATGCCATACAACGAAGAAGATCGAGCATTGCACTCCTCAGCATTATCAATGATATGATCACCAGTCTTATCCATTCCCTCAGAATTAACTAAGGTTGCTGTATCTTTTCTTGGTGATGCAGAATCTTTAGCAGCATCATTGCAAACAACTTGATGATCATCAAAACACATAGGCCCATTGTACTCATCAGAGTTTTGTAGGTGGTGTACTTCCGAATCAGAGCGGAAAATTGTGTAGTCGTCATCTTCATCATCACTCCTAGTAGAAGAAAATAAATGTTGAATTAGTCACAGGGATCCAACTAGCAATTTTGAAATACAGTCTTTCTTTCTTTTGTTGAGTTTGATTAATAATTCCTCTGCGGAGTACTTCTTACTCCCAGAGAACAGAACTTGAACAAGTAAACTTATCCAAGATCTGGAGACCTTATCATCTTGTAAATTCATCACATCCTGCTTATCATAAAGTAACCATATACTATGATTATGTCAAGCATTTGCACTGCTTCTTGCTACCATGCTATCAATGGCACAAAGTCAACGAGAATGAAAAGCATAAAAGGAACTAATCAAACAGTAATTTCGATCTGTGCCAACTTGGTTTCAGGATGGTGATGATTAACAGTGCAACTGATTGCAGCCACCCTTTGTTAGTTAACCAACAGTGAACAGCTTATGAAATTTTGTGTTCTCTACAAAAAACACTTATGAATTTCAGGTGTGCTTATGTCACATTGCTTATCGTGAATCTATTTATGTGGCACACAATAATGAAGCAAACCCCATATGGATAGCCAAAAACAACTGTATTTCAAATTTGACCAAGTATTATTCAAAGAAATCCTATATTCAAACAACACAGGAGTTCCATTTAGGCATGTAACAAAAGCGATGTTAGTGGGCAAACTCTCCAATATACAGTAACAAAAGAATTCAGGTACTGGGAATTGCATCCAAAAGGAAAAATATTTGGCCAAATAAGTCTCTGCATCTAGCCCTATCCAACAACACAGATATCATATTTCAGAAGTATGGCCTCGGCTACTGATTGGACAACTGCTTCAAACAATCTTTGTTTGTCGTTTGTCAACAATAATGTATGAAGTTAGTGTAGTTTAATTTCCTTGAGAAAAAAGTTAGCGCAGCTGATTTCGTTGGCTAACAAAGCCAGAAGCCTAAAAAGGAATACCTATTCAAGCAGAAGTTGAATGGATCAGGCGAATTGTCCACATAAGCCGCATGCTCCACGGCCCCATCCGGCTCCATCACAGCATGCTGCAACTCCAGAGAAGCATCGAGCTCGCCGCAGTTGCCCTCGCTGCTCACCGACCGTGATGCAGAGTGAGTGCAGCTGGCATTCGCATAAGACAACAACTGGCCGTTGGTCACCGTGCTGCTACGCCCGGTGGAACATGACTTTTCGCTCCCCGCACTCGTGGCCGACGGCGACGGGCTCGACGGCTGCGCCACATCCCTCCGAGCGGCCGCCTCCTCCTCCAGCCAGCGCTTGAAGCAGTAGTTGCAGACCCTGATCCGCTCGATGTCCTCCCGCGCCGCGTCCCCCAGCGAGCGGGGCACAGAGTTGGCCGTGCAACGGGCACAGAACACGCGGCCGCAGTGGCGGCAGTGGTGACGCCGATTAAGGATGGTGAACTGGGCATCGCAGTCGTAACACACCCGGCAACTTTGGTCCGGCATCCAGAAGTCTCTGGACAAGTCATGCGGCTGCGCCTGTGGCACATCGGCAGCAGCAGCAGCCTTCGGCGCAGGCGGCGGCGAGTGCTCTCCCCGCCGCGGCATCCGCGACTTGACTGCTCCCAACAACTCAACGAGGCGCCCCTCCGATGATCCCATCACCCAGGCCTTTAGCGCTCCCACCCTTCATGCTCAGCACAGCAGCGACTCAATTCGCATGGCCCTCGCCGCTTCCGAAACCAGGGGCACTCCAACGCCGCACGCCACCGGATCAGAGCTCAATCGGCAGCACCCGGCACGAATTCGGCAGCGCTGGATCGAGCGGGGGGCAAATGGGAATTGTACAAGGGGCGGGAGGACTGATTTTTTTTATTTGGCTTAAGACAAAGTGAGGATTTCGGATGGGATTAGGAGGTGACGATGGTTCCAGACGACGAATGCCACTCGCGCACGGGGCTGGACTTGCTCGAAGGATGCGGATTCACGGGGTACAAAGGTAGTAGAAACGACGGGACTGTTTGCCTGAGTACATATGCAAAAGTTATGCTCTTTCCTTCGCGAATAAGTATACATCTAAATTTTGTCCCAATTTAAAGTTTTAAAATTTTGATCAAAAAAAATAGCAGTATTTATGGCACTAAATTAGTATCATTAGATTTGTTTTGAAATGTAATTTCATAATGTACCAATTTGATGTCATCTCACTAGTAGAAAAAGGGTCAAACGTGAAGCACATTGGTGCCGGTTTGTATTTGAGCCGGCACTAATGTATACATTAATGCCGGTTCCAACGGCTAGCCGGGCCTCCATCATTAGTACCGGTTCGTGGCGAACCTTTAGCCCCGGTTCGTGCCACGAACCGGTACTAAAGGGGTGCCACGAACCGGTACTAAAGGTCGTCCTATATAAACCCTTCGTCCACCAGCACTCTACTCTTCCCCCTTTCCCCTCTCCCTCTCCTCTGTTCTTCCCTTCTTCCTCTCGAGTTCATCACAAAATTTGTCCAGAATTTGTCAAGATTTGAAGGCCCTCATCCATTCAAATGATCACAAAGGTTAGCAACTTTGTCCTTTCATCTCTCATTGCTAGATTAGCTCTTGCATTGGTTTATATAGTGATTAATTTGTGAGTTTAGTAATTTGGGAGGATATATATATATGTGCTAGTATTTGATTTATATGCAATTTGAGGTCAAAAATAACACTTAGTTTGCATATGTAGATGTGGTTTACTTAGTGCCTTCTAAATCTCCATCGTAGCCACCGTCGATCGCCCGCACCGTCCCGTTGCCGGCACCACCTTGTGGTGAGCCTCTTGTTCATGAAATTTTATATAAAAATTGATGTTTGTGTGATTTGGATATATAGTTACTCGTATAATTATCTTACCCGTACGTTGTTTGTTATACATATAGTGCCATGGTTTTGATATCCGTCCCCGTCGGCCCTAGTCCTTGTTATGATTCGGATGTGGTATGTATATTCTCTTTTAAAACTAGTTGCATTTCGTGTTTATGACAAATTATGCCCATCAAGTTGACATAGAAATTTTTTCTAGGAGGTATGTGAACCGGAAATTCCAACCGACCCTATTGCCGAGAGGTTAAATTTAGTTGAAAGAAAAAACGAGTACTTGAAAGAAAAATTGAAAAGAATTGAGGGGGAGAAGATGGAATTGAAGTTGCATATTGCCGATGTCGTCGATGATCACAAGATCAAGATGGAGAAAATGCGCTTGAAGATTAGAAAGATTAGAAAATATGCCATCGATAGTGAGGCTTGGTATCATTATGCTGTTGGATCCATTGTTACCTTAGTTGCGATCTTGATCATATTTGTTGTTGCATTTAAATGCTTTAGCTAGAGAGTTATTTGTTTGTTGCATTTAAGTGTTGTATGAACTTTATGTATGAACTTGTATTAATTGTATGAACTTGTATTAATTTGGTCTATTCGGTGTTGTGTAATGAAGATGAGCCGACAATGGATGTACGATGACCGATGCTCTCCCCAATTCGTTGAGGGCGTGCATACTTTTCTGCTTGCGGCTGAGGCAAACAAGCGGGCGGATGGTTTTATGCCTTGTCCATGTGCTCGCTGTAAGAATGGTCACAATTACTCTACGTCAAGAACCATTCACGTCCACCTGTTTAAGTCCGGTTTCATGCCCCATTATAATGTTTGGACCAAGCACGGAGAAAGAGGGGTTATGATGGAAGACAATGAAGAAGAAGAGGACGACGACAGCTATCCTGGCCATGGGTTCCCTGAATACGATGATACAACAATGGGGGAAGAAGCTGAGCCGGTAATGCGGGAAGAAGCTGAAGAAGAGGCATCAGATGAGCCCGTTGATGATCTAGGTCGGGCCATTGCCGATGCAAAGAGAAACTGCGCAAGTGATTTGGAGAAGAAGAAGTTGCAACGCATGTTAGAGGATCACAAAAAATTGTTGTACCCGAATTGCGTAGGTGACAAGAAAAAGCTGGGCACCACACTGGAATTGCTGCAATGGAAGGCAGAGAATGGTGTATCTGACAAGGGATTTGGAAAGTTGCTGGTAATGATAAAGGATATGCTTCCAAAGGACAACGAATTGCCCGAGAGTACGTACGAAGCAAAGAAGGCTGTCTGCCCTCTAGGGTTAGAGGTGCAGAAGATACATGCATGCCCTAATGATTGCATCCTCTACCGCGGTGAGTACGAGGATTTGAACGCTTGCCCGGTATGTGGTGCATTGCGCTATAAGATCTGCCATGATGACCCTGGTGATGTCGAGGGCCGGCGCCCCAGGAAGAAGATTCCTGCCAAGGTGATGTGGTATGCTCCTATAATACCACGGTTGAAACGTTTGTTCCAAAACAAAGAGCATGCCAAGGCGATGCGATGGCACAGAGAAGACCATAAGAAAGACGGAAAGTTGAGAGTACCCGCTGACGGGTCGCAGTGGAGAAAAATTGAAAGAAAGTACGGGAAGGAGTTTGCAGATGACGCAAGGAGCGTATGGTTTGGTCTAAGCGCAGATGGCATTAATCCTTTTGGGGAGCAGAGCAGCAACCATAGCATCTGGCCTGTGACTCTATGTTTGTATAACCTTCCTCCTTGGTTGTGCATGAAGCGAAAGTTCATTATGATGCCAGTGCTCATCCAAGGCCCTAAGCAACCCGGCAACGACATTGATGTGTACCTAAGGCCATTAGTTGAAGAACTCTTACAACTGTGGAATGGAACAGGTGTATGTGCGTGGGATGAGCACATGGGGGAAGAATTTGACCTAAAGGCGTTGTTGTTCGTGACCATCAATGATTGGCCTGCTCTCAGTAACCTTTCAGGACAGACAAATAAGGGATACCGCGCATGCACGCACTGTTTGGACGATACCGACAGTATATATTTGGCTAATAAGAATGTGTACCTGGGACATCGTCGATTTCTTCCGAGCAGGCATCCCGTAAGAAAGAAAGGCAAGCATTTCAAAGGTGAGGCGGATCATCGGACGAAGCCTCGCCACCGTACTGGTGCTGATGTACATGATATGGTCAAGGATTTGAAGATGGTCTTTGGAAAGGGTCCTGGTGGACAACCTGTTCCGAATGACGCTGACGGACGCTCACCCATGTGGAAGAAGAAATCTATATTTTGGGACCTGCCCTATTGGAAAGACCTCGAGGTCCGCTCCGCAATCAACGTGATGCACGTGACGAAGAATCTTTGTGTGACCTTGCTTGGCTTCTTGGGCGTGTATGGGAAGACAAAAGATACACCTGAGGCACGGGAGGACCAGCAACGTATGCACGGAAAAGACGGCATACATCAGGGTCATGCAAGCTACACTCTTACCAAAGAAGAGAAGGAAATCTTCTTTGAATGCCTGCTCAGTATTAAGGTACCGTCTGGCTTCTTGTCGAATATAAAGGGAATAATAAACATGGCAGAGAAAAAGTTCCAGAACCTAAAGTCTCGTGACTGCCACGTGATTATGACGCAACTGCTTCCGGTTGCATTGAGGGGGCTTCTACAGGAAAACGTTCGATTAGCCATTGTGAAGCTATGTGCATTTCTCAATGCAATCTCTCAGAAGATAATCGATCCAGAAATCATACCAAAGTTACAGAATGATTTGGTGCAATGTCTTGTCAGTTTCGAGTTGGTGTTCCCACCATCCTTCTTCAACATCATGACGCACGTCCTAATTCACCTATGCGAAGAGATTAACGTTTTGGGTCCTGTATTTCTACACAATATGTTCCCCTTTGAGAGGTTCATGGGAGTCTTAAAGAAATATGTTCATAACCGTGCTAGGCCAGAAGGAAGCATCTCCAAGGGCCGTCAAAATGAGGAGGTCATTGAGTTTTGTATTGACTTTATTCCTGACCTTAAGCCGATTGGTGTTCCTGAATCGCGGCATAAGGGCAGACTGGATGGAAAAGGCACGCTAGGAGGGGAGCAAATAATATGTATGGACGGACATTCTCTCACTGAAGCACACTACACAGTTCTACAGAATTCCGCCTTGGTGGCTCCGTATATGGATGAACACAAGAATTTGCTACGCTCCAAACACCCGGAGCGGTCTGATGACTGGATTACACGTGAACAAACCAGGAGTTTCGCCAGCTGGTTGCAAGCACGTACCATGCATGACACCTCTATTGAAGATGACCTGTACTTGCTGTCCCAGTTACCTTCTTCGAATATAATGACTTTCAAAGGGTACGAGATAAATGGTAATACATTTTACACGATCGCCAAAGATAAGAAGAGCACCAACCAAAACAGTGGTGTCCGCTTTGATGCAGAAACCAAGACGGGAAAGGAAACATATTATGGTTATATACAGGACATATGGGAACTTGACTATCGACGTGGTTTGAAGGTCCCTTTGTTTCGGTGCAAATGGGTCAATATGACACGAGGCGGGGTAACGGAAGACCCGCAGTACGGAATGACAACAGTGGATCTCAACAATCTTGCATATGCAGACGAATCATTCGTCCTAGCCAATGATTTGGCACAGGTTTTCTATGTGAAGGACATGTCTACCAAGCCAAGAAAAAGAAAAGATAAGGAAGCGAATGCATCGTACGATGAGCCAAAGCGGCACATAGTTCTTTCTGGGAAGAGAAACATCGTGGGAGTGGATGACAAGACAGACAAGTCAGAAGATTATGAAAAGTTTGATGAAATTGCTCCATTCACAATGAATATTGACCCGAGCATCCCGTTAAATGATGAAGATTTTCCATGGCTACGACGCAAAGGGACACACGCGGAGAAAAAGTTTCACACCCAAAGATCTGGGATGTGATCGGCTTAACTATCATCACTTTCTTCTGTGTTTCACACCCAGGAGGGAATCTCTGTAATAGTTAGGGTAGCTAGTTATGTGTTTTGGCATTTGAAACGCGAAGAAATTTTATGTGCAAGCAAATTCTTTCATGCATTTACTGATTTTTTCAGCTAAATGACCCTGAAATTGAAAAGCATTTCAAATGAACTCAGAAAAGGATGAAAGTTGGCATGGTATCATAATTTCACCCACATAGCATGTGCAAAAAAGTAGAGAGGGTTACCGCAAAAACTGGATGCACTTCGTGTACAAAATGGACAATCTGTTTCGAAGTATCAGGGTTTCGGACAAAAATTCATCCGTTACAAAGGCATTTCATTTTTTAAATAACTTAAGCATTACCAAATTGAATATAATGATAAAACACACTAATATTAAACATAAGAAAAAAGAATCACTGAAAAATGTATTTTTAAAGTTAAGTTATTCACAAACTAGTGATTCACACAAATTTCAAATAATTCAAAATTTAAACTATTCAAATTTAAAAACTACCGGCACTAACTAAAAGTTTCTAAAAACTTTCAAAAATATTCACAAAGAAACTCTAAATACAGCAAAAAACAACTAAAAATAAATAAAACAAAATAAATAAAGCAGAAAAGAAAAAACTAAATGAAAAAAGCCCACCTACCGGGCAACAACGGCTTGCATACGACTAGAAACCCAACCTGTGGTTGGGCCAGGATGCAGGCCCGCAAGCCCAATAGGCCCCACAAGGCAGAGTAGCAGAGGTAGGCCCAGAAGGCCTGCTTTAGAGAGGAGCTCGAGACAGCAGCGGCGGCGGGGCTTATAAGCAGGTGTAAGCGCCCTTCGGCTAGCGAGGTGGGACTAAACTTCTGCGCCCCTCGCCTGGCAGCGCACCCCCTTTAGTACCGGGTCGTGGCACCAACCGGTACTAAAGGAGGGGTCTTTAGTACCGGTTCGTGCCACCACCCGGTACTAAAGGCCTGCCCTTCCCGCTGCTTGGTCTGGCCAAAACAGGCCTTTAGTACCGGTTGGTGGCTCCAACCGGTACTAAAGGTGCCTTCTATATATACAACACTTTGCAAAATTTCATTCTCCCTCTGTTTCTTCCCGACCGATCGACGCCGTCGCCGCCCCCGTCGCGCGCCATTGCCATCGCCGCCCCCATCCTTGTCGCCGCCCTCATCCCCATCGCCGCCCCCGTCGCCGTCGCCGCCCTCGTCTTCGTCGCCGCCCCGGGCCCGTCCCCGTTGCGTTGTCCCCGCGTCGCCGCCCCGTCACGCCCCGGCCCGTCGCCTCGCCGTTGCCGTCGCCCCGCTGTGAGCTCTCCCCCTCTAACCCCTCTCCCTCGCCCCCGGTGGCCGCCATGGGCGCCCCCCCCGAGCCCATATACACACACAAGCATGCATGATGAACACACACACACGCACATAGAAGTTGTTTTTCTATTTTTAGTGTTAGATGCTTACTGTTTAATTAATATGGAATAGCATATAGAATTTTGACATATGCAATGCTCAGTGTTAGATGCTTAGTGTTTTTAGTGAGCCCGGATATAATTAGTGTTTAATTAGTATGGAATTTTTTTATATAATGTTGTTTTTCTGTTTTAATGGATGTATAGAAGTTGTTTTTTCTGTTTTTAGTGTTAGATGCTTAATTAGTATGAAATAGCATATAGAATTTTGACATATGCAATGATAGCATAATTAGTGTTACATTTAATTTGCATATAGTATTTGTTGTCGACGATGCCCGGCCCGCATCCTCGCCGTCGACCCGTTCGCGACGACGTCCTACTTCAGAGGACCCATGTCCGGGACTGGGCTCCGCCGGGCTGGCACTGGGAGGTGCTACCTTCAGGGGCGCGACGCTTGGTGAGGAACCCGGCCCCAGGTCCCATCGTCGACCCTCATCTCCTTTGGTGGCATTCGCGTGGGCCACTTTCGGTGCGGAGGGAGCCGGCCCCGCCGGAGGTGGTACGTCGCCGTGTCAGGGAGGAGGATGAGCACGTCCATCGCTACATGGCTGCTATGGACGTCAGGTTCTCCAATACCTGGCAGGTTCTTTGGGGAGATCACCCGAGCTATGATCCAGTGATGGTTCCTTCTGCCCGCACCTCAGGAACCGCGAGTGGCCTAGATTACTCTATAGTATTCGATCTTTATTAGCTTGCTAGCTAGCTAGCTAGTGATGTATTCAATATTATATCTATTATTCGAGATGATTTATTCGAGATTATATATATTATTTGAGACGATGTATTCGACGAGATTATATCTATTATTCGAGACGACGTATTCGAGATTAAATCTATTATTCGAGACGATGTATTCGAGATTATATCTATTATTCGAGATGATGTATTCGAGATTATATCTATTATTCGAGATTATACTAAATTGTTTTATATTTCTTTTGGCATAGTTAAATAAAAGCTATGGCGGACAATACCGACAGAGAGAGAGAACAGACCATGTTCGATATCATACGCGGGCTAGATGATGATCAGAATGAAGAAGATTTTGACGGCTCCGAATTTCTAAACAACACCGGAGAGGGTGATATGATATTCGATCGCGACGACCGAGAAGATGAAGTCATGAACTACGATGAAGAACATGTTGATCCTGAAACAACAAACACCGGCGAGGTATATATATTTATATAAGCAGGAATCTGGTGATCATCGCATGTTTTAAATGAGTTGAAGATATATTAACGAATCGATCTTTCTTCTTTCAGCCATCCGGATCGAGCAAATCTTCAGGCAAAAGGACGAAACGAGGCCCGAACAAAAAGTTGAAGGAGGGCGTAAAGTACAATATCGAGGCATTCAAACCTAATGGCGAACCATTAGCGCCTAAGAAGATTGCAGACAAGTTCGTTCGTCAGTGCAGAGTTCTTGTGAAGGACCAACTCCCGATCTCCCTTCAAGAATGGAGAAAGCCAGCAAAGCCACGTCCAGATGTTACTTTTGTCGACGAGAATAAAAAAAACTGCTTTGGGATACTCTCATGGAACATTTCACCCTACCAGGTAATATCATAGAAGCAGATGTGCGGAAAGTCAAGGACGCTGCTTTTAGGATGATGGCGGTTGCATTCAAGAACCACAAGAGAATGACGTGGGAGAAGTACGTCAAGGGAGGAAGGAAGACTCCAGTATTCGAGGGGATACTAGAGAATCAAAGTGCTCATTGGGACGATTTCGTGAAATTCAAGGATTCAGAATTAGCTAAGGAACGGTCGAGAATAAACAAGGCCAATGCCGAAAAAAGGATAAGTTCCATAAGCTGGGGCCAGGTGGCTACGCGGTGGCAATGCCTAAGTGGGATAAGTCTGAGAAAGAGATGGAGGATGCAAGTGTCACTCCGGTTACTAAAAGCTGGCCCCCCAGGTGCAGGACTTGGTTCTATGCGCATGGGGGGGGGGAGTTGGACCCGAAGACAGGCAATGTTTCGACGAAGGCATGTCTGAACGGAGCCGACGATGCGCTACTTGTTGCAATAGAAGAGGCTCGATCGGGGGTGTTCCAGCCCAACAGAGAGAACGACGAGCTTACGCGTGCCCTGGGAAATCCTGAACACCCGGGAAGAACACGAGGCAAGGGCGCTATTCCGTGGTATGAGGGGTTTTCGGACTGGAACGCCGACTACAGAACCCGTGCGAGAAATAAGATGGCGGAGGACAAGAAGAGGAAGATGGAGGAGGAGCAGAGGAAGCGGGACTATGAACGCCTTCAAGGCCTAGAAGCAAGTCAAGCGGAATTGGCAGCTAAATTCCAGCGGCAGCAGGAGCAGATCGACTCACTTAGCCAGCAAAGGGCGTCTCAGCAGCTGCAGCAGCTAGCGGATGATCCAGCATTGGATACCACCGCCCCATCCATGCCGAGAAGCAGCATGGGTTCCGCCCCGGGCGACGCAGTAGTGCTGGATAGATACCCCGTGGATGACATCACGGAGAACACTAACTGCGAGCTACACTTCAAAATGAAGAACATATCCATGAAGGTGGCGGACGCCGTTGCTTTTTCAAATTCCCCCGAGGCAACCTTCCATTGCAACCCGATTCCAGCGGGCTATGCTCGTGTCTTGGTTGATGAGGTGGCGGACCAATATTCGGGGCTAGAGCTTGACATTCCTGGAGGTGACGAGGAGCACACACTCGGAGATGCCAAACATCGTATCATCCTATGGAGAAAGGATTGCCTCATTTTTCGAAGGCCACCGACACCGCGTCACCCGACTCCTCGTCGAAGTCCGCCACCGAGTCAGCAGACTCCCGCTCCTCCAAGTCCACCAACGCGTGAGGCCACTCCTCCTCCTCCAAGTCCGGCAAAGTGTCAGGCCACTCCTCCTCCAAGTCTGATACAGCGTCAGACGTCCACTCCTCCTCCAAGTCCGGCACAACCTCAGGCCACTCCTCCTCCAAGTCCGGCACAGCTTCAGGCCACTCCTCCTCGTCCAACTCAGCCCCGTCAGCCGTCTCCGCCGCCTCAGCAATCGCAGAAGAGACACCCCGCAGCTATGGTGCGTAGCAGTATGAGTCGAGGTCATAGTACAGGAAGTACAGGCGGAGGCAAGCGATATAAATATGGTCCAAACCTCAGTACTCCTCTTCCTGTGAGGGCTTACGACAGGACCGAGGAGCAAACCAATGCCATAGTGCGGGCAGAAGTCGACGCCCATTTTGGACCGAAACCGCCACCGCTGCCAAGGGAGAAAGTGCCTATGGAAGTAGTTGACCACTTCATTCGTATGGCTCAACCACCAGCTCCTAAGCCTGTTGACTCAGACTATGAGTGCCACATCAGGAAGTTACATCGACAACGTCTACAGAAGGAGGCGAGCTCGAGCTCGAGCAAACAACAAGCAGCTGTCAAAAAATGCGGGAAAACTGTTGCCCAGCTGGGAAAACAGGCGGCGCAATCGACCCCCCGCTTGTTGTGCTGCCAACAACACGTGACAGTACGCGCGCCCAATATTATTGTGGCCAAACAGTTTACGTTCCCGAGGTGGGCGATGTGGTAATAACCCAGGAGCATATAATGCAGGCTGAAGAACTCAAGATCACTGTTGGACAACTCCTCGAGATCGAGGACATGCCTATGATTAGAGAGGAGGAAATAAAACGGAAATTTGTCCGGGGCCAACCTTTGGTCGAGCCAGAAGATGTCAAGAAGCTCCCAACGAGAATGTATGAATTGCATCAATGGTACATGGACATTAGCAAGAGATCCGATCGAGAGTCCCTCATGGTGTATGTCAAGAAGGATGATTACTACCATGAGAAAGCTGTGGCCGTTGAGTATTCTGAACTGTTTTAGTTATACAATCAAGACACCCTCGACAAATCTATCGTCAGTTGCTATTGTCTGTAAGTGATTTCTTTCTGTAATTTAAGTCTCAAGCTAGCTGTAGTGATCCTTTTGATCAATCATTACGTGTAATTATCCTCACTATATTCTTTTCTGTGGTATTATGCAGGATGAAGATGTATGAAATGAGAAACGGTGGACGCTATGGCATTGGGTTCATTGACCCAAACACCGTTAATGAATACACATGGAAATTAGATGCATATTATGAAAAAGAGGTAGAGGACAGCATGCTAGAGTTCTTGAAGCGCCTTAAATACAATGAAGATATACTACTTCCTTACAACTTCGAGTGAGTCACACTTTCTTGTACTACAAATTCTCTATTTTTGCCTACTAGCTAGCTACATGTTTTTGCTTACATATGCCCGCTTAATTAAGACATGCAAATGTGTGTGCATGCAGATTTCACTGGATCTTGTGTATTATTAAAGTTGACGCCGGAACAGTTGAAATATTGGACTCGCTACTCAAAGCAAATAGTGACTACAACATCTTGTTTGGGATAGTCAACAGGTAATTTCAATCATTATTAACTATATATCTCGGCCTATTTAGTTCGTCATTTCATGATATGAACTATTTAATAACCCCTTTATTCATTTTCTTTGTCGGCGGGCAGGGCTTGGGCAAGGTTCATCAGCGTCACTCCAGGCAAATGGAAACAAAAGCTGAAATGGTTTCGACCCAAGGTAAGTAATTAAGTAGTACTAGCTAGCTAGCTAGCTGCCATCTCTTTAATTATCATGCTTGATTAATTATTATTTGATCAAATTCCATTCTCGTAAAGGCCCTTCAGCAGGCGCAAGGGACTGATCTGTGTGCATACTGCGTTTGCGAGAACATTCGCATGATGGCGTCCGAAAGGAGCAGATCTCAAAGACAGGAATGGGTATGTTCATCAGAACAATATTCACAATTTTTACACCATTATCGATATCTAATCACACAACTAACACACATGCATATTGATCTCCTTCTTAACAGTTCAAAGAGGTGCGGGACAAGCTCCTACCAACGGAGCGCGTAGAAGCACTTCAAGAGGAAATAGCGGGATTTTTGCTCGACCAGGTCATAAATCCGAAGGGAGAATACTATTACCCGCTACCGCCCCCATCGAAAAAGACATGAACCACTTCCAATTGTCATCGTGCTCCGAAGGCACCAATCAGGCTAATGCCACTGGCTCCGAAGGCAACATGCATATGTAGGAGAAATTGTATATAGCTATACATGTGTGTATGTGTGAATTAATATGGTGGTTTGTGAGACATGATTGATGATATATATATATATATATGATTGGTTCTACTAGAAATTCTATATATATATATATATATGCATAACGTGTATAATGTGTAGTACCATAAAGTACCAGCAAACAAAAAAGAATTAAAATGGAAAACACAAAATTAAATGAAAAAGAAATCATAAAACCAAAAACCCCCCAAACATTTTAGTATCGGTTGGTGTTACCAACCGGTACTAAAGGGCTCCCGGCCCCCGGAGCTGGCTCGTGCCACGTGGTTGCCCTTTAGCACCAGTTCATGCTGAACCGGTAGTAAAGGGGGGGGGGCTTTAGTGCCGAAATTTTAGTGCCGGTTACCTAACCGGCACTAAAGTGCCTTACGAACCGGTGCTATTGCCCAGTTCTGCACTAGTGTCTATTGATGTAGGGTAGAGACCCTAATCGCCCGATCTTTCACGGAAGGAGCGGATCCCGGGGAAATCACGAAGAACACGGGGAAGAACGGAGAGAAAACACAATAAGAAACACGAGAGGAATCACTAAACCGGCACGAATAAGTAACACATGGGCTAGATCCTCGAGTACATAAGGAAAGATACAAGATCCACGGACAACTAGGGACGATACACGGTAACCGGTCTTCTCCGTGAGGAGGTCTTGATGTTCTTCCCTAAAGAGGGGTCTTGAATCCGCTTGGGGGATCTTCTCCGGTGGAGGCTCGAATCTCCGAGGAGAAGGTAACCAAGTGGATGAGCAAAGCTCTCTCACAAATATGAGCTAAACATTTGCTAACCCTAAAAATGAGGAGTAGAAGGTCTATTTATAGCCCAAGGGGCGAAAGGGTAAGTGAGGGGGCAAAACGGGTACACGGGCCTCGGCCCAAGTCACGCACGCAGGCGGTGGCCGGATGATCCGGGAGTTGGTCCGGATGAGCCGGGCTTCGGGAGTCCGGATGATCCGGGTCGGCGTCCGGATTGTCCGGCTGTGTTGGAGCAACTGCGGGAGGGGCGGATGATCCGGGCCTGGGTCCGGATGGCCCATCTTCACGATGTCGTCTTGGGTGCCTCTGGTCACATTATCCGGATCGTACGGACGGCGGTCCGGATCGTCCGGACGGCGGTCCGGATCATCCGGGCATCTGCTGACTTAGCCCTTTTTCTTCTCCGTCTTCACGTCCATCTTCCTCTTCGGATTCTCCTCGCTCCTTGGCGTCTCCATGGCTACCTCCTTGATACCTGAGTATGCACAATGTCTCTATTTGAGGTAGTAGCCATGTATCATGGTCATCGAAGTGGAATTGTGAGAGGAGAGGTGGCACCTCGGTCTCGAGAGCTCTTGCACGTGATCGAGTCATGGGTCCACTAGGCACTTGATGAGACGATGGTAGGTCCATGGGGATGACCTTGGGATGCTCCGCATCATCTCCCCTCCCTTGGGAAAGATCCAACCTCGGATCGAAATCCTCATCACCATGGTACGGGGAGAGATCTTTGACGTTGAAGATGTCGCTCATGGAGTACTTGTCTCGTGGGATGTCGATCTTGTATGCGTTGTTGTTGTAGCGTGCAAGCACCTTGAATGGTCCATCGGCTCGTGGTAGAAGCTTGGACTTGTGTTCGTTGGGGAAGCGTTCCTTGCGAAGGTGTAGCCACACAAGATCTCCAATGTTGAATATCATGTGATTCTTGTTGACGTTGAGCTTGGTCGCGAGTCGTTGTACTTGGAGCTCAATGGTGTGCCGTGTATCTTCATGCTGTTGGGGAACGCAGTAATTTCGAAAATTTTCCTACGCGCACGCAAGATCATGGTGATGCACAACAACGAGAGGGGAGAGTGTTGTCTACGTAGCAACGCAGACCGACTGCGGAAGCGATCACACAACGTAGAGGAAGTAGTCGTACGTCTTCTTCCCGATTCGACCGATCCAAGCACCGTTACTCCGGCACCTCCGAGTTCTTGGCACACGTTCAGCTCGATGACGTTCCTCGGGCTCCGATCCAGCAAAGCGTCGAGGAAGAGTTCCGTCAGCACGACGGCGTGGTGACGATCTTGATGTACTACCGACGCAGGGCTTCGCCTAAGCACTGTAACGGTATGATCGAGGTGGAATTTGGTGGCAGGGGGCACCGCACACGGCTAAGGAACGATCTCAAGGATCAAGTTGTGTGTCTTGGGGTGCCCCTGCCCCGTATATAAAGGCCAGGGGCAGGGGGTTCGGCCGGCTAGGAGGGAGGCGCAGGGAGGAGTCCTACTCCCACCGGGAGTAGGACTCCTCCCCTCCAATCCTATTCCAACTAGGACTCTTGGGGGGAAAGGAGAAAGAGGGGGCCGGCCCACCTCTCCTAGTCCTACTAGGACTTGGGGAGGGGGGGGCGCCGGCTAGGCTTGTGGGCTGCCTCTTCTCTCTTTTCCACTAAGGCCCAATAGGCCCATTTGCCTCCCGGGGGGTTCCGGTAACCCTCCCGGTAATCCGGTAAAATCCCGATTTCACCCGGAACACTTCCGGTGCCCAAACATAGGCTTCCAATATATCAATCTTTACGTCTCGACCATTTCAAGACTCCTCGTCATGTCCGTGATCTCATCCGGGACTCCGAACAACCTTCGGTACATCAAAATGCATAAACTCATAATAACTGTCATCGTAACGTTAAGCGTGCGGACCCTACGGTTCGAGAACAATGTAGACATGACCGAGACATGTCTCCGGTCAATAACCAATAGCGGGACCTGGATGCCCATATTGGCTCCTACATATTCTACGAAGATCTTTATCGGTCAGACCGCATAACAACATACGTTGTTCCCTTTGTCATCGGTATGTTACTTGCCCGGGATTCGATCGTCGGTATCCAATACCTAGTTCAATCTCGTTATTGGCAAGTCTCTTTACTCGTTCCGTAATACATCATCTCATAACTAACATCTTAGTTATTATGCTTGCAAGGCTTATGTGATGTGTATTACCGAGAGGGCCCAGAGATACCTCTCCGACAATCGGAGTGACAAACCCTAATCTCGAAATACGCCAACCCAACATCTACCATTGGAGACACCTGTAGTACTCCTTTATAATCACCCAGTTACGTTGTGACGTTTGGTAGTACCCAAAGTGTTCCTCCGGTAAACGGGAGTTGCATAATCTCATAGTTATAGGAACATGTATAAGTCATGAAGAAAGCAATAGCAACATAGTAAACGATCGGGTGCTAAGCTAATGGAATGGGTCATGTCAATCAGATCATTCAACTAATGATGTGACCTCGTTAATCAAATAACAACTCTTTGTTCATGGTTAGGAAACATAACCATCTTTGATTAACAAGCTAGTCTAGTAGAGGCATACTAGTGACACTCTGTTGGTCTATGTATTCACACATGTATTATGTTTCCGGTTAATACAATTCTAGCATGAATAATAAACATTTATCATGATATAAGGAAATAAATAATAACTTTATTATTGCCTCTAGGGCATATTTCCTTCACATGCATCTTCTTGAGGTGGTTGACTCGGTCACTCGTGTCCATGTTTGTGCGCTCGTAGAGTGGTAGAGGTAGAATGTCCAATGGGGACAACGGGTTGAAGCCGTAGACAACCTCGAAGGGGGACTTGTCGGTAGTCGAATGTCTTGCGCGGTTGTAGGCGTACTCGGCGATGGGTAGGCACTCTTCCCACTCCTTGATGTTCTTCTTGATTAGCACGCGAAGAAGGGTGGAGAGCGTGCGGTTTTTCACCTCCGTTTGGCCGTCAGTTTGTGGATGATAGGCCGTGGAGAATAGTAGCTTGATTCCGAGCTTGGCGCATAAGGTCTTCCAAAGGTAACTCAAGAACTTGACGTCGCGGTCCAAGACGATAATCTTTGGCACACCATGTAGACGCAATATTTCCCTACAAAAGAGATTAGCAACATGTGAAGCATCGTCTATCTTGTTACAAGGAATAAAGTGTGCCATTTTTGAGAAACGGTCCACAACGACAAATATGGAATCTTTCCCATTTCGAGTCCTAGGCAAACCAAGTACAAAGTCCATGCTAATGTCTTCCCATGGTTGGTACGGAATTGGTAGAGGCATATAGAGGCCATGAGATTGAGCTTTGGACTTAGCTTTGCGACATGTCGAACATCGGTTGGTGAAACGATTGACGTCCCGAAACATCTTGGGCCAAAATTAATTCTTCGAGAGTGTGGCGAACGTCTTGTCGCGTCTGAAATGTCCCATTAAGCCTCCTCCATGCGATTCCTGCAAAAGCAACAAACGAAGGGACGACTCGGGGATGCAAAGTTTGTTAGCTCTCATAAGTAGCCATCTTTGATGTAATAGCGTTCCCAAGATGTATTCGACAAACACTTGGCATAAGGAGTAGAAAAAGTTGCATCATGCTCATACAAGTCTTTGATATGCTCGAAGCCAATGACATCTAACTCAAGTTGCGTGACAAGCATGCATATGCGGGAAAGAGCATCCGCTACGATGTTTTCTTTAGCCTTGATGTACTTGATGACATAGGGAAAATACTAAATAAATTCACTCCATTTAGCATGACGCTTGTTCAACTTAGTTTGACCCTTGAGATACTTGAGGGTCTCATGATCGGTATGAATGATAAACTCATGGGGACGAAGGTAATGTTCCCATTCATGCAAAACGCGGACTAAAGCATATAGCTCTTTTTCATAGATGGGGTAATTGAGTTGCGCTCTGGAAAATTTCTCACTAAAGTAAGCTATGGGGCGCTTCTCTTGCGTTAACACACCCCCTATGCCATTACCACTAGCATCGCAATGAATTTCAAAAGGTTTGTCAAAGTTGGATAAGGCAAGCACGGGAGCATGAGTAAGAAAGTTCTTAAGCTCATTGAAAGCGGTATCTTGGGATGGTCCCCAAACAAAAGGCGCATTCTTCTTGCTCAAAGCATGCAAAGGCGAAGCGATGGTGCTAAAATCCTTCACAAAGCGACGATAGAAACCCGCAAGACCAAGGAAACTACGCACTTGATGCAAGTTTGTTGGTTGCGGCCAAGTCTTAATAGCATTGATCTTGGACTCATCAACATGAACACCCTTAGAAGAAACAACAAAACCCAAGAAAACGAGCTTATCAACACCAAAAAGGCATTTCTCCATATTAGCATAGAGGCGCTCTTTTCTAAGAGTTTGCAAAATGGTGCGGACATGGGTGACATGATCTATGATAGATTTGCTAAACACAAGAATGTCATCAAAGTAAACCATGACAAATATACCAATGTAAGGGCGAAAGACATGATTCATAAGGCACATAAAAGTGCCCGGTGCTTCAGAGAGACCCATAGGCATGACTAACCACTCATACAAACCAAACTTGGTTTTGAATGCGGTTTTCCATTCATCACCTTCTTGTATGCGGATTTGATAGTAACCACTCTTAAGATCAATTTTGGAAATATATAGTGGCACCACTAAGTTCATCTAGCATATCATCTAGGCATGGAATGGGATGTCTATAGCGAACGGTGATAGCATTGATAGGTCTACAATCGGAGCACATGCGAAAGCTATCGTCATGTTTTGTCACAAGAATGACCGGTATGGCACAAGGGCTCAAACTTTCACGCACATGTCCATGGACTATGAGACGCTTTACTTGCCTTTGAATTTCTTTGGTTTCTTCCGGGTTGATGCGGTAGGGAGCTTTGTTCGGAAGCGGTGCTCCGGGGATGAGGTCGATGCGGTGCTCAATGCCTCGTAGTGTAGGTAGTCCCGGAGGTAGCTCATCGGGGAAAACATCTTGGAATTCCTGCAATAATGAAGATAACACCAAGGGTAGAATGTGAGAGGTGTTAGTTTGTGGTGCCTTATCCTTGCACAATAGGACATAGTGTAGGACACTCGATGGATTCTCACACACTTCCCTCATCTCACATTTGGTGGCAAATAGAACTAAGTTTTTCTTGTCGCTCATCGTGGAGGCACTCAATTTGGGCTTGTGGCGCTCACTCTCTTTTTGGTGGCTCACTCTCTCACTATTCTCTCCACGGTGGGTGGCTTGCTTATCGGCGATCATTTGGCTTGGAGACATAGGTCGTAGCACAAACTCCTTTCCTTTCATCTTGAAGCTATAGTGGTTTGTACGCCCATTGTGGACGACTCCTCTATCGAATTTCCATGGCCGTCCAAGGAGAAGATGACAAACGGTCATTGGAATGACGTCGCACTCCAAGGTGTCTTCGTAGGCGCCGATTTTGAAGGAGACTTGTACTCGGTGCTCGAGTTGGATGGTGCCGGAGTCACTAAGTCATTGCACTTTGTATGGATGTGGATGCTTCGTCTTGGGAAATTGGAGCTTGGAGCAAAGTTCTTCACTTGCGAGATTATGACAACTTCCTCCATCGATGATGACCTTGACGGATCGTCCATTGATGCCGGCCATGGTGTGGAATATGTTGCATCTTTGGTCTTCTTCTTGTTGATGTTGGAGGGTCAAGACTTTGGAGACAACAAGTGCGGGACTTGAGTCTTCATCGCAAAAGACGTGTTCTTCTTCATTGTTCACTTGGCGGTGCATGACGACTTGCTCAAGGGCTTCCATTTCTCCTTCACTCATGGAGTCATAAGTGCCATCATCGTTGAAGACCATGGTTCGCTTGTTGGTGCACTCATAGGACTTGTGGCCTCGGCCGCCGCAAGTGAAACACTTGAAGGAACTCATCTTGACGGTTGAGGATGATGAAGCTCTCGGCTTGAAGTTGCTCGTAGTAGGATGGCTTGTAGTTGACGAAGCTTTCTTGGAAGTCAACTTGTCGAAGTTGATTGCAGAAGGCTTTGTAGTCGGTGTTGGAGTCATTGAAGCTTGGTTGTTGGTGAAGCCGTAGGACTTTGATGAGAACTTGGCATACTTGAAATCATCTTGCACTTGGCGTTCCGCTTTGGTAGCTTGGTGCACTAGCTCGATGAGATTTGAGTATGGTTGGAAGTCGGCGATCTTCTTGATGGGATGGTTGAGGCCATTCAAGAAGCGTGCCATTGTTTGCTCATCATCTTCCGTGACATTGGCTCTTATCATTGCAATCTCCATCTCCTTGTAGTATTTTTCAACGCTCTTGGTTCCTTGCTTGAGTTGTTGGAGTTTCTTGAAGAGGTCGCATTTGTAGTAGGTAGGCACGAAGCGTGCTCTCATGACATCCTTCGTTTGTGCCCAAGTAGTGATGGATGGTTCACCTCTTGCCTCTTAGCGCTCTATGATTTGTTCCCACCAAATGAGGACATAGTCTTGGAACTCAAGGGATGTCGTCGTGATCTTCTTCTCTTCTTCATAATTGTGCAAACGGAAAATCTTGTCAACTTTCAATGCCCATGAAAGGTACTCTTCGGGATCGTTGCTTCCGTTGAACTTGGGCATGGTGAACTTGAGCTTGCCGTAGCGTTGCTCTTCATGGTGTTGGGGTCGGGGATGATGACGCTCATGTTGTAGATGATTGTTCAACTCGTGGTGCTCTTGGCGCGGAGGGTTGTCAACCTCGTGTTGTGCTTATCGCGGAGGATTCCCATCGTCTTCATGCTCTCGATGAACTTGATGGTCTTGGTGAGCTTGTGGAGAATCTTGTCGAGCTTGAGGAGGAACTTGACGATGCACGTGAGCTTGAAATCGTCATTCTTGAATTTCTTCGCGAAGTGCTTCCTCTTGTTCATGGGCTTGTCGGCCTCGGTCGGCAACGGCTCGACTCGAATCGCGTAGAGCACGTTGTGCCTCAAGTGCTTGAGCATCACAGAGTTGTTGTTCTTGACGTTGAGCCTCGGCATCTTGTGCATTTTCGTGTAGACGCGCGCGTTCTTCCTCTTCATGTTGGCGTTGTCGTTGCCGTTCTCGTGCTAGCGCAAAGGCTTCTTGGGTTTGACGTCATCGGTGCTCTTGCGAGTCGATGTCACGTAGAGGATTGATGTTTGCTTGATGCTCGTTGCGCGCGGCACATCGAAGAGTGTTCGAAGACGGTGTACTTGAGCCGGAGAGGGTAAAGTCGGATTGGCGACTTGAACGGCTCCTTCTTGAAGTGGAAGAAGAGTGGTTGAGCAACAAAGCACGAATCTCGTCCATCCTTGCGTCATTCTCTTGCTTGTGATCGTCGAGCTTGTGGTCGAAGTAGTCCCTTGTACATTGCTTGGAGAGTCGCAAGTCGGTGGCGAGGTTGTCAATGCGGTCACTCATGGCTTGTTGTTCTTGATGCAAAGCACGTTGTGCACCAAAGAGGTGGCTTTTGGTGACGAAGGAGTTCATGTCATCATCTTGCTCCGTGAAGAGTGGGTTGGTAGAAGTACTTGGCCTATCCATCATTCCAAGACAAATGTGAGTGGTAGAAAGAGAAGAACAAATACCAAATGTACCTTGACCAAAGTTGAAAGTGGATCGATGATCACTCCAATATAGGACAAGGAAATAGCCCAATTGGTACGAATTCTCATCGGTTTCTCACACCTACACATGTAAAAGCTTATGGTGGAGCTTGGTTAGGATGGTGGCACAATTTTTGATGTGAATGTAAGCAAGATTCAATAATGTTGGAGAAGATCCACGACTTGTAAATGTAACAAGTAGACCAATAGCAAAATGTGGTACACGGAAACACAACACACGGAAAGATAAATGGGGTCGTGCAACCAAGGGTGAGCCAAAATGTGGAGTCCACGAAAATGCTCTTGTTGCATAACACTAGAGAGACGCTAGCACGATTGCACAATAGGCGGACACGAACTTGTGCACAACCTACTAAGCAAAAATGCAACGACTTCTATCCCAAGTATGATATTCCGGAGATATGATCTAAGATGATCGAGTATGAAAATCTTAATGTTGTATGATGCTATGGTTCTTGCTTATAAGCTCTTTGCTTTTCTTTTCTCTTTGCTTAAAAGCTTGCTTGGCTCTTTGATGTTTGAGCTCTTTTCTCATGCGATGCTTCACGGACCAAGATAGCAATTGTGTATGCGATTACAACTTTGTGACACAAGAGATGATTCCAAGATATGCAACACGATGATAGGATGTATGCTATGGGATGTATGATCACTAATGTGCACAAGTCACGTTGCCGGCAATACTCAAATGCTAGTCTCGATGGGTAAGCTACGCAAAAGTAAGGCTATGGGGTTATCAATTCAAATGGAAAAAGTATGATGATATCACACTACCAAGATGATACCAATGGGAAATGGATACCACAAGTGTGTAGTCGTTCGTAGTAGTCCTTGGCGAAAAAGAGCGGTGGTGATGTTGATGTCGAACCGTCCCTAGGTAGCCGAAAAACGAAAGGAAACAGTAAGGCACAACTCAAATTCTCGAAACCAAGTGCGACAAAAAGCGTCGGAGTAGGTAGCGGGTAAATGTTGGTGTGGGTTGGGGTATTGGAAAGGTTTGCGGAGGGGTTTGTGGAAGGTAGGAGGTGGTGGTCGACGTGGGTATGCGGAGGCGTAGGCGGCGGTGGCAAAAACTGCAGAAAATGGAGTTTGGACAATGGAAGCCGAATGATCCGGGCCAGGAGCCGGATGATCCGGGCGACCAGCCGGATGATCCGGGCGGGTCAACTCGCTCGGGGATGGCTCGGGGTGAGCTCGAAAACGGCCACAACTTTGGGGATTTCGCGGATTTTGGAAGGATTTCGAGGTGGAGATGGTGGGGGAAGGCTAGATCGACTTGCAACACAACAAATTCATGGATCAAAACCAACAAAACATCATCAAAACTCACAAATCACAAGAAAAATTTTTGGGGCTATTTTTGTGGGTATTTTCGGATTAGGATGAAAAACAACAAAATCAAGCTAGAAAACGAAGAGGGGAGGCTCCGAAATCGTGATCAACCTTGCTCATGATACCAAGATGATGTAGGGTAGAGACCCTAATCGCCCGATCTTTCACGAAAGGAGCGGATCCCGGGGAAATCACGAAGAACACGGGGAAGAACGAAGAGAAAACACAATAAGAAACACGAGAGGAATCACTAAACCGACACGAATAAGTCACACATGGGCTAGATCCTCAAGTACATAAGGAAATATACAAGATCCACGGACAACTAGGGATGATACATGGTAATCGGTCTTCTCCGTGAGGAGGTCTTGATGTTCTTCCCTAAAGAGGGGTCTTGAATCCGCTTGGGGGATCTTCTCCGGTGGAGGCTCGAATTTCCGAGGAGAAGGTAACCAAGTGGATGAGCAAAGCTCTCTCACAAATATGAGCTAAACATTTGCTAACCCTAAAAATGGGGAGTAGAAGGTCTATTTATATCCCAAGGGGCGAAAGGGTAAGTGATGGGGCGAAACAGGTACACGAGCCTCGGCCCAAGTCACGCACGCAGGCGGTGGCCGGATGATCTGGGCTTCGGGGGTCCGGATGATCCGGGTCGGCGTTTGGATCGTCCGGCTGTGTTGGAGCAGCTGCGGGAGGGCCGGATGTCTGGGACCTGGTCTGGACGTCCGGGTGTGGCCGGATGATCCGGGCCTGGGTCCGGATGGCCCATCTTCACGATGCCGTCTTGGGTGCCTCTGGTCACATTTTCCGGATCGTCCGGGCCGGAGTCCTGATAATCCGGGCTGAGGCCGGATCGTCCGAATGGCGGTCTGGATCGTTCGGGCTTCTACTGACTTAGCCCTTTTTCTTCTCCGTCTTCACGTCCATCTTCCTCTTAGGATTCTCCTCGCTCCTTGGCATCTCCATGGCTAACTCCTTGATACATGAGTATGCACAATGTCTCCGTTTGAGGTAGTAGCCATGTCTCATGGTCATCGAAGTGGAATTGTGAGAGGAGAGATGTCACCTCGGTCTCGAGAGCCCTTGCACGTGATCGAGTCATGGGTCCACTAGGCACTTGATGAGACGATGGTAGGTCCATGGGGATGACCTTGGGATGCTCCGCATCATCTATGCTACTACTCTTTTCTATAAAATTGGTAAATTTTTTAAAACTTTGATTTAGGACAAAACCTAGATGTACATTTATTCACGGATGAAGGGAGTACGTACATAGCTTGGTTGCATGTGTCTCCTTCAGTCTGTCTGAGCAGAAACACATGCACCAATATTTGGTTGTAAACATTTGTCAACCAAAGTCAAAGATTTGTTTTGTTGCATACAAGATATATAATGTTGTAACTTTTTGTTCGAGTGATAAGGTTACCAGGCGACACGCGGTCATAGACACGGTGTAGTATGTCTTATCTAATAGATATATTTGAACAAGCATTAAGCATTACACATCACATTGAGAACCACTAGCTAACTGCACGTGCGTTGTCACATGGATATACATATTCTAGTGGTTCAACAACAATAACATAGACTCTCAGAATGAAAGGATTTTCTACAGAGTGACGCGCAATGATCCATAGTTTTGTGGCTAGAGATAGATTCGTCATGACCCGGTCTGTGATGAGGGCCCCAAATCTATGTACTTTCTATGTCAGTCCTTGAATTAATAGCTGACACGCAGAGTCGATGATGAAATACCAACAATACATCACATGTCATAGTATTATATTGTGGATCCAATGCTTTACAAAACACGCATGCTTAGCTCATGGTATAGCTTACAATACAATCATGCGGCGGACATAATATTCTAGTCTTGTGGCGTCCATCTAGTCACAGGCAAGAGTTGAGCATAACGTCATAACCCTACTTCGTACCTTCCCTTCAATACGGTAAACCTGCAACGTTATATGTTGCAGCCACAAGGGTTAATACATTGACTGTATTAGCAACTTCACAGTTCACTCGAAAACCTGTTCACCTATATGGAGTTCAAGGCTCTTTGCAGAAAAAAATTGCCCTATTTTAGTAGTGGTCTACTCTAATAGCTGGACATACTATCTCACACAATAGTCCGGGGTAGATCGTATCACGCGATCACCCATAATGCAATTTGAGTATGCGGGCTCCCGTCTCACACGATAACCCCAACCTTCCCAGATAATGCTACTGGTAGCGTGCCAGCAATCTAAGTTGGTCCACACTCCCCTTTGGTTCAACCCATTGTTTTTCAATGGAAGAGGTGATGCGATCAAGCTGACAATTCTCAGTTGAGTTGCTCAGAGTTGTTCAAAACTGGGGATACGTCATGATCATTTTTTACACTTTGCAGAGTTTTGTGTACTTTACCCATGATTTTCGATCACGCCCTTATGCCACTAAACTACATTTGTGAAGTAGCTAGGAAGACCAAGAAGATACTTTTGGGAAGTGGTGGCCCCCTCGGAAATGGCAGACCCAATCCGACCTACATACCTAGATCTACTGGTCTACCCAAGAGGGTTCCCACAACTTACTTGGTCCAGACAACCCCATATTTGTCTCACTATTACACATCGAAGCTACCCAACTTTGAACCCCCCCAACTTTGAACCCCTACAACCCCTTTGATACTTGGGTGGCATTCCCCACCAAAGACTACACTCCGATGATCCAATCAAAGCCAATCCACCCAGATCGATTCATTAATTAAGTTGCAGTGAAATAGTCAACCATGAGGTTGTATGGTGGAATCATAATTGATGTTTCCCAATCCATGTCATAGCAGCTAAGCATCTACTCGATGCTTACAAGGTCAAGGTAAGTTTGGACAAGTTGTCAACTACTGGGTTGTATAGAATTTAACATCCTAAACTAACACACCCAACATGGCAAAACTACAATGCAAATAAAATACTAGGTAACATGATCAAAGTGGAACTTGCCTGGTGTTGACGATTCTTCAAACTCACAATCTTGATTACGTTACTCTTCACTCTTCGTACAATCTAATGTAAGTAAAGAGTAATCATAAACAACCATGCAATACAATCAAACATACAACAAGTGTTGTGCATGGTGTCAGTGTCATTGTGATGTGTGATAATGTGTTAGAGTTAACTCGCAAGAGTTTGAAAAATAGCATTCCCTTCAATACGGTAAACCTGCAACGTTATACTTTTAAGCCACAAGGGTCAATACATTGACTGTATTGGCAAATCCACAGTTCACTCGAAAACCTGTGCACCTATATGGGGTTCAAGGCTCTTTGCAGAAAATAATTTTGCCCTATTTTAGTACTGGTCTACTCTAATAGCTGGACATACTGTCTCACATAATAGTCTGGGGTAGATCGTATCATGTGATCACTCATAATGCAATTTGAGTATGTGGGCTCCCGTCTCACACGGTAACCCCAACCTTCCCAGATAATGCCACTGGTATCATGCCAACAATCTAAGTTAGTCCACACTCCCCTTTGGTTCAACCCGTTGCTTAAAATGGAAGAGGTGATGAGATCAAGCTGACAATTCTCAGCTGAGTTGCTCAAAGTTGTCCATAACCGGGGATACGACTAATCATGATCAGTTTTTACACTTTGCAGAGGTTTGTGTACTTTACCCGTGATTTTCGATCACACCGTTATGCCACTAAACTTCATTTGTGAAGTAGCTAGGAAGACTAAGACGATACTTTTGGGAAGTGGTGCCCCCCTCGGAAATGGCAGACCCAATCCAACCTACACACCTACATCTACTAGTCTACCCAAGAGGGTTGCCACACACTATTGTGGGATGCTGCTAACGCGACACTACGATCAGAGACCATTTCACGAAACTGTGTGCGATGCATTAATCGCAAATGGCGATGTAAAAAACCATCAAAAAGGCGCAAAACATTTGCATTGGCGGAGCCATCAAACACCATTCAGATTTTAGTTGCGTGCGCGATGCAGGGCACACAGTTAATCCATTCGAACTATTTGCGATGAGGTAGAACAACAGAAACGGGCATCCATATCAATGTGTGTGCGATGTATGGCGTACAATTCGCTCTGATGAAATGTTTGCTATTAGGGAGCGCAACAGAAACGATTAGCCAGATCAAAGTGTGTGTGATACACAACATATGGTTCACTCGGATGAATTGTTTTCGATTAGGGAACACAACAGAAATGGTTCAACTTAATGATACGTCTCCAATGTATCTATACTTTTTGATTGTTCCATGCTGTTATATTATCAATCTGGGATGTTTTATAATCATTTTATATCATTTTTTGGTACTAACCTATTGACATAGTGCCAAGTGTCAGTTCCTATTTTTTTCCGTGTTTTTTACATCACATAAAATCAATAGCAGATGGAGTCCAAATGCCACGAAACTTTACGGAGATTTTTTATGGACCAGAAGGAACATGTTGGGCCCTGGTTGCACCTAGGGGGAGTTCCGAGGAGGGGACAACCCACCAGGGCGCCAGGAGGCCCAGGAGCGCCCTGGTGGGTTGTGCCCACCTTGGGTGCCCCCGGACCGCCTCTTTGCTCTATAAATACCCAAATATTCCCAAAACCCTAGGGGAGTCGACGAAATATTCATCTAGCCGCTGCAGAGTCCAGAACCACCAGATCCAAACTAGACACCATCTCAGATGGGGTTCACCACCTCCATTGGTGCCTCTCCAATGATGTGTGAGTAGTTCTTTGTAGACCTTCAGGTCCGTAGTTAGTAGCTAGATGGATTCATCTCTCTCTCTCTCTTGATTCTCAATACATTGGTCTGTTGGAGATCCATATGATGTAACTCTTTTTGCGGTGTGTTTGTTGGGATCTGATGAACTTTGAGTTTATGATCAGTCATATCTTTTTATATCCATGAAGGTTATTTGAGTTTCTTTGATCTCTTATAGCCTCGTATTTCTTCTCCGATATTTGGGTTTTGTTTGTCCAACTTGATCTGTTTATCTTGCAATGGGAAGAGGTGCCCGGTAGTGGGTTCGATCTTACGGTGCTTGATCCCAGTGACAGAAAGGGAACCGGCACATATGTATCGTTGCTACTAAGGATAAAAAGATGGGATCTATATATACGCAATAGATAAACGAATCTTGTCTACATCATGTCATCGTTCTTATTGTATTACTCCGTTTTTCATGAACTTAATACACTAGATGCATGCTGGATAGCGGTCGATGTGTGGAGTAATAGTAGTAGATGCAGGCAGGAGTTGGTCTATTAATCTTGGACGTGATGCCTATGTAATGATCATTGCCTGGATATTGTCATAATTATTTGAGGTTTTATCAATTGCCCAACAGTAATTTGTTTACCCACCGTTTGTTATCTTTCTCGAGAGAAGCCACTAGTGCAACCTACAACCCCTGGGTCTTCTTCCTCATATATTTGCTTGCAATCTACTTTTTCTCTGCATTTTTATTCAGATCTATTAAACCAAAAATACAAAAATACTTTGCTGCACTTTATTTTATTTGCGATCTATTATTTCAATCTACTACAATTTTCTGGCATCGTTACCCGAAAGGGATTGACAACCCCTTTAATACGTCAGGTTGCGAGGTGTTGTTATTTGTGTGCATGTGTTGTTTACGTTGTGTTGCTTGGTTCTCCTACTGGTTTGGTAACCTTGGTTTCTTCACCGAGGGAAATACCTACCGTCGTTGTGCTGCATCATCCCTTCCTCTTTGGGGAAATACCGACGTAGTCCTAACAGACAGGAGCTTTTCTGGCGCTATAGTCAGAGAGTAATCAAAAGGAATTTCTGGCGCCGTTGCTGGGAAGGATCTTCTTCACAACCAGGTTCCTAATCACAAATCTCATCTCCTCGCAATTTATATTATTTGCCATTTGCCTCTCATTTTCCTCTCCCCCACTTCACAAAAATTTGCCGTTTTATTCGCCTCTCTTTCTCGTTCACCGTTTTCTTGCCGGATCTGTTTTTGCGTGCATCTTTGTTTGCCGTTATGGATAGTTCTCCTTCTATTGCTCGCACTCCCGAGGACGAAGTCCTCAACTTTAAACAAAGGGGAGGAGAAAATTTAAAAGATGCTTGGTATAGAATTTGCAATACTCATAATAGATATATCTGTAAGCAATCTACCATTGTGCTTCTGCATTGTTTTTATGTTGGCATCACCACTTGGTATAGATTCGTCCTTGATATGATTACTGGTGGCAATTTCTTAATGAGTCCTCCTTTTGATGCCCTTAATGCTATGGGAAATTTAGTGGGTTCACCACCTCTTATGGTTAATGAAACAATTTTGACTCTTGAGCATGTTATGGAAAGATTAGATGCTATCGAAAAGAAAATGCTCACCGAAGATCATATGGAAATAATATATAAAAAGATGCATAATTTTGCTACTAATCTTGGGTCAAAAGCGGGAGATATTTTTAAGTTGTTAAAAGGGAGGGGTACCTTAATCCATGAAAGAATAGGAGAAAGTTTGTCTCGAATCGATAAATTGGAAGAAATCTTTAGTAATCTAAGCACGACTTTTACTACCACTAAAATTACTGAGGAAACTCCTGTAAAGAGTAGGCGATCCAGGAACAATGGTGCAACTCCTAGTAATAGTAATAATGGAGATCTTAAGATGATTAGTGTTCACCCGGATTTTTTTTGAAGTGATAAGAGATCCTTTTTGCAAGAGCGAAATCTTTGAATTTATTCCTAGGAGTATTGTTATCGAAAATATTTATGCTAAATCCTTGAAGGATTCTAAGTGTTTAATTAAAGAGTTGGACAAAGATGACAAAACTTAGATCCTTGCTTTATGCCTAGCTAAGGGCGTAAAACTATAGCGCTTGTTGGGAGGCAATCCAATGAATAAAATTTATTTTTGCTTTTTGATGTCTGTTCTTGTGTGTTAGCACAATTATGCTACTGTTATGATTGTGTTTTTATGTTTTAATTAGTATTTGTGCCAAGTAAAGACTTTAGGATCTTTTTGGGTAATAGTTGTTTGATCTTGCTGAAAAAAACAGAAACTTTTACGCTCACGAAATTAATTTTAATTTTTACCACAGAATGATAAAATACCCATTCCACTGCAGTAGTTCAATATACAAATTTCTCAGGTTGTCCTAATTTTTCAGAATATTTGGAGTTATAGAAGTATTCGAGATAGTCAGATTGCTACAGACTGTTCTGTTTTGACATATTCTATTTTCTTTGTGTTGTGTGCTTATTTTGATGGCTCTATGGTTTTGTTTGATGAGTTTTTGCCATAGAAAAGTTAGAATACAGTAGTTATAATACAAAAAAAATATGAATTGGTTTGATACAACACTTGTAGTAGTGATTTATTATTCTTATACTAACGGATCTCACGAAGGTTTTGTTGAGTTTTGTGTGATTGAAGTTTTCAAGTTTTGGGTTATCTTACGATGGATGAAGGAAGGATGGAAGAGCCTAAGCTTGGGGATGCCCCGACATCCCAAGCTATTATCCAAGAATGAGCAACCAACTAAGCTTGGGGATGCCCCCGAGTGGCATCCTCGCTTTCTTCCAACAACTATCGGTATTTTACTCGAAACTATATTTTTATTCGTCACATGATATATGTTTTGCTTGGAGCGTCTTGTATGATATGAGTCTTTGCTTATTTTTGTGTGTTTTAAGTCATCAATCCTTGCTAGACACACCTATTTGAGAGAGCCAAAATTACTTCATGACTTGTTAGAATTGCTCTCTATGCCTCACTTAAATTTTTTATGAGCTATGGACTTGCTCTAGTGGACCAACAGCTACTATTATTACTCCACACATCGACCGCTATCCAGCATGCATCTAGTGTATTAAGTTCATGAAAAAATGGAGTAATGCAATAGGAACGATGACATGATGTAGACAAGATCCGTTTATCTATTGTGTAGATATAGATCCCATCATTTTATCCTTAGTAGCAACGATACACACGTGTCAGTTCCCCTTCTGTCACTGGGATCAAGCACCGTAAGATCAAACCCACTACAAAACACCTTCTCCCATTGCAATATAAATAGATCAAGTTGGTCAAACAAAACCCAAATATCGGAGAGGAAATACGAGGCTATAAGCAATCATGCATAAAAGCGATCAAAGAAACTCAAATACTTTCATGGATATAAAAAGATAGATCTGATCATAAACTCAAAGTTCATCCGATCCCAACAAACACACCGCAAAAAGAGTTACATCATATGGATCTCCAAGAGACCATTGTATTGAGAATCAAACGAGAGAGAGGAAGTCATCTAGCTACTAACTACGGACCCGAAGGTCTACAAAGAACTACTCATGCATCATTGGAGATGCACCAATGGAGGTGGTGAACCCCATCCGTGATGGTGTCTAGATTGGATCTGGTGGTTCTGGACTCTGCGGCGGTTGGAATTGATTTTTGTCGACTCCCATAGGGTTTCTGGAATATTGGGGTATTTATAGAGTAAAGAGGCGGTCCGGGGGGCACCCGAGGTGGGCACATCCCACCAGGGCGCACCTGGGCCTCCTGGCGCGCCCTGGTGGGTTGTGCTCTCCTCGGAGCACCCCCAGGCGCAGCCTTGGCCCATTAGGTGTATTCTGTTTCATAAAAAATCTCCGTAAAGTTTCGTGGCATTTGGACTCCTTTTGATATTGATTTTCTGCGATGTAAAAAACATGCAAAAAGCAGCAACTAGCACTTGACACTATGTCAATAGGTTAGTACCAAAAAATGATATAAAATGACTATAAAATGATTATAAAACATCCAAGATTGATAATATAACAACATGGAACAAAAAAATTATATATACGTTGGAGACGTATTAGCATTCCCAAGCTTAACTCCTACTCGTCCTCGAGTAGGTAAGTGATAAAAACAGAATTTTTGATGCCGAATGCTTCCTAACATGTCATATCATATTCTTTTCTTTATAGCATGGACATTTGGACTTTTATATTGTTCAAAGCAATAGTCTACTTTTGGCATGATAACTTAAATACTCAAGCATATCAACAAGCAACCATGTCTTTCAAAATATCAACGCTGAAATAAGCTATCCCTAGCCCATCATGCTTAATCATTGATCCATTCATGAAACACACTCGCATATTAACTACACCCAATGCTCAAGTACGATCATAGTGCCTCCTAGTTGGTGCTTTTATAAGAGAAGATGGAGACTCAAATTCAAAAATAAAAATTGCATAAAGTAAAAGAAAGGCCCTTCGCAGAGGGAAGTAGGGATTTGTAGAGGTGCCAGAGCTCAGAGCGAAAAACTTAGAGATAAAAACATTTTGGGAGGTGTATCCTTCCCACCAACGAAAACGACTTAGAGTTCCCAACACTTTCCATGCTGAGATATATCATAGGCGGTTCCCAAACATAAAATAAAGTTTATTCCTTTTTCCACCATACTTTCACTTTCCATGGCTAACCGTATCCATGGGTGCCTTCGATACCAACACTTTTCAAGGAATTTATTATTTGACAACATAAAGTAAATTCATTTTTCATTTCGGGACTGGGCATCCCTAATACCTTTGCCTTACTCTCGTGCAATGACAAGTGAATAAACACTCATCGTGAGAATAACACATCTAGCATGGAAAATATTAGCCACCCCTCACCGCTCCGCGAGCGAAATGAACACACAAAAGAGAAGTTTATTTTGAAAATTAGAGATGGCACATACAAATTTGCTTGGAACGGCAAAAGAATACTGCATATAGGTAGATATAGTGGACTCATGTGGCAAAACTAGTTTAAAGGTTTTTGGATGCACAAGTAGAGGTCATACTTAGTGCAAAATGAAGGCTAGCCAAAGATTGAGAAGCGACCAACCAAGAAACGAATAATCTCATAAGCGAGAATTAAGCATAATTAACACCAAATAATGCACCACAAGTAGCATATAATTTCATTGCATAATTATTGACTTTCGTGCTTGCATAGGGAATCACAAACCTTAACACCAATATTTTTTTACTAAAGCATAATTACTCATCAACATAACTCACATATCATATCATCATATCTCAAAACTATTACTAAATCAAGTTTATTTTGTCCAATGATCTTCATGAAAGTTTTTATTATATCCTTCTTGGATACTATCACTTTGGGACTAATTTTCGTATGTTGCTTTTGGCAAGCTCAAACAAATATAAGTGAAGATCATGAGCATAACATTTCTTTCTCTAAAATTAATTTAAGTGAAGCAAGAGAGAATTTATTCAAAATTTTACTAAATCTCAAATAAATCTAAGTGAAGCAAGAGAGCATTTCTTCAAAAATACTAAAGCACACCGTGCTCAAAAAGATATAAGTGAAGCACTAGAGCAAGTCCATAGCTCATAAAAATAAGTGAAGCATAGAGAGCAATTCTAACAAGTCATGACATAATTTTGGCTCTCTTAAATAGGTGTGTTCAGCAAGTAATCAAGACTTAAAACACAAAAAAACAAGCAAAGACTCGTATCATACAAGACGCTCCAAGCAAAACACATAGTATGTGACGAATAAAAATATAGCTTCGAGTAAAATACCGATGGTCGTTAGAAGAAAGAGGGGATGCCACTCGGGGGCATCCCCAAGCTTAGTTGCTTGCTCTCTTTTGGATAATAGCTTGGTATGTCGGGGCATCCCCAAGCTTAGTCTCTTCTTACTCCTTATTCCTTCATACATCGTAAGATAACCCAAAACTTGAAAACTTCAATCACACAAAACTCAACAAAGCCTTCGTGAGATCCATTAGTATAAGAAAATAAATCACTACTATAAGTACTATATCAAACCAATTCATATTTTGTTTTTTCATTATTCTACTGTATTTCAACTTTTCTATGGTAAAAACTCATCAAAGAAAACCATAGAGCCATCAAAACAAGCACACAACGCAAACAAAACAGAATCTGTCAAAAACAGAACAGTATGTAGTAATCTGGGTGTTTCGAATACTTCTGTAACTCCAAAAACTCTGAAAAATTAGGACGGCCTGAGAAATTTGTATATTGTTCTACTGCAAAAGGAATGGGTATTTTGTCGCTCTCTGGTTAAAAATGAGAATTATTTTCGCGAGCGCAAAAGTTTCTGTTTTTTCAGCAAGATTAAACAACTATCACCCAAGAAGATCCTAAAGGCTTTACTAGGCACAAACACTAATGAAAACATAAACAACACAATCATAACAGTAGCATAATTGTGCTAACACTCAAAAACAGGAAGCAAGAAGCAAAAATAAATTTTATTCATTGGGTTGCCTCCCAACAAGCGCTATAGTTTTATGCCCTTAGCTAGGCATAAAGCAAGGATCTACGTTTTGTCATCTCCAGTTCGAGATCCATAAGATGCCCTCATGATTGATTCATATGGTGGCCTAATTCTTATTCTAGATAAGTGTTCCATACCCTTCCACAAAGGAAATTAGAACTTAATATTGCCTTCTTTCATATCAATCACGGCACCGGTAGTGCGTAAAAACGGTCTACCAAGAATAATTGGACAAGACGGATTGCAATCAATATCAAGAACAATAAAGTCTATGGGCACATAATTCCTATTTGCAAGAATAAGTACATCATTAATTCTTCCCTTAGGCTTTTTAATAGTAGAATCCGCCAAGTTAAAGTTTAAAGAACATGATTCAATATCGGTAAGACCAATCACATCACATAAAGATTTCGGAATTGTAAAAACACTAGCACCCAAGTCACCCAAGTCACACAAAGCAAAACACTCATAATTTTTAATCTTGACTTCGATAGTAGGTTCCCTTTCATCATGCAATTTTCCAGAAATTGAAACTTCTAATTCCAACTTTTCTTCTAAAGCTTTCATCATAGCATCAACAATATGTTTAGTAAAAGCTTTATTTTGTTCATAAGCATGGGGTGAATTTATCATGGATTGCAACAAAGAAATACAATCAATCAAAGAGCAACTAACATAATTAAAGTCTTTGTAATCCAAAAGAGTGGGCACATCACTAGCTAAAGTTTTTACCTCTTCAAACCCACCTTTATCAATTTTCTCAACAAGATTTTCACCCTCCGAATTATCGGGACGCCTTCTAACTAAAGTTGACTCTTCTCCAGTCCCTTTTTCATCAATCTTAACTTTACTAAACAAGGAATCACTAGAAGAAACACCAATCATTTTAAGATCTTCATCACTTTTGCAAAAGTAATCACTAGAAAACACTTTTTCTAAAAATTCTCTTTTAGCTCTAAGCATAGCGGTTCCTTTTCTTACTTTCATCCATAGAAACATAAAGAGCTTTAATTGATTCTTCTACCTTAGGCACAAAAAATTTCATCTTGAGACTTTCCACATCATGAGAAATTCTATCAACACTTCTAGACAAATCATCAATCTTATTCAACTTTTCTTCTGTGGTAGTGTTGAAAACTTTTTGCATGTTGATAAATTCTTTAATATTATCTCATGATCAGAGGTGTTCCTATTATTATTATAGGAAGGATTTCCATAGGAATTACCATATTATTAGAGGAATTACTAGGGAAAGGCCTAGGATTAAAATTACCTCTATAAGCATTGTCGTTGAAATTATTTCGAGAGATAAAATTCACATCTATGGCATCACTATTTTGCTCAATCAAAGTAGACAAAGGCATATCATTAAAATCAATAGGAGCACTTCTACTAGCAACCAATTTCATAAGAGCATCGACTTTTTCACTCAAAGAAGAAATTTCTTCAACCGAATTAACTTTTTTACTAGTAGGAGCTCTTTCGGTATGCCATTGTGAATAAGTTACCATAATATTATCAAGAAATTTGGTGGATTCACCCAAAGTAATTTCCATAAAAGAATCACCCACGACAGAATCTAAAAGATTATGAGAAACAAAATTCAATCCCGCTTAAATTTTTTGTATGATCATCCAAAGATTTAACCCATGAGTTGGGCAATTCCTTAGCACCATTTTCATCCTTTCCAAAGATTGTGCAACATGCTCATGTTCAAGTTGCTTGAAATTCATGATCTGGGTTCTGAGGGAATAATTTTTGCCGGCAGAAAATACTTAGTGATAAAAGCATCTTTGCACTTATTCCAAGAATCGATACTATTGTGAGGCAAAGAAGAGAACCAAATTTTTGCAGAATCACACAAAGAAAACAGAAATAATTTCATCTTCACAACATCATTGTCCACATCTTTTTTCTTTTGCATATCGCATAATTCCACGGAGGTATAAAGATAGGACGCGAGATCATCATTAGGAGTACCGAAAAATTGATCTTTCATAACAAGATTCAGCAAAGCAGTATTAATATCACAAGACTCTACACTGGTGGCGGGAGGAGCAAGCGGAGTGCCAATAAAATCATTGTTGTTGGTATTTGAGAAATCATGCAACTTGGTGTTCTCTTGAGTCATGATGACTACGCAAAAATATTGCACTGAACAACAGATCCGGCAAGAAAACGGCGAGCAAAAAAGAGGGGCGAATAAAAAGTCATTTTTTGTGAAGTGGGGGAGAGGAAAACGAGAGGCAAATGGTAAATAATGTAAATTGTGAGGAGATGGGATTTGTGATTAGGAACTTGGTATATGTTGAAGATCCTCCCCGGCAACGGCGCCGGAAATTCCTTTTGATGTCGCTTGAAGCTACATCGGTATTTCCCCAAATAGGACGGGATGATGCATCACAGCGGTGGTAGGTATTCCCTCAGATATGAAACCAATGTCACCGAAACAATACGAGAAGCAAGCAACACAGCGTAAACATCACCTACACACAAATAACAACTACTCACAACCCGACATGTTAAAGGGGTTGTCAATCCCTTTCAGGTAACGGTGCCAGAAATTGGCAAACGAACATGAGAGAGTTGTAAATATTGATAGATCGAACGCCAAATAAAATAAATTGCAGCAAGGTATTTTTGGTTTAGTAGATCTGAAAATAAAAGCAAAGGAAAAGTAGATCGCAAAGGCAAATAATATGCGAAAGAGACCCGGGGGCCGTAGGTTTCACTAGTGGCTTCTCCTGAGAAAAATAGCAAATGATGGGTAAACAAATTACTGTTGGACAATTGATGGAACTTCAAATACTCATGACGATAGCCATGCAATGATCATTACATAAGCATCACGTCCAATATTAGTAGACCGACTCCTGCCTGCATCTACTACTATTACTCCACACATCAACCGCTATCCAACATGCATCTAGTGTATTCAGTTCATGGAGAAATGGAGTAATGCAATAAGAACGATGACATGATGTAGAAAAGATCTATCTATGTAGAGATATACCCCATCATTTTATCCTTAGTAGTAACGATACATACGTGTCGGTTCCCCTTCTGTCACTGGGATCAAGCACCGTAAGATCGAACCCACTACAAAGCACCTCTTCCCATTGCAAGATAAATAGATCAAGTTGGCCCAACAAAACCCAAATACCGGAGAAGAAATACGAGGATATAAGCAATCATTGCATAAAAGAGATCAAAGAAACTCAAATACTTTCATGGATATAAAAAGATAGATCTAATCATAAACTCGAAGTTCATCCTATCCCAACAAACATACCGCGAAAAGAGTTACATCATATGGATCTCCAAGAGACTATTGTATTGAGAATCAAATAAGAGAGAGAGGAAGCCATCTAGCTACTAACTATGGACCCGAAGGTCAACAAAGAACTACTCACGCATCATTGGAGAGGCACCAATGGAGGTGGTGAACCCCATCTGTGATGGTGTCTAGATTGGATCTGGTGGTTCTGGACTCTACGGCAGCTGGAATTGATTTTTTTCGACTCCCCTAGGGTTTCTGGAATATTGGGGTATTTATAGAGCAATGAGGCGGTCCGGGGGGCACCCGAGGTGGGCACAACCCACCAGGGCACGCCTGGGCCTCCTGGCGTGCCTTGGTGGGTTGTGCTCTCCTTGGAGCACCCCCCAGGCGCAGCCTTGGCCCATTAGGTGTCTTCTGGTCCATAAAAAATCTCCATAAAGTTTTGTGTCATTTGGACTCCGTTTGGTATTGATTTTCTGCAATGTAAACAACATGCAAAAAACAACAACTAGCACTTGGTACTATGTCAATAGGTTACTACCAAAAAATGATATAAAATGACTATAAAATGATAATAAAACATCCAAGATTGATAATATAATAGCATGGAACTATCAAAAATTATAGATACATTGGAGACGTATCAGGCGCTCGCCGAGAAGGAGGAGGAGGCCGCCGGCTGGAAGATGCTCCATGAGTAGAGCAGTGCCTCGGGGATGACGCTGATAGCAGTCGTCGAGGAACTGATGGGTGACTTGAGGAAGATCCGGATCGAGCGCGAGCAGGAGGTGGAGGAACCCATGGCTGCTTTCAAGCAAAGAAGTGAGGAATTGAAGAAGGGGTTGGAGGATGTCGTCGCCCGGCGATCCATCGATGAGTGGAGACAGTAGCGACCTAGATCGTTGTCTGCAATTTCCTTCTTCTCTTGCCCCCATGTCTTCCGGGCTTTGCCGCATGTGGCATTTTAAATTATCTAGAATATGTAAGACAATTATTATCTGCGCCATTGTAAATTTGTCGTCGTATTATCCGTTGCCATTTTATTTGTGGTTGCATTATCTGTTGCCATATGTGCCAATTTAAACTAAGGCAGAATATGAGTTGAAAACACGAACAAAGCAAATGTTGCCATGGGATCACAAGCAAACACCCTCCGTCCAGGTGCTTTAATTAACCCATTAATGGAGAAGTTGTGAGCGAGGCGGGCGGCGGCTGGTGCATGGAGGTCAAAGAACTCGCTTCCCAGTGAGCATGGGCGGCCTTGCTGGTCGCACGTGTCCCGTCGAGCCTGCGAGGTGGACAGGATGCACGCGTCTCGTCGAGCCTGCGTGGCGGACTGCTCGCCACACGTACCATCGAGCCTACACAGTGGACTTCTCGCACTCGTCCCGTCTAATTAAACAGCTGCACGCACGTCACCGAGTATGATTAAATTTCGACATAGTTAATACAATACAACCATTTGCCATATTAACGTGTCAGCTTTTTGTTTCAAAAAGGACTTCCTTGGCTACTAATGTGTGCGCCTCTTCTCAAACTGGGCAATTTCTTTTACCACAAGATAAATGTTCCATGTCATGAAACCATGCCAAGTTTCATGTTTTTTGGTTGAGTTTTTGATTTACCATGATTTAAAAACCAAGATTCTCAATGTGTCAGGATGACAATAAGTTTGTAATTCATTCCCATTCCTTAAATGAGACCTAAACATGCACCCAATGACACATGTACGGTTTCCCACCCATTTTGCTTCACTGGAGCATGTGCTTGTAGTTCAAATTTGAATTATGGACTACATTAAATGCGTAGAAAACTTAATTAGTAATATATACAATGGCCAAACGAACCCTAAAGAGTTTCAACTTTCAGCATGACACTCCTGTTATTCCATGTTGGTTATAGAAAACAAAGTTCAAGGCGAGAAGAGGCAGCGATTATTGTTTCGCCCACAAGAGGCGCATGTTTATCTACTGAAACCACGAGGGTTGCGACATGCTCCGGTTTGTAAGAGGCTTGTAATATAGCTTCGCCCAAATTGGACAATTATATGTACCATGTAGTGACACCATGCCAAGTTTCATGATTTCCTGGTGAGTTTTGGATTTACAGAGATTTAAAAACCGAGATTCGCAATGTTTGTGGCCAAGCCAGGACGGCAAGACGGTTGAATTCGTTCACATTCGTTCCATGGGACCTAAACATGCACTCCAAGGAAACATGTACTTATTTTCTAGCCATTTTGGTGCACTGTAGCATATTTGTAGTTCGCATTTGAATTATGGACATTAAATGCCTAGAAAACTCAATTAATGAACAAAAAAGGTCAAACGAACCCTGAATAATTTCAAAGTTCCCCAGGAGCAGCCAGGGCACATTATGTTCCTTCTGGTCCAAAAAATTCTTTGTAAAGTTTCGTTGCGTTTGGACTCCGTTTGATATTGATTTCCTGCGATGTAAAAAACATGCAGAAAACAACAACTGGCACTTGACACTATGTCAATAGGTTAGTACGAAAAAATGCTATAAAATGACTATAAAATGATTATAAAACATCCAAGATTGATAATATAACAGCATGGAACAATCAAAAATCATAGATACGTTGGAGACTATCACTGAGCCAGCCGGAATGGTGCGCACGGGCTCCACCTCAGGCCATTTGGTGAATTTGTCGATGGCGACATAGATGTAGCGGTAGCCCCGGGCGCTCGATGGAATGGGCCCAGGATATCTGGCCCCCAAACCGCGAACGACCATGAAAGTGGGATGGTCTGGAGGGCCTGAGCGGGCTGGTGGATCTGCTTGGCATGGAACTGACATGCCTTGCAAGACCTCACCAACTCAGTGGCGTCACTGAGCGATGTGGGCTAGTAGAATCCGATGCGGAACGTCTTGCCCATGAGGGTGCGCGGCGAGGAGTGATGCCCGTAGTCCCCACTGTGGATGTCAGCCAGCAGCTCGCACACCTGCTCCTTGGAGATGCACTGCAGAGAGACATTGTTTGGGTACCTTCGGTAGAGCTCGCCGTCCTGGACGCAATACGTGGTGGCCTGACGGGCCACGTGTTCTGGATCTTCCTCCTTCCCTAGCAAGGTGCCTCGGAGCAAGTATGCCTTGAACTCCAGCACCCCTCCTGAGGTTCGAGCGCGAGAAGCCGGTGGGCCCCCGAGGTCAGGCCACAAGCTGGGGCGCCTGAGGAGGGTGCCATGGGCGGCTCCTCCCGAAGCAGCGCTAGTCTGTAGTGGGGGGAGCCGTTGATGGTTTGAAGAGTCGTTCCTCGAAGACACCAGGCTCTTAGAGAAGGTGTTGAGATGCCCTCTTGGTGATGTCGTCCGCCTCCTTGTTCATGCCACACGGTATGTGCGGCAATTCCAAGCCCAAGAATCGTTTCTCAATTTTGCGTACCTCTTCAAGGTATGCCTCCATGTGCTAGTCCTTTGTCTTGTACACTTTGTTGGAGAAGTTGACGAGGAGCTGGGAATCGCCCCTGATGGTGAGGCGCCTGACCCCCAGAGCTGCCGTGGCCTTGAGGCCAGCGATCAGGCCCTCGTACTTAGCAATGTTATTGGTGACCTTCTCGCCATGCTGAAAGCAGAGTTGCACGACGTAGTAGAGCTTGTCTTGGGTAGGTGAGATGAGCATGGCTCCGGCCCCTGCGCCTTGGCGCGTGAACGCGCCGTCGAAGTACATGACCCAACCGTCTGGAGCTTCGTCTCCGGGCGTGAGGGAACGGTCCTCGCTCACCCCTCGGCCAGGGGTTTAGTCCATTCTGCCACAAAGTCATAAAGGGTCGCGCCCTTGATGACTCTGTTGTTGCTGAACTCCAGCTGGAATGCCTGCAGCTCGATGTTCCACTCAGCAATCCTTCCTGTGGCGTTGGGGCTCCGGAGCACCTTCTCCAGGGGGTATGCGGAGACGACCTTAATAGGGTGGCCTTGGAAGTAATGGCGCAGCTTTCTGGAGGTGACGGGGAGCATGAGCAGGATCTTCTGTGGCATGGGGTAGCATGCACGCGCATCACGCAACACCATGCTGATGAAGTACACGGGATGCTCAATGAGGGAGGGGGCACCGACAGCTCCTGCCCCTCTAGAGGCGAGGGAGCCTCGAGAGCCTTCCCGTCTGGCGGGGTAGCCAAGGCCTCAGGAGCGCCAACCTCGGGAGCCCTGCCATTCGGTGGGGTGGCCGAGACCTCATGAGTGCCGTCCTGAGGCTGTGGTGCCATGGTCGGGCATGGGGCGCTTCGCCGCACACCCGCAACCGCACGCTCTTCCCGGACCGCCACGAGTGCCGCGCTGGCTGAGTGGGGCGTAGTGGCCAGGTAAAGCACCAGGGGCTCAAGAGGACGAGGCTCTACCATCACCGGCGGGCTGGTGAGGTACCTCTTGAGGTCTTGGAAGGTCGCCTCGACCTCTAGAGTTCATTCGAACGAGCCCTTCTTCTTCATCAGCTTGAAGAATGGGAAGGTGCGCTCGCCTAGCTTGGAGATGAAGCGCCCCAGCGAAGTTACGCAGCCCGCGAGCTTCTGCATCTCCTTGAGGGTCTACGGCGAGCTCATCTTTCTATCGCCTTGACCTTCTTTGGGTTGGCCACGATCCCCTGTGCGACAACAGGAAGCCCAACAGCTTGCCGGATGGGACGCTGAACACACACTTCTCCGGATTGAGCCGGAAGTTTACCTTGCGCGGGTTGGCAAACATTTCTTCCAAATCACCGATGAGAGTTCTCGCCTCCCGTGATTGGACCACTATGTTGTCGATGTATGCCTCAACGTTCCTCCCAAGTTGCTGGCCCAGTGTGATGTGCATCAATCGCTGGAAGGTTGCACCGGCATTGCGCAGCCTGAATGGCATGCAGGTGTAGCAGTACACCCCGCACATGGTCAGGAAAGCCATCTTCTCGTCATCCTGCACCGCCATCTTGATTTGGTGATAGCCTGAGAAGGCGTCCAGGATGCACAACAAGTCGCACTCGATAGTGGAGTCGACAATCTGGTCAATGCGCGGAAGAGGGAAGGGGTCCTAAGGACAAGCTTTGTTGAGGCTCGTGAAGTCAACACACATGCGCTCCTTTCGGCCCTTCTTGGGCACGATGACTGGGTTGGCCAGCCAATCCGGGTTCCGCACCTCTCGGATGACGCCAGCCTCTTACAGCTTGTGGACCTCCTGAACGATGAACGACTGCTTCTCCAGGGCTTGTCGTCGTGCCTTCTGCTTCACCGGGCGCGCATCGGGGCACACCATGAGGTGGTGCTCGTTTACTCCACGCGGGAAGTCGACCAAGTCCATTGCCTCCCATGCAAACACGTCCTTGTTCGTACGAAGGAAGCTGACCGGTGCCTCTTCCTGGTCTAGGGGAAGGCCGACGCCTATGGTGAAGGTGGGGCATGATCCCCCATCGTTGTCGATTGGCACCTGCTTCGTCTCGGCCTGGTCCTGGGAGAACAACTGCTTCTTCACCAGTGCGGCCTCTAGGATCTCTGAAGCGCCCCCCTGCGTCTGGCCGCCGCGGCCTCGAAAGAGAGCTTGAGGGCCATGAGTGCGTCCTTGGTGTCCCCTGCCATGGTGAGGACACCGCTGCTTCCTGGAATCTTCATGATGTTGTAGCCAGGATGAGTTGCTTCCATGAACTTGGTGAGGGCCGGATACCCAAGAATGGCGTTGTACGGGAGGCTGATGCGGGCGATGTTGAAGTCGATGAGCTCGGTGCAGTAGTTGTCGCGCGTACCAAAGGTGACGGGGAGGCGGATCTGTCCGAGTGGAAAGGGGGAGCCATTGGTAACCCCCGAGAAAGGCTTAGCGGGGAGGAGCTGATCGTAAGGCACATGGAGCAGGCCGAAGGCTTCCACGGAGAGGACATTGAGATCGGCGCTGCCGTCGATGAGGGTACTGGTGACTGCCACGTTGTAGATGGTGGGGGTGCAAAGTATGAGGACTACGCTAGCGCCGACCGTGGCCTTGGAGTGGTCCCTGGAGTCGAAGACGAGGTCCACCTTGGGCGCCGCCCAACGTGGAGGAGCTCCCCACTACGACTGGGCGGCCCCCATCTACCAAAGGAGCTTCCTGGCGTGGTGGCTCAAAGCGGGCGCCTGGGACCGTCAAGAATGGTCGCGACCGCCTGGGGCGCCCGAGCTTCGAAGCCCGTGACAAATAGGTCGCGCAACTCCTCCCAAGAGGCTAACGAAGACTTCGACAGGTTGAGCAGCCAGGAGCGGGGCACAACTGTGAGAGCCATAGGGAGCCAATTTTCCATGACCTTGTCGTTGCCGCCTGCCGCTCAGACGGCCTCCGCGTACGTCTAGAGGAACTCCGCAGGGTCTGCCGCGCCGTCGTACCGTGGTGACAACTCCGGCCTAAACTTCGGCGGCAACTATACCCATCGCAATGCGGGGGAGAAACCTCGGAGGCATGCGATGCCTCCGGACGTGCCCGGCAGACCGGTGAGTGGGGCGACGCCTGCCATAGGAACCGAGCAGCGAGGGCAAAGCGCGGCTGATGAGGAGGCAAACCTCCGACACGCCCCTACCCTGCACGCGAAATGTCAGACTCAGGGCTCCGCAGACCCAAGAAAGTTCGAACTCTGGGGCGTGTGCGAAGAACTCAACCTGTCCAACCAGCATGTGCGTCACCCCCATGGCCTAGCTCGACGAACAAGAAAGGAAGGGACACATCAGTTTACCCAGGTTCGGGCCACCTTGCGGTGTAAGACCCTATTCCTGCTTTGGGGTGGATTAGCCTAGCGAGGGGCTAAGGATGAACTATTACAAAGGAAGAACGAACTCAGGAGGTCTATTCTATTGTGGGTGTGAGCTAGCAAGGTCTCTCTCTCTCTTGGATCCCCCTAGTAAGTAGCCCCGCATTCGAACACACTGTCCGTTTATTTATCGCAACATTGCCCTAAAAAAGCCGCTCTTTGACCCAGGATTGGATAGCGAATTCAAAGTTGATCAGGTGTTCGGCCCCCTCCCTGAGACCTCGCCAAATCCCATGCTAACCAGGATGCTGGAGATCGTGCCTTATCAAGCGCCCTCAGGAGAAGATAAAGGGGGGAACAAGGAGGCTAGCGCCTCCGCGAAGGAGGTTAGCCGGGGGGGGGGGAGGAACTGAAACTTCCTCTCCCCAGGGATGGAAGAGAACCGCCTCTGAGGACCTGGAGACAACGGTCTCCAAATGGGGGAAGAAATCTCCGCCGGATGGTCCTGCCCTGGGGGATACCCTGGCCACACTATCCCCTCAAGTGGATCAGCCCCCCACCAAGCTGTAAGTAAAAGGGTAAATGCAAATATCTCGCTTTACGTCTGAGGAAAATAACCGAGGCATTTATCTTGCAGTTCGGATCTTAGCCCTTCTCAGCAGAGCTCGTCTTCAGGGGATCTTCTTCCAGAGATGATGGAGAGCGAAACGCCTCCCCCTGCCACACCGCCTCACGAGGCGGGAGACCCCGAGGTGTCGTCGCGGAGGGTTTCTCCTGATCCGGCAAGGCCAGAAGGTAATCCTATGGCCACCCGAAGTCCTCAGTATCCGGCTATCGAAGAGAGCAATCGAAAGAGTCCAGCACCGTCTGGTGTGCGGTCGGATGTACTGAGGGATTTGCTGGAGCAAGCGGCTATCTTAGAAGAGCACCGCACGTTGATGGGTATGGTGATTGAAAGGATTTCTTCCGCCGAAAGCGGGTTGCATGAGGCCTTTATGAGTCTACTGACGGGTTTTGAGGTACGTGAAATGATGTACATTTTTGACAGTACCGCACATTTTTAGATGTGCCCTGTGTAGATAGTAGCCCCTGAGACTCTGGTTGTCATCGAAAACGGCGGCAAATAGAGGATCATTGTCCCAAGTAATAATCAGACTGCCTTTATGCGCAGGTGGTTGAAGCTCCGGTGGCTAGCCGGACTGATGGGTTTGCCGAACTAAAGCGGCAGCTGGATGCGGCAGATGCCGATATCGTGCTTGTCAACAAGCGTCTTGACGAGGCACATGGTCAGTGATTTTTCTGGTGATTGTCACATAATAAGAGCAGCATGATGCCAGTATCTTTAATATGTTGTGACTGCAGATGGAGTTGCCACCGTGGAGACCCTTCGCGTGGAGCTTGCCCGAGCCAAGGAGCAAGCAAGGAGTAGCAATGCGGCCGCTTTAAAGGCGGCCGAAGAGTTAAGGGCCGAACAGGCCACGCATTGCGAGAGCAAAGAAAAAATAGCCAAGATGGCTGTAGAGTTAAAAGATGTTGCTGACGGTTACCAGCTTCTTGAAGAAGAAAACCGGGCGAAGGCGACGGGCCTGGAAAAGGCCCGGGTGGCTGCCAAGGAAGCCCACTACAAAATTAGAGCGACGAAGGAGGAGCTGCATCAAGCTGCGGATATTGTATCTGGGAAGCCCTTCTTGTTGCGGACTAAGTTCGGGGATCCGAAATATGCTCCTCTGGACCGGCTATGGAGTTCTGCGGACGAGTACATGGATGTGGCTACAAGTGCTGCTGATGCGGCCAAGTACTTCAAGGATCAGAAAGGTCCTGAAGTGGAGAAGCTGTTCTGGTCACAGTTTCACGCTCCAGTCGGTCCGCTGTTGCTGAATGAGCGATTGACCGGTTGGGCTGAGCTCCATAGATTATCCAGACTTGCCATGAGGTCCATTGTGGATCATCTGTGGCTAGGAGGGCCAAGGCTGAATAGCTACTTTAGCTTAGTGCAACAATTCCTTGGTGCTGTGCCACGCATCAATGCTGTAAAGAGGTCGGCGTGCATAGAAGGCTCGCGGATGGCCCTTGCCCGTGTCAAAACATACTGGGCGGAGATGGATGCCACCACTGTTGCGGCACAGGGTTCGGCCGTAGGCCGAGTGGCTGCCGACCACTACTTTGAAGAAGTTCTTGAAGGAGCTCGTTTGATAGAGGCTCAGTGCTCGAAGAATATTATGTTTAAGTGACATGTATTCCCATTGTAAAAACAATGTTTTATTGAGTTTATCAAGGCTGTATTTATACTTTTGCCCGGAAGTACTATGATGCCTCCTGTGCGGCCGTTTATGTATATATATGTATATAACCTGAAAGATGGCAGTCGTCGGCTTCAGCCCCCACGCATATAATGCAGGGGTGTTTGCAGAAGACGCATGTTCACACTTGATCCAACGTCTTGGTCCATTAAGGAGGTGATAGCGCAGCGAACTAGGCAATCGGACTATAATGCTTTAACACTTTCACTTAGCCAGAGGAGTTTGATAGTGGGGCTACCATATAGCCCCTGGTGGCTCCACGCTCATCCGAATTTGGGGCGCGTACATGCCTGGCCGGGAAACGGCCCTTCGTTAAGGCGGAGGAATCCCGAAGATTCTGTTAGGTCATCGAGTGGTTGACCAGTCTCACGCTATATCATGACAGTCAGTTTTCGGCTTTCTCTACTGAGGTGCTCGTCCGGATGAACCAGGGCACAATCGCAGTAGTTCTCCTGGTGCCGCCTTAGTCGATAGAGCGGAACGTAAGGCAGCAATACACAGGAGTCGGGCAAACCCAACATTTGACCCAAGACATGATTCGGAGCTAATGCATATAAGGCCAAACTCGCGACGCCGAACACTCCCTAAGGTATTCGGTCTTTATGATGGGAACCGGGCTAAACGGTGCCCTGTGTAATAAGCCCCTGGTGTCCAGGTACGTGCAATATTCTGACGTGGCCACATGCCAATACGTCAACATCCTTCTCAACTGTACTGAGAATCCGGGGGATGTGTATCAACAAGAGAAAGTAAAAAAGGTTTACACATGGTCTTAATCTAAAAAGAATCCTTGGAACGGGTCCCTGCTGCACGTCTGCGCCTGTGTCTCCGTTGTGTTGTATCCTGGACGGGTGTAGCACGATGGTCATCTGTAAAAGAGAGGAACTTAGTTGAGTAGTTGTCGTGCAAAAAGGTAGGTTATACTAAATAAACCATGTACAGTTCAAGATGAGTAAAGTAGAGCCTAATTGTCACTTGTTTACACGCGTTGAGCCCCTTGTATTGTTATAGTGGTATAGCCATCAAACCTGTATTAATTATATATAGCTGCACTGGACTCGTCTAACCGTGTCCGTGGTCTTAACGATCTGTCAGATGCTCTAGTTGGTGAGGCCATCTAGTGTGCGGCTACCAAGGCGGCCGCACGGTCTTCCGCGCACAAGTAGCGCTCAATATTTCCATTTACTGTAATGATGCCACGTGGGCCCGACATCTTGAGCATGAGAAGCGTAATGCGGTATTGCGTTAAAGCGAGCGAAAGCTTCGCACCCGAGCAGTGCTTGATAGCCACTTTGGAACGGAGTGATGTGGAAGGTTAAATTTTCGCTGCGGAAGTTATCGGGAAAGCCGAATATAACCTCTAGTAGCAGGGAGCCCGTGCAATGGGCTTCTGGGCCTGGCGTTACTCCTTTAAAGGTAGTATTGCTATGGCTGATTTTTGTTGGGTCTATCCCCATTTTGCGGACTGTGTCCTGATATATCAGGTTTAAACTACTGCCGCCGTCCATCAGGACTCGTGTGAAGTGGTATCCATGAATTATCGGGTCTAACACCAAGGCAGCCCATCCTGCATGCCGGATACTTGCCGAGTAATCCCGATGGTCAAAGGTGATCGGTTGAGACGACCAGTGGCAGAACTCCGCGGTGATAGGCCCTGGGGCATGTGTCTCTAGGAGTGCCGCTTTGTTTCTCCCCTTTGTCACGTGTAACACGTTTACTGTTTCGACTTCTGGTGGGAATTTCTTCTGTTCCCCAGTGCTTTGCTTGCGAGGCTCGTCCTCGTCTTCACTTGGTGTATCCTGCCCCTTGTGTTCGGCGTTGAGCTTGCTGGACTTCTTGAAGACCCAACATTTTCTATGGGTATGATTTGCAGGTTTATCGGGGGTGCTGTGGATCTGGCATATTTTGTCCAGAATCTTGTTTAGGCTGGACAGTTCGTCTCTGTTGCCTTTGGAGGGCAGCTTTTGCTGACCTGGCCGAGAGCTTCTGAATCCGACGTTTACCGCCGTGCTCTTCGGGCTGTCTTCTTTATTCCAGCGCTTGTTTTTGTTGCGTCATGGTTTCCCATTTCCGTCCCCGACTTCAGATGTACTTGGGTCGCTGGTGCTGCATCGGGCTAACCAGCTGTCCTCGCCCGCACAAAAGCGGGTCATGAGGCTTGTTAATGCTGCCATTGTTCTCAGCTTTTCTTGGCCGAGGTGTCTGGCAAGCCATTCGTCTCGAACGCTGTGCTTGAAAGATGCTAAGGCTTCGGCGTCCGGATAGTCGACTATTTGGTTCTTTTTAGTGAGAAACCTGTTCCAAAGCTTTCCGGCTGACTCTCCGGGTTGTTGATTTATATGACTTAAATCGTCTGCATCTGGTGGTCGGACATAGGTCCCTTGAAAATTTGCCCGAAAAGTGTCTTCGAGCTCTTCCCAGCTTCCAATGGAGTTTTCGGGGAGGCTTTTAAGCCAGTGCCGAGCTAGCCCTTTGAGCTTGAGGGGTAAGTACTTGATGGCATGGAGATCGTCTCCTCGAGCCATGTGGACATGGAGGATGTAGTCCTCAATCCAGACCCCAGGGTCTGTCGTTCCGTCATACGCCTCTATGTTTACGGGTTTGAATCCCTCTGGAAATTCATGGTCCAGCACCTCACCGGTGAAACATAGGGGGTGCACAGCACTCCTGTATTTGGGTGTACCATGGTGTTTAGATTTTTGTTGTGTTGCATTGCGTGCTGGAGCGTGCTTGCTTGGCCCGTAGATGGATCTGGTTGCGCCGTCCTTTTGAGGTGAGCCCTCATGTGGATCGTGTACTGGCTTGTGTGCGGCGTCATTTGCCGCTCTAAGTTGGCCACGAGGTCGTCTATCCGACCGGATGGCTATTTTGTTTTTCGATTGCGAGGGATCTAAGGCCTCCATATCGAATTCAGGTAGCAGCTTTCGCTTCGGGTAGCTCTTTGTGTGGCGACTACCACCGTATTTTGCTGCAGTGTTGAGTACTTTACCCCATCTAATTCTGAGTGTGTCTTGTGCAGCCCTGAGCCTTTGCTTCTGCTTTTTCAGACTCCTCATAGTGGCAACAAGCCTTTGATGGGTATTCTGTTGCTCCGGGTGCCTGTCCAGTGTGATGTCATCCATACTATTATCTTCGTCGGAGTCAGGTTGTTCGGTTTGATTCTCCGTGTTGGCATGGTCGGACGGTGGTTCAATGCCGTGTTTGTCGTCCGTTGGCTCACCCTGCTCTATCGCTGGGTCTATATGATCGCTACTTCTGCCGAGGAGGGATTTGGAGCGGCGCTTACGCCGCCGCTTTGACTGCTTCTCGAGGGAACGATCCTCCGCTGTGTCCTTCCGTTCCTTGTCGTCGTTTTCTTTCGGTGTGTCCACCATGTATACATCATATGATGAAGTGGGCGTCCAGTGCCCTGTGGGCAGTGGCTCTTGTTCGTCTCCTGCATCGTCGTCCATACCGTCGATGTCTTCGGAGTCGAAGTCGAGCATGTCGGTCAAATCATCGATAGTGGCTGCTAAGTGGGTGGTGGGTGGGCGGCGAATTTCTTCATCATCCGCATCCCAATCCTGCCAGACATAGTTCGGCCAAGACTCTCCTGACAAGGAGAGAGACTTTAATGAATTCAGTATGTCGCCGAAGGGCGAGTGCTGAAAGATGTCTGCGGAGGTGAACTCCATGATCGGCGCCCAGTCGGATTCGATAGGCACGGGCGTAGGCGATTCGGAGTCCGTGGCCGAGGAAGAGTCCGGCAGTTCGGCATCACGGCTCCCGTGAAGGGTAAGGTCGATACTCGGCTCGATCGCTGCTGAGAATGCGGCCTCCGTGGCGGGGTCTATCCACCCGTCCATGGATGGCGCAATTGGCTCCGGATTGAGGGTCGGAGCGGTTGCCGGTGCGATCTCCTGAACACTGTTTGATGGCAGAGCTAAATCATGCTCATCGTGATCGTGTGGCTCACTCGGCAGGGGCTCGAATCCGTCAAGGATCAAGTCTCCGCGGATGTCGGCCGTGTAGTTTAAGCTTCCAAACCTGACCTGGTGGCCAGGGGCGTAACTCTCGATCTGCTCCAGATGGCCAAACGAGTTGGCCCGCAGTGCGGAGCCGCCGGATACAAAGATCTGTCCGAGGAGAAAAGTCTCACCCCAGACTGCATCGCTATCGATGATTGAAGGAGCCATCTAGCCAAACGCTGACGACACAGATGAACTCTCAATGAAAGCACCAATGTCGGTGTCAAAACTGGCGGATCTTGGGTAGGGGGTCCCGAACTGTGCGTCTAAGGCAGATGGTAATAGGAGGCAGGGGACATGATGTTTACCCAGGTTCGGGCCCTCTTGATGGAGGTAAAACCCTACGTCCTGCTTGATTGTTCTTGATGATATGAGTAGTACAAGAGTTGATCTACCACGAGATCGAAGAGGATAAACCCTAGAAGCTAGCCTATGGTATGATTGTTGTTGTCCTACGGACTAAAACCCTCCAGTTTATATAGACACAGAAGGGGGCTAGGGTTACACAGAGTCGATTACAAGCAAGGAGATCTACATATCCGTATTGCCAAGCTTGGCTTCCACGCCAAGGAGAGTCCCATCTGGACACGGGACGAAGTCTTCAATCTTGTATCTTCATAGTCCAACAATCCGGCCAAAGGATATAATCCGGCTGTCCGGATACCCCCTAATCCAGGACTCCCTTAGTCGTGCTACTTCTTGTCGTCAGAAGTTCATGTCAAACATAACATTTATCTTAAGTTAGAACTGCGACAAGTTATCTGATGTAATATAAATTATCTGTGCTTGATGAATGTATGCTCTTTCCCCTTGTACAGTTCTGCTTTTGCACGTTGTATACCCTACGCTATTTTGGAAACCTACTAGTGCGCACACTTGCCATGAGCGCTTGAGGAACGAGTCCTTAGCAGCCTACTGGAAATGTCACCGAGTAGACTCGAAACAACATAAGAGCACAGTCGATCACGACAAGGTTCCGTCATGTGCAGGTTTTCCATACAAAAACCAAAAACGTTCAAGGGAAAAGTTGCTCTACAACAAAGAATATGTTTGAAAAAACTTCAACTTAACTTTTCTCCATTGTACTTCTTGTCGTGGAATATTAACTTGAACGTCACTTGTCGGAATCCATACTATCACTCCCCTGGCAAACATGCACGAAAGGCAACCTTCTATCCTCTAAGAAAAAGAAATAAGACAAAATATAGATATGGAACCGTGACGGTTTGTTAACATCCATACAAGGCAAGCGTAACAAAACATCACAGATAAACACATACAACTAAATATGTGAATCAACAAGAGTTGTGAAACACTTAGCTTTATTTCACTATGCACAAGGTCTGCTCCTGGCTTTGTACAAAGGATTACATGCCTTGTTGGCAGACTCATAGAAAAGGTGGTTGCGAGGCAGCTCGGCAACTCGCGCCTTATGGGTAGAACTTGTGAAGATGCTCAATATTACATGAGTTATACACCGGAGGGTCATCTTTGGTCTCTAGGCGGAATGTGCTAGGCCTAGTGACTCATACTATCCGATAAGGGCGTTCCCACTTTGGTGTCAACTTGCTTGACTTCTTGGTGTACTGGATCCATCAAAGAACAAGGTCGCCTTCCTCAAGGCTTCAGGCATTAACTTTGCGGCTGTGGTAGCAATGCAAAGCTTGCTGGTAGCATGCAACATGTACAACAACCATCTTGACGCAGCTGCTCTTGCTCAAGATCATCATAAGCGAGCACTTGAGGTGACCCGTGCATGATTTCCTTGGGGAGCACTACCTCTGCATCATATACTAGGGAGAAGGGTGTCTGGCCAGTAGCTCGATTTGGTGTTGTCCCGAGTGACCAAAGAACCACCGACAACTCATCAATCCAGCATCTTCAGAACTTGTGCAGCTTGTCGAAAGTTCTTGTCTTGAGGCCTCAGAGCACTTTAGCATTTTCCCTTTCCGCCTGGTCAGTGCTCCTCCGATGAGCAACTGATGTGAAACAAATCTTGCTGCCAAGTTCTTGGATGTACTTCATGAAGGTGTGGCTCGTGAACTATGTGTGGCTGTCGGTAATGATTCTGTTGGGTACTCCAAAATGACAAACAAGTCCTTTGAAAAAGTTGATGGCTGACTGTGTTGTCACCTTCCTCACTGTTCTACTTCTGGCCACCTTGTGAACTTGTCGATTGCAAAGTACAAGTACTCAAAGCCCCAGATAGCGCGAGGAAAGGGGCCCAGTATGTTGATCCCCTAGACCGAGAAGGGCCAGGAGAGAGGGGTCGTGTGAAGAGCTTGGGCCGGCTGATGTGATTGCTTTGAATGAAATTTGCAGGCTTCACACTTGGTTACTAGTTCATTTGCATCCTAGAGGGTAGTGGGACAATAGAAGCCTTGCCGGAAAGCTTTGCCGACAAGGGCCCTTGATCCTATGTGAGAACCACATATGCCTCCATGTATGTCCGCCAACAACTTATGTCCATCTTCCCGATAAATACACTTCAATTTCATCCCATTTGGTCTCTTTCTGTATAGGTCATTGCCGACAAACTCATACATACTAGACCGACGGGCTAGTCTCTCAGCTTCTTCTTGATCTCCGGGATGTTCTCCTGATTGAAGTAACTTGACAATCTGCTATGCCTATGCTGGAGCTTGTGGCTCGACAACAAGGATTAAATACATATATTTAGCTGTGGGAGCACTGGCTACGATGGCCAGGGCCCTGATTTCCCGCTAGAGCTTGTTGCTCGTCGACAAGCTTGTCGTTGTTCCCGGCAACATCCTTGCTAACAGCTTCTTGGAGCTCGGCAGGATTACTTGTCGGTGTTCAACTTTCTTATTTTGTTCTGCGCAGTTGATGGTGTTATAGATGGCTGAGTCAAATGTATCACAAAAGTTCCTGGTTCCACAGGTAGCTTGTGATGAGGACACCACTAACAAAGTTACACCCACAACCCCTACTGATACATATACATGACCAATTACTAGAGCTCACGCACGCCAATTAAATTACCAGGTACTTTCGTTTCTTGGTAATGATTCTAATATTCGTGAGAATATGATGCTGCCTAAATTGGATACATTTGTCTTGCTTACAAATGAAGGGCCTATCTTGGACAAGAAGGATGATCATTGGAGCAAGATCAGGCATGGAGATGATGGCATGTGCAAGGGGAACAAGAACAGAGTTACAGGTGACGATTTCAGGACTTTGAAGCCACCATAATGAGTGCGTGAAGCCTTGGACGAAATATACAAGATGCCACTTCATAAATTTCGTCCAGAGACTATTATAGGTGCTGCGTCACCTTATTATTGGGGCAGGCCCATGTAATTTCGAAATACTTGAGTATAGGCTATTTTTAGAGTACGTATGTCTGAGGAAACAAGAGTTGGGGTTGGTTTCGGACCCCTCCTCCAAGGGCCATGAAATTCTCCCCTCTTCCTCCATATATACAACCCTTAGGGCGTCGTTTAGACTTTGTGTTTTTTTAGATTAAAAGTTCGCCATAGCTGCAACTTCACGTACTTCGTTTGTGTTCAACATACAGACCAAGACATCACAGAACCCCACCTTGATCAATAAAGCTTACATCTTATATTCGCAATATCCAGATTGCAATCTTAATTTCTTGCTCGTTGCTTGCAATAAATAGACCTTCGTGGTCAGGTTGATTGTGCTCCAGCGTGGTCAATAACCTCTCGAAGTTGGTTTAGCGATTGCTAAGGCACGACGTCCTCGCACGTTCGTAGTCGGATCGTCAAAGTCGACTTCCACCAAAGCGATATCCATCATCTCATCGAAAGACGGGACACCTTTGCCTCTATCAAGTGGTATCAGATTTCCAGGTTGCTCAGTGAGATTTTACAATTTTTTCGTAGTTTACATCGAGTCTGTTCTTCATACCTACAGTCCACGAAAAAGCCAAAAAAATAGTGTTAGTTCATCATATCCGAACCAGTCTGAGCCTTTGCATAGTCTTTTCAGTATTTTATTTTGTTGAATTTGCGGTTGCATCGTCGTGTCTAGTTGCTGGTCTTAGAGTCTAGTCTTTTAGAGTTTCGAGTTTTGGTCATAAGTTATCACGCCGCCGCCGCACCATCATCATCGCCCCTGACATCTACCACCACCGCTTATCCGCCACCGATCCGTATCCATATACCATCACCAATCCGTATCCATATACCACCACTAATCCGTATCCATATACCACCACCGTTGCCTTATCTTACCATCATATATCCACCACCAATTCAAGTTCTTTTCATATTAGGTTTGTTTTCGAGATCAATCTAATTTCCGATTCGTGTTTCCTTGCCTGAGTAGGTTTCCGAAAAAAAGAGTCTGGAGACCCCCGTGCAGTTTTTAGGCCAAAATTCCGGCGACCGAAAATATTTTTTCCCTATCCTATTTTTAGGCTTTCTGAGTCTTTTGAGACACTCGCCATCATAGTGATTTTTTGTCGCACTTTTTCGTCGTCGCTGCCCTAATTTCCGAAAAAAAAAATCAAAATTTTTTTTGTGCCCATCATGTCATTTTGACCTGGGAAGCATTTTGAGACACTCACCATTATAGTGATTTTTTGCAAAAAAAGAGCACAAAAAATAGAGCAATTTTTTTTCCAGAGTGTGCTTTTCCCTTGTTTACGTGCAGCGCCGTGATTTTGTTAGTGTTCTAGGCTCGCGTCTCTAGGATGGTCTAGCCTAGGACCAGCACACTACCGTCGTTGAGCGTTTAATCAACTTTGCATCTCTGAATTGATTATTGCTAATCTTTTTGCTACCATATTATAAGCTTTCCTAGCTCCACATAAATCTACGTCGTGTGTTTGACTCTCCCTGGTAATCGCTCTATCCAAGCTTTGAGATTTTTGACTACATCAGTTGTCGATCACCGCCTGCTGGTGGGTAAGAACTGGTAAGAATTTGAGATTTGCTTGACGGATTTGTGACACCCACCACCACCACTTGTTAGTAGTCTGCAGGATCATATTCTTGTGTGTTTACATTGCTGCTAACCATGGCAGGATCACAAGCCGACGAGATTGACTGGGAGAACTTGATGAACAAGGAGGTTCATGGTAAGTTTCAGCAAATGATGAGTGGACAAGTGCAAGATGTGCTAAACAGATTTGAAGAGGCCATGGAGAAGATAGATGGCATGAAGAAGACGTTCGAAACAAAGCTCGATAACAAGTTTACTGAATTGCTTTTGCGTTTTCCACCACCACCGCCGGCCGCACCTGTCGCACCTCCACAACAACAACAACAACGCCGCCTTCCAAATCAAGTGGGACGAGCACTGCGCGTTCCCATTGACCCTGGGCAAAATTCTGGTGCCGCTATAGATGTTTCTGTAGCTCCTACTGCTACTGTAGAGGTGGAGGACCATTACAAGGACGAGGTTGATCAAAATCAGAACTACGTGCAACCACCAGCACCACCACCACCAGGCTGTCCTCATGCATATCATCACAACAGTAGGGCTGCACCACCACCTGAGGTACGAGATCATGACCATCTTCCTAAACTAAAATTGAATATTCCTCCATTTGAGGGTCGATATGTTCCTGATATATATCTTACTTGAGAGTTAGAAACTGAACAACGTTTTACATGTTTACAATATCCCGAGGAGCGATGTGTTGCTGTTGTTGTTTGTGCTTTCACTAGTTTTGCATGTGTTTGGTGGTCTGAACATTGTAGATTATATCATATTCCATCTACTTGGGCTGCTTTGAAAAATGCTATGCGTACTCACTGGGTTCCACCATATTGTCAATGTGAATTGCTTCAAAAATTGCAGCGTTTGAGACAAGGAAAAAATTCTGTAGAAGAATATTATCAGGAATTACAAACTAGTATGATTAGATGTGGTATTGCTTAGGATAATGAAGCTATGCTTGAACATTTTTTGGGTGGATTAAATAAAGAGATTCAGACCATTCTAGAGTATAGGAATATAATAATATCACTTGTTTATTCCATCTTGCTTGCAAAGCTGAACGTGAAGTGCAGGATCGACAGGCATTGGCGCGAACTAACTTTTCTACAAGTCGACCTTCATCATGGACACCTCGTGCATCCTCTTCTTCCACACGTTCTACTACACCGGCGCCTCCGTCATCTGCCACCGCCAACCATGATACAAGAAAGCAGGCACAACCACCACTATCTGCCAAGAGCACACCTTCTAGGCCTGTAGAGAGCTTTCCTTCATCCATGGCATCAACAGGGCAAACACATGATATTATTTGTCATCGTTGCAAGGGTGGAGGTCATTATGTGTGACAATGCCCATCTAAGCGCGTGATGATTGTTACTGAGGATGGTGGGTATGAGTCCGCTAGTGACTATGATGAGGAGACTTTAGCTCTTATTACAAGTGAAGAACACGGTGGAGATGATTCTGATCCTGAGACACAATACATGGCTGCAGAAGATGCTGACAGGTATGAATGTTTAGTTGCTCAACGTGTTTTGAGTGTGCAAGTTACACAAGCTGAGCAAAATTAGAGGCATAATTTGTTCCATACAAAGGGAGTTGTGAAGGAATGTTCTGTTTGCGTCATCATAGATGGAGGGAGCTGCAACAACTTGTCTAGCATGGAGATGGTGGAGAAGCTATCTCCCACCACAAGACCACATCCATATCCGTACTACATCCAATGGTTCAACAATAGCGGCAAGGTTAAGGTAACACGTACTATTCGTGTGCATTTTAGTATCTCTACATATGCTGATTATGTTGATTGTGATGTGGTACCTATGCAAGCATGTTCCTTATTAATTGGTAGACCATGGCAATTTGATAAAAATTCTGTATACCAGGGGTAGAAACAATCAGTATACTCTTGTTCATAAGGACAAAAATATTACTTTGCTTCCTATGACTCCTACTTCCATTTTGAAAGATGATATTAATAAAGATAATAAAGTAAAACAGGAGAAAAATAAGAGTGAAAATCAGATTGTGGCAAAAGAATGAAGCCTAATAATAAACCATCTGTTTGCTATGTTTACTTGCCACCAAATCTGATATTGATGATCTAGATTTCAGCAAATCTATTTGCTATGCTTTTGTGTGCAAAGAGGCGTTATTTTCTTTCGAGGATGTATCTTCCTCTTTGCCTTCTGTTGTCACTAACATTTTGGAGGAGTTCGCTGACGTCTTTCCACAAGACGTTTCACCGGGATTACCGCCTATTCGAGGGATTGAGCATCAGATTGACTTAATCCCCGGTGCTTCGCTACCCAACCATGCACCATACAGTACCAATCCAGAGGAGACGAAGGAGATTTTGCGTCAAGTCCAGGAGCTGCTCGACAAAGGTTATATTCGCGAATCCCTTAGTCCTTGTGCAGTTCCTATTATTCTAGTGCCAAAAGGATGGTTCATCACATATGTGTGTTGATTGTAGAGGCATTAATAATATTACTATGCGTTATCGTCATCCTATTCCTAGGCTAGATGATATGCTTGATGAATTGAGTGGCTCTACAATATTCTTCAAAGTTGATTTGCGTAGTGGATACCATCAAATTTGTATGAAATTGGGAGATGAATGGAAAACTGCATTGAAAACTAAGTTTGGTTTATATGAGTGGTTAGTCATGCCTTTTGGGTTAACTAATGCACCTAGTACTTTCATGAGATTAATGAACGAAGTTTTACGTGCTTTCATTGGAGGATTTGTGGTAGTCTGTTTTGATGATATACCGATTTATAGTAAATCTTTAGAGGAACGTTTGTTACATTTACGTGTTGTTTTTATTGCTCTACGTGATGCACGCTTGTTTGGTAACCTTGGAAAGTGCACCTTTTGCACCGACCGAGTATCTTTTCTTGGCTATGTTGTTGCTCCACAGGGAATTGAAGTTGATAAAGCCAAGACTGAAGCTATTGAGAGTTGGCCGCAGCCTAAAACGGTCACACAAGTGAGAAGTTTTCTTAGACTCGCTGGTTTCTATAGGCGTTTTGTGAGAGATTTTAGCACGATTGCTGCACCTCTCAAAGAGCTTACAAAGAAGGATGTGCCTTTTGTTTGGGGTACCGCACAAGAATAAGCCTTCATGGTATTGAAAGATAAGTTGACATGCTCCTTTACTCCAACTTCCTGATTTTAGTAAGACTTTTGAGCTTGAATGTGATGCTAGTGGAATTGGATTAGGAGGTGTGTTATTACAAGATGGCAAACCTGTTGCATACTTTTCTGAAAAATTGAATGGGCCTAGCCTGAACTATTCTACTTATGATAAAGAATTATATGCTCTTGTTCGGACTTTAGAAACATGGCAATATTATTTATGGCCGAAAGAATTTGCTATTCATTCTGATCATGAATCGTTGCAACATATTAAAAGTCTAGCTAAACTGAATCATAGACATGCTAAATGGGTTGAATTCATTGAGACTTTCCCTTATGTCATTAAACACAAGAAGGGTAAAGAAAATGTTATTGCTGATGCTTTGTCTCGTCCCTATACTATGCTTTCACAACTTGACTTCAAAATATTTGGTTTGGAGACCATCAAAGATCAATATGTGCATGATGCTGATTTTAAAGATGTAATGCAGAATTGTAAAGAGGGAAGAACGTGGAACAAGTTCGTCGTTAATGATGGATTTGTGTTCCGTGCTAATAAGCTATGCATTCCAACTAGCTCCGTTCGTCTTTTGTTGTGGCAGGAGGCGCATGGAGGAGGATTAATGGGACACTTTGGCGTGAAGAAGACGAAGGACATACTTGCTACACATTTGTTTTGGCCAAAGATGAGACGGGATGTTGAGCATTTTGTTGCTCACTGCACTACATGTCAAAAAGCTAAGTCACGACTCAATCCTTATGGTTTATATATGCCTTTTCCTGTACCTAGTGTTCCTTGGGAGGATAATCTATGGACTTTGTTTTAGGTTTACCTCGAACAAATAAGGGGAGGGATAGCATATTTTTTGTCGTGGATAGATTCTCGAAAATGGCACACTTTATACCATGTCATAAAAGCGATGATGCTATTAATGTTGCTGATATGTTCTTTCGTGAAATTATTCGCTTGCATGGTGTGCCAAATACTATTGTTTGAGATCGTGATACTAAATTTCTTAGCCACTTTTGGAAATGTTTATGGGCTAAGTTGGGGACGAAAATGCTTTTTAGTACTACTTGTCACCCCAAACTGATGGTTAAACTGAAGTAGTCAATAGAACAATGTCTACTATGCTTAGGGCTGTTCTGAAGAATAATAAGAAAATGTGGGAAGAATTCTTGCCTCATATTGAATTAGCTTATAATCATTCATTGCATTCTACTACTAAGATGTGCCCTTTTGAAATTGTGTATGGTTTCCTACCTCGTGCACCTATTGAATTGTTGCCTCTTCCATCTTCGGAGAAGGTTAATTTTGATGCTAAAGAACGTGCTGAATTGATTTTAAAAATGCATGAGTTAACTAAGGAAAACATTGAGCGTATGAATGCTAAATATAAACTTGTTGGATATAAGGGTAGAAAACATGTTGTGATTGCACCTGGAGATCTTGTTTGGTTACATTTGCATAAAGGTTAGATTTCCTAATTTGTGCAAATCAAAGCTAATGCAATGTGCTGATGGTCCTTTTAAGGTGTTAGAGAAAATAAATGATAATGCATATAAACTTGAGCTGCCTGCAGATTTTGGGGTTAGTCCCACTTTTAACATTCTAGTTTTGAAGCCTTATTTGGGTGAGGAAGATGAGCTTCCGTCGAGGACGACTCCAATTCAAGAAGAGGAGGATGATGAGGACATCACTAACAAAGTTACACCCACAGCCCCTACTGATACATATACAAGACCAATTACTAGAGCTCGCGCATGCTAATTAAATTACCAGGTACTTTCATTTCTTGGTAATGATTCTAATGTTCATGAGAATATGATGCTGCCTAAATTGGATACATTTGTCTTGCTTACAAATGAAGGGCCTAGCTTGGACAAGAAGGATGATCATTGGAGCAAGATCAAGCATGGAGATGATGGCATGCGCAAGGGGAATAAGAACGGAGTTACAAGTGATGATTTCAGGACTTTGAAGCCACCATAATGAGTGCGTGAAGCCTTGGACAAAATATACAAGATGCCACTTCATAAATTTCGTCCAGAGGCTATTACAGGTACCGCGCCACCTTATTATTGGGCCATGCCCGAAATACTTGAGTATAGGCTGTTTTTAGAGTCCGTATGCGTGGGGAAACATGTAACATCCCAAATTTTCAATTTGGAATGTTATACATTAGATCATCATGCATATCATATTTTCTTGCATTTTGGTTGATCCTAGAAATTTCACGCAACTCAAGGACCCTCGGAGAGAGTTGGAGATTTCGTCATTTTCATATTTGAGCTTTCTCAAATTTCGAAAAGAGGATCATTGGTTTTGTCGGAGTTTCATTTGCCTTTTATTTGGATAGGGAAAAATGCGTGTTTTCAAAAATTGCATTCTAGGTCCCGAGAAAAGTTCATTTTGTTCGACTCATTTTTAGGAGTCGGAGAAAATTTACTTTGGGAAGTTATGAGTTCGTTTAGATTTTCTTTTCTTTTGTTTTTCTGCGCGCATAACCGATTTAAAAAAAAATTCGTCGCATGCCTGGGCCAAGGCCCAGCCGCAGCCGCAGCCAGGCCGGCCAGGCTCCCCCCGCGCGCGCGCCAGCGCAGGCCTCCGCCGCCGCCGAAGTGGAGTCCTAGTAGGACTCCGTTTTTTAGGACTCCCTCTCCTCCTCTTTTTCTTGCCCCCTCCCCCAAGTCTCCTCTCCCCTCACCTATATAAATACTCACCCCCCTCTAAACCCACACCAAACCAAGCCCCAAGCCGCGCCCCACCCCAAGCCACCCACGCCGCCCCTTGCAAGCGCCGCCGCCGCCCTAAAGCGCCGCCGCCGCCGCCCAACCCCGCCGCCTGCCGGAGCCCCTCACCGGAACCTCGCCGGAGGTAGCCCCGCGCCGCGTCTCTTTTCTCCCCTCGGTTCGGTTTTTCTTATAAACCGTTCCAGTTCTTTTCTTCTCGTCTGATTCGTTTTCTTCCGATTCTTTTTCATTTCGGTTTTCTTTTCCGAAACCCTAGATCGGTTTCGTTTTCTTTTCCGGTTTAGTTGCCTAGAGACCGTTCGCCGGACCGTTCGTCTTAACGAACGTGATCACCAGATTATTCCCGGCTAACGAACGTCCGTTCGTTTAACCGTTCTTCTTTTTCTTTTCGTCGGATTTATTCCGCGATCGCGATCTCAGATCCGATCTTCGTTCTAGTTTATCTTCTCGCTCGTTTATCGGAATCAGGTGATTCAAGCGCCTGGAGTTTCGTTTCAAAACCGCCGTTCCGACTAATCAACTTAAACAAGTTTTTGATACGGTAAAATTTGACCTAGTTTCAACTTGCTAGAACCGAGTTGTTTTCTTCCGCCGTTTGTTTTCCGTTGCTTTGTTCGGTTCTTTCTTTCTTTCTTTCTTTGCAAACGGAGTTCCTAAGTTGAACTTTCTGGTTCGATCTCTTGTTCGAGTTTTACCTGTGCATTAGATGAGTACTTATTGTATGCTTGTTGTTTGTCTGCGATAGATTACCCGGATTGCGCCGCCTGTTACTTCGAATCTCTAGGACTCGCGGATCATCAGCAAGGCAAGTAACACTTTGATCATACCTTTTCTACAACCCAGTTTTATTGCATTAGATCAATCCTCACACATTGCATGATTAGGATCTAATTAAATTGTGGGATGGGAAGTAGATGAGGTAGTACCTATTACCTATTTATTATGAAACCTTTGGGAGTTACTTCTACGTTTGCTTATTATGCCATGCTATGCTAGTAGACGTGGATTGGGTGAGTGATATCCATGACAGATGTGAGATTGATAATTTTAAGGGTTTATCTAAGGTGGAAACTTAAACACACATCTGGGTGGATTGAGGCACCTGATGTCTATCAGGACTTGCCTATTTTATTTTGGACCGCCACCCAGGCTCAAAGGGATCATAAGATCTTTCATACTAGAAACTTACGTGTGCAGCCACAAGCCAATATGGGCTCTGGCATAGTTGACTAAGTCATGCGAACTCTTACAGGGTAGACTAGCAGATGTAGGGGAAAGTAGGTGTACCGGTCTATCCATCGTAAGGTGCTAGCGCTTCTGAAAGACCGTGTCTCGGTCATCCGTTTCTCAAACACCAGTAGTGCAAGAAATCCAACGGAGGCGATCGAGTCTTGTGGGGAAAAGTGCGCAAACCACTGGAGAGTGTAATAAACTAATCATGATTAGCCGTGTCCCCGGTTATGGACAATCTTGAGTATCTAGTACTTGAATATCATGTGAATCTCATCATGTTACTTCTAATTAATATTGCTGGGTTATTGATGATTACTTTTAATTGGGATTGAGAATGCTGTCAACCATTCTCAATGTTTAACAACCACCTTGATAGTTAAATAAATTTATTCCTTTGGAGTAGGGAAAAACTGGCTTTACGCAAAACTGTAATCGTAGAGCTTTCCACCAGCCAAATATGCATATAGTATAGCTGTTTCATTCCATTACTCTCTATGTGTTACCTTGCCAGCATATTCCATGTGCTGACCCGTTTCGGGCTGCAACGTTAATGTTGCAGACTTTTCAGACGACGATTAAGGTGCTTTTAGGTCGTGGTTCTATACTCAGTGATGCCGTTGGAGTTGATGGACCCATTTATCTTCCAAATCTTCCGCTGTTATCGATATTAGATGGCCTTAAGCCATATTTATTGTAATAAGTTCTCTTTTGAGACATCGTTGTAATAAGTGTGTGATTCCCACTCTACTATAAATCCTTCAAAGTACTGTGTGGTGTCAGCATTACTGATCCAGGGATGACACCGGAGCACAGTAGACTTGATCCATTCGGGTCAGGTCGCTACAGAGATGGTATCAGAGCACACGCTGACTGTAGGACACGACCACTTAGTTAAAGCCATAGATCACTATTCTCTCCTCATTTTCTAACTCCTCATCTTTTCTACTCTTTAGGATGAAGGACGCGAAGATTAAGTACGCTCAACCGGATGAAGGCACACCTTTTGGATTTCACTTGAAGGAAGTCACCAAGTACCTAAACATTGGATTACCAAGTTTCACGGGAACATTCAACGCCACTTTACCTGAAGAGGAGCGCTGGAAGATTCAAGCTCATGTTCCGGGAAGGACATTCGCGCCAATCACAAAGCCCATAGATAGTGTTTTCAATGCACCAACTTGGAGTCTAGGAAAGAGCATGGCAGCCCATATCACCATAGGACGCATTGGAGAAGTTTATCAAGAAGACCTCAAGGACACTATCTACCAGATTTGCGAACGCCGAGATGAACAATGGGAGTTAGTCAGCACCAAGAAGGATAGATCCATTGCAGCATTCATCCAGGAGTTAAACCAGCACATTCGACGCCACGAGAACCAGATGTGCAACATTATGATAGAGTTGAAGAATGCGAAGGCTAGGATCATCGAGCTAGAAGGAGAACTGAAGGCTACACACAAGGACTACATGGACGAGATCGTAGCTCTAGCAAGACACAACTGCGATCTTAAGCAAGAGATTGAAGAACTCAAGATGGAGTTAGCATCCAGGAAGGAAGACATGTACGTCGCATGTCCGGACAACTACATCATCATCGACGACACCGATTCGGATCCAAGTGAACCCGACTTTGAAGACGAAGCTGGAGCGGACATCATCGAGTCTTCCACCGGTTCAAATTTCTAGATGACCACCAAATATTATTAGCATTTCCCCCATGTAAACACTATAGTTCGAGCACTTTTGCGATAGTTAGATCGATTGTAAGCCCTTGTTTGAATTGAATGAAGTGATTTTGTGTGAATTTGCTCATGTGCATTGGGGTAGTGTTTTCTCTTTAGACCTCATTCTATTCTTATATCTCTTCTTTTCTAAACCCTCAGATGCCTCCGAGACGTGACAATGGATTTCCACCGGAGCTCACTCAGTTGATCCAGCAGCAGAATCAATTGATGCAGATGTTAGTTCAGAATCAGCAGAACAACAACAACAACCCACCTCCACCACCGCCACCTGTTGACCACTTAGCCCGTTTCCTTAGGCTGAATCCGCCGGTGTTTTCTAGTAGCATCGAGCCGATAGTAGCAGACGATTGGCTCCGCAAGATAGGAAGGGAGTTGACCACTGCAGGATGCACGAATGGTGAGAAAGTGAAGTTTGCCGCACATCAGTTGGAGGGACCCGTGGCAGCATGGTGGGAGAATTTCATAGCCACCTTCCCAGTCGACACTGTCACATGGGATCAGTTCCAGCAAGCTTTCCGCACTGCACATGTTTCAGTAGGAGCTATGGCCATGAAGAAGCGTGAGTTTCGCAACTTACGCCAAGGAGGAAGGACAGTTGGCCAGTATGTTGACGATTTCAGCAAGTTAGCACGTTATGCCCCAGATGACGTTGCTATGGATGCAACTAAGCAGTAGAAGTTTCTGGAAGGATTGAATGATGAGTTAAGCATGCAGTTGATGGTAGCAAGTTTCAATAACTAGCAGGAGTTGGTAGATCGTGCCATCATGATTGAAGGGAAGCAACAGCAGATTGAGAACCGCAAGAGGAAGTATGGACAGGGGAAGTACAACTCTGGAGCCCAGCAGAAGCCCCGTTTTACCCCTAAATCGGGATTTTAGTTTCAGCATACCCATGGAGGAGGTAGTTCGCACAACCATAACAGCCACAAGAATGGTAATGGGAATGGAGGAAGCAACGGCCAGAATCGGACCACCCCATCAACCCCATCCAAGAGAGACCTGAGTCAAGTCACCTGTTTCAAGTGTTCCAAGACCAGACATTATGCCAATGAATGTCCTGAAGGCCAGAATGGAAATGGCAACGGAAGCTCAGGGAAGAAGCCGAACCCTTTCAATAGGGGACATGTGAACCACGTTAACATGGAGGAAGTTGAAGATCAGCCTGATGCAGTAATCGGTAAGTTTTTGGTTAAGTCATTTACCGCACTCGTTCTTTTCGATACTGGTGCATCACATTCATACATATCAAGGGGATTTGTGGAAAAATATAGCCTTCCCACTAGGATTCTTAAAACACCTATGCTAGTAAGTTCGCCAGGAGCAGAATACATGGCCAGTCAAGGATGTTTTCAAGTGCCATTAAGCATAGGAAGGCATGTTTTCCCAACAGATTTGATCATTCTGGAATCCCAAGGTCTGGATGTAATTCTCGGTATGGATTGGCTGTTGATGTATGGAGGAAACATCGATTGTGCTAGTAAGTCGATTTTGCTCACAACGCCAGAAGGAAGAAGGATCAAGTATGTATCCCGGCATGTGCCAAATATGACACAAGTAAATTGCTTAACAGGAGTTGTGCAGGAGGAAGTACCAGTGATAAAGGATTTTCCTGATGTATTTCCTGAAGAGTTGCCAGGCATGCCACCGGATAGAGACATTGAGTTTTTGATTGAGTTATTGCCAGGTACATGCCCAATATCAAAGAGACCATACCGGATGCCAGCAAAGGATTTGGTAGAAATCAAGAATCAGATTAAGGAGTTACTGGAGAAAGGTTACATTCGCCCAAGTTCTTCGCCTTGGGGATCACCCGTACTTCTAGTGGAGAAGAAGGATGGATCATTACGGATGGTTGTTGATTACCGTGGATTAAATGAAGTAACCATCAAGAACAAGTACCCACTACCAATGATAAATGATCTGTTTGATCGTTTGCAAGGAGCTAAAGTGTTTTCCAAGATCGATTTGCGATCAGGGTACCACCAGTTGAAGATCCGAGAGCAGGACATACCTAAGACAGCATTCACCACAAGATATGGACTGTATGAGTATACCGTTATGTCATTTGGATTGACTAACGCGCCTGCCTATTTTATGAACCTGATGAACAAAGTGTTTATGGAGTTTTTGGATAAGTTGGTCGTAGTGTTCATTGATGATATCCTGGTTTATTCAAAGAATGAAGAAGAGCATAAGGAACATTTGCGTTTGGTTTTGGAGAAACTAAGGGAACATCAGTTATATGCCAAATTCAGCAAATGTGAGTTTTGGTTGAAGGAAGTAGGATTTCTTGGACACGTTATATCCGGAGAAGGGATAGCAGTTGACCCCAAAAAGGTTGAGACCGTAACCGAATGGGAAGCACCAACGACAGTTGGAGAGATCCGGAGTTTTCTTGGACTCGCAGGATACTACCGGAGATTCATTGAGAACTTTTCAAAGATTGCAAAGCCTATGACGGAGTTGTTGAAGAAGGATACTAAGTTCAAATGGACTAAGGAGTGTGAGGCTAGTTTCCAGGAGTTGAAGAAACGATTGGTTACCTCACCAGTATTGATTTTGCCAGATCAGACCAAGGATTATGAGGTATATTGCGACGCTTCACGTCGAGGACTTGGAGCAGTGCTTATGCAGGAAGGGAGAGTTGTTTCGTATGCTTCACGACAACTGAAGCCTCATGAATTGAATTATGCTACGCATGATTTGGAGTTAGCAGCCGTAGTGCATGCATTGAAGACATGGAGACATTTCCTCATTGGAAATCATTGCGAGGTGTACACGGATCACAAGAGTTTGAAGTACATTTTCACGCAGAAGGAGTTGAATCTCAGACAAAGGAGATGGTTGGAGCTCATCAAGGATTATGATATGAGATTGCATTACCATACCGGTAAAGCTAATGTAGTAGCCGACGCATTGAGCCGCAAGAGCCATGTCAATACGTTAATGACAGGAGAAATACCCAAGGAGTTAGCAGAAAACCTTCGTGAACTAAGTTTAGAGATAGTTCCGAAAGGCTATGTAGCAGCATTGGAGATTCAGTCAACATTGATGGATAAAATCAGAGAAGCTCAGAAATCTGACAAAGAGATTGCTTCTATAAAGGAGAAACTAAGCAAAGGGAAAGCAAAGGGATTTCGTGAGGATGAGCACAATACCCTATGGTTTGAGGACCGTGTTTATGTGCCCAATGACCCGGAGATCAGGAAGTTGATTCTACAAGAGGCACATGATTCACCATATTCGATTCACCCAGGAAATACCAAGATGTATTTGGATTTGAAGGAAACATTCTGGTGGACCGGAATGAAGAAGGATATTGCAGCATATGTAGCAGTTTGTGACGTATGTCATAGAGTGAAGGCAGAGCATTAGAAGCCAGCCGGATTGTTGCAACCATTGCCGATACCCGAATGGAAGTGGGATAAGATAGGCATGGATTTTATCACAGGACTACCTCGGACGAAGGCAGGATATGACTCGATATGGGTAGTAGTTGATCGCTTGACGAAGGTAGCACATTTCATTCCAGTTAAGACCACTTACACTAGTGCTAAGTTGGCAAAGATATACATGACTAGGATCATTTGTTTGCATGGAGTTCCAAGGAGTATCGTATCAGACAGAGGAACCCAATTTACCTCAAAGTTTTGGAATCAGTTGCATGAAACTTTGGGAACCAGGCTAGAGTTCAGCACCGCTTTTCATCCGCAGACAGATGGACAAACCGAGAGAGTCAATCAGATTTTGGAAGATATGCTGAGAGCTTGTGCACTAGATTATGGATCTAGTTGGGACGATAATTTGCCGTATGCGGAGTTTTCTTACAACAACAGTTACCAAACCAGTTTGAAGATGGCACCTTTCGAAGCTTTATACGGAAGAAGGTGCAGGACACCGTTGTCATGGGACAAAGTTGGAGACCGTCAGTTGTTTGGACCCGATTTGATTAAAGAGTCTGAACAGAAGGTGAAGTTGATTCGCGATAGGCTCAAGGTAGCCCAATCCAGACAGAAGAGCTACGCAGATTCTAAACGCAAGGAGACAGTTTACGAAACCGGAGACAGAGTGTATCTCCGAGTATCCCCACTTCGAGGAGTTAAGCGCTTTGGAGTTAAGGGAAAGTTAGCACCGCGTTTCGTTGGACCATATAAGATCTTGCAACATATGGGAGAAGTCGCTTATAAGTTGGAATTACCAGAGGGACTGTCAGGAGTTCATGACGTATTCCATGTTTCTCAGCCGAAGAAATGTCACGCCGAAATGGCGGAGGTATCGTTAAGAGATATAGTGCCGCTTGAAGCGATTCAGTTGAAGGACGACTTAACGTATGTAGAGAAACCCGCCAAGATTCTCGATTATGCCAGCAGAGTTACCCACAGCAAGGTTATCAAGTTTTACAAAGTTCAGTGGAACCACCACTCCGAGGATGAAGCCACCTGGGAGAGAGAAGAAGATTTGCTCAAGGACCACCCTCACCTATTTTCTAGCCAACCTGAATCTCGAGGGCGAGATTCATCTTAAGGGGGGTAGGTTTGTAACTTCCCAAATTTTCAATTTGGAATGTTATACATTAGATCATCATGCATATCATATTTTCTTGCATTTTGGTTGATCCTAGAAATTTCACGTAACTCAAGGACCCTCGGAGAGAGTTGGAGATTTCGTCATTTTCATATTTGAGCTTTCTCAAATTTCGAAAAGAGGACCATTCATTTTGTCAGAGTTTCATTTGCCTTTTATTTGGATAGGGAAAAATGCGTGTTTTCAAAAATTGCATTCTAGGTCCCGAGAAAAGTTCATTTTGTTCGACTCATTTTTAGGAGTCGGGGAAAATTTACTTTGGGAAGTTTGGAGTTCGTTTAGATTTTCTTTTCTTTTGTTTTTCTGCGCGCGTAACCGATTTAAAAAAAAATTCGTCGCGCGCCTGGGCCAAGGCCCAGCCGCAGCCGCAGCCAGGCCGGCCAGGCTCCCCGCGCGCGCGCGCCAGCGCAGGCCGCCGCCGCCGCCGAAGTGGAGTCCTAGTAGGACTCCGTTTTTTTAGGACTCCCTCTCCTCCTCTTTTTCTTGCCCCCTCCCCCATGTCTCCTCTCCCCTCACCTATATAAATACTCACCCCCCTCTAAACCCACACCAAACCAAGCCCCAAGCCGCGCCCCACCCCAAGCCGCCCGCGCCGCCCCTTGGTAGCGCCGCCACCACCCTACGCCGCCGCCGCCGCCGCCCTAAAGCGCCGCCGCCGCCCTAAAGCGCCGCCGCCGCCGCCCAACCCCGCCGCCCGCCGGAGCCCCTCGCCGGAACCTCGCCGGAGGTAGCCCCGCGCCGCGTCTCTTTTCTCCCCTCGGTTCGGTTTTTCTTATAAACCGTTCCAGTTCTTTTCTTCTCGTCCGATTCATTTTCTTCCGATTCTTTTTCGTTTCGGTTTTCTTTTCCGAAACCCTAGATCGGTTTCGATTTCTTTTCCGGTTTAGTTGCCTAGAGACCGTTCGCCGGACCGTTCGTCTTAACGGACGTGATCACCGGATTATTCCCGGCTAACGAACGTCCATTCGTGTAACCATTCTTCTTTTTCTTTTCGTCGAATTTATTCCGCGATCGCGATCTCAGATCCGATCTTCGTTCTAGTTTATCTTCTCGCTCGTTTATCGGAATCAGGTGATTCAAGCGCCTGGAGTTTTGTTTCGAAACCGCCATTCCGACTAATCAACTTAAACAAGTTTTTGCTATGGTAAAATTTGACCTAGTTTCAACTTGCTAGAACCGAGTTGTTTTCTTCCGCCATTTGTTTTCCGTTGCTTTGTTCGGTTCTTTCTTTCTTTGCAAACGGAGTTCCTAAGTTGAACTTTCTGGTTCGATCTCTTGTTCGAGTTTTACCTGTGCATTAGATGAGTACTTATTGTATGCTTGTTGTTTGTCTGCGATAGATTACCCGGATTGCGCCGCCTGTTACTTCGAATCTCTAGGACTCGCGGATCATCAGCAAGGCAAGTAACACTTTGATCATACCTTTTCTACAACCCAGTTTTATTGCATTAGATCAATCCTCACACATTGCATGATTCGGATCTAATTAAATTGTGGGATGGGAAGTAGATGAGGTAGTACCTATTACCTATTTATTATGAAACCTTTGGGAGTTACTTCTACGTTTGCTTATTATGCCATGCTATGCTAGTAGACGTGGATTGGGTGAGTGATATCCATGACAGATGTGAGATTGATAATTTTAAGGGTTTATCTAAGGTGGCAACTTAAACACACATCTGGGTGGATTAAGGCACCTGATGTCTATCAGGACTTGCCTGTTTTATTTTGGACCGCCACCCAGGCTCAAAGGGATCATAAGATCTTTCATACTAGAAACTTACGTGTGCAGCCACAAGCCAATATGGGCTCTGGCATAGTTGACTAAGTCATGCGAACTCTTACAGGGTAGACTAGCAGATGTAGGGGAAAGTAGGTGTACCGGTCTATCCATCGTAAGGTGCTAGCGCTTCTGAAAGACTGTGTCTCGGTCATCCGTTTCTCAAACACCAGTAGTGCGAGAAATCCAACGGAGGCGATCGAGTCTTGTGGGGAAAAGTGCACAAACCTCTGCAGAGTGTAATAAACTAATCATGATTAGCCGTGTCCCCGATTATGGACAATCTTGAGTATCTAGTACTTGAATATCATGTGAATCTCATCATGTTACTTCTAATTAATATTGCTGGGTTATTGATGATTACTTTTAGTTTGGATTGAGAATGCTGTCAACCATTCTCAATGTTTAACAACCACCTTGATAGTTAAATAAATTTATTCCTTTGCAGTAGGGAAAAACTGGCTTTACGCAAAACTGTAACCGTAGAGCTTTCCACCAGCCAAATATGCATATAGTATAGCTGTTTCATTCCATTACTCTCTATGTGTTACCTTGCCAGCATATTCCATGTGCTGACCCGTTTCGGGCTGCAACGTTAATGTTGCAGACTTTTCAGACGATGATTAAGGTGCTTTTAGGTCGTGGTTCTATACTCAGTGATGCCATTGGAGTTGATGGACCCATTTATCTTCCAAGTCTTCCGCTGTTATCGATATTAGATGGCCTTAAGCCATATTTATTGTAATAAGTTCTCTTTTGAGACATCGTTGTAATAAGTGTGTGATTGCCACTCTGCTATAAATCCTTCGAAGTACTGTGTGGTGTCAGCATTACTGATCCAGGGATGACACTGGAGCACTGTAGACTTGATCCATTCGGGTCAGGTCGCTACAAAACAAGAGTTAGGATTGGTTTCGGAAACCCTCCTCCAAGGGCCACGAAATCCCCCCCTCTTCCTCCATATATACAGCCCTTAGGGCGTCGTTTAGACTTAGGGTTTTGTTTAGATTAAAAGTTCGCCATAGCTGCAGCTTTTTGTACTTTGTTGGTGTTCAACGACCAGACCAAGACATCATAGAACCCGACCTTGATCAATAAAGCTTACATATTAGATTCACAATATCCAGATTGCAATCTTAGTTTCTTTCTCGTTCTTCGTTTGCTTGCAGGAAATAGACCTTCGTGGCCAGGTTGATCGTGCTCCGGCGTGGTCAATAACCTCTCGGAGTTGGTTTAGCAATTGCTAAGGTGTGACGTCCTCGCACGTTCGTAGTCGGATCTTCAAAGTCGACTTCCACCAAAGTGATATCCATCATCTCATCGAAAGATAGGACACCTTTGCCTCTATCAGCTTGAGAGCGGCATGCTTTGGTAGATCATCAGCTATGCTATTTTCTGCACGAGGAATGCGCTTTTGTTTGTAGTCCATCAAAGTGCTCTTCCAATTTTCTCACTTCATAAACATACACTTCCATCAATGGGCTCTGATAATCTCCGTTAACTTGTTTCACAACCAACTGCGAGTCGCCCATGATAATGAGCTTTCTAATCGCAAGGGCTGCTGTAATCCTGAGACTGGCATGCAGCCCTTCATACTCAGATTGTTGTTTGTCGCCTTCTCCTTGGGGAAATGCATCTGAATAAGATACTTGAGGTGATCTATGGTGGGTGCGACAAGAAGCACTCCAGCACCGGCGCCTTGCAGCAAAAAAGCCCCGTCAAAGTACATAATCCAGTCCTTGGTTGTTTCCTTGCCGGGGAGAGAGGTTTCTAGAATTTCTTCATCTCGCATTGGCGTCCATTCTGCAATGAAATCCGCCAAGGCTCTGCTCTGGATTGTTGACGTACTTCCAAATTTGAGGTCAAAGCTTGACAATTCCAACGCCCACTCAACAATCCTGTCGATTGCATCTATATTCCTCAAGATCCTCTGCATCGGAAAGCTTGGAAGTAGTGGTGCAGCTTCCTTGAGGCCATAAGGAGAACAAAAAGCAACTTCTACACTCCAGAATATCTTGATCTAGCCCCTGGAGAACGGAGATGACAAAAATATACTGGCCACTGCACCAACTTCTTCTTCTACACAACTTCTTGTTCTGATCTATCTTCTTGCTCTCCACTTGACTTTTGGGCACCAAGACTTGCTGAAGAAGATCATGGCTTGTTGCTTGACGGGCTTGCATCTACTGCTTCTTCACTTTCAACTTCCCTCTCAGCCACTAGTGCGTCACTAACCACTTGATTTCTTGCCGCCGAATATAGCAGTAACGGCTCTCGTGGCCTTGGCGCAACCAGTGTTGGATTAGAGGATAGGTACCTGTTCAAATCTTGTAGTATGGCCTCCGCTTCTGGAGTCCATTTCATAGGACCTGTCTTTTTAAATATTTTGAAAAACGGCGAGGCGCGCTCGGTATATTTGGAGATGAACTTGCTCAATGCAGTAGTGCAGCCGGCAAGGGGGCGCATATCCTTGAGATGCTTCAGTGCTTCAGTCTGCTCAATTACCTTGATCTTGTGAGGATTGGCTTCAATACCACATTGAGAAAAAAAGAACCCGAGAAGCTTGCCGAATGGGACGCCAAACAGACACTTCTCCGGATTGAGCTTTAGATTGATCTTGCGTAGATTAGCAAATGTTTCTTCTAAATCATGTATCAGTGTTGCTCTATCCTTGGTTTTGAACACTATATCATCCGTATATGATTCCACATTTTTGTGCAGCTGGGGCTCAAAACCAAGCTCGTCTGCTCTTGCAAATGTTGAACCATCACTTTTCAATCCGAAAGGCATGCGTATAAAGCAATATGTGCCACATGGAGTGCTAAATGCGGTCTTTTCTACATCCTCCTTTGACATGAAAATCTGATAATACCCAGAGTGGGCATCAAGAAATGACATAAAATCACATCCGGGAGTGGAGTCAGCAATCTAATCGATGCGTGTCAAGGGAAAAGGATCCTTCAGGCAAGTTTTATTGATATCTGTATAGTTGATACAAAGCCACAACTTGCCATTCACCTTGTGCACTACAACCGGATTGGACAACCACGTAGGATGGATCACTCCTATAACCAAACCTGCCGCTTCCAACTTCTTCACTTCTTCGGCAATGAACTATTGCCGTACCAAAGCTTGCTTTAGCACCTTCTGCTTGATGGGCCGCGTGTGGGGACAGACATCAAGGTGGTGCTCAATTACTTCCCTGAGACAGCATGGTGGTGCTCAATTAGTTCCCTAGGAACACCGGGGATGTCAGATGCTTGCATGCAAAAACATCGACATTCGCCCACAGGAAAGCAACGACCACACTTCCTATTTCTCATCAAGGGTGGAACTTATGGTGAAAGTTCCCTTGTCGGATTCGGGGCTCCGCAGACCTAATAAAGATTCGAACTCTGGGGTGTGTGCGAAGAACTCAATCTCCCCAGTCTGCCAACTTGTCGATCTCATGGGCTAGCTCGATGAACGGGAAAGGAAAGAGGCAAGGCAGTTTACCCAGGTTTGGGCTACCTTGCGGTGTAATACCCTACTCCAGCTTTGGGATGGATTAGCCTCAAGGTGGGCTGAGGATGAACTGGTACAGAGGAAGAACAACCTCAGGAGGTGTGTTCTTGTGTTTGCATGAGCTGGTGAGGGTGTGGATGGTCTGATTAATCCGTCCCCCTCTATGGTGGTGGCTAAGCTATATTTATAGTGGCCTTGGTCCTCTTCCCTCAAAGTGAAGGTGAGAAGAGATCCCACAATGACAAATTTTGAAGGGGGGCAACTAGTACATCTTATCCCGGCAAAAGGTGGTCTTCACCTGCAAAGCTTCTGGTCATACCGTCATGGTGGGCTCGGTGACGACCTCCACCCTACGGTCCTGGCAGTCTTGGTCTTGTAGCACGAAAATGGAAACCATTGATTGATTCCTCGGGACTCCATGCCTGTGCTTGCCTCTTTAGCACCAAAGAGGAAACTTGATGTATTGCGCGCGCTGGCGCCCGCCTGGCCTTGGTCGTCATCGCTTGCGTCATCTTAACCTCATGAGGTGGGAGCTTGCATAGGAATCTCCGCTCCTCAGGAGCCAGCTTAGAGGGGCCGCTCCCTCTGGAGGTCTTGGCGTCGTCCGCCTCGCGAGGCTTGGCCCCTCGCGAGGGTCTTGTGTTGTTGATGCTAAAGATGGGCCGTACCAGGCCGCTGATGGAGCCTCGCTATGGGCTGCAGACAGGCAAGTCTGGGTACCCCGGCTCCCAGAATGCCAACTATAGCCCCCGGGCCCATGGCGCGCTCGGAATTGGCTTCGAGTCGAAGCCAAAGGGCAAGGGCGAAGCGCCGCGGGCCCCAAGTGCCCGCGGACCCGGTCGACGCATGGGGCTTGATGGGACATGGGTGTCCCCATTTCCCCACGCTGCCTTGGCAACCGTTCGACTTGACAACAACCTGCTGCATGCAAAAAGGTCATCATTACTGGGGGATGATGGTGGCCTGCGGTTGTCCTCCATTTGGCTATAAATGGGGGGAGGGGCTGAGCCCCCTGCTCATCTCTGTCTTCTTGCTGCTTGCTCCTTCCTCTCCCTTCTTGTCTCACCGTCTTATCGAAGCATCCATGGCGCCGACGAGAAGGTTTTCTGCAGCGGAGAAGGGAAAGGCCCCCAAGGAGGGGCCGGGATCGCCGCCGCCCAAGAGATGCCGCGGGTGGCACCAAAAGCATGCGGCGACTCCGGCGGCGTCCACTCAGGGGCGCGGGCATGTTCCTTCAACGACTGGCGCTGCCTCCGGCAGCCACAGTGGAGCTTCTCTCCGCGGCAAGGGCTACCGCGGGTAGGGCGACCTCAGCGATGGGGTGAGGCACGCGGCGATTGTCTGGCCGCCACGATCGTGCTCCCACTTAGCCGACATGCTTCTGGAGTTCATCGTGTGGTCGGAGAGGCCAACGGGCATCTGGCTTCAACTCCCGTGTTCCTTTGCGGCGGACGTTGAAGTCACCGCCACTAGCAATGTGTCTCTGAGCCGCGGGTGGCAGCCGTTCAGCCGCCCGCGCGGCCTACACGGGAGGTGCACCCTCCATTTCAGGTACGATGGCGTCGTGACCCTCTATGTCAGGGTCTTCAGAGAGGGGGCTGGCGCCTGGGGTGCTGCCAAGAGAGCGATAGCAACGACAAGGACGACGGCGGTGACGAGGATGCCGGCGATAGTGCCTTTGCTGACGGTGAGCTTTCCCTTGTCGACGGCCGCACCGCCGACTCCTCTCCTGGGCGGAGCACGGGCGACGACGAGGACGACAAGCTGCCACGTTGCTGGGTCGGACCGGGGAGGGCGATGAGCTGCATCACCGACGTGCCCCGGTGAAGCAGGAGGATGACTCCGACTGAGCTCGAGTGCTGCTAGAGTCGGGTCTCATGAGCCGCTATAGTTGCGCGGCTTGCTTTCGCTTTTTTCTTTCCTCCTACATCGAAAAAAGTAGAGGGCCCTGTTGGGGTGTGTAATGAACCATGGCGCTTGCACCACTATGCTATGCTTGTTATTTTGATATTATGTGGTGATATCCATGCTGCTACTAGGCATGGTTAGGGTGACTTAGCTCAACGTGCTCGTGGTAGACTTCCATTCTGCAAGGGCATGCCCTTTCAGGGGAATCTTCCAAGGGCTTCCTTCTTGAGATCTCGAGGAAAATTGGGCTTCCTGAGGCATCCTACGGCTACAGGGTTAGAAAACCTCACAAGGCACCATACCTCGCGCTAGCCCCCGAGCTTAGGTTGGTTGTGGCCAGTACGCCACATCGCGATGCTCGGAGGCACGGACTTGAGAGGGTGCACATTCCCATGAGCTTGTTTGAGGGCGCCCCGCGAGGATTAAGGCACCAAAGTTGGGTCAGCAAGGTTTTGGCAAGGTGTGGTCACGGGCGAACCCAAGCGCACACACTGTACCAAGCCCCCGCGCGCGGGTCCCGTGGGGAATAGCGATGGGCAACTGCCACTCTTCCTAAGACAAGACAGGAAAGGGCGAACACTGCGGGCAAAGGGAAGAGAGAAACTTCCAACCCTTGTGAACGAAAGACACGAAAGCACCAAATTTCATTCAAGAAGTTGAAAACCAGCTACAGAAAGCAAGCAAAAGAACAGCTGCGTCTGACCCCTAGACTAGTCTTCTTGTCTTCCCACCAGCGCGGAGCATGGGGACTCCACTAGGACGTGGGTGGGAGCCCCCGTGAGGCCCAAGGGCGGCACTCATGAGACTCCGGAGCGTGTACAACCCCAACACATTATTACGTGAGAGTGTCATGAGCGGAGATCTTCATAGGCACGGGGCCTTGGTCATGGGTAGAACTTTGAGAGGTGCTAGATGTTCCAGGCGTTCTGGATGGGGATCCCGTCCTGCGTCTCCAGCCGCATGGCGCCAGGCCTGTAGACACGGGTGGTCCTGAAGGGGCCCTCCCACATGGGTGAGAGCTTATGACGCCCTTCCCTGGAGAGCACCGACCTCAGGACGAGATCACCAACCTCGAGTGTCTTGCAGCAAATGCTGCGACAGTGATACCGCCGCAGCGCTTGCTGGTACCTCGCTGCTCAGAGCGAGGCTTGGCGGCGGTGTTCCTCACCCAACATGAGGTCCATTCCTCGTGTGGCATCCTGGCATGCCTCGTCAAATGCAAAGACCCGCGCAGAGCGATGCCTGGCCTCGTGAGGGATAACCACCTCGGCTCCGTAGACAAGGAAGAACGGAGTCTCGCCTGTCGGCTTGGTCACGGTGGTGCGGATGGACCACAACACGGACTGGAGCTCATCGAGCCAGCCCCTGGCGCAGGCCTCGAGCTTCTTCTTGAAGGTCCTTGCCTTGAGGCCTCTCAGGACCTATGCGTTGGCACGCTCACCTTGGCCGTTGCTCCAAGGGTGTGCCACTGAAGCGTAGCATGTCTGCGTTCCAAGGTTAGCACATTAGGTTTTGAAAAGATCGCTGGTGAACTGTGTGCCATTGTCGGTGATGATGCAGTTAGGAACCCCGAAGTGGCTCACGAGGCCCTTGGTGAACTTGACATCCGAGTTGGCCTGGATAACGCGGACGTCCTCCACCTCCGCCCACTTGGTGAACTTGTCGATGGTGACGTAGAGGTAGCGGTAGCCCCAGGCGCTCGAGGGAACGGGCCCAGGATGACCAACCCCCAGACGGCGAACGGACATAAGAGCTAAATGGTCTGGAGGCCTTGAGCGGGCTGGTGGATCTGCTTAGCATGAAACTGATAGGCCTTGCACGATGTTACCAACTCTGTGGTGTCATTGAGCATCGTGGGCCAGTAGAATCCACTGCGGAATGCCTTGCCCATGAGGGTACGCGATGAGGAGTGATGCCCGTAGTCCCCGCCATGAATGTCGGCTAACAGCTCGCATCCCTGCTCCCTAGAGATGCATCATAGAGAAACATCATTCAGGCGCTTTCGATAGAGCTCACTGTTCTGGATGCAGTACGCAGTGGCATGGAGGGCGACATGCTTTGCGTCTTCCTCCTTCTCCGGCAAGGTGCAATGTAGCAGGTACGCCTTGAACTCCTCGGTCCAGCACCCCACCCGAGGCTCATGCACAAGGAGCAAGCGGGCCCCTGAGGTTGGGCCGCAGGCTGGTGCGCCTGAGAGGGGCGCCGGGGGGAGCTCCTCCTGAGGCGATGCGGGCCCCACAGCGGGGGAGCTGCCAACGCCTTGAAGAGTCGCTCATCAAAGACGCCAGGCTCCTGAGGCTGGCGCCGGGATGCCCTCTTTGTTAGATTCCGGGCTCCGCTGACCTTGGATAGATTCAAACTCTACGGTGCATGCGAAGAACTAACCTGCTCAGTCTGCCTACTCGCCGATCTCATAGCCTAGCTCAATGAACAAGAAGGAAACGAGACAAGGCAGTTTACCTAGGTTCGGGCCACCTTGCGGTGTAAGACCCTACTCCTGGTTTGTGGTGGATTACCCTTGAGGTGGGATGAGGATGAACTAGTACAGTGGGAAAACAACCTCAGGAGGTGTGTTCTTGACCTAGTGAGGGCGAGGATGATATGAATGATCCATCCTCTTGTATGGTGGTGGCTAGGCTATATTTATAGTGGCCTTGGTCCTCTTCCCCCAAAGTGTAGGCGGGCAGGGATCCCACAATGGCCAAATTCGAAGGGAGACAACTAGTACATCTTATCCCGACGAAAGGTGGTCTTTGCCTGCAAAGCTTCTGGTTGTGACGCCATGGTGGGCTCGGTGATGATCCGTCCTGCCATCCTGGTAGTCTTGGTCTTGTTGAATGAGAACGGAAACTTTTGGTTGATTCCTCGGGAATCCGCGCCTGCGCTTGCCTCCTTAGCACCAAAGAGAAAACTGTTGTACTGCGCCTGCTGGCGCCCGCCTGGCCTTGGTTGTCATGGCTTGCGTCATCCGAACCTCACGAGGTGAAGGCTTGCATAGAGATCTCCGCTCCTCAGGAGCCAGCCTGAGGAGGCCACTCCTTCTGGAGGTCTTGGTGTCATCCGCCTCACGAGGCTCGGCCCCTCGCGAGGGTCTTGAGTTGTGAATGATGAAGGTGGGCCGTACCGGGCCATTGATGGGGCCACGCTGTCAGTCGCAGGCAGGCAAGTCTGGGTACCCCCGTTTCCAGAATGCTGACACTCTTGGCGATGTCGTCCGCCTCCTTGTTTGTGTCGCACGACACATGCTACAACTCCAAGCCTAATAATCATTTCTCAATTTTGCGTACCTCCTCAAGGTATGCCTCCATGTGCTCATCCTTTGGCTTGTACACCTTGTTGGAGAAGTTGACAAGGAGCTCGGAGTCACCCCTGATGGTGAGGTGCTTCACCCCCAGATCCACCATAGCCTTGAGGCTGGCGATTAGGCCCTCATACTCCGCGATGTTGTTGGAGACCTTCTCATCATGCTGGAAATAGAGCTGCACGACATAGTAGAGCTTGTCTTGGGTAGGCGAGATGAGCACGGCTCCAGCCCCTACGCCCTGGCGTGCGAATGCTCCATCGAAGTACATGACCCAGCCATCCGGAGCTTCGTTTCCAGGCGCGAGGGAACGGTCCTCGCCCACTTCTTGGTCAGGCGCATCAGTCCATTCTTCCACAAAGTTAGGGAGGGCCGCACCTTTGATGATCCTGGTGGTGCTGAACTCCAACTGGAACGCCTGTAGTTCAATGTTCCATTTGGTGACCCTTCCCGTGGAGTTAGGGCTCTAGAGTACCCTCTCCAAGGGGTAAGCCGAGACAACCTTGATGGGGTGGCCTTGCAAGTAGTGACGCAGTTTCTAGGAGGCGACGAGGAGTGCGAGCAGAAGCTTTTGCAGCATGGGGTAGCGGGCTGACGCATCACGTAGAACCGTGCTGATGAAGTACACCGGGTGTTCGACGAGGGTGGATGCATTGGTGGGGTCTTGTACCTCCTGAGCCCGGAGGGCCTCAGGAGCTTCGTCATCTGCCGAGGCAGCCATGGCCTCAGGAGCGCCATCCTTAGGAGCCTTGTCATCTGTCGGGGTAGCCGCGGCCTCAGGAATGCCGCCCTAAGGCTGCGGGGTCTTGGGTGGGTGTGAGGTGCTGCCCTAAGAGCCCCTAACCAGACGCTCTTCTCAGACCGCCACGAGCGCCGTGCTAGTGAGGCTTGGCTGCCAGGTAGAGCACCAAGGGTTCGAGGGGGCGCGGTGCTACCATCACCGGTGGGCTAGTGAGGTACCTCTTGAGGTCTTGGAAGGCCTCTTCGGCCTCTGAAGTCCACTCGAACGGGCCCTTCTTCTTCATCAGCTTGAAGAAAGGAAGGGCGCACTCACCTAGCTTGGAGATGAAGCGCCCAAGCGAGGTTACACAACATGCCAGCTTCTGCATCTCCTTGAGAGTCTGCGGCGGACTCATCCTTTCTATCGCCTTGACCTTCTCCAGGTTGGCCTCAATCCCTCTGTGTGACACCAGGAATCCCAGAGCTTGCCGGACGGGACACCGAACACACATTTCTTCGGGTTGAGTCGTAGGTTCACCTTGCGCAAGCTAGTAAATGTTTCCTCCAGATCTTCAACAAGGGTTCTTGCCTCCCGAGACTTCACCACTATGTCATCGACATATGCCTCGGCGTTCCTCCCGAGCTGCTGGCCTAGGGCGATGTGCATCCGCCGCTAGAAAGTTGCTCCGGCATTGCGTAGTCCGAACGGCATGCATGTGTAGCAGTATACCCCACACAGTGTGAGGAAAGCTGTCTTCTCAACATCCTGCACCGCCATCTAGAGTTGGTGATAGCCCAAGAAGGCGTCCAGGAAGCACAATAGATCACACTCGGCGGTGGAGTCGATGATCTGATCGATGCGTGGGAGAGGGAATGGGTCTTGAAGACAAGCCTTGTTGAGGTTGGTGAAATTGATGCACATGCGCTCCTTCCATCCCTTCTTGGGGACGATAATCGGGTTCGCCAACCAATCTGGATGCTGATGTAGGGTGGAACCCTATACGGTCGATCTTTCATGAAAGGAGCGAATCCCACGAAGAACACGAAGAGCACTAGGAGAAATCACGAGGGGAAACACGAGAGAAACACTAAAACCAACAAGATTCGGTCACACATATGCTAGATCCTCGAAATACAAAGATATACATGATCCAAATCCAACAAAGGACGATACATAGGTAACTAGTTATTCTCCGTGAGGAGGTCTTGAGGTCTTCCCGTTAGGGGTCTTGAATCCAAGATGGATCTTCTCCGAAGAGGTGACGGTCCCTCACAAAGGAGTAGATCCAGATGGATGAGCGAAGCTCTATCTCACATATGAGCTAACACAACGCTAACCCTAAATAGGAGGAGGTGGGGGAGTATATATAGTCTAGGGCCACGGAGGGGTAAGTGGAGAGAGTTTACATGGGCTCTTGGCCCGCAGCTGTGTAGGCGAGCCGGATGTCCGGGCTGGGGCCGGATGTCCGGGGTGATGGCCGGATGTCCGGGCTGTGCTGGTCCTTTCCGGTGCTCTCTGGATAGCCGATGCCGGATTTCTAGGGCAAGGGCCGGATGTCCGGCCGCTGTAGCAGCTGGCTCTTCTTCCTTCTCCTTCCTTCGCTCCCGCACTCACTTGGCCTTGGTCCTTGGGCTCTCCATGGTCTACTCGGGTGTACCTGAGTATGCACAAGGTCCGCGCTTGAAGTAGCATCCATGTCTTACATGCGGAAAGGGAAGATTTGGAAAGGAGCGAGTTCACCTTAGGTCCAATGGCGTATGCTCAAGTGTACATGGGGATGATCGTAGGATGCTCCGCATCACCTCCCCTCCCTTGGGAAAGATCCGACCTCGGATCGAAAACCTCATCACCATGGAAATGGTTGTCGTGGACGGACTTGTAGTTGGACGAAGTGGAAGACATGGCGCAATCCAAGTACTCCAAGGTGTCACCGGAGTGGTATACATGCAAAAAGAGCAAACACAAACGACACTCGAAAATATTAAAGTGTCCATCATGTAAGATTGAGTCCGTGCAGGAAGATTGTTCGTGACAAAGCGTATGAAGCTTATCAAGATGATATAGAATGATATGCAAAGTGTTCATGGTAGCAAAAGCATTCATTGTGCACACAAATGTGGTGTGAATATGATCAGTGCAACCACGGTGCAAAATGATGTCATAGTGAGACGTTTTATCAATAGCATGATAGAGGCAAATGTGTCCCGTCTTTCGATGAGATGGTGGCTATAGTTTTGGTGGAAGCCAACTTTGACGCTCTGACTACAAACGTGCGAGGATGTCGCGCCTTAGCAATCACTAAACAAACTCCGAGAGTTTATTGACCACGCCGGAGCACGATCAACCTGACCACAAAGGTCTGTTTCCTGTAGGCAAATGAAGAACAAGCAAGAAACTGAGATTGCAATTTGGATATTGGGAATATAAGAGGAAAGCTTTATTGATCAAGGTGGGGGTTCTGTGACGCCTTTGTCTGGTCGTTGAATACAAACGAAGTACGCGAAGTTGTAGCTATGGCGAACTTTAATCTAAACAAAACCTGTAACGCCCTCGATGCGGCTATATCTCCCACGTGTCGAAGCACGAGTTAGAGGCATAACCGCATTGAAAGCAATGTCGCAAGTGAGGTAATCTTCACACAACCCATGTAATACATAAGGGAAAAGATACATAGTTGGCTTACAATCGCCACTTCACACAATTACATGGATAAAGCATTACAACATCCAAAAACAATCAAGGTCCGTCTACGGAACCAAAATAAAAGAAGAACCCCAAATGCGACAAGGTCCCCCGATCGACCCCAACTGGGCTCCACTACTGATCAACTAGAACGAAACAACACAAAGGACAAGATCTTCATTGAGCTCCTCCTGAGCTTGGTTGCGTCATCTGCACGGACTCAACGGCACCTGCAAGCTGATTTGGAAGTATCTGTGAGCCACGTTGACTCAGCAATCTCGCACCCTCGCGATCAAGACTATTTAAGCTCATAGGTAAGGTAAAGGTATGAGGTGGAGCTGCAGCAAGCGACTAGCATATATGGTGGCTAACATATGCAAATGAGAGAGAGAAGAGAAGGCAAAGCGCGGTCGATAAAAGTATGATCAAGAAATGATCCTAGAACAACCTACGTCAAGCATAACTCCAACACCGTGTTCACTTCCCAGACTCCGTCGAGAAGAGACCATCACGGTAACACACGCGGTTGATGTATTTTAATTAAGGTTAACTTCCCATCTGCCCATAACCGCGGCCATGACTTTCGAAAGTTCAAATCCCTGCAGGGGTGTCCCAACTTAGCCCATCACAAGCTCTCACGGTCAACGAAGGATATTCCTTCTAGCGGGAAGACCTGATCAGACTCGGAATCCCGGTTACAAGACATTTCGACAGGGTAAAACTAAACCAGCAACACCGCCCGAATGTGCCGACAAATCCCGATAGGAGCTGCACATATCTCTTTCTCAGGGCACACTCAGATTGTCTTAGGTACGGGTAGGCCAGCCCAGAGTTGCCCCTGGTGGCCACCGGCAGCTGACAGGTTGGACCAACACTCAGAGGAGCACTGGCCCCGGGGGGGGGGGGGGGGGGTTAAAATAATGATGACCCTTGAGTCTGCAGAACCCAAGGTAAAAAAGGCTAGGTGGCAAATGGTAAAACCAATGTTGGGCATTGCTGGAGGAGTTTTATTCAAGGCGAACTGTCAAGGGGTTCCCATATTACCCAACCGTGTAAGGAACGCAAAATCTGGGAAGATAACACCATATGACAGAAACTAGGGCGGCAAGAGTGGAACAAAACACTAGGCATAAGGCCGAGCCTTCCACCCTTTACCAAGTATATAGATGCATTAATTAAATAAGATATATTGAGATATCCCAACAAGTAAACATGTTCCAACAAGGAACACCATCTCCATGTTCCAACAAGGAACAAACTTCAATCTTCACCTGCAACTAACAACGCTATAAGAGGGGCTGAGCAAAGCGGTAACATAGCCAAACAACGGTTTGCTAGGACAAGGTGGGTTAGAGGCTTGGTTCAACAATATGGGAGGCATGATAAGCAAGTGGTAGGTATCGCAGCATAGGCATAGCAAAAGAGCGAGCAACTAGCAAGCAAAGATAGAAGTGATTTCGAGGGTATGGTCATCTTTCCTGAAATCCCGCAAGGAAGAAGAACAAGTCCATGAAGAAGACAAACGGACGTAGACGAACGGGTCCTCACAAACGCGACGTTACTGAAACCAACCCGAAGAAGCAAACACCGGAAAGAAGCACACAACATAGTAAACAAACCACACATGAACATGGTATGATATGCGGGATGCGGGATGCGATGCATATGCATGATTTGACAAGGAATTAATGAACCTGGCCTCAACTTGGAAATCCAAGAGTGCCACTGGAAAGGTGATGTGATTTCGGTTGAAATTGATATAAGGAACGCCGGAATCGGATGCACGGTTTGGAAATGGCAAGCAATTCAAATATGGCACCGGTCTGCGATATACAACAAGTAGCCATCTAAATGCAACAAGCTAATTATGCTACAACACTCAAACATGGCATCAAAATACATGGCAGGAATCCATTCAAGATGCTTAACAAAAGTCTAGCACTGAGCTACGACCAATTCATCCATTAACAGGTTCAAACAAGCATTGCAAAAATGCATTTGGCAAACAGATCTCAGACTTAGTGAAATTAACACTTGTCTGGAATTTCAGATCAAATAGCACTTTTCGGAGCAACAAAACTACATGCTACAGGACCTGAACATGGCAAAGTAAAGCATGGCATGGAGCTACTCAAAGAGCTTAACAAAAGTCCCTTAGTGACCTTGAGCCAAAAGGGATCAGAAAATACATTTGCAAGCATGTGAACATGGCAAAAACAATAACATAGCATGCACGGGTCAACTACAACATCCTCGGCAAAATCGCTAACAAGTAGACAATCTGCCCAGATTCACGAAATGAGAAAAGTAGAGCTCGATTGACTCAAGCTAGGGTGCTTCATAATTGCAAACAAAGACATGGATGGATAGAGCACTACAAGATTAACAAATCATCCGTACTGATCATCCTCAAAAGAGGCACGGATCACTAGAAAACAACATGAACATATGGCCATATGAGATAAACAGGTCAAGGACTTAGTGGAAATGCTAAGTCCCTGAAATCAGCATTAACGAATGCCTCACTTTGCAAGCTTGTGCTAGCCACCACACACATCACAAAAATACATGGGTTGCACCTCTGGATAGATGGCAAAACATATAACAAAACACATGTAGAGCTCATGGGCATATCATGCACACAATAATCATGGCAAAAATGACAAATATCTAATTGGAGCAGCAGATCTGACAATTATCTCAAATAGCACTCTTCCAACAGCATTTCGGGCATCAAGATGAACTCAAATGAAAATGATGCAATGAGATGAAATGATGCACTCACTGAGACGAACATTTTGATATGCTATATGCCCAAAACGGATCTACAGATGCAAAGTTATAGGATGATGAACATGGGCATTTGAAACGTGGAAATCTCGGGGACTTAGTAAAAAAACAGAGTGAGTGATGGAAACTAAACACCGCACCGGGCGCAAGACAGAGGCTGGCTCACCCTGGGCTTCGGCCCATGAAGGAGGAGGAGGCAGGCCGAGGCGGGAGCGGCACGCTGGGCCGGACTCAGGCGCGGCCCATGTTGCGTGCGGTCAACATGGCGTCGACTCCTCCTGATCGGATCGGGGAGGCAGGGCGAGGCGGAGATCCATGGCGACGACGGTCGCCGGCGATCCTGCGAAAAGGCGGCGGCGGACGGGAGTCGCCAGATCTGGCCCGATCCACGACGGATCTGGTCGGAGGGGCCCCGGGCAGGGAGTAAGGTGGGGCGGCGGAGAGCCCGCGCGGGAGGCGCAGTGCGGCGGCGCCTTTTCGGCGACCTCCTTTGAGGGGAGGCAGTGGCGGCGGTGGCCGGACGGCGGGAAGATGACGACACGGTTGGCGGGACGGCGCGCCCCGAAATGGCGGCGGGGAGGGCCGGACGTGGGCCCGAGCGGGCCGCGGTGGAGGGGGCCGGCCGTGTACACGTGGCAAGCTTTGATTGGGCGCGGGCGGCGGCGGAGGTTGAAACGGACATGTCCGCCGGCGATGTTTTTGTCCGGCACGCGAGGAGAGGGAGGGATCTAGGGTTTCATCCGAAATTTCGGGGAGATGTACATATTTATAGGTAGAGGGAGCTAGGAGAGTCCAAATGAGGTGCGGTTTTCGGCCACGCGATCGTGATCGAACGCTCTAGATGATGGAGAGGGTTTAGGTGGGTTTTGGGCCAAAATGAAGGGGTGTTGGGCTGCAACACAGACGAGGCCTTTTCGGTCCCTCGGTTAACCATTGGAGCATCAAACGAAGTCCAAATGGTACGAAACTTGACAGGCGGTCTACCGGTAGTAAACCAAGGCCGCTTGGCAAGTCTCGGTCCAATCCGGAAATGTTTAATTCCCACACACGAAAGAAAAGGTAGAAATGACCACCGGAGGAGAACGGAGCACCGGAATGCAAAACGGACAACAGGGAAAATGCTCGGATGCATGAGACAAACATGTATGCAAATGAAATGCACATGATGACATGATATGCAATGCATGACACGGAAGCAATGACAAGGCAACAACAACGAATAACTGGAGGACAACTAGCACATCGGTCTCGGGGCATCACAAAACCCGAAGTCTAAACGACGCCCTAAGGGCTGTATATATGGAGGAAGAGGGGGGGAATTTCGCGGCCCTTGGAGGAGGGGTTCGAAACCAACCCTAACTCTTGTTTCCCCACACCTACGGACTCTGAAAACAGCCTATACTTAAGTATTTTGAAAATACATGGGCCTGGCCCAATAATAAGGTGACGCAGCACCTAGAATAGCCTCTGGACGAAATTTATGAAGTGGCATCTTGTATATTTCGTCCAAGGCTTCATGCACTCCTTATGGTGGCTTCAAAGTCCAGAAATCACCACTTGTAACTCCGTTCTTGATCCCCTTGCGCATGCCATCATCTCCATGCTTGGTCTTGCTCCAGTGTTCATCCCTCTTATCCATGCCAGGCCCTTCATTTGTAAGCAAAACAAATGTATCCAATTTAGGCAGCATCATATTCTCATGAACATTAGAATCATTACCAAGAAACGAAAGTACCTGATAATTTAATTGGTGTGCATGAGCTCTAGTAATTGGTCCAGTATGTATAGCAGCAGGGGCTGTGGGTGTAACAATGGTGTTGATGTCCTCATCATCCTCCCCTTCTTGAAATTAAGTCGTCCTCGACGGAATATCATCTTCCTCACCCAAGTAAGGCTTCAAATCTGCAATGTTAAAAGTGGGACTAACCCCAAAATCTGCAGGCAGCTCAAGTTTATATGCATTATCATTTATTTTCTCTAACACCTTAAAATGACCATCAGCATGTGGCATTAGCTTTGATTTGCGCAAATTAGGAAATCTATCCTTACGCAAATGTAACCAAACAAGATCTCCAGGTGCGAACACAACATGTTTTCTAGCCTTATCTCCAGCAAGTTTATATTTAGCATTCATATGCTCAATGTTTTCCTTAGTTAACTCATGCATTTTTAAAATCAATTCAACATGTTCTTTAGCATCAAAATTAACCTTCTCCGAAGATGGAAGAGGCAACAAATCAATAGATGCACGAGGTAGGAAACCATACACAATTTCAAAAAGGCACATCTTAGTAGTAGAATGCAATGAATGATTATAAGCAAATTCAATATGAGGCAAGCATTCTTCCCACATTTTCTTATTATTCTTCAAAACAACCCTAAGCATAGTAGACAATGTTCTATTGACTACTTCAGTTTGTCCATCAGCTTGGGGGTGACAAGTAGTACTAAAAAGCAGTTTAGTTCCCAACTTAGCCCACAAACATATCCAAAAGTGGCTAAGAAATTTAGTATCACGATCTGAAACAATAGTATTTGGCACACCATGCAAGCGAATAATTTCACGAAAGAACAAATCAGCAACATTAACAACATCATCGCTTTTATGACATGGTTAAGTGTGCCATTTTTGAGAATCTATCCACGACAAAAAATATGCTATCCCTCCCCTTCTTTGTTCGAGGTAAACCTAAAACAAAGTCCATAGATATATCCTCCCAAGGAACACTAGGTACAGGCAAAGGCATATATAAACCATAAGTATTGAGTCGTGACTTAGCTTTTTGACATGTAGTGCAGCGAGCAATAAAACGCCCAACATCCCGTCTCATCTTTGGCCAAAAGTAATGTGTAGCAAGTATGTCCTCTGTCTTCTTCACGCTAAAGTGTCCCATTAATCCTCCTCCATGCGCCTCCTGCAACAACAAAAGACGAACGGAGCTAGCTGGAATGTATAGCTGGTTAGCACGAAAAACAAATCCATCTTTAAAAACGAACTGGTTCCAAGTTCTCCCTTCCTTACAATTCTGCAAGACATCTTTAAATTCAGCATCATGCACATATTGATCTTTTATGGTCTCCAAACCAAATATTTGAATTACAAGTTGTGAAAGCATAGTATAACGACAGGACAATGCATCAGCAATAACATGTTCTTTACCCTTCTTGTGTTTAATGACATAAGGTAAAGTCTCAATGAATTCAACCCATTTAGCATGTCTACGGTTTAGTTTTGCTTGACTTTAATGTGTTTCAAAGATTCATGATCAGAATGTATAACAAATTCCTTGGGCCATAAGTTATGTTACCATGTTTCTAAGGTCCGAACAAGAGCATATAATTCTTTATCATAAGTAGAATAGTTCAGACTAGGCCCACTAATTTTTCAGAAAAGTATGCAACAGGTTTGCCATCTTGTAATAACACACCTCCTAATCCAATTCCACTAGCATCACATTCAAGCTCAAAAGTCTTATTAAAATCAGGAAGTTGGAGTAAAGGAGCATGTGTCAACTTATCTTTCAATGTCGTGAAGGCTTCTTCCTGTGCGGTACCCCAAACAAAAGGCACATCCTTCTTTGTAAGCTCGTTGAGAGGTGCAGCAGTGGTGCTGAAATCTCTCACAAAACACCTATAGAAACGAGCGAGGCCAAGGAAACTCCTTAGTTGTGTGACCGTTTTGGGCTGCGGCCAACTCTCAATAGCTTCAATATTGGCTTTATCAACTTCAATTCCCTGTGGAGTAACAACATAGCCAAGAAAAGATACTCGGTCGATGCAAAAGGTGCACTTCCCAAGGTTACCAAACAAACATGCATCACGTAGAGCAATAAAAACAGCAGGCAAATGTTGCAAATGTTCCTCCAAAGATCTGCTATAAATCAGTATATCATCAAAATACACTACCACAAATCGTCCAATGAAAGCACGTAAAACTTCGTTCATTAATCTCATGAAAGTACTAGGTGCATTAGTTAACCCAAAAGGCATGACTAACCACCCATATAATCCAAACTTAGTTTTAAATGCTGTTTTCCATACATCTCCCAATTTCATACGAATTTGATGGTATCCACTACGCAAATCCACTTTGGAGAATATTGTAGAGGCACTCAATTCATCAAGCATGTTGTCTAGCCTAGGAATAGGATGACGATAACGAATAGTAATATTATTAATGCCTCTACAATCAACACACATATGCGATGTACCATCCTTTTTCGGCACTAAAATGATAGGAACAACACAAGGACTAAGGGATTCACGTATATAACCTTTGTCGAGCAGTTCCTGTACTTGACGTATAATCTCCTTCGTCTCCTCTGGATTGGTACGGTATGGCGCACTGTTGGGTAATGATGCACCAGGAATTAAGTCAATTTGATGCTCAATCCTTTGAATAGGTGGTAATCCCGGTGGCACGTCTTGTGGAAATACCTCACCAAACTCCTGCAAAATGTTAGTGACAGCAGGAGGCAAAGAGGAAGACACGTCCTCGGATGAAAATAATGCCTCTTTGCACACAAAAGCATAGCAAACAAATTTGCTGGAATCTAGATCATCAATATCAGATTTGGTGGCAAGTAAACATGCACTTTTCAATTTAATTTCAGAAGCAACACTAGATGGTTTATTATTAGGCTTCATTTGTTGCTCAAATTCTCTTGCCACAATATGATTTTCACTCTTATTTTGCTCCTGTTTTCCTTCATTAGCTCTATTAATATCATCTTTCAAAATGGAATTAGGAGTCATAGGAAGCAAAGTAATATTTTTGTCCTTATGAACAAGAGTATATTGATTAGTTCTACCATGGTGTACAGAATTTTTATCAAATTTCCATGGTCTACCAAGTAATAAGGAACATGCTTGCATAGGTACCACATCACAATCAACATAATCAGCATATGTAGAGATACTACAATGCACACAAACAGTACGTGTTACCTTAACCTTGCCGCTGTTGTTGAACCATTGGATATAGTAAGGATGTGGATGTGGTCTTGTGGTGAGAGATAGCTTCTCCACCATCTCCATGCTAGCTAAGTTGTTGAAGCTCCCTCCATCTATGATGACACGAATAGAATGTTTCTTCACAACTCCCTTTGTATGGAACAAATTATGCCTCTGATTTTGCTCAGCTTGTGTAACCTGCACACTCAAAACACGTTGAGCAACTAAACATTCATACCTGTCAGCATCTTCAGCAGCCATGTATTGCGTCTCAGGATCAGAATCATCTCCACCGTGTTCTTCATGTGTAATAAGAGCCAAAGTCTCCTCATCATAGTCACTAGCGGACTCATACCCACCATCCTTAGTAGCAATCATCACACGCTGAGATTTGCATTGTCTCGCAAAATGTCCTCTTCCCTTACAACGATGGCAAATAATATCACTTGTGTGCCCTGTTGATGCCATGGAAGAAGAGCTCTGCGCAGGTCCGGCAGGTGTGCTCTTGGCAGATAGTGGTGGTTGTGCCTGCTTTCTTGTATCGTGGATGGAGGTGGTATCTGATGGAGGTGCTAGTGTAGTGGATGTCGAGGATGCACGTGGTGTCCATGATAAATATCGACCTGCTGGAAAGTTAGTTCGCGCCAATGCCCGTCGATCCTGCACTTCACGTTCAACTTTACAAGAAAGATGGAATAAACGAGTGATATTATTATACTCCTTATACTCTTGAATGGTCTGAATCTCTCTATTTAATCCACCCATAAAACATGCAAGCATAGCTTCATTCCTCTCAACAATACCACTTCTAATCATGCCAGTTTGTAATTCCTGATAATATTCTGCTACAGAATTTTTTCCTTGTCTTAAGCGCTGCAATTTTTGAAGTAATTCACGTTGATAATAAGGTGGAACCCAACGAGTACGCATAGCAGCTTTCAAAGCAGTGCAAGTAGCTGGAATGGGATATAATCTACAATGTTCAGACCACCAAACACATGCAAAACTAGTGAAAGCACAAACAACAGCATGAACACGTCTCTCCTCAGGATATTGTAAACATGTAAAATGTTGTTCAGTTTCTAATCCCAAGTAAGATATATATATCAGGAACATATCTACCATCAAATGGTGGAATATTCAATTTCAGTTTAGGAAGATGGTCATGATCTCGTACCTCAGGTGGTGGTGCAGTCCTACCGTTGCGATGATATGCATGAGGACGACCTAGTGGTGGTGGTGCTGGTGGTTGCACGTAGTTCTGATTTTGATCAACCTCATCCTCGTAATGGTCCTACATCTCTGCAGTAGAAGCAGGAGCTACAGAAACACCAACAGTAGGTACAAAAGCACCAGAAGTTTGACCAAGCTCAATGGGAACGCTCTGTGCTCATCCCACTTGATTTGGAAGACGTTGTTGTTGTTGTTGTTGTTGTTGTTGTTGTTGTTGTTGTTGTTGTTGTTGTTGTTGTTGTTGTTGTTGTTGTAGAGGTGCGATAGGTGCAACGGGCGGTGGAAGACACGCGAGCAATTCATTAAACTTGTTATCGAGCTTTGTTTCGAACGCCTTCTCAATGCCATATATCTTCTCCATGGCCTCTTCAAATCTATTTAGCACATCTTCCACCTGCCCACTCATCATTTGCTGAAACTTATCATGTAACTCTTTGTTTGCCATGTTCTCCCAGTCAGTCTCGTCGGCTTGTGATCCTGCCATGGTTAGCAGCAATAGAGACACACAAGAATATGATCCTATAGACTACTAGGAAGTGGTGGTGATGGTATGGTGGACAGTCACAAATCCGTCAAGCGAATCTCAAATTCTTACTAGTTCTTACCAAGCAGCAGGTGGTGATCAGCAACCGTTGTAGTCAAAACTCTCAAAGCTTGGATAGAGCGATTACCAGGGAGATTCAAACGCATGACGTAGATGTATGTGGAGCCGGGAAGTCTTATAATATGGTAGCAAAAAGGGTCAGAAATAATCAATTCTGATATGCAAAGCTGAATAAACGCTCAACGACGGTACTGTGCTGGTCCTAGGCTAGACCGTACTAGCGACGCGAGCCTAGAACACTAACAAAATCACGGCGCTGCATGTAAACAAGGGAGGAGCACACTCTGATTTTCCCCCTTTTTTCACCTTTTTCACTTTTTTTTCTCTTTTTTTGCTCCGCAACAATTTTTTCGAAAAAGTCTACAAATGTCCTAAAAACTGCCTAGCCAGAATTTTCCAGACTTAGTTTTCTTTGAAACTGGCACTATTTTTCTTCCGCGGATGGCTCGGAAGTTGGGGAGTCCTACTCTGTCACCACTCAGAGTATCACATGATCTGGAAATCGAAAACAAAGCAACAATTACTGGAGTCGACTAGGACTAGTGGCAGAGATGAATCTGGTGGAATCTCAGACTGGTGGCGGAGATGAATTTGGTGGAACTCAAACTGGTGGCGGATATATGTTGCAGGTGGACTCGGATTGGCGTGATGTCGACTGATATTTGATGGCGTATATGGACTCGGATTGGCGGCGAATATGTGGTGGTGGTATATGGCAGCGGCGATGAAGTTGGTGCGGTGGTGGTATATGGCAGCAACGATGATGATGATGCGGTGGTGATATATGGGAGCGGCGACGTGACAACCTGTGAACAGAACTCGAAACTCTAAAGGACAAGACGCTAAGACCAGTAACTTGACACGACGATGCAACCACAAATTCAGCAAAGCAAATACAGAAAAGATTATGCAAAGGCTTAGATTGGTTCAGATAGGATGAACTAACCATAATTTTTTTTGGCTTTTTCATGGACTATAGGTATGAAGAACAGACTCGATCTAAACTACGAAAAACTATAAAATCTCACCGAGCAACCTGGAAATCTGATACCACTTGATAGAGGCAAAGGTGTCCCGTCTTTCAATAAGATGGTGGCTATAGTTTTGGTGGAAGTCAACTTTGACGATCCGACTACGAACGTGCGAGGACGTCGCGCTTTAGCAATCCCTAAACCAACTCCGAGAGGTTATTGACCATGCCGTAGTACGGTCAACCTGACCACAAAGGTCTGCTTCCTACAGGCAAACAAAGAACAAGCAAGAAACTAAGATTGCAATCTGGATATTGCGAATATAAGAGGAAAGCTTTATTGATCAAGGTGGGGTTCTGTGACGCCTTTGTCTGGTCGTCGAACACAAACGAAGTACGCGAAGTTGCAGCTATGGCGAACTTTAATCTAAACAAAACCCAAAGTCTAAACGACGCCCTAAGGGCTGTATATATGGAGGAAGAGGGGGGAATTTCGTGGCCCTTGGAGGAGGGGTTCGAAACAACCTTAACTCTTGTTTCCCCACAAATACAGACTCTAAAAACAGCCTATACTTAAGTATTTTGAAAATACATGGGCCTGGCACAATAATAAGGTGACACAACACCTAGAATAGCCTCTAGACGAAATTTATGAAGTGGCATCTTGTGTATTTCGTCCAAGGCTTCATGCACTCCTTATGGTGGCTTCAAAGTCCTGAAATCACCAGTTGTAACTCCGTTCTTGATCCCCTTGCGCATGCCATCATCTCCATGCTTGGTCTTGCTCCAGTGTTCATCCCTCTTATCCATGCCAGAGCCTTCATTTGTAAGCAAAACAAATGTATCCAATTTAGGCAGCATCATATTCTCATGAACATTAGAATCATTACCAAGAAACGAAAGTACCTGATAATTTAATTAGCGTGCGTGAGCTCTAGTAATTGGTCCAGTATGTATAGCAGCAGGGGCTGTGGGTGTAACAATTGTATTGATGCCCTCATCATAGCATACATATGGTAATGGATGCTCAATATGAATAATTTATCATGCAATTGATGGTATACAATATGATCATGATGTATGAATATGCCATCAAGAAAGATCACAACAAATTTGCTAAGAAAATGCACAAGCTCATATATCATGGATGACATAGAAAGACAAGATGCGACAAGGCAATCATAATGTGAGTCAATTCATGCATAAGATGCAAATTTGTCATGTGTATGATATGTCCATTGAGCATGACTTGTGTGAGCACAATCAACAAATATGGAGGTGTTGGTGTACCAATGCTCGATGTCGTGGCATGAGTGGAGGTTCGAAGGTGCATCCAATAAGTCCGAGCGCTCCTCAATTTGAAGGTCCATAGAACCAATCTCTGATGTCGCTCCTCCGTTCGCGAGATGTATCATGTAGACAACAAGAAGGAGACAACAATGAAGGATTGACCCATCCAATATGCGCCTTTGAGGATGGCTCAAAGGGAAGGAGTTCACCGTTATGAGATTGTCGAAAATGTTGGCGTTGCACATCGTGTACGCCTTCACATGACCAAGTTGTCTCGTGATGGTACCACCTTGTGAATCCTTCAAAACGAAAGAACATGACACACACTCAGAAAAACAAATGAGGTTAGCGGAAGTGCAAAACCTATTATTCGTGTGGCAAGATACCCAACAAGTGTATGCATCATGCTCATCATAAGAAAGGACAAGGGAGCATTTCATAGTATGGAGGCATATGATGCGAGAACAACCAAATACAATATGCTCCATCAAACAAGCATGCATCACAAGTAATATGTCCAAATCTCCATGATCAATAAGCACAAAAAGTCGGCACTCAATACAAGGGGATATGAGAGATGGCTCTAATGGAAACAAGAGACAATGATCAGGACAAATCAAGTGAGAGGCATGAACATATATGTCATCAACCCAAGAAAGCGAGTAAGAATGGAACATGGGCGATACAACAAAGCAAGCAATCATAGTGATCAAGTCAAGCAAGCTAGTAGTGCGAAGATGCAACATACTAGAAGGAATCATGTCAAGCATGTCATGTGTGCAAATGGTGGGCATGAATAATGCACAAGACATATCACAAGCATGAAGTCAAGATATGAGCAAAATATCATCAATGTATTGGCGAGAGGCCATATGTGAATAGCAATGGGACATCATGACTCTCCCAACACAACAAGCATCAATAGCATGGGGCACAAAGAAATCATGGCTATAGCTACTAGTATCTCCACCAAACATGCAAATACACATAGAAGTAATATAATGGTGAATCACATGTAAGTGCAAGCAAGGGTGACAATTGCATGGCAAAGGCATTGAAAGAGGCATAGCATGCAAAGTGAACACGATATAATGGGCATAACATAACAAGTGATATATAGCCCATAGCCATGTGAGAGCCAAGTAAAAGAAATGCGCGAAGTTCTTGCGCGAAGGGAACGGTGGTAAGATTAATCCACGGGATCCCAAACCATCATTGCTCTCAAGAGCTCATTTTGTCAACTCATGGGATTCTGAAGTTGACAAGTATTCTTGAGTACCTACACAAAACAAAGACAAAGGTAAAATTGTGTGTGCGTGGTATATGTACACATCATCCATTTTGATGGGCATGTGCTTGTGTTGGTTAGCACAAAATATCCAATGCTCAAATAGATAAGATGCGTGATATAGAAACATGTCATCCATCATGAGAGGTTTGTTTTTATGTATAACATAATGGAGACTCAAATTATGTAATGCATCATGAGAGATATGTAGAGCATTGTTATTCATGGAATGCATATAGTGCACGCAATTATGGGAATCATTCAAAGTATGGAATACATCAAAATCTCCTAATATGAATGAGGAAACTATGGGGGTCTCCTCATGATCATTAGTGGAAATATCACATGGAGAATATTTACAACATCCAAAATAAACCATATTCGGAACAATGTGATCATGGCATGGCATAGTAGATGAATTGCGCAAATCACGTAAAGGGAGCATAGCAATATCATCACATGAAAAACAAAAGCCAATGACCATCATCTTGTCATCTATGCCATAAGTGCAAATGGGATTTATTTTAATTGGGCATGCATAGTTACTATGTTGAGATTGAAATGATGCAATATGGGAGATCTCACTCATAGCATATGACAAGTTCAAAGGATTGTCAAACATGACGTGACCGATAGAATTTTCACAAGATATTCTATGGAGCATAGCATCACAACTAGGAAAATCAACATGCTCATCATCATATTCATCATAAATAGGTGGCATATCTAAGAATGTAGAAGATATATTATGTGGTGAATCCATAAGGTGATCATCATCATGCAAGCAATCATTTGCAAGATAGTCCACTAGTGGGACAAGTGAAGTACCATCACCTAGGTTACCTTTGGAGCATCGCTCATGTGTTGTAGGTGAGGTGTCGAAGATCCACTCATTGTCATCTTCATCTTGATGGAACCATGTGGGGGGGGGGCTGCATCTTCTTCCACCATGGCTATCATCGTCTCCATTGGAGGTATGGACTCGTCGAGGATAGGCATGTCGTCATGTAGGAGACCTAGCACCAAAGAAGGAAACACACTTGGAGTAGAGGGTAAGTCATTAGAAATCATAGTGGCCTCACATGTCGTATCAACTACCTCACTCACTAAGTCTTATGGCTCACTCACTCCTGGTAAGATGCTCTCACTCATATGGTTTGTGGAGTCACTCAAATGGCTCTCAACCTCACATATGATGTGTGGCATGCTCTCAAGTGTGGGGCTAGTGGTGGTCACACTCATCCTCTCATAGTAAAGGCACTCAGTGTCATATATGGTGGAGTCACTCATCTCAATCAAGGGGTGGTGGCTCTCCTCGCATGGCAATTGGGGCATCTCTTCATATGTGGGTGTCAGAGAGATGTTGGTGCAAATTTCTCCATGCTCAACTCCTATCGCCTCCTTGGTTGAAGAGATAGTCCCATTCTAAACCTCCTCATCCATAACGCCTCCAAAGATGAATGCCGTAGGATGTGGCAAAACATCACACTCCTCCGAGATAAAAGAGAAGGTCTCATGTGTGCTCGCATAGCTTGACTCGGAGTATGAGTCCCGTTGGGGCGCCATCTTCATGTTGTTGAAGAGGTTCATGTTCATCGCCGTGGTCGAAGGGGATGGCCCTTGCTCGACCTTCTTTCCATCTTCTTGTATGAGTCCCATATGATGTGGCACCTCATAGCTCGTCTCCATGACCGAAGGGAAATTCCCATGCTCAACCATCTTCCTTGAGGGGCTTCCGAAGATGGAAGTGTCGGCCTCGCTCATAGGTGGTCGCCTTGTTGTTGAAGATGTCAATGTAGGCGAACTCATGGGAAGTAGGCGAAGATGCCGTATGTCCAAAGGCGAAGATGCCTTGATAGCACTTGGGCGAAGATGCCGAAGTGGTGGTGGTAGTAGCCGCAGCGTCCTCTTGGTGGTGGTTGTCTCGCTGTCTTCTCTTATGCTCATGATGTTTGGCCATAGCTTGATGTAGAGCTTGTTGAGACTTGTAGGTTTGCGCATCTCGAGCATCTTCATGTTGATGTGTTGTTGTCGTACTTGATCTCGACGGCGTTTGTTGTCGCACACATGTTGCTTGGAGGTGACTTGCCTTTCATGGCGATTTATATCACGAATGTGATGATGGTTGCCATGTAGATATGGATGTGGACGAATTGCGCTTGCATCGCTTGGGCACTTCGAAGACGATCGATTTGCTCGCCGTCGCCTTGAGGATGATGAAGGGGAAGAACAGTTGATCAACAAGGTCCGGATCTCCTCCATCCTTGCATCTTCCTCCTTTTGTGCGGAAAACTTCTTATCGAAGTAGTCCCTTCTCCTAGCTTTGGAACGTCGTAAGTCGGTGGTGATGTTGTCGATGACTTGCATTGCTCGTTGTAGTCCGAAGTGGGGAGTTTTATTGTGGTAGTTGTACGTGCCATCATTGTTGTGGAAGGCCGGAGATGAAATGCCTTGCCTATCCATCACAAGACTCGAGCAAATATGAGTGGGAGAAAGAGAAGAACTATACCAAATGTACCTTGACCGATGTTGAAGATGGATCAATGACCACTCAATGATGTAACAAGGAAATAGCACAATTTGTACCGATCTCGTTGATTTCTCACACCTACACAAATAAGGCTTATGGTGGAGCTCGGTGGGGATAGTGAAACGAAAAATTTGATGTAAAATGTTAGCAAGAGTCAATATGTTGAAAGAGATTCACAAATTCGCAAGTGAAACAAGTAGACCAGTAGCAATATGGCACACGGAAACGCACACACGGATAGATAAATGGGGTCGTGCAACCAAGGAATGAGCTCAAAATGTGGAATCCACGGAAAATGCTCTTGTTGCAAAACTCTAGAGAGACGCTAGAATGATTGCTCAATAGGCGGATACGACACTTGTGCACAACCTATGAGAGACAAAAATGCAACGACTTCTATCCCAATTATGCTATGTATATATGGTTCCCGACGTTCCTCTCAAGATGATCCAAGATGATCTTATATGCAATGTGGTATGATGCTATGGCTATTGCTTACAAGCTTCTTTGCTCTATTTTTCTTTTCTTAAAAGCTTATTCTTTTTTTGTTGCTCACTTTGTGAGATGCACAAACCAAGATAGCAATTGTATATATACGGGAACAATTTTGTGACACACGAGATGATATGATGATACCAATATGAGTATACCAAAATGATGTGGTATGTATGCAATGGATGGTGTAGATCACTAATGTGCACAAGTAACATTGCCGGCAATACTCAAAGGCTAGTCTCGATAGGCAAGTGACGCAAAATGGGCTAGGGGTTATCAATGCAATGGCAAGGGAGAATGTATAATGGATGTCGTCGAGGTTACCATCCTTTTTACGATGATGACCTTGTGGCGATGATGAGAGGTAGTGTTGTCGATGTCGACCCGTTCCTAATTAGTAGAAACACCTTAGGAAACGGAAAAACCGCGAACTCAAAATCTCAAATGTCAAATGTCAAAATGGTGGTAGCGGGAAAGCGATGGTGGTTGCGGAAGCTCAATGGGATTGAGAAAATACAATGATGGGTTATGCGAGTAGGCAATGCAGAAATGGAAGGTTATTGGGTTATGTGAGTCAGAGTTGAAGGTCACCGTCCCTAAGTAGCCGAAACACCTTTGGGGACACAACTCACAACTCAAACAAAATTGAGTTAAGTTGGGGTGGCGGAAGTGTATGATGGGTAAGCCTATGCGGAAGTGGTGGTGGTGGTTGACGAAGAAGCAATCATCCCTAAGTAGCCTAAACACCTTAGGTGACTCAAATCACAACTCAAACAACAACTAATGCTATGGAGAACAAAATGGTTAGGTTGCGGAAGGCTATGGTGGTTTTGCGGATGATATGGTGGAAGCCCTAGGCAAAGATGCCAAAGTTCCAAAAATTTGATGAGTCAAATGGAGATGGTACTATTTTAATGGGATGGGGGATGTCAATAGCTTCAAAACAAGGTAAAGAACGTCAAAATCGAACTCCGGATGAATTAGTTATGGTTAGAATGGTGAAGCAGCGAAGGCTGAAATGCCAGGGGCCGGACATCCGGGGTCAGGGCCGAAAATCCGGGACCTGATGTCCAGAACCGCGCGCGATTTGCACTCCACGAGAAGGATGTCCGGGCCTACGGGCCAGATGTCCGGGGCTACGGGCTGGATGTCCGGGCCCCAAATATGAGGATGAACTCGAGGAACTCGATTTTGGGGGCAGAAATTGATGATTTTGGGGGCAAAATTTGATGGATTTCGTGGATGGGAAGTGGATAAAATTGGGGGAAAGCTAGATCTACTCAAGACACAATGAATCCATGGATCAAAAACTACAAAATATCATCACACCAACAAATCACGAAAAAATTGGGGGCTATTTTTTGGTGGGGATTTTTCGAATTTAGGATGAAATCAACAAAACTAGGCTAGAAAACAAAGAGGGGAGGCTCCGAAATCGTGATCAACATGGCTCATGATACCAAGATGATCATGAGCAAGCCGGCTCTGATCGAAGATGATGCAGGGTGGAACCCTATACGGCCGATCTTTCACGAAAGGAGCAGATCCCGAGAAGAACACGAAGAACACGAGGAGAAATCACGAGGGGAAACACGAGAGAAACACTCAAACCAACAAGATTCGGTCACACATATGCTAGATCCTCGAAACACAAAGAGATACACGATCCGAATCCAACAAAAGATGATACATAGGTAAGTAGTTCTTCTCCGTGAGGAGGTCTTGAGGTCTTCCCGTTAGGGGTCTTGAATCCAGGATGGATCTTCTCCGAAGAGGTGACGGTCCCTCACAAAGGAGTAGATCCGAATAGATGAGCGAAACTCTATCTCACATATGAGCTAACACAACACTAACCCTAACTACGAGGAGGTGGGGGAGTATATATAGTCTAGGGCCACAGAGGGGGTAAGTGGGAGAGAGTTTACATGGGCTCTTGGCCCGCAGCTGGGTAGGGGCGCCGGATGTCCGGGCTGGGGGCCGGATGTCCGGCGGCTCACGAGGATCCGGATGTCCGGGGTGATGGCTGGATGTACGGGCTGCGCTGGTCCTTTCCGGTGCTCTCTAGATAGCCGATGCCGGATTTTTGGGGCAAGGGCCGGACGTCCGGGTGCTATAGCAGCTGGCTCTTCTTCCTTCTCCTTCCTTCGCTCCCACACACACTTGTCCTTGGTCCTTGGGCTCTTTATGGTCTACTCGGGTGTATTGGGGACGCACAAGGTCCGCACATGAAGTAGCATCCATGTCTTACATGCGGAAAGGGAAGATTCAGAAAGGAGCGAGTTCACCTTAGGTCCAATGGCGTATGCTCGAGTGTACATGGTGATGATTATAGGATGCTCTGCATCAGATGTCGTACTTCCCAAATGATGCTGGCCTCTTGCAGCTTGTGGGTGTCTTGGATGATGAACGACTGCTTCTCCGGGGCTTGCCGCTGTCGGATTTCGGGTTCCGGCAGACCCTTGAGGTTCGAACACTGGGGTGCGCACGGAGATTTCGCTTCCTACCTACATGCACCCCTCCGCCATGCTAGGATCAAAACTATGGAAAGAACAACACAAGAGACACAGGGTTTATACTGGTTCGGGCCACCGTTGTGGTGTAATACCCTACTACAATGTGTGGTGTGGTGGATTGCCTCTTGGGCTGATGATGATGAACAATACAAGGAAGAACAGCCTCGCGAGGGTCTGTTCTTGGCTGGGGCGATGAACTGCTGGGAGGAGTTCAGTCACCTTTCTCTCTCTCTCTCTCTCTCTCTCTCTGATCGAGACCCTCTCTAACGAGCCTCTTCATTCCAACTTTCCCAACCCCCCTTGCTCTGTGGGTGGCTGGTCCTATTTATAGAGGCCCTGGTCCTCTTCCCAAATATCGAGCGGGAAGGGAGCCAACAATGGCGGGCTAATTTGAAGGGGGACATCAAGTATCAGCTATCCTAACAAAAGTAGTCTTCGCCTGCGCAAAGCTCTGGTGGTGACGTCGTCTTGGGCTCCACGATGACCTCCGTCTCGTAGTCCTCCTGGTCTTGGTCTCGTTGCACCGAAATGGCAACCTTTGCCTAACGCCTCGATACTCCGTGGCTGCGCTTGCTCCCTTTGCACCAAAGAGGAAAGGAGGACACTGCGCGGGCTAGCACCCACCTGGCGCCCTTGGTCGTCATGGCTTGCGTCGCGGGCACCTCGTGAGGTACCCCGCCTTGATCTCTCCGCCTCCTCATGAGCCAGCCTGGCGAGGCCGTGCCTGAGGAAGCTCCGCGTCGCCCGCCCCGCGAGGCTTGGCCCCTCGCGAGGGTCTTGGTTTTGTGTTGGTGAAGATGGGCTGTGCTGGGCCCCCCTTTGAGCCACGCCGCAGGCCGCAGGAAGGCAAGTCTGGGGACCCCCGTTCCCAGAACGCCGACAGTAGCCCCCGGGCCCAAGGCGCGCCTGGACTTGGCCGTGCAGGGAGGCGGAAGGGCAAGAGCGAAGCGCCGCGGGCCCTAACAGCCTGCGGCCTTGGGCGCCGCGTGGCGGTTGATTGGACGTGGGCGTCTCCACTTCCCCATGGCGCCTCGGCAACTGCACGGATTGGACAAGTCCCTGCATGCAAAACGGGTCATGATTACCTGTGATCGTGGAGGTCGGCGGTTGGCCTCCTCCGGCTATAAGTATGGGACGGCGCGCGCCCTTCCAGTCCATCCCTCCTTGCATCTCCTTCTTCTCGATCCTCGCTCCGTCTTGCCGCGATGGCTCTGATCCGCGAGTTCTCGATGGCAGAGAAGGGAAAGGCTCCCCGAGAGGGACCAGACCCACTCCCGCCGAAGAAATGACTCATCCACCGTGGCCCGGACGAGGGGGCCCTTCAGGTGGTGTCGAGGCCTTGGGGCGAGCGTGCGCCGCCGAGGTTCCCTCTCCCATTGTACTCACACGTAGAGGGCCCCGAAGGAGCTGATGCTGACCTCCATGGGCGGCGCCACCATCAGTGTCGACGGGTCACGAAGGTGTGGGTCGCGGCCAGAGATCAGCCATCCAGGTTTGTCGGCGTTGCAGGGACGGACCCATGCATAAGCGTCGTGCCGTTTGGGAGCAGCTCCATTAGTTGGCGTCAGCTGAGCAGGCAACTAGGTAAAACACATTAGCCGCAAAGGAGTGGATTCGTTGAAATAGATGCTGGGAATGCGGACATCACTGGGTTAGGCCCGAGCGACTTGGGGGGTCATGCAGCCCTAGGGGCGTCCCCAACAAGGTAAGCTAACAACATGGAATAAAAGGGATACACGCCGCAGGGACGGACCCACGTGGCCTGGGAATAATGCAGCCCTGGTGGCGCTCCCAGCTGGAAGTAAAACTCGAGAGATGTCACCTGATGATGTTGAAGACGAAGGGGTGTTGGTGCAGCAGACTCAGTGGGCTGCGGAAGCCGATCCTCATGAGCCCCCAGGCCCGGGGGCCTCGGGAGGCTCCGGAGGCGCTGGCGGCTCCTCGCGGGCCATCTCCATCTCCGCCAGGGCTGCGGAATGCCTGGCCTCTTGTGCCTCCGTGGTGCCCCTCATGAGGCGCTGGTACGTGTCAGCCGCGCTCGGCAAGCCATAAGGCATGCGAACGTAGCTGTGGGGTGGACCTCCGCAGCGCCCCACTCGCGAGGGCCAGAGGCGCTCCAGAGAGGCGACTCGGTTGAGCCCTGGTATGTCGATGCAGACGTGCAAACCGCCATCCTCGCCTGGATGGGGAGCCACTGCTTGTCGGATTTCAGGTTCCGACAGACCCTTGAGGTTCGAACACTGGGGTGCGCGTGGAGATTTCGCTTCCTACCTACCTGCGCCCCTCCGCCATGCTAGGATCTAAATTATGGAAAGAACAACACAAGTGACACAGGGTTTATACTGGTTCGGGCCACCGTTGTGGTGTAATACCCTACTCCAGTGTGTGGTGTGGTGGATTGCCTCTTGGGCTGATGATGATGAACAACACAAGGAAGAACAGCCTCGCGAGGGTCTGTTCTTGGCTGGGGCGATGAACTGCTGGGAAGAGTTCAGTCACCCCTCTCTCTCTCTCTGGCTGCTTTCAACCAACCAACCGCGGAACCGAACCGAACCGACCCCTTGCTATGCGGGTGGCCGGTCCTATTTGTAGAGGCCCAGGTCCTCTTCCGAAATATCGAGCGGGAAGGGAGCCAACAATGGCGGGCTAATTTGAAGGGGGACAGCAAGTATCAGCTATCCTGACAAAAGTAGTCTTCGCCTGCACAAAGCTCTAGTGATGACGCCGTCTTGGGCTCCACGGTGACCTCCGTCTCGTAGTCCTCCTGGTCTTGGTCTCGTTGCACTGAAATGGCAACCTTTGCCTGATGCCTCGGTACTCCACGGCTGCACTTGCCCCCTTTGCACCAAAGAGGAAATGAGGATGCCGCGCGGGCTACCACCGGCCCGGCGCCCTTTGTCGTCATGGCTTGTCTCACGGGAACCTTGTGAGGTACTCCGCCTCCTCGTGAGCAGCCTGACAAGGCCGTGCTTGAGGAGGCTCCGCGTCGTCCGCCCCGCGAGGCTTGGCCCCTCGCGAGGCTCTTGGGTTTGTGTTGGTGAAGATGGGCCGTGCTGGGCCTCCCTTTGAGCCACGCAGCAGGCCGCATGCAGGCAAGTCTGGGGACCCCCGTTCCCAGAATGCTGACACTGCTGGTAAGCGACGGCCGCCTCTCATGACTCTTGACTCCTGTAGCTCCTGAATTGCCTTGCTGACGAACTCCTGAGGGTCCGGATCTCCTTGTCTTGCTCCTTCTTGAGGGAAGCGTGCTTCGAAACACGCCTCCATGTGGTGCCCAAGCGCCTCCCTCGTGACCCTAGCTAGGTCGGTGGCCCTCCAGGGGGGAGCCCCCGAGCCCTGCCTGAGGAGGGCGCCGGGTGTGCTTTCCTATGCGATGGAAGGAGGTTCCCCCTGGGCAGGTGCGGGCCCAAAGGGGCCTGCCTCCTGAGGAGCCAGGCCGGACAATGTCTTCTTCTTCTTGGGGGCGGCCTCGGGAAGCCTCCTACTTCCGCAATCCGGGTCTTACAGTGATGCGGCCTGAAAGGCTCGTTCCAGGGAACACACCGCGTCCTTCTCTTCACAGGGCACCGTGATGACTCCGCCGCTTCCTGGCATCTTGAGGACGTTGTAGCCATGGTGAGTTACGACCATGAACTTGGCCAGCGCTGGGTACCCGAGGATGGTGTTGTACGGCAGGCGAATGTGAGCGACGTCGAAGTCGATGAGCTCGGTGCGGTAGTTGTCGCGTTCCCCGAAGGTGACAGGGAGGCGGACCTGCCCAACCGGGACCGTAGAGCCGTCGGTGATACCGGAGAAATGCTTGGTTGGCTGGAGTTGGCTGTAGGGCACTTGGAGGTTGTTGAATGTCTCCAGGGACAGGACGTTGAGCCTTGCCCCGCCATCGATGAGGGTCTTGGTGACCACCACGTTGCTGATGATTGGGGAACAAAGCATCAGGAGGACTCCGGCTGTAGCCACACACTTGAGCTGATCTGCTGAGCTGAACATGATGGCGCACGCCGACCACCTGAGAGGGCGTGTGGCTTCGAGCCTGGGGAGGACTGCGTTAACTTCGCGGGCGAACTGCTTGAAGATGCGTTGAGAGGCTGGGGCTTGTGCTCCGCCCAGGATGCAGGCGATCGCGCGTGGCTCCTGGAAGCCCCCAGCCTCCTCGTCCTGGTGGCGGTCCTCGTTTCTCCTTGGCTGCGGCGGTAGCAGTGGGAGGCCTGCATTGCCTTGCGGGCGGTCCTCGCGAGGCTGATCTCTCCAGCCTCCCTCGCGAGGCGGGTCTTGCCAGCGATCCTCGTGAGGTTGATCGCGCCACCCTTGGCGCGGGCCACGGTCTTCCCAGCGTCCTGCGTTCCTTCCTCCTCCTCGGCCGTAGCCCCGGTCACCGCAGTCAGGGCTACGGCCGATCCTTCCTTCACGCACAGCTCGTAGTTCTTAACATTCGTTGGTGTTGTGGGTGTGGAGGTCGTGGTACACATAGTACCGGCTGCCCTTGGAAGGTTCGGGCTGATCTCTGCCCCGCTTGGTGTCTGGTTTTGCCGCGAACACGGCAGCCCCCTTGCGCTTCACATCCTTGGCCTTGAGCTTCTTCTCTTCTGGGTCTACGGCAGGCAGCTCGAGGAGGGAGAGGCGCCCTTCCTCAGCCCTGGCGCACTTGTTCGCCAAGTTGAATAGCTCCAAGGAAGTGCACATGTCTTCATGCATCGCCAGTTCCTCCTTCATCTTGATGTCGCGCACGCCGTCGGAGAAGGCCGAGATGATGGCCTCCTCAGTCACCTTGGGAATCTTGAGGCGTGCGTTGTTGAAGCGCTGGATGTACTTCTGCAAGGTCTCCCCGGGCTGTTGCTTGATGCGGCGCATGTCGCTCACGGCCGGCGGCCGGTCGTGAGTACCTTGGAAGTTGGCGATGAAGCGGGTGCGCATCTCTTCCCAGGAGGAGATTGTGCCTGGAGCCAGGTTCAGGAGCCAGGTGTGGGCCCTGTCCTTGAGCGCCATGGGAAACCAGTTCGCCATGACCTTCTCGTCTCCGTTGGCAGCTTCGATGCCCAGCTCGTAGAGCTGGAGGAACTCCGCAGGGTCGGCCGTGCCGTCGTAGCGAGGTGGCAGGTCTGGCTTGAACTTGCCGGGACACGCGACACTGCGTAGTTCGGTGGTGAAGGCGCGACAGCCTGCTGTGGCCACGGGAGGCCTTGGGTGGCGGAGAGCTTGGTTTTGCATGTCCCCACGCGCTGTAGCTGAGAGCAGCGCGGGGTCTTGACGCGCGGGAGCAGGAGCATGGTCACGACGTGCTGGAGCAGGGAGCGCCCGGGCAGCTTCTGGCGGGCGAGGGACTTCTTGGCAGCTCTGGTCTTGCCGCACTGGCACCTGACGGAGCGGGTTCCTCCCAGGGGCCACGCGCCTCGGAGCCATGGCGTCTTCTTGAGGAGGAGGCGGCCGGGGCGCCGCTGGAGCCTCGTCGCCCGCGCGGGGCAGGGTGCGGTGCAGCGGAATGGACGGCGCAGGAGAGCCCCCTGCGGCACGAACGACCTCGGCGATGCGGTCGAGCCATTCTTCGTAGACGTCGTTGACAGGATGGTAGCACAAGAGCTCATTTGCCGCGATGAGTGCAGCCCGAGCCTCCATGGGCGCGCGGAGCGCGCGGGAAGAAGATCCTGCTGGGGCGAGCGAGGGAGTTGCGGTGCGGCCGTCTTGCCGCACGGACGGATGCTGGGACAATCCTTGCTGCTCGTCCCCTGCCGGGCCGGTGGCGGCGTTGACGGCAGGCGATGGGGAACAGCGAGGACGCACGCCAACAGGGGCCGTCTGGGCGACGCAGGAAGCGAGCGCGGCCCGGCGCTCGGCGTGGGCCCAACGAGCGTCAGACATGGGCGTGGTGGTCAGAGAAGAACGGGGAGGTGTCAGACGAATTCCGGCGCACTCCTACCTGGCGCGCCAAATGTCGGATTTCGGGTTCCGGCAGACCCTTGAGGTTCGAACACTGGGGTGCGCGTGGAGATTTCGCTTCCTACCTACCTGCACCCCTCCGCCATGCTAGGATCAAAACTATGGAAAGAACAACACAAGAGACACAGGGTTTATACTGGTTCGGGCCACCGTTGTGGTGTAATACCCTACTCTAGTGTGTGGTGTGGTGGATTGCCCCTTGGGCTGATGATGATGAACAATACAAGGAAGAACAGCCTCGTGAGGGTCTGTTCTTGGCTGGGGCGATGAACTGCTGGGAGGAGTTCAGTCACCTTTCTCTCTCTCTCTGATCGAGACCCTCTCTAACGAGCCTCTTCCTTCCAACTTTCCCAACCCCCCTTGCTCTATGGGTGGCTGGTCCTATTTAGAGAGGCCCTGGTCCTCTTTCCAAATATCGAGCGGGAAGGGAGCCAACAATGGTGGGCTAATTTGAAGGGGGACAACAAGTATCAGCTATCCTGACAAAAGTAGTCTTCCCCTGCGCAAAGCTCTGGTGATGACGCCGTCTTGGGCTCCACGGTGACCTCCGTCTCGTAGTCCTCCTGGTCTTGGTCTCGTTGCACCGAAATGGCAACCTTTTCCTGACGCCTCGGTACTCTAGGGCTGCGCTTTCCCCCTTTGCACCAAAGAGGAAAGGAGGACGCTGCGCGGGCTAGCACCCACCTGGCGCCCTTGGTCGTCATGGCTTGCGTCACGGGCACCTCGTGAGGTACCCCGCCTTGATCTCTCCGCCTCCTCGTGAGCCAGCCTGGCGAGGTCGTGCCTGAGGAAGTTTCACGTCGCCCGCCCCGTGAGGCTTGGCCCCTCGCGAGGGTCTTGGTTTTGTGTTGGTGAAGATGGGCCGTGCTGGGCCCCCCTTTGAGCCACGCCGCAGTCCGCAGGCAGGCCACTCTGGGGACCCTCGTTCCCAGAACGCCGACAGCCGCCACGCCTTCTACTTCACTGGGCGTGCATTGGGGCACACCATCAGGTGATGCTCGATTACCCCACGCAGAACCCTGACCAGGTCTGCCGCTTCCCATGCAAACACGTCCTTGTTCGCGTGGAGGAAGTGAAGGAAATATGCCCTAGAGGCAATAATAAAGTTATTATTTATTTCCTTATATCATGATAAATGTTTATTATTCATGCTAGAATTGTATTAACCGGAAACATAATACATGTGTGAATACATAGACAAACAGAGTGTCACTAGTATGCCTCTACTTGACTAGCTCGTTAATCAAAGATGGTTATGTTTCCTAGCCATGAACAAAGAGTTGTTATTTGATTAACGAGGTCACATCATTAGTTGAATGATCTGATTGACATGACCCATTCCACTAGCTTAGCACCCGATCGTTTAGTATGTTGCTATTGATTTTCTTCATGACTTATACATGTTCCTATGACTATGAGATTATGCAACTCCCGTTTGCCGGAGGAACACTTTGGGTACTACCAAACGTCACAACGTAACTGGGTGATTATAAAGGAGTACTACAGGTGGCTCCAATGGTAGATGTTGGGTTGGCATATTTCGAGATTAGGATTTGTCACTCCGATTGTCGGAGAGGTATCTCTGGGCCCTCTCGGTAATGCACATCATTTAAGCCTTGCAAGCATTGCAACTAATGAGTTAGTTGCGGGATGATGTATTACGGAACGAGTAAAGAGACTTGCCGGTAACGAGATTGAACTAGGTATTGGATACCGACGATCGAGTCTCGGGCAAGTAACATACCGATGACAAAGGGAACTACGTATGTTGTTATGCGGTCTGACCGATAAAGATCTTCGTAGAATATGTAGGAGCCAATATGGGCATCCAGGTCCCTCTATTGGTTATTGACCGGAGATGTGTCTCGGTCTTGTCTACATTGTTCTCGAACCGTAGGGTCCGCACGCTTAAGGTTTCGATGACAGTTATATTATGAGTTTATGAGTATTGATGTACCGAAGGAGTTTGGAGTCCCGGATGAGATCGGGGACATGACGAGGAGTCTCGAAATGGTCAAGACGTAAAAATCGATATATTGGACGACTATATTCGGACATCGGAAAGGTTCCGAGTGATTCGGGTATTTTTCGGAGTACCGGGTAGTTACGGGAGAAGTAATGGGCCTTGATGGGCTTTAGTGGGAAGAGGAAAAGGCTGCTGCGCCCCCCCTCCCCTTTGGTCCGAATTGGACTAGGGAAGAGGGGGCCGGCCACCTCTCCTTCTCCTCCTATTCCTTCTCCCTTCCTCCCCTTTTGGTGGACTCCTACTAGGACTTGGAGTCCTAGTAGGACTCCCTATCCTGGCCGCACCTTTGCCTTGGCCGGCCTCCTCCTCCTCCATCCTTTATATACAGGGGCAGGGGGCACCCCATAGACACACAAGTTGATCCTTGAGATCGTTCCTTAGCCGTGTGCGGTGCCCCCTACCACCAAATTCCACCTCGATCATACCGTTGTAGTGCTTAGGCGAAGCCCTGCGTCGGTAGTACATCAAGATCGTCACCACGCCGTCGTGCTGACGGAACTCCTCCCCAAAGCTTTGCTGGATCGGAGCCCGGGGATCGTCATCGAGCTGAACGTGTGCTAAGAACTCGGAGGTGCCGGAGTAACGGTACTTGGATCGGTCGGATCGGGAAGAAGACGTACGACTACTTCCTCTACGTTGTGTGATCGCTTCCGCAGTCGGTCTGCGTTGGTACGTAGACAACACTCTTCCCTCTCGTTGCTATGCATCACCATGATCTTGCGTGTGCGTAGGAAAATTTTGAAATTACTACGTTCCCCAACAGTGGCATCCGAGCCCAGGTTTTTATGGTTTGATGTTATTTGCACAAGTAGAACACAAGTGAGTTGTGGGCGATACAAGTCATACTGCCTACCAGTATGTCATACTTTGGTTTGGCGGTATTGTTGGACGAGACGATCCGGACCAACCTTACGCGTACTCTTACGCGAGACCGGTTCCCTCGACGTGCTTTGCACATAGATGGCTTGCGGAAGACTGTCTCTCCAACTTTAGTTGAACCAAGTGTGGCTACGCCCGGTCCTTGAGAAGGTTAAAACGGAGTCTATTTGACGAACTATCGTTGTGGTTTTGATGCGTAGGTGAGATAAGTTCTTACTTAAGCCCGTAGCAGCCACGTAAAACTTGCAACAACAAAGTAGAGGACGTCTAACTTGTTTTTGCAGGGCATGTTGTGATGTGATATGGTCAAGGCATGATGCTGATTTTATTGTAAGAGATGATCATGTTTTGTAACCGAGTTATTGGCAACTGGCAGGAGCCATATGGTTGTCGCTTTATTGTATGCAATGCAATCGCGATGTAATGCTTTACTTTATTACTAAGCGGTAGTGATAGTCATGGAAGCATAAGATTGGCGAGACGACAACGATGCTACGATGGAGATCAAGGTGTCGCGCCGGTGACGATGGTGATCATGACGGTGCTTTGGAGATGGAGATCACAAAGCACAAGATGATGATGGCCATATCATATCACTTATATTGATTGCATGTGATGTTTATCTTTTTATGCATCTTATCTTGCTTTGATTGACGGTAGCATTATAAGATGATCTCTCACTAAATTATCAAGAAGTGTTCTCCCTAAGTATGCACCGTTGCAAAAGTTCTTCGTGCTGAGACACCACGTGATGATCGGGTGTGATAGGCTCTACGTTCAAATACAACGGGTGCAAAACAGTTGCACACGCGGAATACTCAGGTTATACTTGACGAGCCAAGCATATACAGATATGGCCTCGGAACACGGAGACCGAAAGGTCGAGCGTGAATCATATAGTAGATATGATCAACATAATGATGTTCACCATTGAAAACTACTCCATCTCACGTGATGATCGGTTATGGTTTAGTTGATTTGGATCACGTGATCACTTAGAGGATTAGAGGGATGTCTATCTAAGTGGGAGTTCTTAAGTGAATTTGATTAACTGAACTTAAATTTATCATGAACTTAGTCCTGGTAGGATTTTGCAAATCATGTTGTAGATCAATAGCTCGCGTTGTTGCTTCCCTGTGTTTATTTTGATATGTTCCTAGAGAAAATTGTGTTGAAAGATGTTAGTAGCAATGATGCGGATTGGATCCGTGATCTGAGGTTTATCCTCATTGCTGTACAGAAGAATTATGTCCTTGATGCACCGCTAGGTGACAGACCTATTGCAGGAGCAGATGCAGACGTTATGAACGTTTGGCTAGCTCAATATGATGACTACTTGATAGTTTAGTGCACCATACTTAACAGCTTAGAATCGGGACTTCAAAGACGTTTTGAACGTCATGGACCATATGAGATGTTCCAGGAGTTGAAGTTAATATTTCAAGCAAATACCCGAGTTGAGAGATATGAAGTCTCCAACAAGTTCTATAGCTAAAAGATGGAGGAGAATCGCTCAACTAGTGAGCATGTGCTCAGATTGTCTGGGTACTACAATCGCTTGAATCAAGTGGGAGTTAATCTTCCAGATAAGATAGTGATTGACAGAATTCTCTAGTCACCATGACTAAGTTAATAGAACTTCGTGATGAACTATAGTATGCAAGGGATAACGGAAACAACTCCCAAGCTCTTCGTGATGCTGAAATCAACGAAGGTAGAAATCAAGAAAAACATCAAGTGTTGATGGTTGACAAGACCACTAGTTTCAAGAAAGGGCAAAGGGAAGAAGGGGAACTTCGAGAAGAACGGCAAGCAAGTTGTTGCTCAAGTGAAGAAGCCCAAGTCTGGACCTAAGCCTGAGACTAAGTGCTTCTACTGCAAAGGGACTGGTCACTGGAAGCGAAACTACCCCAAGTGATTGGCGGATAAGAAGGATGGCAAAGTGAACATAAGTATATTTGATATACATGTTATTGATGTGTACTTTACTAGTGTTTATAGCAAACCCTCAGTATTTGATACTAGTTCAGTTGCTAAGATTAGTAACTCAAAACGGGAGTTGCAGAATAAACATAGACTAGTTAAGGGTGAAGTGACGATGTGTGTTGGAAGTAGTTCCAAGATTGATATGATCATCATCACACACTCCCTATAATTTCAGGATTAGTATTGAACCTAAATAAGTGTTATTTGGTGTTTGCGTTGAGCATGAATATGATTTGATCATGTTTATTGTAATACAGTTATTCATTTAAGTAAGAGAATAAATTGTTGTTCTGTTTACATGAATAAAACCTTATATGGTTACACACCCAATGAAAATAGTTCATTGGATCTCGATCGTAGTGATACACATAATCATAATATTGAAATCAAAAGATGCAAAGTTAATAATGATAGTGCAACTTATTTGTAGCACTGCCGTTTAGGTCATATTGGTGTAAAGCATATGAAGAAACTCCATGCTGATGGGCTTTTGGAATCACTTGATTATGAATCAGTTGATGCTTGCGAACCATGCCTCATGGGCAAGATGACTAAGACTCTGTTCTTCGGAACAATGGAGCGAGCAAAAGATTTGTTGGAAATCATACATACTGATGTATGCGGTCCGATGAATATTGAGGCTCGCGACAGGTATCATTATTTTCTGATCTTCACAGATGATTTGAGCAGATATGAGTATATCTACTTGATGAAACATAAGTCTGAAACATTTGAAAAGTTCAAAGAATTTCAGAGTGAAGTGAAAAATCATCGTGACAAGAAAATAAAGTTTCTACGATCTGATCGCGGAGACAAATATTTGAGTTACAAGTTTGGTCTTCAATTAAAACAATGTGGAATAGTTTCACAAACTCATGCCACATGGAACACCACAGCGTAATGGTGTGTCCGAACGTCATAACCATACTTTATTAGATATGGTGCGATCTATGATGTCTCTTACCGATCTACCACTATCATTTTGGGGTTATGCATTAGAGACAGCTGCATTCACATTAAAAAAAGGGGCACCATCTAAGTCCGTTGAGACGACACAATCTGAACTGTGGTTTAGCAAGAAACCAAAGTAGTCGTTTCTTAAAGTTTGGGGTTGTGATGCTTATGTGAAAAAGTTTCATCCTTATAAGCTCAAACCCAAATCGGAGAAATATGTCTTCATAGGATACCCAAAGGAGACTGTTGGGTACACCTTCTATCACAGATCCTAAGGCAAGTCATTCGTTGCTTATAATGGATCCTTTCTAGAGAAGGAGTTTCTCTCGAAAGAAGTGAGTGGGAGGAAAGTAGAACTTGACGAGGTAACTGTACCTGCTCCCTTATTGGAAAGTAGTACATCACAGAAAAATGTTTCTGTGACACCTACACCACTTAGTGAGGAAGCTAATGATGATGATCATGAAACTTCAGAACAAGACACTACTGAACCTCGTAGATCAACCAGAGTAAGATCCGCGCCAGAGTGGTACGGTAATCCTGTTCTGGAAGTCATGCTACTAGATCATGATGATCCTACGAAGTATGAAGAAGCGATGGTGAGCCCAGATTCCGCAAAGTGGCTTGAAGCCATGAAATCTGAGATATGATCCATGTATGAGAACAAAGTATGGACTTTGGTTGACTTGCCCGATGATCGGCAAGCCATAGAAAATAAATGGATCTTCAAGAGGAAGACGGACGCTGATAGTAGTGTTACTATCTACAAAGCTAGAATTGTCGCAAAAGGTTTTTCGACAAGTTCAAGGTGTTGACTACGATGAGATTTTCTCACTCGTATCTATGCTTAAGTCTGTCCGAATCATGTTAGTAATTGCCGCATTTTATGAAATCTGGCAAATGGATAAACAAAACTGCATTCCTTAATAGATTTATTAAAGAAGAGTTGTATATGATGCAACCAGAAGGTTTTGTCGATCCAAAGGGAGCTAACAAAGTGTGCAAGCTCCAGCGATCCATTTATGGACTGGTGCAAGCATCTCGGAGTTGGAATATACGCTTTGATGAGTTGATCAAAGCATATAGTTTTATGCAGACTTGCCGTGAAGCCTGTATTTACAAGAAAGTGAGTGGGAGCACTACAACATTTCTGATAAGTATATGTGAATGACATATTGTTGATCGGAAATAATGTAGAATTATTCTGTAAAGCATAAAGGAGTGTTTGAAAGGAGTTTTTCAAAGAAAGATTTCGGTGAAGCTGCTTACATATTGAGCATCAAGATCTATAGAGATAGATCAAGACGCTTGATAAGTTTATTCAACAAATACATACCTTGACAAGATTTTGAAGTAGTTCAAAATGGAACAGTCAAAGAAAGAGTTTCTTGGCTATGTTACAAGGTATGAAATTGAGTAAGACTCAAAGCCCGACCACGACAGAAGATAGAAAGAGAATGAAAGTCATTCCCTATGTCTTGGCCATAGGTTCTATAAAGTATGTCATGCTGTATACCAGATCTATTGTATACCCTGCACTGATTTGGCAAGGGAGTACAATAGTGATCTAGGAGTAGATCACTGGACAGCGGTCAGAATTATCCTTAGTGAAATAAGGATATGTTTCTCGATTATGGACGTGACAAAAAGGTTCGTCGTAAAGGGTTACATCGATGCAAGTTTTTGACACTGATCCAGATGAATCTATAAGTCTCAATCTGGATACATATTGAAAGTGGGAGCAATTAGCTAGAGTAGCTCCGTGCAGAGCATTATAGACAAAGAATTTTGCAAAATACTTACGGATCTGAATGTGACAGACCCGTTGACTAAAATTATCTCACAAGCAAAACATGATCACACCTTAGTACTCTTTGGGTGTTAATCACATAGAGATGTGAACTAGATTACTGACTCTAGTAAACCCTTTGAGTGTTGGTCACATGACAATGTGAACTATGGGTGTTAATCACATGGTGATGTGAACTATTGCTGCTAAATCACATGGCGATGTGAACTAGATTATTGACTCTAGTGCAAGTGGGAGACTGAAGGAAATATGCCCTAGAGGCAATAATAAAGTTATTATTTATTTCCTTATATCATGATAAATGTTTATTATTCATGCTAGAATTGTATTAACCGGAAACATAATACATGTGTGAATACATAGACAAACAGAGTGTCACTAGTATGCCTCTACTTGACTAGCTCGTTAATCAAAGATGGTTATGTTTCCTAGCCATGAACAAAGAGTTGTTATTTGATTAACGAGGTCACATCATTAGTTGAATGATCTGATTGACATGACCCATTCCACTAGCTTAGCACCCGATCGTTTAGTATGTTGCTATTGCTTTTCTTCATGACTTATACATGTTCCTATGACTATGAGATTATGCAACTCCCGTTTGCCGGAGGAACACTTTGGGTACTACCAAACGTCACAACGTAACTGGGTGATTATAAAGGAGTACTACAGGTGGCTCCAAAGGTAGATGTTGGGTTGGCATATTTCGAGATTAGGATTTGTCACTCCGATTGTCGGAGAGGTATCTCTGGGCCCTCTCGGTAATGCACATCATTTAAGCCTTGCAAGCATTGCAACTAATGAGTTAGTTGCAGGATGATGTATTACGGAACGAGTAAAGAGACTTGCCGGTAACGAGATTGAACTAGGTATTGGATACCGACGATCGAGTCTCGGGCAAGTAACATACCGATGACAAAGGGAACAATGTATGTTGTTATGCGGTCTGACCGATAAAGATCTTCGTAGAATATGTAGGAGCCAATATGGGCATCCAGGTCCCTCTATTGGTTATTGACTAGAGATGTGTCTCGGTCTTGTCTACATTGTTCTCGAACCATAGGGTCCGCACGCTTAAGGTTTCGATGACAGTTATATTATGAGTTTATGAGTATTGATGTACCGAAGGAGTTCGGAGTCCCGGATGAGATCGGGGACATGACGAGGAGTCTCGAAATGGTCGAGACGTAAAAATCGATATATTGGACGACTATATTCGGACATCAGAAAGGTTCCGAGTGATTCGGGTATTTTTCGGAGTACCGGGTAGTTACGGGAGAAGTAATGGGCCTTGATGGGCTTTAGTGGGAAGAGGAAAAGGCTGCTGCGCCCCCCTCCCGTTTGGTCCGAATTGGACTAGGGAAGAGGGGGCCGGCCACCTCTCCTTCTCCTCCTATTCCTTCTCCCTTCCTCCCCTTTTGGTGGACTCCTACTAGGACTTGGAGTCCTAGTAGGACTCCCTATCCTGGCCGCACCTTTGCCTTGGCCGGCCTCCTCCTCCTCCATCCTTTATATACAGGGGCAGGGGGCACCCCATAGACACACAAGTTGATCCTTGAGATCGTTCCTTAGCCGTGTGCGGTGCCCCCTACCACCAAATTCCACCTCGATCATACCGTTGTAGTGCTTAGGCGAAGCCCTGCGTCGGTAGTACATCAAGATCGTCACCACGCCGTCGTGCTGACGGAACTCCTCCCCAAAGCTTTGCTGGATCGGAGCCCGGGGATCGTCATCGAGCTGAACGTGTGCTAAGAACTCAGAGGTGCCGGAGTAACGGTACTTGGATCGGTCGGATCGGGAAGAAGACGTACGACTACTTCCTCTACGTTGTGTGATCGCTTCCGCAGTCGGTCTGCGTTGGTACGTAGACAACACTCTTCCCTCTCGTTGCTATGCATCACCATGATCTTGCGTGTGCGTAGGAAAATTTTGAAATTACTACGTTCCCCAACAGGAAGCTGTCCAGCGCCTCTTCCTGGTCTTGGGGGTGTTTGGCGCCTACGGTGAAGGTAGAGACCGACCCCGTGTCTTCGTCGACCTGCACCTGCTTCGTTTCGGCTTGTCTTGAGAGAACAACTGCTTCTTCTTTGCCGCACAGCCCTCGGGCCCTTTGGAGTCCCCTCCCCGCTACCGCGGTCCTAAACGTGAGCTTGAGGGCCGAGAGCGCATCCTTGGTATCCCCCGCCATGGTGAGGACACCACTGCTTCCCGTGTAACACCCAAGATGCGGCTATATCTCCCACGTGTCGAGGCACGACTTAGAGGCATAACCACATTTTGGTTTTGTCGCAAGAAGGGTCATCTTCGCACAATCCCATGTAATGAAACAAGGATACATAAATAGTTGGCTTACAATCTCCACATCACACAATGATCAAATAATTCATACATCATTCAGAGTACACACATCGTCCAACTAAAGACGGAACCAAATGAAAAGAAACAACCCCAAATGTTAAATCCCGATCGTCCCAACTGGGCTCCACTACTGATCATCCAGAAAAGACACATAGTAACGGCTAAGGTCCTCGTCAAACTCCCACTTGAGCTCAGTGGCATCACCTGCACTAGTATCATCGGCACCTGCAACTGTTTTGGTAGTATCTGTGAGTAATGAGGACTCAACAATCTCAAAACCCGCGAGATCAAGACTATTTAAGCTTATGGGTAGGATGTGGTTATGAGGTGGAATTGCAGCAAGCGCTAAGCAAAAATGGTGGCTAACATACGAGTACAATAGTAAGGTGAGAAACTACGCAACGATCGTCAAACTAGGAGTGATCCTGAACTACTTACGTTATACATAACCCAACTGTGTTCACTTCTCGGACTCCGCCGAAAAGAGACCGTCACAGTTACAAATGCGATTGATGCATTTTAATTAAGTCAAGTGTCAAGTTCTCTACAATCGGATATTAACAAATTCCCATCTGCCACATAACCACAGGCACGGCTCTCGAAAGTTTATACCCTGCAAGGGTGTCCCAACTTAGCCCATCACAAGCTCTCATGATCAACAAAGGATATTCCTTCCCTCGGAATAACCCGATCAGTCATGGAATCCTGGTTACAAGACATTTCGACAATGGTAAAACAAGACCAGCAAGACCGCCTGATGTGCCAATAAATCCTGATAGGAGTCGCACGTATCTCGTTCTCAAGGCTGAAAGTGCAACTATCCCTGGGTGGTTTTGGTAATTCCTAACAACATATAGCTCATTGAGCTAATGCTATTCCAAGATGAACATTTCAGGAAAGCTCAATGGTTGGCATGGCATGGATTAGAAAGTGGACCCTGCAAAATGCTAAGGATAAAAGATTGGCTCAAGCTCAAAGCACAAGACTCTACATTTTCTATTTTAGTGATCCAAGATCACATTGAGTCTATAGGAAAAGCTAATACTATTAAGAAGGGATGAGGTGTTGCTTAATGAGGTGCTTGCTCAAAATGCTTAGTGATATGCTCCAAAACCCTCCACTACTTTATCACTTCCACATATGTCCCACACCAAAAGTCAAACTCGGCCCCACCGATTCTTTCTATCTGGTGCCACCGAGTTCAGTTGACATAGCCACTGCCAGAAACCCTAATCTTTTCGGTCTCACCGATAGGGATCTCGATCTCACCGAGATGGGATTGTAATCTCTCTGTTTCCCTTCGTAATGTTTCGGTCAAACCGATATGAGCGAAAGGTCCCACCGAGATTGCAATGAAAACTCTCTGTTTCCCTTTCGTAACACTTCGGTCCAACCAAGATGAGTGAATCGGTCCCACCGAGTTTGCCTGACCAACTCTCTGTTAGTCCATTACCAAAATCAGTCTCACCGAGTTTTTGTAATCGGTCTCACCGAGATTACGTTATGCCCTAACCCTAACGAAATTGGTCCCACCGAGTTGACATGTCGGTCCCACCGAGAATCCTAACGTTCACATTTTGAACTAAATCGGTCTGACTGAGTTTCATGATTCGGTCCCACCGAGTTTGGTGATTTGTGTGTAACAGTTAGATTTTGTGTGGAGGCTATAAATACCCCTCCACCCACTCTTCATTCATGGAGAGAGCCATCAGAACATGCCTACACTTCCAATACATATTTTCTGAGAGAGAACCACCTACACTTGTGTTGAGGTCAAGATATTCCATTCCAACCACTTAAATCTTGATCTCTAGCCTTCCCCAAGTTGCTTTCCACTCAAATCTTCTTTCTACCAAATCCAATCCTATGAGAGAGAGTTGAGTGTTGTGGAGACTATCATATTAAGCACAAGAGCAAGGAGTTCATCATCAACACACCATTTGTTACTTCTTGGAGAGTGGTGTCTCCTAGATTGGCTAGGTGTCACTTGGGAGCCTCCGACAAGATTGTGGAGTTGAACCAAGGAGTTTGTAAGGGCAAGGGGATCGCCTACTTCGTGAAGATCTACCCTAGTGAGGCAAGTCCTTCGTGGGCGACGACCATGGTGGGATAGACAAGGTTGCTTCTTCGTGGACCCTTCGTGGGTGGAGCCCTCTGTGGACTCGCGCAACCGTTACCCTTCGTGGGTTGAAGTCTCCATCAAGGTGGATGTACAATAACACCACATATCGGAACCATGCCAAAAATCTCCGTGTCAACATTGCGTTTGCTCCCTCAAACTCCTCCCTTTACCTTCATATGCAATTGTTTTACATTCCTCTGCTATACTCTTAGAATTGCATGTGTAGGTTGATTACTTATTTGTGCTAAGTTGCTAAAATCTGCCAAAAACTAAAATTGGGAAAAGGCTAGATTTTTATTTGGTAAAGTAGTCTAATCACCCCCCGTCTAGACATACTTTCGATCCTACAAGTGGTATCAGAGCTTTAGTCTCCATTTTCTTTGATTTCCATAGCTTTTGTTGGTCATAGCCTTGGTTTCACAACCTAGGAGAGTATGGCATCTAGCAAGGGAAATTACCACCGTAGAGGTCCTTACTTTGATGGTATAAATTTTGCTAGCTGGAAGCATATGATGAAAATGCATATTCTTGGACATAAGCCCACCGTTTGGGCTATTGTGTGTGTTGGCTTGCAAGGTGAATTCTTCGATGGGAGAGAACCAAACCATGAAGCTACCGTGGAAGAGTTGAAGATGCTACAATACAATGCTCAATCTTGTGATATTCTCTTCAATGGATTGTTCCCCGAAGAATTCAACAAAATCAGCCGTCTTGAGAATGCAAACTAAATTTGGGATACTTTGATTGATATGCACGAAGGTACCCACTCCGTCAAGGAATCCAAATTGGATGTGCTTCAAAGTCAACTTGACAAGTTCAAAATGAAGGATGGTGAAGGTGTCGCTGAATTGTATTCTAGGCTTGCTCTCATCACAAATGAGATTGCCGGCTTAGGAAGTGAAGAGATGACCGACAAATTTATCATCAAGAAGATCTTAAGAGCCTTGGATGGAAAATATGATACCGTGTGCACATTGATCCAAATGATGCCCAATTACAAAGATCTCAAGCCAACGGAAGTCATTGGAAGAATTGTTGCTCATGAGATGTCACTCAAGGATAAGGAAGAGCTTCACAACAAGTCAAGTGGTGCTTACAAAGCCTCATGTGATGCTCCCACATCATCAAGCGAGAAACAAACCTTCAATGAAGAATTGAGCCTAATGGTAAAGAACTTCAACAAGTTCTACAAGAGTAGAAGCAAAGAAAGAAGTTCCAAGTCAAGGTCCTACAATGACAAAAGATCTTCTAGTCGTGAACGTAATTGCTACAATTGTGGAAGACCCGGACACTACTCCAATGAGTGTATGGCTCCCTACAAAAGAAGAGAAGATTCTCCCAAAAGAAGAAGTAGAAGAGAAGAATCTCCCAAAATAAGAAGTAGAAGAGAAGAATCACCACCAAGAGAAAGGAGGAGTAGAGATGATCGTTATGAACGAAAACCCTCTCGGAGAAGCAAGGATTCGGAAAGGAAAGAAATGTCATCAAGGAGCTACACAAAAAGAAGACATGAAGCTCATGTTGGTGAATGGGTATCCGGCTCCGACTCCGACAATCACTCCGAAAGAAGTTATCACTCCGACTCCGAATATACTCAAGATGAAGGTGTTGCCGGTCTAGCACTTGTGTCAACCAACTCCTACGACATATTTGACTCACCAAATGAAGGAATTGGAAGGTGCTTCATGGCCAAAGGTCCAAAGGTAACACATCCCAAGTATGTTGATTTCAATAGTGATGAAGATGATTTACTTGTTGACAACTCAAGTGATGAATACTATGATGAAACGTCAATTAATCATGCTAATCAAGATAAAACGAATGATGATGATAAGAAGGAGATTGAGCGTCTAACTCAAGAACTAAATACTCTTAAGTTAGCTCATGAAACTATATTTTGAAAATCATTGAGAACTTTTAAAGACTCATGATAAGCTATGCTTTGAAAAGCTCAACCTCGAGCAAGAGCATGAGTTTTTAAAGGAAATCAATGATGATCTTCGCAAGAAAAGTTCTTCTTACATTGCCAAGCGTTTACTCTTGTCTACTTACATGCCACAAGTTAAATCTAGCAACAAGAGCAAGAAAGATTCTTCATCAAGTAGTAACAACAATCATGCTAAATCCAATATTGTTGCTTCTAGTAGTTCTCTTGATTACACTAATGATTCTCTTAGCCAAGTCACACTTGAGCAAGAAAATAGCTTATTGAAGGGAATTATAGAGAAAGGTGTTTACAAGAGCCTTGCCGGGAGTAAGCAATTTGAGGAAATTGTACGCAAAAGGAAGACACCGGAAGAATCAAGGTGTTGGTTTTGAACGAAAGTTCAATGCCAATGGAGTTGAGTGGGAAGAAGATCAATACCCCAAGACGAAGTTTGTTCCTCAACAAGAGAAGTATGATCCTACTTCTTTCAAGGGGACACAAGCTCAAGATGATCTTCCACCACAAGACCACAACAAAAAAGGCAAGGACAAGCTTCAAGAGGAAATTGATGCATTTGAAGAAGCACCAAAGGCCTTGGTCAAGTGGGTTCCCAAGACCACATCAAGTTCTACTTCATCAAGTACAACTACAACTCCAAGGGTTCCCAGCAAGATGGTGTGGATTCGGAAGAAGAACTAGAGAGTTCTTGAGGGTGACTCCGCCAACATACTTCACTCCTATCATTTTAGCAAGGACAAGTGCAAACAACTTCCATATCTTGCACTAGTTCAAGGAGTCACAAACCCTCTTGTTGGTAAGACAAGGGACAAGGTAACCTAATGCTTTCATGGATATCATCTTGTGTATGCATTACTCTATGTCTATGGATATCCTTGTTTGTTCCTTGTGGGACTAACCCGTGTAGGTATTGAAAGTGCAACTCACTCCAAAGGATTGCTCCAAATGATCTACATCAAACATTGAGCATCTACATCTTCGACACCTACATGAAGTCATCATCGACAAAACCCAAGGTTAGTTAATCCCTCTTAGGGGGGATATCACATCTAGGGGGAGCTTTACTCTAACCAATTGAGCTAAAGCAACTCTAATGGTGTGAACACAACAATGCTTTATGTAAAAGTGGTAACCCCACTTCTGCTTAAACGATGAGTATGACCTATGATCAAATGTTCTCATTTGACTCCTAAGTCAATATACTCATATATAGATGACCTAGTCATTGCCAAATTGCTTGATAGATAATAGAGTGTTTGTGCATGCTTTGTCACATATTTCATTTGCCATTTTATTGTGTCAGCATGTTGGTTGCATATTTTACTCATTCGAGGACATCCATTTGTTGTTTTGATTGTTTGGCTCTTTCTCTTTTGCCAAATGGATGGACAAGAATGCCTAAGAACTCCCTCTAGCTATCTATGCTTTTCTCGTCTCAAACTCTATTCATGCTACATCACAATGTTTGATCAAGTCAGATTCAAACCACTCTGTGTGAGGAGCACTCGGAGTTCCCGATTCGTCATAGACTTAAACCTCCAAAACCTCTTTGTGCATATCGGTCTGACCGATTCATCCTTTTCGGTCCTACCGAATCACTAAGTTGATCTAGGGTTTTTCAATCTTGGTGCAACCGATTAGAACCTTTCGGTCACACTGAGTTGCAGTAACTGCCTGCACTTTTGCATCTTGGTGCCACCGAGTTGTTCCACTCGATTACACCAACAGGGTCAGGTTATATATACCGACGGGCCAAAATTTGGAAATTTTTCTGAACCTCCTCAGCCGCGCATAACCTACTCTGCCTCCTCGGGTCTCCGGATCGTCCTTTCATCGCCAGCGACCTCCCACCACTGGTCTCCGCCACTGTCAACGGAAATCTTCACCGCCGTTGCCGCCGTAGCAAGTTCATCGCCGAACTAGGGTACGAACTTGATCATTGTGTTAATCCTTAACTCCGATTCTTAGCACATTGCTTTGCCATGATTCCTACCACGAATGAAATCATCCTGTCCAGCGAAAACATTCCGTAGATTAGTTTTGATTTCAAAATTTAGGGTTAGATCTTCGCCGAATTCATCTCGGACCGACCGAGTTGTAGAAATCGGTCTCATTGATTTTGGCTTAGGCTAGAGCACACGCGTTTTCAGTCTGACCAAAAATTGCAAATCGGTGTGACCGAGTTCAGTTCTCTGTAGAACCCTAGCAGTCTCGGTGCCACCGAACTGTGACTCGGTCTGACCGAGTTCACCAGTTTAGGTTCCAAAAACTGCTTCGGTATCACCGAGTTTACAAATCGGTAGATCCAAAATGCTTTCTGTGAAGAACTAAAACTAAGTTTTTGAGTCAATTATTTTTGCAGAACTCTTGTACTTTGTGGTGCTCATCTACTCTACCTCATCTATAATCTATTCACAGGGTCTGCTGACAGTTTGCCTGCATGATGTCTGACCAAAGTGATAGCCAGAACAAGTCTGGTTCAACTGAGTGAGGGCATTAGTCCCTCCAGTTCATCTGATTATGGCAGCAGGAGCACACCAAGTAACTTGCCAAAGGCAGTCACCAGAATAAGAAATAAGAAGACCTCAGATTCAGAGGATGAGGACTATGTGGCTATTGAGGAAGAAGTCAGCACCAAGAAAAAGGTGCTGAAAAAGGAGTATGGCTCAGCTGCTACAGTCAAGCCAGGGATGCATAAGAAGGCACCAGCAAAGAGAGTCCCCATGTCTAAGGCCAGAGCATCCACTGCTAAAACCTCCAAGCCATCTGAAGAGGCAGTTGGAGAAGGCAAGAAAAGGAAGGAAAGGGTCAAGAAGACCACTGCCAGAGTGCTTGGCAGATCATCAATTATGAGAGATGATGATGAAGATGAAGAGGATGCTGCACCAGCACCCAAAGCTCAAAAGCTCATGGGAGATGCAATCAGATCAGGGGCTGCTCAATCTAAGCCCAAAGCTGCTCCCAAGGCAGCTGGTCTAGCTCAGAAGCCCAAGAGAAGCACTAGAAACATTTCTGCTGAGGAAAAGAACAAGGCCCCAGTGCCTGAAGCTGCTGAAGAAGATGAAACTCAAGTGCTAAGGAAGCTGAAACCCAAGATCCCTGACCACAATGATGCACATCCAGTTGCAGAAAACATGAAAATCAGGAAGGATGCAGGATTGAGAATATGGAGAGAGTCTGATCCATATGCTACCAGGAGAAGAACTGCTGTGGACTACAAGTTTCACACTAAGGAACAACAGGACTTCTATGAGAGAGTGTTGCTTGACAAGAAGCCCATTGTGTGTGACATGAAATGGGTAGACTGGGAGTACATCCATAAGAATGAAGATCACTATCCTGGAGTGTATGACAGCTTTAAGGCATGTGGAGTTGATGATTTCGTTGCACAAAAGCTCACCAAGTGGAATGATGAGCTGATCATGCAGTTCTACTCCACTGCCCACTTCTATCCAGATGGGAAGATTGTATGGATGTCTGAGGGTACTAAGTACCAATCCACAGTTGATGAGTGGGCCAAGCTTATAAATGCTCCTAAGGAACATGAGGATGACTTGGATGTTTATGCAGAGAAAAATAAAGACCACAACACTATGGCCAACATGTATAAGGAGATCCCAGATGCTGCCTTGGATACACATAAAAATGCACCATCTTCAGTTCAAGCACATGATAAGAGAGAGAAGGTAAAGGCAGAGAAAGCTGCAAAGATGCCAACTATTGAAGAGGCATCTCAAGTGTTCTTGAAATCCAAACAAGATCAACTTGGATATCTGATCCAATCCATCCCGAGGATTGAGAAGGGCTTGGACACCCTGACTAAGAACCGAGAGAGTTTGGAGAGGATCGTTGAGAAGAAGTTCTATGATCTGGATGTCAAGGTAACTGAGATCCAAACTGCAGTTGAGCAGCTATAGGAGGAAGCAGAGGAGAGGAAGGGAAAGTCTACTACTGATGCTTTCAAGCGAGTGCCACGAGCTCCAAGGTCTGCTGCAGTGACTGTGACAGATACTCGAGCTTCAATGTCAGCACCAGCAACCACAGCTCTAGTTCCACCTCCAGCACCCACTCCATCAGCTCCAACTACTTCATCGGAAGCCTTCGTCCTTGGAGTTCTCTCTACACCACCTCCCGAAGATCAAGCCCGAGAGTCGTTTAGCACCATGCATTTTTGAACTTTTTGGTAACTTGTTGCCAAAGGGGGAGAAAAATGTATAGATCATAGGCCTCAAGAGAGAGTGTTGGTTTTTATCTCTCTTGCTATTTTGTTTGAAACTTTATTGTGTGCTTGTGTGAGCTACCTTGTGAGATACTTGTTGATCATGTGTTTGATCATATGCTACCCTTAATGTTTGGTTGAATGATGCTATCTTTTATATCTCTTATATGATCATTCACTTGCTTCGTGATGAGTGCATGCTTTTAATCTCTATCATTTTGAGCGCTCCACCAAGATGTATGTGACATGGAAGAGTAACCCATGATCCTAATCGATTGTGCATTTGCATTTAAAAGCAAATTTTAAATGATTCACAAATTTAGGGGGAGCTCTTGCTTATCACATACTTCTCAAAGCGATGATGTTTCTCAAATACTATTTATCATTGATCGAAGCATTGATCTATATGTTGTCATCAATTACCAAAAAGGGGGAGATTTAAAGTGCAACTATCCCTGGGTGGTTCTGGTAATTCCTAACAACATATAGCTCATTGAGCTAATGCTATTCCAAGATGAATATTTCAGGAAAGCTCAATGGTTGGCATGGCATGGATTAGAAAGTGGACCCTTCAAAATGCTAAGGATAAAAGATTGGCTCAAGCTCAAAGCACAAGACTCTACATTTTCTATTTTAGTGATCGAAGATCATGTTGAGTCTATAGGAAAAGCCAATACTATTAAGAAGGGATGATGTGTTGCTTAATGAGGTGCTTGCTCAAAATGCTTAGTGATATTCTCCAAAACCCTCCACTACTTTCTCACTTCCCCATATGTCCCACACCAAAAGTCAAACTCGGCCCCATCGATTCTTTCCATCCGGCGCCACCTAGTTCAGTTGACATAGCCACTGCCAGAAACCCTAATCTTTTCGGTCTCACCGATAGGGATCTTGGTCTCACCGAGATGGGATTGTAATCTCTCTGTTTCCCTTCGTAATGTTTCGGTCAAACCGAGATGAGCGATCGTTCCCACCGAGATTGCAATGTAAACTCTGTGTTTCCCTTTCATAACACTTTGGTCCAACCGAGATGAGCGAGTTGGTCCCACCGAGTTTGCCTGACCAACTCTCTGTTAGTCCATTACCAAAATCGGTCTCACCGAGTTTGTGTAATCGGTCTCACCAAGATTACGTTATGCCCTAACCCTAACGAAATCGGTCCACCGAGTTGACAAGTGGGTCCCACCGAGAATCCTAACGTTCACATTGAACTAAATTGGTCTGACCGAGTTTCATGATTCGGTCCCACTGAGTTTGGTGATTTGTGTGTAACAGTTAGATTTTGTGTGGAGGCTATAAATAGCCCTCCACCCACTCTTCATTTGTGGAGAGAGCCATCAGAACATGCCTACACTTCCAATACATATTTTCTGAGAGAGAACCACCTACACTTGTGTTGAGGTCAAGATATTCCATTCCAACCACTTAAATCTTGATCTCTAGCCTTCCCCAAGTTGCTTTCCACTTAAATCTTCTTTCTACCAAATCCAATCCTATGAGAGAGAGTTGAGTGTTGGGGAGACTATCATTTTAAGCACAAGAGCAAGGAGTTCATCGTCGACACACCATTTGTTACTTCTTGGAGAGTGGTGTCTCCTAGATTGGCTAGGTGTCACTTGGGAGCCTCCGACAAGATTGTGGAGTTGAACCAAGGAGTTTGTAAGGGTAAGGAGATTTCCTACTTCGTGAAGATCTACCCTAGTGAGGCAAGTCCTTCGTGGGCGACGGTCATGGTGGGATAGACAAGGTTGCTTCTTCGTGGACCCTTTGTGGGTGGAGCCCTCCGTGGACTCGCGCAACTGTTACCCTTCGTGTGTTGAAGTCTCCATCAATGTGGATGTACGATAGCACCACCTATCGGAACCACGCCAAAAATCTCCCTGTCAACATTGCGTTTGCTCCCTCAAACTCCTCCCTTTACCTTCATATGAAATTGTTTTACATTCCGCTGCTATACTCTTAGAATTGCATGTGTAGGTTGATTACTTGTTTGTGCTAAGTTTCTGAAATCTGCCAAGAACTAAAATTGGGAAAAGGCTAGATTTTTATTTGGTCAAGTAGTCTAATCACCCCCCTTCTAGACATACTTTCGATCCTACAAGGGCACACCGGATGGGCAAGACGTAGGGTTGGTTGAGACCCTAGTTGCCTAGGGGGCGCCGGACATCGCCCAGGTTGGACCATCACTCAGAGGAACACTGGACCGGGGGTTGAATTAAGAAATTCCTTGGGTTAATTACTCCCTAGGAAAATTTTAGTTGTTATTACGCAAATGGTAAAACCAAGGTTGGGCCTTGCTGGAGGAGTTTTATTCAAAGCAAACTGTCAAGGGGGTCCCATAACCCCAACTGCGTAAGGAACGCAAAATCAAGGAACATAACACCGGTATGATGGAAACTAGGGTGGCAAGAGTGGAACGAAACACCGAGAAAAAGGCCAAGCCTTCCACCCTTTGGCAAGTATAGATGCATTAATTAAATAAGAGATATTGTGATATCCCAACATATCCATGTTCCAAACATGGAATAACCCGCAAGGCACCTGCAACTAGAAATGCTATAAGAGGGGCTGAGCAAAAGCGGTAACATAGCCAAACAACGATTTGCTAGGAAGGTGGGTTAGAGGCTTGACATGGGAATATGGGAGGCATGATAACAAGTGGTAGGTACCGCGAAATAGTGATAGAATGAACAACTAGCAAATAAAGATACAAGTGATATCGAGGGTAATGGTCATCTTGCCTGCAAAGTTCTCAGGGTTGTCGAAAGCTTGCTCCTCGTAAATGTACTCAACAGGATCCTCGTTCACGAACTCTTCTCCCAGCTCTACCCAACACAAGAACACAAGCAACAGAAAAACAATCAATCATGCTGCAATGCACAAGCAACATGATGCAAGACATGGCATGAAATGCAAGGTATGATGTGCAATGCATATGGGTACTCCGAAAGAAAAAAGATGATCATGTCATCCAATTGGCAAACCAAGCTTGCCACTGGATAGGTTAGGAGATTTTGGTCAAAATCGGTATAAGGATCACTGGAAACGGATGCACGGTTTGCAAATGACGAGCAAAACAAGAACGATGCAAAAATGCGCTTAACAACATCATAGCACTTAAGATGCATCACGAAACTATGCTACAACACTCCAACAAAACAACAAAGCACATGGTAGGGAAGTAGAGGTGAAGCTCCACAAATCACAAACACTGAGCTCTTGCTAGAACTCACTAGAACAAGCCTAAAATAGCATGGCAAAAATGCAAATGATAACAGTATCACAGACTTAGTGAAAATACTAAACATGGCATAAACAGCATCAGGTAGCAATGTTTAGAGCTGGCAAACAACATGCTACAGGAACATATCATGGCAAACAAAGGCATGGCGTGCTATTAATAAAGGAAATGAACAAAACTCCCTTAATGAACTTTAGCCAAAAATGCACAGAAAAGATGGTCGCATCAATACAAACCTGGCAAGTGACATGAACAGATTCAGACTTAGTAGAAAAACATAGTATGGCAGAAACAGATTCATGATAGCAACTTTGCAAGCTCATGCCACTCACCACGAGGCATTTCATGGCATAACAATGTAACCAACAGTAATCAGTCACATTTATTAAGCTAAACATGCCAAGAGCAAGTTCATAGGGTGCATGGATCACTAGCAAAACACATGGCAAAAATGAACTTCCTGTTAACAAACTGACATCAACAATATTTAGCAAAACTAGAGCATGGTAATGACAAGCTACACTACTCCAAAAATACAAACAGAGGCACGAATGGATAGAGCATAACCATATCTTCAACACATCCTTACTGAACTTCATCAAAATGTGCATGGATCTACTTGTGGCAACACGTCAACATAGCAACATAATGTAACATGGAAAAACTTGGCAGAAATATGAAATCAGCAACATCATGTGGCCTACTTTGCATGCTTGTGCTAGTAACCACAGAGCTCATACAAATACAAGACTTGCACCAATGTAAAGATGGCATGAAGATGCTCCAAAAACATGTAGACTTCATGCTCAAAGGAGGCACACACAAAATGCTATGAAAATGACAAATCAGCAAGTTATGATGGATTCCAGCAGACAACATCATTTAGCAATGTTGCAACGAAGATTAGGTCATCAATACAGATAGTAACATGCATGCAACTGACACTAATATGAAGAGCATCACGAGACGGACATTTCAATATATCATATGCACAAATCGGAGCTACGAGCATGGAGATATGGGCGGTCAAACAGGTGCACATGAGATTATAGAAAAAGGACTTAGAAGAAAATCAACGCGGACGAAGCGGTGCGGGGCGAGGAGATCCGGGACGGGCGAGGAGTTTGGATGGCGTCCTGATGGATCTCCCCGATCCGAGGCGGCGGATCCGGCGACGCTCCAGCGATGGCGAGGTGGCGGCGCCGGCAATGAGCTCGCGGGGCGGCGGCAGAGGCGGTGCGGCGGCGTTGACCGGGGTTGATCTAGGGTTTCGTCTGAGATTTGGATGGGGGAGGCCTATTTATAGGTAGAGGGAGCTAGGAATGTCCAAATGAGGTGCGGTTTTCGCCCACACGATCATGATCCAACGACGGATAGCATGGAGGGGGTTTAGATGGGCCGATGAGGACATCAATAACATTATTACACCCATATCCCCTGCTGCTATACATACTGGACCAATTACTAGAGCTTGCGCACGCCAATTGAATTACCAGGTACTTTCGTTTCTTGGTAGTGATTCTAATGTTCATGAGAATATGATGTTGCCTAAATTGGATATGTTTGTTTTGCTTACAAATGAAGGGCCTAGCTTGGACAAGACAGATGAACCTTGGAGAAAGTTCAAGCATGGAGATGATGGCATGCGCAAGGGGAACAAGAACGGAGTTACAAGTGATGATTCCAGGACTTTGAAGTCACCATAATGAGTGCATGAAGCCTTGGACGAAATATACAAGATGCCACTTCATAAATTTCATCCAGAGGCTATTCTAGGTGTTGCGTCACCTTACTTTTGGGCCAGTGTAATGCCCTCAATGCGTCTATATCTCCCACGTGTCGAGGCACGACTTAGAGGCATAGCCGCATTGAAAGCAATGTCGCAAGTCGGGAAATCATCACACATCCCATGTACATAAATAATATAAAGGGGAATAACGTAGTTGGCTTACACTCGCCACGTCACATCAGAGTACATAAATAACATCCATCATACAATTCACTCATGGCCCGACTACGACGCCAACAATAGAAAAGACTCCCAACATGCGGCAAGGCCCTGAATCTAACCCCGAATAGGCACCACTACTGATCATCAGGAAAAGACACATAGTAACACTGAGAGTCCTCGTCGTACTCCCACTTCAGCTCGAGCGCGCCATCTGGAGCTGTATCATCTGTCCCTGCATCTGGTGTAATAGTAATCTGTGAGCCACAGGGACTCAGCAATCTCGCACCCTCGCGATCAAGACTATTTAAGCTTAATAGGTAGGAAGGGGTTAATGTATAAGTGGAGCTGCAGCAAGCGACTAGCATATATGGTGGCTAACTTATTCGCAAAATAGAGCGAGGAGAGGAGGCAAAGCACGAGCGAGAAACTAGAGAGCAACCTACGCAAACATAACTCCAACGCCGTGTCCACTTCCCGGACTCCGCGGAGAAGAGGCCATCACGGCAACGCACCCAGTGGATTCATTTTAAATAATTAAGGTTCAAGTTGTCTACAACCGGACATTAACAAATTCCCATCTGCCCATAACCGCGGGCACGGCTTTCGAAAGATCAATCCCTGCAGGGGGGTCCCAACTTAGCCCATAACAAGCTCTCACGGTCAACGAAGGAATAGACCTCCACCCAAGACACACCGATCAGACTCGGTATCCCGGTACAACAAGATGATTCGACAGGTTAAAACAAGTCCAGCAACACCGCCCGAATGCGCCGAAAAATCCCGATAGGAGCTGCACATATCTCTTTCTTAGGGCACACTCAGATGAGCAGTCCATACAACTAAAACCAGCCCTCGGGTTCCCCCGAGGTGGCGCTACAAGGGGCTCTAGTTCGGACCAACACTCAGAGGAGCATTGGCCCGTGGGGGGCTAAAATAAAGATGACCCTCGGGCTCCGGAAACCCAAGGGAAAAAGAGGCTAGGTGGCAAATGGTAAAACCAATGTTGGGCATTGCTGGAAAAGCTTTAATCAAGGAGCTTGAGACACTTATGTACCCCTCTTGGCAAGCTTGCACAAGACACCACACACATCCTAAAAATGCATGGGTGGCACCTCTGGAAAGAAGACAAAATGCTTAACAATTCATCCCAAAGGGGCACAGGCATATCATGCACACAATAATCATGGCAAAAATGACAAAAGTCAATGTTGAGCTAACAGATCTGCAATTTAACTCACGATGCCTCTTCTAACGGCATTTTGGGCATCAAGATGACCTCTAATGCAAATTATGCAATGGAATGAAATGATGTACTCGTCGATTCGAAGATTTTGATATATTATACGTCCAAAACGGAGCCACGGTTGCAGAGATATGAGCAGACAAAGGGTAGCAAAAAAATCAAGGGGGGAAAGGAAAGTCAACCCTAGGGTTACTGTAGCATCCGTGGATCTGGATCGGGGCGCGCCTCCCGAGGCTGGATCCGGCGAGGTCGCTCGCCGGCGACGATGGGCGGTAGCGGCCGGCGTCTTGCCGGACGTAGGGGAGGCGAGGCCGACTCCGGGCGGCGACCACCGGAGCGGCGGAGGCGGCGGCGTCGCGGCGCGCAGCTGGGAGGAGGCGCGGCGAGCTGCGGAGATGCGGGGCGGCGCGGCGAGCTCCGGCGCCGGCGGCGGTCGGCGTCGGGGAAGACGAAGCGACGCGGCGGCGGGGAGAGTGGCCCGGTCGGGCGAGGAGGCGGGCTCCCCGCGGGCTCGGGCGGGCCGGCGCAGCGGCGGCGATGTGGGCGCCCGCCCGGGACATGTGGCGCGGCATGGTTGGCTGGGGCGGACCGGCGGACGTGTCCGGCGCGTCCGGACGTTGTCCGGCGCACGAAGAGGAAGGGGATCTAGGGTTTTCGGGGGAGGAGAACGAGAATTTCGGAGGGGGGCTTTATATAGGCATAAGTGGAGCTAGGAGAGTCCAAATGAGGTGCGGTTTTCGGCCACACGATCGTGATCGAACGACCGAGACGATGGAGCAGAGTTTGGTGAGTTTTTGGGCCAAATTGGAGGGGTGTTGGGCTGCAACACACACGAGGCCTTCTCGATCCCTCGGTTAACCGTTGGAGTATCAAACGAAGTCCAAATGACCCGAAACTTGACAGGCGGTCTACCGGTAGTAAACCAAGGCCGCATGGAAAGTCTCAGCCCAATCCGGAAATGTTTAATCCCCACACACGAAAGAAAGCTAGAAATGGCCACCGGAGGAGAGCGAAGCGCCGGAATGCAAAACGGACAACGGGGAAAATGCTCGAATGCATGAGATGAACATGTATGCAAATGCAATGCACGTGATGACATGATATGAGATGCACGAAAACAAAAACAACACATGGAGACAAAGACCCGAACCCGAGGAATAAATATAACTTAATGCCGGAAACGGCAAGAGTTGGAGTACAAATTGGGAAAGAAATATCTGGGGCGTTACAGCCAGGCCCATGTAATTTCGAAATACTTGATTATAGGCTATTTTTAGAGTCCGTATGTGTGGGGAAACAAGAGTTAGGGTTGGTTTTGGACCCCTCCTCCAAGGGCCACGAAATTTCCCCTCTCTCCTCCATATATACAGCCCTTAGGGCATCGGTTAGACTTTGGGTTTTGTTTAGATTAAAAGTTTGCCATAGCTGCAACTTCGCGTACTTCATTTGTGTTCAACGACCAGACCAAGACGTCACGTCACAGTACCCCACCTTGATCAATAAAGCTTTACTCTTATATTCGCAATATCCAGATTGCAATCTTAGTTTCTTGCTTGTTCTTCATTTGCCTCCAGGAAACAGACCTTTGTGGTCAGGTTGATCGTGCTCTGGCGTGGTCAATAACCTCTCGGAGTTGGTTTAGCAATTGCTAAGGCGCGACGTCCTCGCATGTTCATAGTCGGATCGTCAAAGTCGACTTCCTCCAAAACGATAGCCACCATCTCATCGAAAGACGGGACACCTTAGCTTCTATCAAGTGGTATCAGATTTCACACCGCCGCCGCACCATCATCATCACCCCTACCATCTACCACCACCTCTTATCCGCCACTGATCCGTCTCCATATACCATCACCAATCCATATCCATATACCACCACCAATCCGTATCCAAATACCACCACCAATCCGTATCCATATACCACCACCAATCCGTATCCATATACCACCACCGCTGCCATATCCTACCACCATATATTCACCACCAATCCGAGTTCCTTTCATATTAGGTTTGTTTTCGAGATCCGTCTAATTTCCGATTCGTGTTTCCTTGCTTGAGTAGGTTCCGAAAAAGGAGTCTGGAGACCCCGGGCAGTTTTTAGGCCAAATTTTTTGCACGCAAAAATATTTTTTCCCTATCCTATTTTTAGGCTTTTCTGAGTTTTGAGCCACGTGCCATCATAGTGTTTTTTTGTTGCACTTTTTCGTCGTCGCTGCCCTGAATTCCGGAAAAAAGTCAACAAAAATTTCGTGCCCATCCTGTCAGTTTGACGAGGGAAGAGTTTTGAGACACTCGCCATTATAGTGATTTTTCGCAAAAAAGAGGAGCGCACAAAAATAGGAGTGCCCAAAAAACAGAGCGAAAAAATAATAATTCCAGAGTGTGCTTTTCCCTTGTTTACGTGCAGTGCCATGATTTTGTTAGTGTTCTAGGCTCGCGTCTCTAGCACGGTCTAGCCTAGGACCAACACAGTACCATCGTTGAGCGTTTATTCAACTTTGCATCTCTGAATTACTTATTGCTGACCTTTTTTGATACCATATTATAAGCCTTCCTAGCTCCACATACATCTATGTCGTGCGTTTGACTCTCCCTGGTAATCGCTCTACCCAAGCTTTCAGAGTTTTGACTACGGCGATTACTGATCACCGCCTGCTGCTAGGTAAGAACTGGTAAGAATTTGAGATTTGCTTGACAGATTTGTGACACCCACCACCACCTCTTGTTAGTAGTCTGTAGGATCATATTCTTGTGTGTTTCTATTGCTGCTAACCATGGCACGATCACAAGCCGACGAGACTGACTGGGAGAACATGACGAATAAGGACTTGCATGATAAATTTCAGCAAATGATGAGTGGACAGGTGCAAGATGTGTAAACAGATTTGAAGAGGCCATCGAGAAGATAGATGACATGGAGAAGACGTTCGAAACAAAGCTTGATAACAAGTTTAATGAATTGCTCGCGCGTCTTCCACCACCACCACCGACTGCACCTACCGCACCTCTATAACAACAACAACAACAACAACAACAACAACAACAACAACAACGTCGCCTTCCAAATCAAGTGGGATGAGCACAACGCGTTCCCATTGACCCTGGGCAAAATTCTTGTGCTGCTGTTGATGCTTCTGTAGCTACTGCTACTACTACAGAGGTGGAGGACCATTACGTGGATGAGGTTGATCAAAATCAGAACTACGTGCAACCTCCAGCACCACCACCACCAGGTCGTCCTCAGGTATATCATCGCAATGGTAGGGCTGCACCACCACCTGAGGTACGAGATCATGACCTTTTTTCCTAAACTGAAGTTGAATATTCCACCATCTAAGGGTAGATATGTTCCTGATATATATCTTAGTTGGGAGTTAGAAACTGAAAAACATTTTACATGTTTACAATATCCTGAGGAGAGACGTGTTCCTGGTGCTGTTTGTGCTTTCACAAGTTTTGCATGTGTTTGGTGGTCTGAACATTGTAGATTATATCCTATTCCAACTACTAGGGCTGCTTTGAAAACTGCTATGCGTACTCATTGGGTTCCATCAAATTATCAACATAAATTACTTCAAAAATTTCAGCATTTAAGACAAGGAAAAAAATCCTGTAGAAGAATATTATCAGGGATTATAAACTGGCATGATTAGATGTGGTATTGTTTAGGAGAATGAAGCTATGCTTGCACGTTTTATGGGTGGATTAAATAGAGAGATTCAAACCATTCTAGAGTATAAGGAGTATAATAATATCACTCGTTTATTCCATCTTGCTTGTAAAGCTGGACGTGAAGTGCATGATCGACAGGCATTGGCGCGAACTAACTTTTCTGCAGGTCGATCTTATTCATGGACACCACGTGCATCCTCTACTTCCACTCCACTACACCTCCATCAGGTGCCACCTCTAGCCGTGATACAAGAAAGCAGGCACAACCACCACTATCTTCCAAGAGCACACCTGCCGGGCCTGTGCAGAGCTCTTCTTCTTCCATGGCATCAATAGGGCTCACACGTGATATTATTTGTCGTCGTTGCAAGGGAAGAGGACATTTTGCGAGATAATGCAAGTCTCAGCGTGAGATGATTGCTACTGAGGATGGTGGGTATGAGTCCGCTAGTGACTATGATAAGGAGACTTTGGCTCTTATTACACATGAAGAACATGATAGAGATGATTCTGATCATGAGACGCAATACATGGCTGCTGAAGATGCTGACAGGTATGAATGTTTAGTTGCTCAACGTGTTTTGAGTGTGCAGGTTACACAAGCTGAGCAAAATTAGAGGCATAATTTGTTCCATACAAAGGGAGTTGTGAAGGAACATTCTGTTCGTGTCATCATAGATGGAGGGAGCTGCAACAACTTGGCTAGCATGGAGATGGTGGAGAAGCTATCTCTCACCACAAGACCACATACACATCCTTACTACATCCAATGGTTCAACAACAGCGGCAAGGTTAAGGTAACATGTACTGTTCGTGTGCATTTTAGTATCTCTACATATGCTGATTATGTTGATTGTGATGTGGTACCTATGCAAGCATGTTCCTTATTACTTGGTAGACCATGGCAATTTGATAAAAATTTTGTACACCATGGTAGAACTAATCAGTATACTCTTGTTCATAAGGACAAAAATATTACTTTGCTTCCTATGACTCCTGATTCCATTTTGAAAGGTGATATTAATAGAGCTAATGAAGGAAAACAAGAGCAAAATAAGAGTGAAAATCATATTGTGGCAAAAGAATTTGAGCAACAAATGAAGCCTAATAATAAACCATCTAGTGTTGCTTCCGAAATTAAATTGAAAAGTGCATGTTTACTTGCCACCAAATTTGATATTGATGATCTAGATTTCAACAAATCTGTTTGCTATGCTTTTGTGTGCAAAGAGGCATTATTTTCATTCGAGGACGTGACTTCCTCTTTGCCCCCTGCTATCACTAACATTTTGCAGGAGTTAGCTGGCATCTTCCCACAAGACGTGCCACTGGGATGACCACCTATTCGAGGGATTGAGCATCAAATTGACTTAATTCCCGGTTCATCGCTACCCAACCGTGCACCATACCGTACCAATCCAGAGGAGACGAAGGAGATTATGCGTCAAGTACAAGAGCTACTCGACAAAGGTTACATACGCGAATCTCTTAGTCCTTGTGCTGTTCCTATTATACTAGTGCCTAAAAAGGATGGTACTTCGTGTATGTGTGTTGATTGTAGAAGCATTAATAATATTACTATTCGTTATCGTCATCCTATTCCTAGACTAGATGAAATGCTTGATGAATTGAGTGGCTCTACAATTTTCTCCAAAGTTGATTTGCGTAGTGGATACTATCAAATTCGCATGCAATTGGGAGATGAATGGAAACAACATTTAAAACTAAGTTTGGTTTATATGAGTGGTTAATAATGCCTTTGGGGTTAACTAATGCACCTAGTACTTTTGAGCTTGAATGTGATGCTAGTGGAATTGGATCAGGAGGTGTGTTATTACAAGATGGCAAACCTATTGCATACTTCTCTGAAAAATTGAGTGGGCCTAGTCTGAATTGTTCTACTTATGATAAAGAATTATATGCTCTTATTCGGACTTTAGAGACATGGCAACATTATTTATGGCCCAAAGAATTTGTTATACATTCTGATCATGAATCCTTGAAACATATTAAAAGTCAATCTAAACTGAATCGTAGACATGCTAAATGGGTTGAATTCATTGAGACTTTCCCTTATGTCATTAAACATAAGAAGGGTAAAGAAAATGTTATTGCTGATGCATTGTCTCGTCGCTATACTATGCTTTCACAACATGACTTCAAAATATTTGGTTTGGAGACCATCAAAGATCAATATGTGCATGATGCTGATTTTAAAGATGTAACGCAGAATTGTAAAGAAGGAAGAACATGGAACAAGTTCGTCGTTAATGATGGATTTGTGTTCCGTGCTAACAAGCTATGCATTCCAGCTAGCTCCGTTCGCCTTTTGTTGTTGCAGGAGGCGCATGGAGGAGGATTAATGGGACACTTTGGCATGAAGAAGACGGAGGACGTACTTGCTACACATTTCTTTTGCCCAAAGATGAGATGGGATGTTGAGCGTTTTGTTGCTCGCTGCACTACATGTCAAAAAGCTAAGTCACGACTCAATCCTCATGGTTTATATATGCCCTTGCCTGTATCTAGTGTTGCTTGGGAGGATATATCTATGGACATTGTGTTAGGTTTACCTCGAACAAAGAAGGGGAGGGATAGCATATTTGATGTTGGGGATAGATTCTTGAAAATGGCACACTTTATACCATGTCATAAAAGTGATGATACTGTTAATGTTGCTGATTTGTTCTTTCGTGAAATTATTCGCTTGCATGGTGTGACAAATACTATTGTTTCAGATCGTGATACTAAATTTCTTAGCCACTTTTGGAGATGTTTATGGGCTAAGTTGGGGACTAAACTGCTTTTTAGTACTACTTGTCACCCCCAAACTGATGGACAAATTGAAGTAGTCAATAGAACATTGTCTACAATGCTTAGGGGTGTTTTGAAGAATAATAAGAAAATGTGGGAAGAATGCTGGCCTCATATTGAATTTGCTTATAATCATTCATTGCATTCTACTACTAAGATGTGCCCTTTTGAAATTGTGTATGGTTTCCTACCTCGTGCACCTATTAATTTGTTGCCTCTTCCATCGTCGGAGAAGGTTAATTTTGCTGATAAAGAACATGTTGAATTGATTTTAAAAATGCATGAGTTAACTAAGGAAAACATTGAGCGTATGAATGCTAAATATAAACTTGCTAGAGATAAGGGTCAAAAACATGTTGTGTTTGCACCTGGAGACCTTGTTTGGTTACATTTGCGTAAGGATAGATTTCCTAATTTGCGCAAATCAAATCTAATGCCACGTGCTATTGGTCCTTATAAGGTGTTAGAGAAAATAAATGATAATGCATATAAACTTGAGCTTCCTGGAGATTTTGGGGTTAGTCCCACTTTTAACATTGCAGATTTCAAGCCTTATTTGGGTGAGGAAGATGAGCTTCCATCGAGGACGACTTCATTCCAAGAAGGGGAGGATGATGATGAAATCAATAACATTGTTACACCCACAGCCCCTGCTGTTATACATACTGGACCAATTACTAGAGCTTGCGCCCGCCAATTGAATTACCAGGTACTTTTGTTTCTTGGTAACGATTCTAATGTTCTTGAGAATATGATGCTGCCTAAATTGGATGCATTTGTTTTGCTTACAAATGAAGGGCCTAGCTTGGGCAAGACAGATGAACCTTGGAGAAAGTTCAAGCATGGAGATGATGGCATGTGCAAGGGGAACAAGAACGGAGTTACAAGTGATGATTCCAGGACTTTGAAGCCACCATAATGAGTGCATGAAGCCTTGGACGAAATATACAAGACGCCACTTCATAAATTTCGTACAGAGGTTATTCTAGGTGTTGCGTGACCTTACTTTTGGGCTAGGCCCATGTAATTTCGAAATACTTGATTATTGGCTGTTTTTAGAGTTCGTATGTGTGGGGAAACAAGAGTTAGGATTGGTTTTAGACCCCTCCTCCAAGGGTCACGAAATTCCCCCTCTCCCCTCCATATATACAGCCCTTAGGGCATCGTTTAGACTTTGGGATTTGTTTAGAGCTGCAACTTCGCGTACGTCGTTTGTGTTCAACGACCAGACCAAGACGTCATCGAGCCCCACCTTGATCAATAAAGCTTTCCTCTTATATTCGCAATATCCAGATTGCAATCTTAGTTTCTTGCTTGTTCTTCGTTTGCCTGCAGGAAACAAACCTTCGTGGTTAGGTTGATCGTGCTCCGGCGTGGTCAATAACCTCTCGGAGTTGGTTTAGCAATTGCTAAGGCGCGACGTCCTCGCACGTTCATAATCGGATCGTCAAAGTCGACTTCCTCTAAAACGGTAGCCACCATCTCATCGAAAGACATGACACCTTAGCCTCTATCATGGGCTAGTGGGATGTTGTGGAGGGGTGCTGGGATGGAAAGAGAGATGGGTTATTACGGTTACCCTGTTAACCGTTGGGGCATCAAACGACCTCCAAATGGAACGAAATTTATAGGCGGTCTACCGGTGATGTACCAAGGCCACTCGACAAACCCCGGCCCATTCCGAGAACATTTTTATCCCACTCATGAAACGAGATCTAAGAGGTGCAACGGGTGCATATGAGAGTGTCGGATTCCGAAGCAGACTATGGGGAAAATGACCGGATGCATGAGACGAACACGAATGCAAATGAGATGCACATGATGACATGAGATGAGATGCATGACATGAACAAAATGCAAAACGAGGACAAAAACCCAACCACGAAGGATATAACGTATAACATAGCCGGAAATGGCAAGAGTTGGAGTTACAATTAAGGAATGTTACATCCGGGGCGTTACATCCTGGCATCTTCATGAGGTTGTAACCAGGATGGGTTGCCGCCATGAACTTGGCCAGGGCCGGGTACCCGAGAATGGCATTGTACGGGAGGCTGATGCAGGAGATGTAGAAGTCGATGAGCTCAGTGCGGTACTTGTCGCATGTGCCAGAGGTGACGGGTAGGCGGATTTTCCCTAGAGGGCAGGTGGAGCCATCAACGACCCTAGAGAAAGGCTTGGTGGTGAGGAGCCGGCCATGGGGCACATGAAGCAGGCCGAATGCTTCCACGGAGAGGATGTTGAGGCCAGTGCCGCCGTGGATGAGGGTCCTGGTGACTGCTATGTTGTAGATGCTAGGGCCGCAGAGAATTGGGAGTGCACCGGCGCTGGCCGTGATCACGGGGCAGTCCCTTGAGTCGAAGGTGAGGTTGGCCTTAGGCGCCACCCAACCCGGAGGAGCTCCTCACTGCGCGTGGGCGGTGCCCATCTGGCGGAAGAACTGCTTGACGTGGCAGTTCGAGGCCAACACCTGCGAGCCACCACGGAGGGTCGCAACGGCGAGGGGCGCCGGTGACGCGAAGCGCGCGATGAAGAGGCCGCACAGCTCCTCCAATGAGGCCACTAAAGACTCTAGCAAGCCCAGGAGCCAAGTGTGCGGCACACCCGTAAGGGTCATGGGGAGCCCGTTCGCCATGGCCTTGTTAGCATTGCTGGACGCCCAGACAGCCTCAGCGTACGCCTGGAGAAATCATGTAGAATCCGCTGTGCCGTCATACCAAGGCGGCAGTTCCAGCCTGAACTTTGGCGGCCATTGCACTCGCCGCAAGGCGAGGGTGAAAGCCCGATGGCCCACAGTGCCACCGAACACGCTTGGCGGCCTGGCCGATAGAGCGGCGCTCGCCATGAGAGCCGAACAACATGGGTGGGGTGCAGCAGGCGAGGAGGTGAATCTTCGACACACTCCTACCTGGCACGCCAAATGTCGAATTTGGGGCTCCGCAAACCCAATAAAGATTCAAACTCTGGGTTGCGTGCGAAGAACTCAATCTCCCTAGTCTGCCAACTTGTCGATCTCACAGGCTAGCTTGATGAACGGGAAAGGAAAGGGGCAAGGCAGTTTACCCAGGTTCTGGCCACCTTGCGGTGTAATACCCTACTCCTGCTTTGGGGTGGATTAGCCTCGAGGTGGGATGAGGATGAACTGTGAACAACCTCATGAGGTATGTTCTTGTGTTTGCATGAGCTGATGAGGGTGTGGATGGTCTGCTTAATCCGCCCCCTCTATGGTGCTGGCTAAGCTATATTTACAGTGGGCTTGGTCCTCTTCCCTCAAAGTGAAGGCGGGAAGGGACCCCACAACAACCAATTCTGAAGGGGGACAACTAGTACACCTTATCCTGGCGAAAGGTGGTCTTCGCCTGCAAATCTTCTGGTCGTGATGTCGTGGTGGGCTCGGCGATGACCTCCATCCTGCCGTTGAAAGTGCAACTATCCCTAGGTGGTTTTGGTAATTCATAACAACATATAGCTCATTGAGCTAATGCTATTTCAAGATGATTATTTCAGGAAAGCTCAATGATTGGCATGGCATGGATGTGAAAGTGGAACCCTCAAAATGCTAAGGAAAAAGAATTGGCTCAAGCTCAAAAGTTCAAGACTCTTCATTTTATATTTTAGTGATCCAAGATCACATAGAGTCTTTAGGAAAAGCCAATACTATCAAGGAGGGATGAGGTGTTGCTTAATGAGCCTCTTGCTCTATGTGCTTAGTGATATGCTCCAAAATCCTCAACCACTTTTCCATATCCACAAATGACCTAAACCCTAAGCCAAACTCGGTCATACCGATTCTGTCAATCCGGCGCCACCGAGTTTCACTTGTCATTTGCCACTGCCAAACCCTAGCAATTCGGTCCTACCGATAAGGTTCTCGGTCTCACCGAGATGGGCTTGCAAACTCTCTGTTTCCCTTTCGTAACTTTTCGGTCTCACCGAAAGAGCGAATCGGTCCCACCAAGAATGCAAGGTAAACTCCATGTTTCCTTCTTGTAACGTTTCGGTCTCACCGAAAGAGCAAGTCGGTCCCACCGAGTTTGCCTGACCAACTCTCTGGTTAGCTAATTGCCGAACTCGGTCTCACCGAGTTTGTGCGATCGGTCTCACCGAGATTACGTTATGCCCAAACCCTAACCGAATCGGTCCTACCGAGTTGCATCTCAGTCCCACCGAAATTCCTAACGGTCACTAGGTTTACCATTTCGGTCCGACCGAGTTTGATTATTCGGTCCCACCGAGATTGGAAAACTGTGTGTAATGGTTGGATTTTGTGTGGAGGCTATATATACCCCTCCACCATCTCTTCATTCGAAGAGAGAGCCATCAGAACACATACTCCATTCCTACTCATATGTTCTGAGAAAGAACCACCTACTCATGTGTTGAGACCAAGATATTCCACTCAAATCTTCTTTCCACCAGATCCAAATCCTATGAGAGAGAGTTGAGTGTTGGGGAGACTATCATTTGAAGCACAAGAGCAAGGAGTTCATCATCAACACACCATTTGTTACTTCTTGGAGAGTGGTGTCTCCTAGATTGGCTAGGTGTCACTTGGGAGCCTCCGACAAGATTGTGGAGTTGAACCAAGGAGTTTGTAAGGGCAAGGAGATCGCCTACTTCGTGAAGATCTACCGTTAGTGAGGCAAGTCCTTCATGGGCGATGGCCATGGTGGGATAGACAAGGTTGCTTCTTCGTGGACCCTTCGTGGGTGGGGCCCTCCGTGGACTCGCGCAACCGTTACCCTCCGTGGGTTGAAGTCTCCATCAACGTGGATGTAGTATAGCACCACCTATCTGAACCACGGGAAAACATCTGTGTCTCCAAATTGCGTTTGAATCCTCCAAACCCTTACCTTTACATTCTTGCAAGTTGCATGCTTTACTTTCCGCTGCCAATAAACTCTTTGCATGCTTGCTTGAATTGTGTGATGATTGCTTGACTTGCTCTAAGATAGCTAAAATCTGCCAAGAACTAAAATTGGGAAAAGGCTAAGTTTTTAATTGGTCAAGTAGTCTAATCACCCCCCCTCTAGACATACTTTCGATCCTACAGCCGTCCTGTCGGTCTTGGTCTTATAGCATGGAAATGGAAACCTTTAGCTGATTCCTCGGGACTCTGTGCCTGTGCTTGCCTCTTTGGCACCAAAGAGGAAACCTGCTATACTGCGCCCGCTGGCGCCCACCCGGCCTTGGTCATCATGGCTTGCGTCATCTTAACCTCACGAGGTGGGCACTTGCATAGGAATATTCGCTCCTCAGAAACCATCTTAGAGGGGCTGCTTCCTCTGGAGGTCTTGGCGTCGTATGCCTCGCAAGTCTTGGCTCCTCGCGAGGGTCTTGTGTTGTTGATGCTGAAGATGGGCCATACCAGGCCACTGATGGAGCCTCGCCGTGGGCCGCAGGCAGGCATGTCTGGGTACCCCGGTTCCTAGAATGCCGACATCCCCCATGCCATCCTCCGTGGTGGACACCTTCTTGGTTTCTAGTAGAGCAGCCTTGTTCTTCTTGCTCTTGCCAGCAAAGCTCTCTGGCATGTCCTCTATGGGAGCGCAACACTCTAAGGAGACACCCTTGACAGAGTTAATGGTCTTGCCGGTCTTGTTTTTCTTCTTCCCCCCGGGAGCTTTGTCGGCAGGAGGAAGTGCCTTGGCAGCTGATGCTGCAACTGCCTCCGAGTAGAGTTGATCAACACAGATCAGAACGTCCTTCTTGTCAAAGTGGATGGTGATGACGCTCATCAGTCCCGGCATCTTCAACGTATTATAGGCATAGTGATGCGGATCATCCCAAGGTCATCCCCAGGGACCTACCTACATCTCCTACGACACCAGTTGGACCAATGACAAGAGCACGAGAAAAGGCTATCGATCATAAGGTGAACTCGCTCCACTCTGAACTATCACTTTCTATACATGAGACACGGCTACACCCTCAAGCGGAAACACTATGTGTGATCAGGTACTTGGAGGAGAGTCATGGAGCAGCTACATCCAGCGAACAAGATGGCAAGGACACGAAGTGCCAAGGTCAAGAAGAAGGGCTGCCTCTGAAGCTACAGCCACCGAACGACCGATCAGGACCGGATGTCCGACACCTGAAGCCCCAGCCGAGCTACAGCGAGCGGACGTCCGGCCCGGACCGGACGACCGGCGACACCACACCCGAGCCAACCCATTGGATGTCCGATGCAACCGGACGACCAGCATCTGGACGACCGGCCACCTCCAGAAATCCGGTGCCACCTCAACCGAGCCAGAACCAGCGGAAGTCCGGAAGCTACCGGACGTCCGGACGCCCATGAGCCACCGGACGACCGTCACCCACCGGACGTCTGGTACCTGTCTGCGCACAGTTCCGGGCCTGAGGCCCATGTACCCCTTCACTTCGCCCCCATTTGCACTAAGACTACAAATAGACCCTCTCCTCCTCCTAGTTAGGGTTAGCATTGTGATAGCTCATTTGTGAGACAGAGCCTCGCTCATCCATACAAATCTACTCCTTGAGAGAGACCGCGATGCCTCTTCGGATAAGATCCACGTTGGATTCAAGACCCCCTTTAGGGTGGCCCCATCAAGACCTCCTTTCGGAGAAAACCGGTTACCCTTTGTATCGTCCCATGTTGACTTTGGATCATGTATCTCCCTTTGTATTTCGAGAATCTAGCACATGTGTGACCGGATCTAGTTGGTTTGAGTGTTACTCTTGTGTTTCCCTTTGTGTTTCCCCCTCATGTTCCTCGTGTTCTTCGCGGGATCCGCTCCTTTTGTGAAAGATCGGCCGTATAGGGTTCCACCCTACATCATCTTGGTATCTAGAGCCACGTTGATCATGATTTCGGAGCCTCCCCGTTGTGTTTTCTAGCCTTGTTTTGTTGATTTCGTCCTAAATTCGAAAATTCCCCACAAAAATAACCCCAAATTTTTTTGTGATTTGTTAGTGTGATGAAGTTTTGTTGGATTTGATCCACGGATTTGCTTTTCCACGAGTGGATCTAGCTTTCCCCCATCATCTCCACCATTTCCATCCACAAAATCGATCGAATTTGACCATTTTCGCCACATCCTCCACGAGCCCTAGTCGTTTATCCCGTGCCCGAAGCTGCCCAGGTACCGGACGTTCGCCAGCCACCGGACGCCCGATGACCGGACGACAGCTCCACCACCGGACGTCCGACGTTCCCTGACGAAACTGAAAAATTTCAGTTCGTTCACCACTACCTCTCCACTTCCGCATACGCACCCAAATTCCACAATCGCTTTCCGCAACCACCATTGCTTACCCATTTCCAATTCTGACAATTTTGACACATTTTTCCTTGAGAATTTGAGTTACGGTTTCATGTCCTATTTTGTTTCGGCTATTTAAGTACGGTTCAACATCAACATCACCGCTTCTCATCTTTGCCAAGGATCTGTCATCGACAACAACGACTTCACCATTTTTGACACCATACCGTAAGCAAGAATGGTAACCTCTTCTTGGTATCTGATACGTCTCCGTTGTATCTACTTTTCCAAACACTTTTGCCCTTGTTGTGGACTCTAACTTGCATGATTTGAATGGAACTAACCCGGACTGACGCTGTTTTCAGCATAATTGCCATGGTGTTATTTATGTGCAGAAACAAAAGTTCTCGGAATGACCTGAAACTCCACGGAGCGTATTTTTGGTAATAATAAAAAATACTGGCAAAAGATCAAGACCAGGGGGCCCACACCCTAACCATGAGGGTGGGGGGCGCGCCTGCCCCCTTGGGCGCGTCCCCTTACCTCGTGGGCCCCCTGGAGCTCCTCCGACCTCAACTCCAACTCTATATATTCACTTTCGAGGAGAAAAAAATCAAGGAGAAGGATTCATCACGTTTTACGATATAGAGCCACCGCCAAGCCCTAAAACCTCTCGGGAGGGCTGATCTGGAGTCCGTTCGGGGCTCCGAAGAGGGGAATCCGTCGCCATCGTCATCATCAACCATCCTCCATCACCAATTTCATGATGCTCACCGCTGTGCGTGCGTAATTCCATCATAGGCTTGCTGGACGGTGATGGGTTGGATGAGATTTATCATGTAATCGAGTTAGTTTTGTTAAGGTTTGATCCCTAGTATCCACTATGTTCTGTGATTGATGTTGCTATGACTTTGTATGCTTAATGCTTGTCACTAGGGCCCGAGTGCCATGATTTCAGATCTGAACCTATTATGTTTTCATCAATATATGTGAGTTCCTAATCCCATCTTGCAAGTCTATAGTCACCTACTATGTGTTATGATCCGGCAACCCCGAAGTGACAATAATCGGGACCACTCCCGGTGATGACCGTAGTTTGAGGAGTTCATGTATGCACTATGTGTTAATGCTTTGGTCCGGCACTCTATTAATAGGAGGCCTTAATATCCCTTAGTTTCCGCTAGGACCCCGCTGCCACGGGAGGGTAGGACAAAAGATGTCATGCAAGTTCTTTTCCATAAGCACGTATGACTATATTCAGAATACATGCCTACATTACATTGATGAACTAGAGCTAGTTCTGTGTCACCCTAGGTTATGACTATTACATGATGAACCGCATCCGGCATAATTCTCTATCACCGATCCATTGCCTACGAGCTTTCCATATATTGTTCTTCGCTTATTTACTTTTCCGTTGCTATTGTTACAATCACTACAAAATACCAAAAACATTACTTTTGTTATCATTACCTTTTGCTACCGTTACCACTACTATCATATTACTTTGCTACTAAATACTTTGCTGCAGATATTAAGTTTCCAGGTGTGGTTGAATTGACAACTCAGCTACTAATACTTGAGAATATTCTTTGGCTCCCCTTGTGTCGAATCAATAAATTTGGGTTGAATACTCTACCCTTGAAAACTGTTGCGATCCCCTATACTTGTGGGTTATCAAGACTATTTTCTGGCGCCGTTGCCGGGGAACATAGCTCTATTCTTTGAGTCACTTGGGATTTATATCTGCTTATCATTATGAAGAACTTGAAAGATCCAAGAACCAGGATTTATCCCTCAACTACAAGGGGAGGTAAGGAACTGCCATCTAGATCTGCACTTGATTGACCTTCTGTTTTGAGTAAGCTTGTGACGCCTAAACCTGCTTCTGCTATTGATTCTAATATGTCGCATGTTATTGATGATGCCACTTCTGCTATGCATGATACTTATGATGAAACTAATTCTATGCTTGATACTACTATGCCACTTGGTGAATTTCTTGATGAACAACTTGCTAGGGCTAGAGAGAATGAAATTATTGAAACTAATAATATTGATGAAAGTGACGATGAAGACTCCCCCCCTAATAAATATAAATTGCCTGTTGTTCCCGAGAGTTATGTTATGGATGAAGAATCTGCTAGAGCTATTCTTGCTTGTAATGATAGATATGATCTAAAGAGGTTATTAGCTAAATGGAAGCAGCAATCCCTTAATGCTAGAATGAAACCTGACCCTGATTTTGCTACTTCACCTATCTGTGTTACTGATAAGGATTATGAATTCTCTGTTGATCCTGATATAATTACTTTGGTTGAATCTGATCCTTTTTATGGCTATGAATCTGAAATTGTTGTGGCACATCTTACTAAATTAAATGATATAGCCACCCTGTTCACTAATGATGAGAGAACTCGCTACTTTTATATCCTTAAAATATTTCCGTTCTCAATAAAGGGTGATGCTAAGATATGGTTTAATTCTCTTGACCCTGGTTGTGTGCGTAGTCCCCAGGGTATGATTTATTACTTCTTGCTAAATATTTCCCTGCTCATAAGAAACAAGCTGCCTTAAGGGATATATATATATATATAATTTTGTGCAAATTGAAGAAGAGAGTCTCCCACAAGCTTGGGGGAGGTGATGAGGACATCAATACCATTGTTACACCCACAGCCCCTGCTGCTATACACACTGGACCGATTACTAGATCTCGCGCACGCCAATTGAATTATCAGGTACTTTCGTTTCTTGGTAACGATTCAATTGTTCATGAGAATATGATGCTGCCTAAATTGGATACATTTGTTTTGCTCACAAATGAAGGGCCTAGCTTGGACAAGAAAGATGAACCTTGGAGCAAGTTCAAGCATGGAGATGATGGCATGCGCAAGGGGAACAAGAATGGAGTTACAAGTGATGATTCCAGGACTTAGAAGCCACCATAATGAGTGCATGAAGCATGGGACGAAATATACAAGATGCCACTTCATAAATTTCGTTCCGAGGCTATTTTAGGTGCTGCGTCAGCTTATTATTGGGCCAGGCCCATGTATTTTCGAAGTACTTAAGTATAGGCTGTTTTTAGAGTCCGTATGTGTGGGGAAACAAGAGTTAGGGTTGGTTTCGGACCCCTCCATGAAGGGCCACGAAATTCCCCCTCTCTCCTCCATATATACAGCCCTTAGGGCATCATTTAGGCTTTGGGTTTTGTTTAGATTAAAAGTTCGCCATAGCTGCAACTTCGCGTACTTCGTTTGTGTCCAACGACCAGACCAAGACGTCATAGAACCCCATCTTGATCAATAAAGCTTTCATCTTATATTCGCAATATCCAGATTGCAATCTCAGTTTCTTGCTTGTTCTTCGTTTGCTTGCAGGAAATAGACCCTCGTGGTCATGTTGATCGTGCTCCGGCATGGTCAATAACCCTCAGAAATTGGTTTAGCGATTGCTAAGGCGCGACGTCTCGCACGTTCGTAGTCGGATCGTCAAGGTCGACTCCCACAGAAAACGATAGCCACCATCTCATCGAAACATCGGGACACCTTTGCCTCTATCAAGTGGTATCAGATTTCCAGGTTGCTCGGTGAGATTTTATAGTTTTTCATAGATTAAATCGAGTCTGTTCTTCATACCTACAGTCCACGAAAAAGCCATGAAAAAGAATTAGGGTTAGTTCATCATATCCGAACCAATCCGAGCCTTTGCATAATCTTTTTAGGGTTTTTGCTTTGTTGAATTTGCGGTTGCATCGTCGTGTCAAGTTGCTGGTCTTAGAGTCTAGTCTTTTAGAGTTTCGAGTTCTGGTCATAAGTTGTCACGCCGCCGCCGCACCATCATCATCGCCCATCTACCACCATTGCTTATCCGCCACCGTTCTGAATCCGTATCCATATACCATCACCAATCCGTATCCATATACCACCAGCAATTTGTATCCATATACCACCAACGCTACCATATACCACCACCACTGCCATATACCACAACCATATATCCACCACTAATCCGAGTTCTTCTCATATTAGGTTTGTTCTTGAGATCAATCTCAATTCCGATTCGTGTTTCCTTGCCTGCGTAGGTCTCAGAAAAAAAAACTCTCGAGACCCCCGGGCAGTTTTTAGGCCAAAATTTTCACGGGCAAATTTTTTTTCCCTATCCTATTTTTAGGATTTTCTAAGTCTTTTGAGCCACGTGCCATCATAGTGATTTTTTGTCGCACTTTTTCATCGTCGCTGCCCTGATTTCCGAAAAAAGTGAAAAAAAAATTTCATGCCCATCCTATCAGTTTGACGAGGGAAGAGTTCTGAGACACTCGCCATTATAGTGATTTTTCGCAAAAAAAGAGGAGCGCAAAAAAAAGAGCGCAAAAAAAGCGTAAAAAAAAGAGAGTTCTAGAGTGTGCTTTTCCCTTATTTATGTGCAGCGCCATGATTTTGTTAGTGTTCTAGGCTCGCGTCTCTAGCACGGTCTAGCCTAGGACCAGCACAGTACCGTCGTTGAGCGTTTATTCAACTTTGCATCTCTGAATTGATTATTGCTGACCCTTTTTGCTACCATGCTATAAGCCTTCCCAGCTCCACATACATCTACGTCGTGCGTTTGACTCTCCCTGGCAATCGCTCTATCCAAGCTTTTGAGAGTTTTGACTACAACGGTTGCCGATCACCGCCTGCTGCTGGGTAAGAACCGGTAAGAATTTGAGATTTGCTTGACGGATTTGTGACACCCGCCACCACCACCACTTGTTAGTAGTCTGTAGGATCATATTCTTGTGTGTTTCTATTGCTGCTAACCATTCCAGGATCACAAGCCGACGAGACTGACTGGGAGAACTTGACGAACAAGGAGCTTCATGATAAGTTTCAGCAAATGATGAGTGGACAGGTGCAAGATGTGCTAAACAGATTTGAAGAGGCCATGGAGAAGATAGATGGCATGGAGAAGGCGTTTGAAACAAAGCTCAATAACAAGTTTGCTGAATTGCTTTCGCGTTTTCCACCACCACCACCGGCTGCTCCTGCCGCACCTCTGCAACAATAGCAACAACACCGACTACCTCCACGTCGGGAAACAGCCCTCCACCGCGCGAGACGTGTCCCTCTTCAGCTGGGCCAAACTGCTGGTGCTGCTGTTGACACTTCTGTGGCTCCTACTGCTGATGTGGAGGAGGATGATTATGTGGGAGATTGTGAGGATGAGGTTGATCAAAATCAGAACTACGTGCCAGCACCAGCACAGCAACCACCAGGTCGTCCACATGCAAATAATGGCAATGGTAGGGCTCACCCTCAGGTACGAGATCATGACCATCTCCCTAAACTAAAATTGAATATTCCACCATTTGAGGGTAGATATGTTCCTGATATATATCTTACTTGGGAGTTAGAAACTAAACAACGATTTACATGTTTACAATATCCCGAGGAGAGACGTGTTCCTGCTGCTGTTTGTGCATTCACTAGTTTTGCATGTGTTTGGTGGTATGAACATTGTAGATTATATCCTATTCCGGCTACTTGGGCTGCTTTGAAAACTGCTATACGTACTCGTTGGGTTCCACCATATTATCAACGTGAATTACTTCAAAAATTGCAGCGCTTAAGACAGGGAAAAAATTCTGTAGAAGAATATTATCAGGAATTACAAACTGGCATGATTAGATGTGGTATTGTTGAGGAGAATGAAGCTATGCTTGCACGTTTTATGGGTGGATTAAATAGAGAGATTCAGACGATTCTAGAGTATAAGGAGTATACTAATATCACTCGTTTATTCCATCTTGCTTGTAAAGCTGAACGTGAAGTGCAGGATCGATAGGCATTGGCGTGGACTAACTTTTCTGCAGGTCGACCTTCATCATGGACACCACGTGCATCATCTACTTCCACACATTCTGCTACACCGGCGCCTCCGTCGGCTGCCACCTCCAACCGTGATACAATAAAGCAGGCACAATCACCACTATCTGCCAAGAGCACACCTTTTGGGCCTGCAAAGAGCTCTTCTTCATCCATGGCATCAACAGGGCAAACACATGATATTTTTTGTCAACGTTGCAAGGGTGGAGGTCATTATGCGAGAGAATGCCCATCTAAGCGTGTGATGATTGTTACTAAGGATGGTGGGTATGAGTCCACTAGTGACTATGATGAGGAGACTTTGGCTCTTATTACACGTGATGAACACGGTGGAGACGATTCTGATCATGAGACGCAATACATGGCTCCTGAAGATGCTGATAGGTATGAATGTTTAGTTGCTCAACGTGTTTTGAGTGTGCAGGTTACACAAGCTGAGCAAAATCAGAGGCATAATTTGTTCCATACAAAGGGAGTTGGGAAGGAACATTCTGTTCACGTGATCATAGATGGAGGGAGCTGCAATAACTTGGCTAGCATGGAGATGGTGGAGAAGCTATCTCTCACCACAAGACCACATCCACATCCTTACTACATCCAATGGTTCAACAACAGCGGCAAGGTTAAGGTAACACGTACTGTTCGTGTGCATTTTAGTATCTCTACATATGCTAATTATGTTGATTGTGATGTGGTACCTATGCAAGCTTGTTCCTTATTACTTGGTAGACCATGGCAATTTGATAAAAATTCTGTTCACCATGGTAGAAACAATAAGTATACTCTTGTTCATAAGGATAAAAATATTACTTTGCTTCCTATGACTCCTGATTCCATTTTGAAAGATGATATTAATAGAGCTAATAAAGCAAAACAGGAGAAAAATAAGAGTGAAAATCAGATTGTGGCAAAAGAATTTGAGCAACAAATGCAGCCTAATAATAAACAATCTAGTGTTGCTTCTGAAATTAAATTGAAAAGTGCATGTTTACTTGCCACCAAATCTGATATTGATGATTTAGATTTTAGCAAATCTGTTTGCTATGCTTTTGTGTGCAAAGAGGCATTATTTTCATTCGAGGACGTGCCTTCCTCTTTGCCTCCTGCTGTCACTAACATTTTGCAGGAGTTCGCTGACGTCTTTCCACAACACGTGCCACCGGGATTACCACCTATTCGAGGGATTGAGCATCAAATTGACTTAATTCCTGGTGCATCATTACCCAACCGTGCACCATACCGTACCAATCCAGAGGAGACGAAGGAGATTATGCGTCAAGTACAAGAACTGCTCGACAAAGGTTATATACGCGAATCCCTTAGTCCTTGTGCTGTTCCTATCATTTTAGAGCCGAAAAAGGATGGTACGTCGCGTATGTGCGTTGATTGTAGAGGCATTAATAATATTACTATTCGTTATCGTCATCCTATTCCTAGGCTAGATGATATGCTTGATGAGTTGAGTGGCTCTACAATATTCTCCAAAGTTGATTTGCGTAGTGGATACCATCAAATTCGTATGAAATTGGGAGATGAATGGAAAACAACATTTAAAACTAAGTTTGGATTATATGAGTGGTTAGTCATGCCTTTTGGGTTAACTAATGCACCTAGTACTTTCATGAGGTTAATGAATGAAGTTTTACGTGCTTTCATTGGACGATTTGTGGTAGTTTACTTTGATGACATATTGATTTATAGCAAATCTTTGGAGGAACATTTGGAACATTTATGTGCTGTTTTTATTGCTCTACGTGATGCACGTTTGTTTGGTAACCTTGGAAAGTGCACCTTTTGCACCGACCGAGTATGTTTTCTTGGCTATGTTGTTACTCGACAGGGAATTGAAGTTGATAAAGCCAAGATTGAAGCTATTGAGAGTTGGCCGCAGCCCAAAATGGTCACACAAGTGAGGAGTTTCCTTGGCCTCGCTGGTTTCTATAGGCATTTTGTGAGAGATTTCAGCACCATTGCTGCACCTCTCAACGAGCTTACAAAGAAGGATGTGCCTTTTGTTTGGGGTACCGCACAGGAAGAAGCCTTCACGGTATTGAAAGATAAGTTGACACATGCTCCTTTACTCCAACTTCCTAATTTCAACAAGACTTTTGAGCTTGAATGTGATGCTACTGGAATTGGATTAGGAGGTGTGTTATTACAAGATGGAAAACCTGTTGCATACTTTTCTGAAAAATTGAGTGGGCCGAGTCTGAACTATTCTACTTATGATAAAGAATTATATGCTCTTGTTCGGACCTTAGAAACATGGCAACATTATTTATGGCCCAAGGAATTTGTTATACATTCTGATCATGAGTCTTTGAAACACATTAAAAGTCAAGCAAAACTGAACCGTAGACATGCTAAATGGGTTGAATTCATTGAGACTTTCCCTTATGTCATTAAACACAAGAAGGGTAAAGAAAATGTTATTGCTGATGCCTTGTCTCGTCGTTATACTATGCTTTCACAACTTGACTTTAAAATATTTGGTTTGGAGACCATCAAAGATCAATATGTTCATGATGCTGAATTTAAAGATGTATCGCAGAATTGTAAGGAAGGGAGAACTTGGAACAAGTTCGTTCCTAACGATGGATTTGCGTTTCGTGCTAACAAGCTATGCATTCCAGCTAGCTCCGTTCGTCTTTTGTTGTTGCAGAAGGCGCATGGAGGAGGACTAATGGGACACTTTGGCGTGAAGAAGACAGAGGACGTACTTGCTACACATTTCTTTTGGCCAAAGATGAGACGGGATGTTGAGCGTTTTGTTGCTCGCTGCACTACATGTCAAAAAGCTAAGTCACGACTCAATCCTCATGGTTTATATATGCCTTTGCCTGTACCTAGTGTTCCTTGGGAGGATATATCTATGGACTTTGTTTTAGGTTTACCTCGAACAAAGAAGGGGAGGGATAGCATATTTGTTGTCGTGGATAGATTCTCGAAAATGGCACACTTTATACCATGTCATAAAAGCGATGATGCTGTTAATGTTGCTAATTTGTTCTTTCGTGAAATTATTCGCTTGCATGGTGTGCCGAATACTATTGTTTCAGATCGTGATACTAAATTTCTTAGCCACGTTTGGAGATGTTTATGGGCTAAGTTGGGGACTAAGCTGCTTTTTAGTACTACTTGTCACACCCAAACTGATGGACAAACTGAAGTAGTCAATAGAACATTGTCTACTCTGCTTAGGGCTGTTTTGAAGAATAACAAGAAAATGTGGGAAGAATGCCTGCCTCATATTGAATTTGCTTATAATCGTTCATTGCATTCTACTACTAAGCTGTGCCCTTTTGAAATTGTGTATGGTGTCCTACCTCGTGCACCTATTGATTTGTTGCCTCTTCCATCTTCGGAGAAGGTTAATTTTGATGCTAAAGAACGTGCTGAATTTATTTTAAAAATGCATGAGTTAACTAAGGAAAACATTGAGCGTATGAATGCTAAATATAAACTTGCTGGAGATAAGGGTAGAAAACATGTTGTGTTTGCACCTGGAGATCTTGTTTGGTTACATTTGCGTAAGGATAGATTTCCTAATTTGCACAAATCAAAGCTAATGCCACGTGCTGATGGTCCTTTTAAGGTGTTAGAGAAAATAAATGATAATGCATATAAACTTGAGCTTCCTGCAGATTTTGGGGTTAGTCCCACTTTTAACATTGCAGATTTGAAGCCTTATTTGGGTGAGGACGATGAACTTTCGTCGAGGACGACTTCATTTCAAGATGGGGAGGATGATGAGGACATTAATACCATTGTTACACCCACAACCCCTGCTGCTATACACACTGGACCAATTACTAGAGCCCACGCACGCCAATTGAATTATCAGGTACTTTCGTTTCTTGGTAACGATTCTAATGTTCATGAGAATATGATGCTGCCTAAATTGGATACATTTGTTTTGCTTACAAATGAAGGGCCTAGCTTGGACAAGAAACATGAACCTTGGAGCAAGTTCAAGCATGGAGATGATGGCATGTGCAAGGGGAACAAGAACGGAGTTACAAGTGATGATTCCAGGACTTTGAAGCCACCATAATGAGTGCATGAAGCATGGGACGAAATATACAAGATGCCACTTCATAAATTTCGTTCCGAGGCTATTTTAGGTGCTGCGTCACGTTATTATTGGGCCAGGCCCATGTATTTTCGAAGTACTTAAGTATAAGCTGTTTTTAGAGTCTGTATTTGTGGGGAAACAAGAGTTAGGGTTGGTTTCGGACCCCTCCATCAAGGGCCACGAAATTCCCCCTCTCTCCTCCATATATACAGCCCTTAGGGCATCGTTTAGGCTTTGGGTTTTGTTTAGATTAAAAGTTCGCCATAGCTGCAACTTCGCGTACTTCGTTTGTGTCCAACGACCAGACCAAGACGTCACAGAACCCCATCTTGATCAATAAAGCTTTCATCTTATATTCGCAATATCCAGATTGCAATCTCAGTTTCTTGCATGTTCTTCATTTGCTCGCAGGAAACAGACCCTCGTGGTCAGGTTGATCGTGCTCCGGCATGGTCAATAACCCTCGGAAGTTGGTTTAGCGATTGCTAAGGCGCGACGTCTCGCACGTTCATAGTCGGATCGTCAAGGTCGACTCCCACAGAAAACGATAGCCACCATCTCATCGAAACATCGGGATACCTTTGCCTCTATCAGGAGGCTTCTCCAATTACTTAATGCTCTGCCTGATCATCCTCTTAAGAAAAATGAAATACTTGATATCTTTTATAATGGACTAACCGATGCTTCCAGAGATTACCTGGATAGTTGTGTTGGTTCTGTTTTCAGGGAAAGAACACCGGATGAAGCTGAAATTTTATTGAATAATATGTTGACAAATCAAAATAATTGGACACTTCATGAGCCGACTCCTGAGCCTATTCCTAAACCAACTCCGAAGAAAAGAGGTGTTCTATTTCTCAGTCCTGAAGATATGCAAAAGGCAAAGAATTCCATGAAAGAAAAGGGTATTAAAGCTGAAGATGTTAAGAATTTACCTCCTATTGAAGAAATACATGGTCTTAATTTACCGCATGTCGAAGAAATGCATAATTTTAGTCCATCTCCTATTGAAGAAATACATGGTCTTGATAACCCGACACAGGTAGTAAAGGTAAATTCTCTCTATAGATATGGTAAAGCTGAAATCCCATTTACTAAGTTTGCTAGCCCATGCTTAGATGAGTTTGATAAATTTATGGTTAAGCAAGAAGACTTCAATGCTTATTTTGGTAGAAAATTAAAAAGCAGTGTTGATATGCTTGAACACTTGGGTGATTATATGGCTAATGTCAAAGGTGAACATAAACTTATTAGTAAACATGCTTCTATGGTTACCACTCAAGTAGAACAAGTACGTAAAGCTCAAAATGATTTGCTCAATGAATTGAATAGTAAGAATGATTTTGCTATTAGAGTGGCTACTAGAACTGGTAAAATGACTCAGGAACCTTTGTATCCTGAAGGCCACCCTAAGAGAATTGAGAAAGATTCTCAGAGAAATAATATAGATGCACCTAGTCCTTCTAAGAGGAAGAAAAAGAAAAATGATAGGACTTTGCATGCTACTAGTGAGCCTATTACTGAAACACCTGAGAATCCAAATGATATTTCTATTTCTGATGCTAAAACACAATCTGGTAATGAACCTGAAACTAGTGATAATGTTAATGATAACGTTCATGGTGATGCTCAACTTAGCAATGATAATGATATAGAAATTGAACCTGCTGTTGATCTTGATAACCCACAATCAAAGAATCAATGTTATGATAAGAGATACTTTGTTGCTAGGAAACATGGTAAAGAAAGAGAACCATGAGTTCAAAAACCCATGCCTTTTCCTCCCAAACCATCCAAGAAAAAGGATGATGAGGATTTTGAGCGCTTTGCTGAAATGATTAGACCTATTTTTTTGCGTATGCGATTAACTGATATGCTTAAAATGAATCCTTATGATAAGTACATGAAAGAATTTGTTACTAATAAAAGAAAGATACCGGAAGCTGAAATTTCCACCATGCTTGCTAATTATACTTTTAAGGGTGGAATACCAAAGAAACTTGGAGATCCAGGAGTACCCACTATACCATGCTCCATTAAAAGAAACTATGTTAACTGCTTTATGTGATCTTGGAGCCGGTATTAGTGTTATGCCTCTTTCTTTATATCGTAGACTTGATTTGAATAAGTTGACACCTACTGAAATATCTTTGCAAATGGCTGATAAATCAACTGCTATACATGTCGGTATTTGTGAGGATGTGCCTGTTGTGGTTGCAAACGTTACTATTTTAACAAACTTTATTATTCTTGATATTCCCGAGGACAATAGTATGTCTATTATTCTTGGAAGACCCTTTTCGAATACTGCAGGGGCTGTTATTGATTGCAACAAAGGCAATGCCACTTTTCATGTTAATGGTAATGAGCATACGATACACTTTCCGAGGAAACAACCTCAAGTCCACAATATTAATTCTATTCAAAAAATTCCATCAATTATTTTTGGAGGTTTTGAATTTCCTCTTCCTACTGTCAAGAAGAAATATGATATTCTTATTGTTGGGGATGTGCATATCCCCGTTGAGGTAACCTAGTGTTATTTGAAAATTCTTCGGTTCCATGTTATTCGGAATGAGTTTGTTAACAAGACTTGATCAACCTTGTTAATGGATTCCTTTTGATGATCATGAGATGGATGAAGTTAGAAAGCAGAACTCTCTATACCCTCTTTCTACCTTTTGTTATTTATATTAAATAAAGTAAAAATAGTATTTTCTGTCTGTTATCTGAATTATCCGTGCAATATAAAAATACCCCGAAAATAAAAGTTCTCCAAATGCCCTGAAATTTAAATATGATTTTTTCTGGAATATTTGAGAATATTTGTCACTGAGAACATAGCAGGGGGCATCCACCTGGCCACGAGGGTGGAGGGCGCGCCCTAACCCCTGGGCGCGCCCCTGCCTCATGGGCCAATGGTGGACCTCCTCCACTTATTCATGCACCCACACACTCCTTCTTCCTCCCACAAACACCATTATCCAGCTCAAGCATGAGTTCTAGCTCATTTACTGCAATTTTCGATCTCCTTGCTCAAAGCACCTCTCACAAAAATGCTTTGGGGGATTGTTCCTTGGTATGTGACTCCTCCATTGGTCCAATTAGTTTTTGTTCTAGTGCTTTATTCATTGCAAATTTGTGCTGCCTAGGTGACCCTGTTCTTGAGCTTGCATGTCAAATTCATGTGGTTCCAAGTAGTTTTGATGCATGATATAGGCTCTAGGCACTTGTAGGAGTAGTTGCTATAAATTTTGTTGAGTTTGGTTCACTTTTATTTGAAGTTACTAAAAATTTCAGAAATTTTTCAGAGGAAGAAATATGTTTAGGAAAATGTACCAAGGTGGTTCTTCTAGGAAACAAGAACCCAGGCTTGCAATGCGTGATGCTGATGATGAACCACAAAGGGACGCTCCAGTGCGGCCTTATGAATGACCTTCAGAGGACTTAATGGATCGAGCAGGAATTAAGAAAGAATTTAACGCATATTTGCGTAACATTGATCTTGTGAGCTTCGAGGAAACAAAATGCCATCAGTACCACTATCTCACTAGCTCCTTTGTGAGGAGGTTTGAATTTTCATCTTCACGTAATTCTCAAACTGTCCTGTTTGATCTTTATGAAAATTCTTACACTATGGACTTAGAGGACTTTACCACTGCTTGCAAACTTCCACAATGGGGTAGTACTAGTGAACCTCGCAAATCTGAATTTAGATATTTTCTTGCTAGTATAACCGTGGGGGAATCTAGAGATATAGCACAAGATACCATAGGGAGCATTCATTTTCCTGCTATACATTATGTTGCTCTCTTCATAGGTAGGTGCATAAATGGTAAAGATGAAGCATGTCATATGTGTGTCCCTGACCTCAGTATTCTTAGCAATGCTGTGTTAGGAGATAAATCTTATAATTTGGGAGCCATTGTTGCACGTAGGTTGCATCTTAATAGATTTAATGGAGATTTCTTCGATGGAATTTATGCAACCCGCATAGCTAATTTTCTTGGTATAACCATACGTGAGGATGACATTGAGTTGCCTCCTAGTTATTTGGATTATGAGGCTATGGTTTATCATCAGTTTGTTGAGAGGAACGATCAGTTCCTCCAGTACCGACTAATCTTTGACAAATGACGCACCTATCACGTCGCTATCCCTGCTTCTACTTTCTTTGACTTTTAGGCAAAAGGGAGATATTCTATAACCAGAGAGGAGGCGGAAGAGTATAAGAGGAGAGCTGAGATAGCTCACCTCCAAGCTGCAACCCACGATGCGATGACTGTTGCATCACAGTACGACCCCAGTTACAACTTTGGATATCTGCCAGGCCATCCGTGGCATTAGACCAACTTAGGCCAAAAGCCTAAGCTTGGGGGAGTACGTATTTCTCACCGACATTACATTCATGTTCACACACTCATTGCTAGATGTCGGTGCTCATACTTATTCATTGTAATATCCATGCTAGTTTATTTTCTCTTTTTATGCTTTCTTCTTATGTGTTTGATAAACCTTAAGAAAAACAAAAAAAAATTAGTTGTAGCTTTTAGCTAGTTTTAATTTCCATGCTTGTAGTAGTAATTAAAAAGAAAACCCAAAAAGATTGCTTGTTCTTCTTTTGTTTGTTGGGAGCTTTCCCGTGTAAATAGTTTTATTTCTTTTCTTTTCTTTGGGGGTCGATAGGAGAAGACCATAATTAAATTGTTGAAGTGGCTCTTATATGCATTATTGTTGATCTGACAAAAGATCCCATATTGCCTTGTCTTCTCCTGTTTATTGAATGCTTGCAGACTCCAGCTTAGTCCAATGCATGTGCACTATTATTATTATCCACATCGTTCGGTCGTGCAAGGGAAAGGCAATTATGATGATATATGATGGACTGATTGAGATGAGAAAAGCTGGTATGAACTCGACCTCTCTTGTTTTTGTAAATATGATTAGTTAATCGTTCCTGATTCAGCCTATTATGAATAAACATGTTTGCAGTGACAACTAGAGATCATAGTTTCTTATGCCATGCTTAATTAGCTAGGAGCTTATAATGGTTTACCTTGCGTTCCAACATGCTATTAAAATGGTTGTGATGTGGTATGATAGGGTGGTATCCTCTTTTGAATGATTCGAGTGGCTTGACTTGGCACATGTTCACGCATGTAGTTGAAACAAAATCAACATAGCCTCTACAATATTTATGTTCATGGTGCATTATATCCTACTCATGCTTGCATTCGGTGTTGATTAATTTTAATGCATGTTCATGACTGTTGTCGCTCTCTAGCTGGTTGATTCCTAGTCTCTTTCTAGCCTTCACCTGTACTAAACGGGAATACTGCTTGTGCATCCAACTCCATAAACCCCAAAGTTATTCCATATGAGTCCACCATACCTACCTATATACGGTATCTACCTACCGTTCCAAGTAAATTTGTATGTGCCAAACTCTAAATCTTCAAATAAATATCCTGTTTTGTATGCTCGAATACCTCATGTATCAACTAGGGCTGTCCGTATCTCCCATGTTAGGCGGGTTATTATCAAGAGGAGTGGACTCCGCTCTGCACTCACGAGAAAATGGCTGGTCACCGGGATGCCCAGTCCCATGATTTATGCAAACTAAATCAAAATAATTGCAAACAAAACTCCCCCTGGGACTCTTGTTAGTTGGAGGCACTCGTTGTTTCGAGCAAGCCATGGATTGATGCTTGTTGGTGGAGGGGGAGTATAAACTTTACCATTCTATTTGGGAACCGCCTATAATGTGTGTAGCATGGAAGATATCGCCATCTCTTGGTTGTTATGTTGACAATGAAAGTATACCGCTCAAAATATCATTCATCTCTATTTCAAAACCGAGCTCTGGCACCTCTACAAATCCCTTCTTCCCTCTGCGAAGGGCCTATCTATTTACTTTCATCTTGAGTCATCCTCCTCTTATTAAAAAGCACCAGTTGGAGAGCACCACTGTCATTTGCATTCATTACTGTTAGTTTACAATGAGTATGACTTGACTGGATCTCTTTTACCATGAATTACAATGTCTAGTCAGTCCTTGATCTTTAAAGGTGCTCTGCATTTATGTTTTGCGGTCTCACAAAGGGCTAGCGAGATACCATCTTGTTATATCATATCATGATTGTTTTGGGAAAGTGTTGTCATCCGAGATTTATTATTATTCCTCGCTAGTTGATTATGTCATTGATATGAGTAAACATGAGACCTAAGCATTATTGTGAATATGGTTAGTTTATAATCTTTGCTGAAAACTTGAATGCCGGCTTTACATATTTACAACAACAAGAGCAAACAAAGTTTGTAAAAGTTTTTCTTTATCACTTTCAGTTTGCCAACTGAATTGCTTGAGGACAAGCAAAGGTTTAAGCTTGGGGGAGTTGATACGTCTCCGTCGTATCTACTTTTCCAAACACTTTTGCCCTTGTTTTGGACTCTAACTTGCATGATTTGAATGGAACTAACCCGGACTGACATTGTTTTCAGCAAAATTGCCATGGTGTTATTTATGTGCAGAAACAAAAGTTCTCGGAATGACCTGAAACTCCACGAAGCGTATTTTTGGAAATAATAAAAAATACTGGCAAAAGATCAAGACCAGGGGCCCACACCCTAGCCACGAGGGTGGGGGGCGCGCCTGTCCCCCTAGGTCCGTCCCCTACCTCGTGGGCCCCCTGGAGGTCCTACGACCTCAACTCCAACTCTATATATTCACTTTCGGGGAGAAAAAATCAAGGAGAAGGATTCATTGCGTTTTATGATACGGAGCCACCGCCAAGCCCTAAAACCTCTCGGGAGGGCTGATCTGGAGTCCGTTCGGGGATCCGGAGAGGGGAATTCGTCGCCATCATCATCATCAACCATCCTCCATCACAAATTTCATGATGCTCACCGCCGTGTGTGAGTAATTCCATCATAGGCTTGCTAGACGGTGTTGGGTTGGATGAGATTTATCATGTAATTGAGTTAGTTTTGTTAGGGTTTGATCCCTAGTATCCACTGTGTTCTGAGATTGATGTTGCTATGACTTTGCTACGCTTAATGCTTGTCACTAGGGCCCGAGTGCCATGATTTCAGATCTAAACCTATTATGTTTTCATCAATATATGTGAGTTCTTGATCCTATCTTGCAAGTCTATAGTCACCTACTATGTGTTATGATCCGGCAACCCCGAAGTGACAATAATCGGGACCACTCCCGGTGATGACTGTAGTTTGAGGAGTTCATGTATTCACTATGTGTTAATGCTTTGGTCCGGTACTCTATTAAAAGGATGCCTTAATATCCCTTAGTTTCCGCTAGGACCCCGCTGCCACGAGAGGGTAGGACAAAAGATGTCATGCAAGTTCTTTTCCATAAGCACGTATGACTATATTAGGAATACATGCCTACATTACATTGATGAACTGGAGCTAGTTCTGTGTCACCCTAGGTTATGACTGTTACATAATGAACCGCATCCGGCATAATTCTCTATCACCGATCCATTGCCTACGAGCTTTCCATATATTGTTCTTCGCTTATTTACTTTTCCGTTGCTATTGTTACAATCACTACAAAATACCAAAAACATTGCTTTTGTTATCATTACCTTTTGCTACCATTACCACTACTATCATATTACTTTGCTACTAAATACTTTGCTGCAGATATTAAGTTTCCAAGTGTGGTTGAATTGATAACTCAGCTGCTAATACTTGAGAATATTCTTTGGCCCCCCTTGTGTCGAATCAATAAATTTGGGTTGAATACTCTATCCTCAAAAACTATTGCGATCCCCTATACTTGTGGGCTATGAGTATCGTGATATATCATCCTTGCCATTACATTGATATCCATCATAGCCCAATTTTGCGTATCTTACCCATCGAGACTAGCCTTTGAGTATTGCCGGCAACGTCACTTGTGCACATTAGTGATCATACTTCCCATAGCGTACATACCAAACCATTGGTGCATATCTTGGTATCATCTCTTGTGTCACAAAGTTGTCATCGCATACACAATGGCTCTCTTGGTTCGTGAACCATTGCATGAGAAAAGAGCTCAAAAGAGAAAGAGCCAAACAAGCTTTTAAGCAAAAGGGAAAGATAATCAAAGAACTTTTAAGCAAGAACCATACCATCATACTACATTAAGATTGTCATACTAGATCATCTTGGACCATATCACTAGAACACCATACATAGAGCATACTTGGGAAAGAAGTTGTTGCATTTTTGCTTAGTAGGTTGTGCACAAGTTTTCGTATCTGCCTATTGTGCAATCGTGCTAGTGTCTCTCTAATGTTGTGCAACAAGAGAATTTTCATGGATTCCACATTTTGGCTCATCCTTGGTTGCACAACCCCATTTATCTCTTTGCATGTGTGTTTCCATGTACCATATTTTTCTATTGGTCTACTTGTTGCATTGCAAATTTGCGAATCTTTTCCAACATTGTTGAAGCTCACCCTGCATCAAATTTTGTGCCACCATCCTAACCGAGATCCACCATAAGCTTTTACTTGTGTAGGTGTGAGAAACCGACAAGAATTGGTACCAAATGTGCTATTTCCTTGTTCCACATTTGAGTGATCATTGATCCATCTTCAACATCGGTCAAGGTACATTTGGTATAAGTTCTTCTCTTTCTCCCACTAACATATTTGCTTGGAATGATGGATAGGCCAAGTACTTCTACCAACCCACTCTTCATCGAGGAAGACGACAACATGACCTCCTACGTCACAAAGAGCCACCTCTTTGGTGCACAACGTGCTTTGCATCAAGAGAAACAAGCAATGAGAGAACGCATCGATAGCCTCACCGCCGACTTGCGACTCTCTGAGCAACGTATAAGAGCATATTTCGACAACAAGCTCAACGACCACATGCAAGAGAATGAGGCAAGAATGGATGAGTGTCGGTGTCAAAACCATCGGATCTCGGGTAGGGGGTCCCGAACTGTGCGTCTAGGCCGGATGGTAACAGGAGGCAAGGGACACGAAGTTTTACCCAGGTTCGGGCCCTCTCGATGGAGGTAAAACCCTACGTCCTGCTTGATTAATATTGATGGTATGGGTATTACAAGAGTAGATCTACCACAAGATCAGGGAGGCTAAACCCTAGAAGCTAGCCTATGGTATGATCGTTGATGTGTATGTTGTCCTACGGACTAAAACCCTCCGGTTTATATAGACACCGGATAGGGTTAGGGTTACATAGAGTCGGTTACAATGGTAGGAGATCTGAATATCCGTATCGCCAAGCTTAGATTCCACGACAAAGAAAGTCCCTTCTAGACACGGGACGAATTCTTCAATCTTGTATCTTCATAGTCCTGGAGTCCGGCTGAAGGTATAGTCCGGCCATCCGGACACCCCCTAATCCAGGACTCCCTCAGTAGCCCCTGAACCAGGCTTCAATGACGACGAGTCCGCGCACAAATTGTCTTCGACATTGCAAGGCGGGTTCCTCCTCCAAGTACTTCATAGAAGATTTTGAACACAAAGGTAGTGTCTGGCTCTGCAAAATAAGTTTTTCCACATATTGCCATAGAGAGAATAATAGTTACACAAATCAAATCTGCTGACGTATTCCGTAGTGTGACATCACACCACGGCCAAGCTTTTATTCGAACCGTTTTACTATCTCATCTCAGCGCGTTATGCGAGGCGATTTCCTTGGCACGTCTTGTTAAAGCAGAGATCGTGTCCCCTTATTCCGGGATTCTCATCAATACGGACGTGGGTAACCCAACCGCGCCTTTGATTACAGTGCTTGGGAGATAAGCGAGTTTCATCAGGCTGGTGGGGACATGTAGTTGCGTCCACCCATATAAGGGGATAAGGATCCACCTTGTCACCTACGCCTTCTTCCTCCTTCGCCTATCTATTCTCGCACACTCGAGCTTCAGCACCCAAGTCCGCACTCCTCATCTCAACCTTCTCCAGCCATGTCCGGAGCGGGAGGCAAGTGGATGGTCTCCTCCGTCACGGAGGGACACATCTAAAAGCTGACGAAGGTCGGATATCTGGCTAGCGACATCGCGCACCGGCTTCCCGAAATGGGGCAGCTCATCCCCACTCCCAGGACCCATGAGAGGGTGGTATTCCTCCCCCATTTCCTCCGCGGACTGGGCTTCCCTCTGCATCCATTTGTCCAGGGGCTCATGTTCTACTACGGCCTGGATTTCCATGATCTGGCCCCGAATTTTGTCCTCAACATCTCGGCGTTTATCGTTGTGTGCGAGGCTTTCCTCCGCATCCGCCCCCATTTCGGCCTATGGCTTAAGACTTTCAACGTCAAGCCGAAGGTGGTGCGCGGCAGCCAGGCGGAGTGCGGCGGGGACATGGTTGGCAAGATGGCCAACGTCCTATGGCTCGAGGGCTCCTTTGTAGAGACCCTGAAGGGGTGGCAATCGGGGTGGTTTTACATCACCGAGCCGCGCGATGCCGAATGGGTCGCACCCCCTGAGTTCCAGTCCGGACCCCCAACGCGGCTCACGTCCTGGAAAGAGACGGGCCTGTCGTGGGGTAAAAAAGGAGAGCTGACCGGACTCCAAACATGCATCAAAACCATGGTGGACAGGAAGCTTAAACTTGTCAACGTAGTCCAGGTTATGCTCATCCGCTTGATCCTCCCGTGTCAACAACGGGCTTTCAACCTGTGGGAGTTCAACCCGGCATGGCACCAAACTCTGAGCAGGCTCTTCGACATGATTACAAAGATGTCTGGAAGGTGCTTTTCAAGGGCGTCGTGGCTCCCGCATCCGCTACTGAGGATCGCGGATTCAGTGCACAGCGTCACGCTCTTGCGGTAAGCTATCTTTTTCCTTTTACAGGGTATCAGTGTTTCATTGTTTGACTCCATGCGGGATCTAAGCTCCCTTTCCTTTGACAGGATTGGCAGGTGATGTCCGGACAGATCAACTATCTGGCTCCTTTGCCCGAAGGCCCAGCGGACGCTCAACTGGCGAAGCTGCTGGTTCCGGCACCCTATGTGGTGCCAGAGAAGAAGGCCAAGAAGAAGGCCACGGGGACTGGAAAGAGTGCCCGGCGCCCGGAGGTGTCGGATTCATCATCCGACGAATCCAAGATGCACTCCTCCCACGAAGATGAGGAGGAGGAAGAAGAGACCCCTCCCCCTCCAGCGGGGGAAGGGAAGAACAGGAAGGCCGCCCCAACTGGGGAGGCCGAGGGGTCCAAGAGAGCGAGAACCCCTCCTCCGGACTACTCCACCAATGCCGACGACGGCGAAGAAGAGTGGCCGCCCAGGGCCAAGCCCCTGGCGAAATCGTAAGTATCCGGATACCGGAGTGATTTCACAGCTTTCCCTTATGTCGAATATGTTTGCGCGGCCCACCCAAAGACCGGCTCGACGCGTCGTCGAGCGGCTCACTGGACTCGTCGGACGTGAACTCGCTGCCGACGGCTTCCTCCCCCGCCCTACGGACGACACCGAAGTGTTGTCCCAACAGGGTCCAATCCAGGAGGAGGTGGTCCTGGAGGCACCGCAAGGTGACCTCCCGGACTCCAGGAGTAAAGGGGACGAAACCCCCTAGGGCTCCAAGTCCGGCCCTAGGCTGGACACTGCTCCGGAACCTTCAAAGGTTCCAGAGTCTGGCGGGGAATCTCCTTCCAAGAGGAGCAGACCCGCCGTGCCGATGACCTCCGTCCAACCGGAGGCACCGGACAATATGTTGGAGGCGCTCCAAGGCGCCTCCATCGACGAGGGGCACCACACTATTATGAGTGCGATGATCCAGAAGGTTCAGTCCGCCAAGAGCGGACTGACTGAAGCTTGTACAAGCCTTTTAACAGGCTTTGAGGTAAGTAAAGAATGTGTAAATAACATTACCGCATAGACAGTAGCCCCTGATGCTCTATTTGGCGTTCGGAAAGAAAAGCCGAATAGAGGATCAAATAAAAATCATAGGAGTCTAAAAAGAGTCAATATGCGTGTGCAGGCTTCCCTGCTGGCATCCGCCGCACTGACTGCGGAAGTGGACGTGCTAAAGCAGAACCTCGAGTGGTCCAAGCAAGAGCTCGGACGTGCCAAGAAGCAGCTCGAGGACAATGAAGGTAAGAAATACCTTGTTTAAATTAAATATATGTATATATAAAAAGGTGCAATTGCAAAAAATGACAGGATTATCATGGCTATTGTAGGGGCCATGTCTGAGGTGGCGACCCTGAAGCAAGCGCTGCTCGAGGCCCAGAATAGGTCGGCCGCGGAGTGTGTTGAGCGAGAAAAGTATGAGGCCGAGGTTGGCAAGGTGCGGCAAGAGCTCCAGGCTCTCATGGAAAAACATGAGAGTTTGGAGCGTGACTCAAGGACGCGAGCGTCCGAGCTCGCGGCGGCTACTGAAAGTGCCAAGTTTGCCAAGGCCGAATCCCAGAAGACCCTCCAGGAGTTGGATGAGGTGAAGAAGATAGCAGCGGGTAAGGCATTCTTTATGCAAAGTAAACAGATAAGCGTGAGTTACTTGTTACTTACCCGAATTCGGAGTTCTCCAGGCGTGTTCGCAGACCTTCCCCGGAGTGTATCTGATGCCGCCGCATTCTATCGAGCCGAGGAGGGTAGCTCGACGGAGAAGGTGTTCTGGTCTTAGTACGCTGAGGCCGGACACCCCATTCCCCTGAGCGACCAGTTGAAGCAACTGGTCGAGCTCCACAAGGTGGCCGAACATGCGATGAAGGGCCTCATAGTTCGGCTGTGTCCTGGAGTGGCTCAGCCTGGGAGGTATTTCGGGCTGGTGCGGTGGCTGGTGGAGGCCTGTCCAAGGCTCGAAGTCATCAAGCGCTCTGTCTGCATTGAAGGTGCCCGTAGGGCCCTTGCCCATGCGAAGGTGCACTGGGGCAAGCTGGATGCTGAAAAGCTTGTGAAGGACGGGCCACCGCCGGGGAAAGAGCATCGTAAGCCCGAAAATTATTATAAGGATGTTCTGAAGGGTGCCCGCCTTGTGGCGGAGGAATGTTCTATGGATGTAATTTTTGAGTAAAACTCGCTCGTTTTGTCCTGTGCGCTGAAAACTTGTTCATATGCGCTTAAGCAATGCTGTTTGAATTTAAAATATTACCTTCTGTGCGGCTGTTTATAAATACTGAGAGATGGCGAGTCATCGGCTTCTGCCCCCTTGCCGCTAGTGCTGGGGTGTTCGGGGATAAACCTGGGCGCTCTTTTTCCCATATTTTGGTCCCTCGAGGGAGGCGCTCAGCCCGACGAACGAGGAAATCGGACTATAATGCGTGAACACTCTCACTTAGCCATAGAATTCTATAATTTTAAATTTCAGCGAAGCCCCTTGTATTCGGAAGACCGAGTTCGGGGCGCTATCCACGCCTTGGCCGGACAGAGCCGGCTCCTCGCCCTAAGTGGCATAAGTCTTTAGGGACTCGAAAAAACCTCTCGAACAGCGACCAGCTCTCGCCTCATCATGACGGCCAGTTTTAGCTTTCTCCACTGAGGTGCTCGACCCAGCTCAACCGGGGCACAATCGCAGTGGTTCTCCTAGTGCTACCTTAGCCGATATAGCGGAACGTAAGGCACCAAAACATAGGAGCCGGGCAAACCCAACTATTGACCCAAGATATGATTCGGAGCCGAGGAATATAATGCTATAAGTTCGGGGTGTCGTAATTGTTAAAGTGTTCGGACTTCTCACACCATGTTGAGGGGTACGGAAGCCCCTGGCGTATTTTGGCCATACCAAAGTGTACGGGTGCAACATGTCGTTAAGGAACATATATAAATATATAAAAAAAGAGTAATGCAAAAATAGACAAAAGCTATGCATTGTTTATTAAAAAGAGCTGCGATCAAAGCAGAACGATACAAATAATGCGATAAGCAAAATGTTGGACTATGTAACATGTCCACTCCAGGGGCAAGCTGCGGAATAATGTGCGAAACAAGTATACTGCTCGTGATAGAGACCACCTGGGAGTTCCGTAATGCGGCGTGGCTTGGCTGCTTCCCTGGTTCTTGCATCGTTTGTGCGGAAACTGAACTGCCGAACAGGCCTTCCGAAGAGTGGAGTCCTGAAAGTAAGAGAAAATTTTAAAAAAATGGCAGCCCCTGGTGCGGTTTAAGCCGTGTTTCGGGCGTGCCATGGTGGTGCCCCTCCCCCTGTGCCCATGGTATCTCTAGAGCGTAGTTATGTACGTGAAGTACTGGCGTCGCCTTTTTGCGAGGGTTGGGGTTGGGGCCGCATTGCTACGCCTGCTCAGATCGTGCCAGGCGGCCTTGTTGTAGGTTACTCCGGGCGCACTTGACGGTGTCCGGTCGTTTAGTGGCCGGACTGGAGAACTGCCTAAAGAGGCTGCTTTGAACTTCCGCCGCAAGGGCCGCCGTGTACTCCTCCGTTCGGAGGGAGCGTTCGGTGTTTCCCTTGATCGTAATTACTCCTCGAGGGCCTGGCATCTTGAGCTTAAGGTATGCGTAAGGCGGTACCGCATTGAACTTAGCGAATGTGGTTCGCCCGAGCAGTGCGTGATAACCACTGCGAAACGGGACTATGTCGAAGATTAACTCCTCGCTTCGGAAATTATCCGGAGATCCGAAGACCACTTCAAGTGTGACTGAGCCTGTACAGTTGGCCTCTACACCTGGTATTACGCCTTTAAAGGTCATTTTGGTGGGCTTAATCCTCGAGGGATCTATGCCCATTTTCCGCACTGTATCCTGGTAAAGCAGGTTCAGGCTGCTACCGCCGTCCATAAGGACTCTAGTGAGATGAAATCCGTCAATAATTGGGTCTAGAACCAATGCGGCGAAGCCGCCGTGACGGGTGCTAGTGGGGTGGTCCCTTCGATCAAAGGTGATCGGGCAGGAGGACCATGGGTTAAACTTTGGGGCGACTGGCTCTATCGCGTATATGTCCCTTAATGCGCACTTCCGCTCCCTCTTGGGGATGTGGGTTGCGTATATCATGTTCACCGTCCACACTTGTGGGGGAAAACCCTTCTGTCCCCTGTTGTTTGACGGCCGGGGCTCCTCGTCGTCATCGCTATGCAGCCCCTTGTCTTCGTTTTCGGCGTTTAGCTTGCTTGCCTGCTTGAACACCCAACAATCCTTGTTGGTGTGATTGGCCGGCTTTTCGGGGGTGCCATGTATCTGGCATAAGCGGTCGAGTATTTGGTCCAAACTGGACGGGCCCCTAGGGTTCCTTTTGAATGGCTTCTTCCGCTGACCGGATTTAGAGCCTCTGAATCTGGCATTAACTGTCGTATCCTCAGCATTGTCGCCGTTAATGCGGCGCTTCTGCTTGGTTCGACGCGACCTGCCACCACTGTCCCTGGTGTCCGAATTACCAGAGTTTTTGGTTATATTGTTGCTACGAGCAAGCCAGCTTTCTTCTCCCACGCAAAAGCGGGTCATGAGTGTCGTGAGTGCTGCCATAGATTTCGGCTTTTCCTGTCCAAGGTGCCGGGCTAGCCACTCGTCGCGGATATTGTGCTTGAAGGCTGCTAGGGCCTCAGCGTCCGGACAGTCGACTATTTGATTTTTCTTTGTTAAGAACCGTGTCCAGAATTGCCTGGCCGATTCATCTGGCTGCTGAATTACGTGGCTTAGGTCATTGGCGTCTAGGGATCGCACATAAGTGCCCTGGAAATTGTCGAGGAATGCGGCTTCCATGTCCTCCCAACAACTGATTGATCCTATTGGCAAGCTGTTAAGCCAATGCCGAGATGGTCCTTTAAGCTTGAGTGGGAGGTATTTGATGGCGTGGAAATCGTCACCGCGGGCCATATGGATATGAAGGAGATAATCCTCAATCCATACCGCAGGATCTGTTGTGCCATCATATGATTCGATGTTTACGGGTTTGAAACCCTCGGGGATTTGATGATCCATTATTTCGTCTATGAAGCAGAGTGGGTGTGCGGCGCCTCTGTACTGGGCTATATCCTGACGTAGCTCCTGTGAGCCTTGTCTACTGTGTTCAGCCCTGCCGAATTTGTGGCCAGCGTGACGGATGCCATCTCGAGCCGTGGGGCGCCCACGCGATCCGTAGATCGATCTTGTTTGTTTAGCCTTGTCCTCCAACATATCTCGTAAGTCCGGCGCATAGTCCCATGCCTTGGTACAGGGTGCGGCTTGAGTGGAGGGCCGAGAGGCCTCTTTGTCGCGGCCACGAGGTGGCCGGTCGGCCGCATCGAGTGCTTCCTCCTCTAGTTGGGGTAGCAACCTGCGCTTTGGGTAGTTCTTGGAGGGGCGTTCGAGTTTATGCTCTTCGGCCGCAAGGACTTCAGTCCATCTGTCAACTAGCAAATCTTGATCAGCTCTGAGATGTTGCTGTTTTTTCTTGAGGCTTCTTGCCGTGGCCATAAGCCTGCGTTGAAAACGCTCTTGCTCGATGGGATCCTTTGGCATGACGAATTCGTCGTCGTCGAGGCTTGCCTCGTCTTCGGAGGGAGGCATATAATTATCGTCCTCGACCTCTCTATCTGCCGCTCTCTCATGGGGGCTGGTTTCTCCATCCTCCTGTGCTAAATCTTGCTGGAGGGGGTTTTCTTCGGCGCTTTCCAGAGTGTTATTATCTCCCGTGCTGGAATCACCGTGTTTGTTTTGGCGGGATTTTGAGCGGCGCCGCTGACGTAGGCGTTTAGGCTGTTTCTTGGAGGGGTCATCCTCCGCTATTCCATCTCCATCTCCCTCTTTTGGGGTGTCCACCATGTATATGTCATACGATGAGGTGGCCTTCCAGGGCCTAGTAGGCACTGGTTCTTCATTATCTCCTTCATCGGCATTCATACCGTCAATGTCTTCGTAGTCGAAGTTGAGCATGTCGGTTAAGTCGTTGACAGTGGCTACAAAGTGGGTGGTGGGTGGGCTTTGAATTTATTCATCGATCGAATCCCAACCTCGCTGGCCGCAGTCCGGCCAGGGCTCTCCTGATAAAGAAAGAGACTTCTGTGACTTCAGAATATCGCCAAAAGGCGAGTGCTGAAAGATGTCCGTGGCAGTGAACTCCATGATCGGCGCCCAATCGGATTCGACAGGCCGGGGCGCGGAGGGTTCGGAGTCCGGAAAAGAGTCTGGCTCCTTGGAGTCATGAGTCTCGCGGAGTGCGGGGCTGGTGTTCGGCTCAATCGCCGTTGGGATCGCAGCCCCCGAGGTGGCGTCCCACCGCCCATCCTCGATCGGCGCAGTTGGCTCCGAATTAGGGACCGGAGCCGATGCGGGTGCGGCCTCCAAGGCACTGTTCGGCGGTAGAGCTAGATCATGCTCATTGGGACAGTGCGGCGCGCTCGGCAGTGGCTCGAATCCGTTGAAGATCAAGTCCCCGCGGATGTCAGCCGTGTAGTTAAAACTTCCGAATCTTACCTGACGGCCAGGCGCGTAGCTTTCGATCTGCTCCAGATGGCCAAGCAAATTGGCCCGCAGTGCGAAGCTGCCGAAGACGACGATCTGTCCGGGGAGGAAGGTCTCATGCTGGACTGCATCGCTGTTGAAGATCGTAGGAGCCATCGGGCCTGATGACGACGGCACTGAGGAACTCTCAATGAAAGCACCAATGTCGGTGTCAAAACCGGCGGATCTCGGGTAGGGGGTCCCAAACTATGCGTCTAGGCCGGATGGTAACAGGAGGCAAGGGACACGAAGTTTTACGCAGGTTCGGGCCCTCTCGATGGAGGTAAAACCCTACATCTTGCTTGATTAATATTGATGGTATGGGTATTACAAGAGTAGATCTACCACGAGATCAGGGAGGCTAAACCCTAGAAGCTAGCCTATGGTATGATCGTTGATGTGTATGTTGTCCTATGGACTAAAACCCTCCAGTTTATATAGACATGGGATAGGGTTAGGGTACATAGAGTCGGTTATAATGGTAGGAGATCTGAATATCCATATCGCCAAGCTTGCCTTCCACGACAAGGAAAGTCCCTTCCGGACACGGGACGAAGTCTTCAATCTTGTATCTTCATAGTCCTGGAGTCCGGCTGAAGGTATAGTCCGGCCATCCGGACACCCCCTAATCTAGGACTCCCTCAATGAGATTCATGCTTTGCTGCTCAACCGCTCTTCTTCCACTTTGTCCTCCTAAAGACGGAGCCGCTCAAGTCGACACTTCGACTATACCATCTCCAACTCAAGTACACCGACATCGAATACTCTTCGACGTGCTGCGTGCCAAGATCGTCAAGCAAACCGCAACCCTCTACACAACAACAACTCTCAAGAACAACGACATCGTCAAAACCAAGCTGCGTTCGCGCAAGCACGAGAACGCAACGCCAATGCCATCAAGAAGAGGAAGAACGAGAGAGACAACATCAAGATGCACAAGATGCTGAGGAACAACGTCAAGAACAACAATTGCGAGAAGCTCAAGCACTTGAGGCGCAACAAGCCCTTCGAGATTCAAGTTGAGTCATAGCCATGCGCAACCGGCAAAATCGTGAGCATCAAGAAGTGCTTCGCGAAGAAGTTCAAGAGAGGAACTATCAAACTCAAGTGCATCGTCAAGTTCCACGACCTCCTTGTCAAGAACCCCAAGTTCACCAAGAACAAGGAGACAATGGAAATCCTCCATGACAAGAGCAAGTTGAGAGAGATGATCCTCCTCATCAAGGACGTCATCATTCCCGACCCCAACACAATGAAGAGCAAAGATACGGCAAGCTTAAGTTCACCATGCCCAAGTTCAATGGAAGCAATGATCCCGAAGAGTACCTATCATGGGCATTGAAGGTTGACAAAATCTTCTGCTTGCACAACTATGAGGAAGAGAAGAAGATCGCTATGGCATCCCTTAGTTCCAAGACTACATCCTCATTTGGTGGGAACAAGTCATTGAGCGCCGAGCGGCAAGAGGTGAACCACCCATCACTACTTGGGCGCAAATGGCGGATGTCATGAGAGCACGCTTCATGCCAACTTACTACAATCATGACCTCTTCAAGAAAATCCAACTACTCAAGCAAGGAACCAAGAGCATTGAAGAATACTACAAGGAAATGGAGATTGCCATGATAAGAGCTAATGTCACGGAAGATGATGAGCAAACCATGGCACGTTTCTTGTGGACTCAATCATCCTATCAAGAAGATTGCCGACTTCCAACCATACTCGAACCTCATCGAGTTAGTGCATCAAGCTACCAAAGCGGAACGTCAAGTGCAAGATGACTTCAAGTATGCCAAGTTCTCATCCAAGTTGTATGGCTTCTCCAACGCCCAAGCTTCAACGACTCCAACACCTTCTACCTCTACCAAGCCATCTATGAGCAACGCCGACAAGTCAAGTTACAAAAAAACTTCGACAACCTCAAGCCATCCTCATACTACAAGCAACTTGAAGCCGAGAGCTTCATCATCCTCTATCCCAACCAATGAGACTGTCAAGACAAGTTCCTTCAAATGCTTTACATGCGACGGCCGAGGCCACAAGTATTTCGAGTGTACAAACAAGAGCACCATGATCCTCAACGACAACGGTACTTATGACTCCATGAGTGAAGGACAAATGGAAGCCCTTGAGCAAGTGGCCATGCACCGACAAGTGAATGAAGATGAAGAGGAACAAGTCTTTTGTGACGAAGATTCAAGCCCCGATCTAGTTGTCTCCAAGGTCTTGACTCTTCAACATCAACAAGAAGAAGACCAAAGATGCCATATCTTTCATACCAAGGCCGCCATCAATGGAAGGTCCGTCAAGGTCATCATCGATGGAGGGAGTTGCCATAACTTAGCAAGTGAAGAACTATGCTCCAAGCTCCAATTGGTCAAGATGAAGCACCCACATCCCTACAAAGTTCAATGTCTTAGCGATTTCGGCACTATCCAAGTCGAGCATAGAGTGCAAGTCTCCTTCAAAATCGGAGCTTACGAAGACCCTTTGGAGTGTGATGTCGTTCCAATGACCGTTTGCCACCTGCTTGTTGGGCAACCATGTCAATTTGATTGAGGTGTCATCCACAACGGCCGTACGAATCACTATATCTTTAAGATGAAAGGAAAGTAGTACGTACTTCGCCCTATGTCTCCAAGCCAAGTGATCACCGACAAGCAAGCCACCCATCGTGGAGAGGATAGTGAGAAAGCGCACCACCAAAAAGAGAGTGAGCGCCACAAGCCCAAATTGAGTGCCTCAATGATGAGCGACAAGAAGAACTTAGTTCTATTTGCAACCAAAAGTGAGATAAGAGAAGTGTGTGAGAACCCATCTAGTGTAATGCACTATGTCCTTTTGTGCAAGGACGAGGCACCAAAAGCTAAAACCTCTCACAATCTACCTTTAGTGTTGTCTTCTCTTTTACAGGAATTCCAATATGTTTTCCCTGATGAGCTACCTCCGGGTCTACCTACTCTATGAGGCATCCAGCACCGAATCAACCTCATCCCCGGAGCTCCTCTTCCTAACAAGGCTCCCTACCACATCAACCTCGAGGAAACAAAGGAGATCCAATGGCAAGTACAATAACTCATCAACAATGGCCATGTTCGAGAAAGTTTGAGCCCTTGTGCCATCCCGGTAATCCTGGTTCCCAAGAAAGATGGTACATTTTGCATGTGTTCCGATTGCCGTCCTATCGATGCTATTAACATGCGTTATCATTACCCTATTCCACGCCTAGATGATATGCTTGATGAGCTTAGTGGAGCCACAATTTTCTCTAAGATTGATCTTAAGAGTGGTACCATCAAATACGCATCCAAGAATGTGATGAATGGAAAACGACATTTAAGACCAAATTTGGCTTATATGAATGGCTTGTTATGCCAATGGGTTTATCCAAAGCACCCGGTACTTTCATGCGACTCATGCATTTTGTTTGCGACCTTATATTGGTGTGTTTGTTGTGGTCTACTTTGATGATATTCTTGTGTTTAGCAAATCTCTCAAAGATCATGTCACACACCTTAGGACCATGCTACAAACTATTAGAAAAGAGCACCTTTTTGCTAATATAGACAAATTCTTTTCGGTGTTGACAAGCTTGTTTTCTTGGGTTTTGTTGTGTCTTCTAAGGGTGTTCATGTTGATGAATCTAAGATAAACGCCATTAAAAATTAGCCTCAACCAACCAAGTTGCAACAAGTGCATAGTTTCCTTGGTTTAGCCGGTTTCTACCATTGATTTGTGAAGGATTTTCGCACCATTGCTTCACCTTTGCATGCTTTGAGTAAGAAGAATGCACCCTTTGTTTGGGGACCCTCCCAAGATACCGCATTCAATGAGCTTAAGAATTTGCTTACTCATGCTCCCGTGCTTGCATTACCAAAGTTTGACAAACCTTTTGAGATTCATGGGGATGCTAGTGGTAATGGCATAGGAGGTGTGTTAACGCAAGAGAAGCGCCCCATAGCTTACTTTAGTGAGAAACTTTCTGGAGCGCAACTCACCTATCTATGACAAAGAACTATATGCTTTAGTGTGAGTTTTGCATGAATGGGAACATTATCTTCACCCTCATGAATTTTTCATTCATACCGATCATGAAATGGTTAAATACCTTAAGGGTCAAACTAAGTTGAACAAGCGTCATGCTAAGTGGAGTGAATTCATTCAGTCATTTCCTTTTATCATCAAGTACATTAAAGGTAAGGAAAATGTTGTGGCATACACTCTTTCCCGCATATGCATTCTTGTTACTCAACTTGAATTGGATGTCATTGGCTTTGAGCACATAAAAAACTTGTATGTGCATGATCCTACTTTTTCTATTCCATATGCGAAATGTTTGACGCATACATGTTGATAACGTTATTATATCAAAGATGGTTATCTTATGAGAGCTAACAAAGTATGCATCCCCGAGTCTTCTCCGTTTGTTGCTTTTGCAAGAATCTCGTGGAGGAGGACTAATGGGACACTTTGGACATGACAAGACATTTACCACGCTCTCCAAGAACTATTATTGGCCCAAGATGTTCCGCAACGTCAACCGCTTCACCACCGATGTTCGGTATGTCACAAAGCTAAGTCTAAAGCTCAATCTCATGGTCTATATACACCCTCTCCAATCCCATATCACCCATGGGAAGATATTAGCATGGATTTTGTGCTTGGTTTGCCTAGGACTAGAAATGGAAAGGATTCCATGTTTGTTGTTGTGGACCGATTCTCCAAAATGGCTCATTTTATTCCTTGCAACAAGACAGACGATGCTTCACATGTTGCTAATCTCTTTTGTAAGGAAATATTACGCCTACATGGAGTACCAAAGACAATTTTCTCGGACCGCGACGTCAGTTCTTGAGTTACTTTTGGAAGACCTTATGCGCCAAGCTCGGAATCAAGCTACTATTCTCCATGGCATACCATCCACAAACCGACGGCCAAATGGAGGTGACAAACCGAACGCTCTCCACTCTACTATGCGTGTTGATCAAGAGGAACATCAAGGAGTGGAAGGAGTGCCTACCGATCGCCGAGTACGCCTACAACCGTGCAAGACATCCAACTACCGGCAAGTCCCCCTTCGAAGTCGTCTACGGATTCAACCCATTGTCCCCATTGGCCATTCTTCCTCTACCACTACAAGAGCACATCAATATGGATGCGAGTGCCTGAGTGAACTATCTCAAGAAGATACATGAAGACACAAGGCACACCATCGAGCCCCAAGTACAACGACTCGCGACCAAGCTCAACATCAACAAGCACCCCATGGTATTCAACATTGGAGATCTTGTGTGGCTACACCTTCGCAAGGACCGATTCCCCAACGAACGCAAGTCCAAACTCCTACCATGAGCGGATGGACCCTTCAAGGTGCTTGCACGCTACAACAACAATACTTACAAGATCGACCTCCCGTGTGATAAGTACAACATGCGCGACATCTTCAACGTCAAGGATCTCTCGCCCTACCATGGTGATGAAGAATTCGATTCGAGGTTGGATCTTTCCCAAGGGGGCGGGGGAGATGATGCGGAGGATCCCAAGATCATCCCCATGGACCTACCTACGTCTCCTACGACACCACTTGGACCAATGATAAGAGCATGAGCAAAGGCTATCGAGGATAAGGTGAACTCGCTCCTGTCTGAACTACCACTTTCTATACACGAGACATGGCTACTACCTTAAGCGGAAACACTATGTGTGATCAGGTACTTGGAGCAGAGTCACGGAGCAGCTACATCCAGCGGACAAGACATCGAGGACACCAAGTGCCAAGGTCAAGAAGAAGGGCTACCTATGAAGCTACAACCACCACGACCGGTTGGGACCGGAGGTCCGACACCTGAAGCCGCAGCTGAGCTACAGCGAGCGGACGTCCGGCCCGGACCGGATGACCGGCAACACCATACCCGAGTCAACCCAGCGGATGTCCGACGCCACCGGATGACCGGCCACCTCCGGAAATCTGGTGCCACCTCAACCAAGCCAGAACTAGCGTAAGTCCGGAAGGTACCGGACGTCCGGACGCCCATGAGCCCCCGGACGATCATCACCCACCGGACTTCCAGTACCTGTGTGCGCATAGTTCCGGGCCCGAGGCCCATGTACCCCTTCACTTCACCCCCATTTGCACTGGGACTATAAATAGACCCTCCCCTCCTCCTAGTTAGGGTTAGCGTTGTGATAGCTCATTTGTGAGATAAAGCCTCGCTCATCCATATGGATCTACTCCTTGAGAGATACTGTGGCCCTTCTTCAAAGAAGATCCACGTTGGATTTAAGAACCCCTTTAGGGTGGCCCCATCAAGACCTCCTTTCAGAGAAGAACCGGTTACCCTTTGTGTCATCCCTTGTTGACTTTGGATCATGTATCTCCCTTTGTGTTTCGAGAATCTAGCACATGTGTGACCGGTTCTAGTTGGTTTGAGTGTTTCTTTTGTGTTCCCGTTTGTGTTTTCCCCTCGTGTTCTTCGCAGGATCCGCTCCTTTCGTGAAAGATCGACCGTAGGTTCCACCCTACATCACATAGTGCGATGCTGTTATGAACTGCACTAGTGCCGGGCGGCCAAGAATCCCATTGTATGGCAACAATATCTAAACGGCATCGAAGACGATCTTTTCCGTTCTGTAGTTGAGCTCACTACCAAATTTCACCGGCAAGGTGATCTTGCCCTTCGGCTGACTTCTTCCTGGATTGATCCCTTCGAACATTGCAGTCTTTTTTAGATCTTCGTCAGAAATCTGTAGCCTCTTGATCACATCAGGCGAGATCAAGTTGAGACCGGCCCCACCATCAACCAACATTTTTGTCACCTTAAGCTTGCGGATTGTTGGTGAAACCAACAACAACAAGCACCCGGCCGTAGTTGTGCGTTCACGGTGGTTCATAGTGTAAAAAATGATGGGCTTGTTGCACCATCTGAACGGCTTCTGTGCATCAACTGCTGGCTCCGCTGGACTAACCTCACGCGCCCACTGATTGAGTTGGCGGTGAGAGGAGTGCAAAGATGCACCTCCGTCAATGCACATCACTTCAGTAGCTTTTTGGAACTCTTTCTCACTGGACTTGATAAAAGCAAAGGTGTCTTGTCTTTTGATGAGATGGTGATTATCGTTTCGGAGGAGTAGACTTTGACGATCTGACTACGAACTTGCGAGGACATTGCGCCTTAGAAATCGCTAAACCAACTCCGAGAGGTTATTGACCATGGCGGAGCACGATCAACCTTACCACAAAGGTCTATTTCCTGCAAGAAAATGAAGAACACGCAAGAAACTAAGATTGCAATCTGGATATTGCGAATATAAGATGAAAGCTTTATTGAACAAGGTGGGTTCTGTGAAGTCTTGGTCTGGTCGTTGAACACAAACGAAGTACGTGAAGTTGCAGCTATGGCAAACTTTTAATCGAAACAAAACCCAAAGTCTAAACGATGCTCTAAGGGTTGTATATATGGAGGAAAGAGGGGGGAACTTCGTGGCCCTTGGAGGAGGGGTCTGAAACCAAACCTAACTCTTGTTTCCCCACACACACAGACTCTAAAAAATGCCTATGTCGGTGCAACATACACTGGGTCCATCGCCCAGACTGTGCACAAGCACGGGAACAAGATTGAAGCACCATCCCGAGTCAGATTACAAGGACCAAGAGATTCAAAAGACCAGGATTCAGATCAGAAAGACCAAGATCGAGCTAGAGAAGAAGGATATCGACAAGAGAAGGTCCTCCCTTGCCGGGTAGGCGAGCCCGGCAAGGGGTGATGCCACCACTAGAAAAATACAACCAAGACACCCCGACAGGGCCTACCGGGGCTCGCGAAGCCAGAACCACCTCACCAACCACTCCACCTCGACCCACGTCGTTGATCAGTGCGGTGTCAAGCCGCAGGATGATTAAGTGGCATCCATTCACCACATGGCAGCCATTTCCTACAGGAGGAACCGATAGATGACACCCGTCCTGCACATGTCACGAGAACAGGGCGCGGAGCTGGCAAGATAGCCCCGGCAAGCATTGTCGGGCAACCAGTGATGTGACACTAAGCGGTGCATTTAATGCGCCCTATCAGCCTGCAGAGTTATGTATGATAGCACTATTTGCTATCTTATCAGTGCATAGTGACTGTTTTGCCATTGTGGTTACCCCTTGATCTATAAAAGGAGGCCCATGGCGACCCTAGAAAGGGTTAGAAGGTGGGATAACTTACACCTCCATACACGCGTAGTCGCTGCTGCCCCAAGGCAATCCCTGCCGGGCAAGTGTACTATGCTCCACAACCACCTTTTCCACCATCAATCCACCAAAGCAGGCATAGGGTTTTATGCCTCACGGCGGCCCAAACCTGGGTAAATCGCTTGTGTGATCCCTGCCGCACTGTCCCATGCCCCTCTGCTCTTTGTGCAACCCATCGCCCCCCTGGCGAACCAGCAAGGGACCTCCTGGTCCCATAGGTGGCCATGGTTTCCCACGACATCTTTGGCGCGCCAGGTAGGGGGCTCGCTTGTGCGAATCCGAAGGCGTGCACAACGCGTCATCCTCATCACCATCGCCTTATTTCATGACGCCATCGACCATGGCACCCAAGGAGAAGTCCGGTCCTTCGGCCCGTCCATCTACCTCGAAGGCTCCGCTGCCCGTGGCCTCCAATGCGGCAGAGGGTGCGGAGACACGTGAGGACGCGGACGCTGCTGGATAAGTGGCCGAAGTAGGTGGTGTTGTCACCACTTCTCCCACGGCTGACGCAGGAGCAGGAGGCATCGGAGGAGAGTAGCATCAACAACACCCCGACGACTGCGCTCCCAAGGTGCGGGTGAGGGGGCCACTCCATCTGCGCCCCTCTCCCTCGCCAGCGGGCTCAACCACAGCAACAACGCTTGGACCAGGGTGAATTGCCTCCCCCCGGCCGCCCCCACCACGGGTGCGGTCGTTGCACGCGCACCTCCCCCGGGAGGGGCCGACCAAGCCGCTGCGCTCGACGGAGCCGTTGGCCCTCAAGTGCCCTCGCTGCACCACGCCCACGTGGTCACCCCGCAGTGATAGCGGGGGCACAGTATTACCGCCGTTGGCACCATCAGGAGTCGCGCAACGGTACGATCAACTTCATCGACATCCATGCCAAGTACGACCTCAGAGGCCATGGCGCAAGCTTTGCTGCTGTTGAGGTTTCCGCCAGCGGCTGAGTAGATGTACGAATGGCGTCCCACCATCCAGAGTCTGCTCGGTTTCGCCGAAGCTAGGGGCTCGCGGCTAGTTGGCCCGCCACAGCCTACCCAAGCGACAAGAACATCTCATGCCGCCGACCGTACATAAGGGGCCATCTCCACGGTGCAGTCCCCACCACGGCATCCAGCGCGATCCCAACAGAATCAAGATCACGACGATGTCTCGATGGCCTCCTCCGACCCTCCAGTACGTCCAGGCCAACGTCGAGCCTCGGAGGATGGGCGGAGAGGAGACACGCGCGTTGTCGTGAAGCAGTGCCGCGATGACCTCCGCCGGACCGATGGGTATGATTGCCTCAACGTCGACAAGCCCGCGCTCAGTGTTGGCACGTGCCTGCCTTTCGAGGTTGGCTGCCATGCCTTTACACGAGAGTTGCGGCAAGTCTGTTGGCCGTCCATTTGCACGTTCAAGCCAGAGATCCCTGAAAAGTACGACGGGAGGCTGAACCCGGCAGAGTTCCTGAGCATCTACAACATCGCTGTTTAGGCTGCGGGGAGAGATGAGAAGGTGTTTGCCAACTACTTCCCTTTAGCCGTCAAGTCCAATGTGAGGTCTTGGCTGATGCACCTACCGGAGAACTCCATTTCATTGTGGGCCGACCTCTGCCACGAGTTCATTGGCACCTTCATGGTGGTCATCAGGAGCCCGGCAGGCCCAACGATTTGCAGCATCTCCAGCAGAAGGAAGGAGAAACCCTCCGTAAGTATTTACAGAGATTCGACAAAGTTCATAGAAATATCCCAAATATCCATCTGGCAACCACGATAGCTGCCTTCCAGTCCAATGTGCACAACCGACACATTTGTTCCAAGATGAATGTGCAGTTGCCCAAGACTGTGAATGAGCTTTACACGTTAGTGGATAAGTGTGCTCGGATGTAGGAGGGAAGGAGATTACCCGGGGAGGAAGATTGCATCAATGTTGATTCAAAGGATGAGGATGAATCAATTAGTCAGAAAAAGAGCAAGAAGCGCGGTAAGAAGCGAAGAGATAAGGCAGTAATGACCATTGAAGGATCTAGTACGCCTAGTACCGACAAGAAGGCCAAAGCTGATGCCCCCGGTGAGGAAGCTGCCGTGTGCACTGACTGCTGGGAGGCCGCTGCTGCCGAGAAGGTCGGGAAAGGTGATGGGACGTATTTCAAGATTCATCGGACCAAAAGCCACAACCTTCAAGAGTGTTACCAAGTCAAGAAGCTTGTCAAGAAGCCGAAAGCAGAGTATGGGAAGCGTGATAAGGAAAAAGGGTCAGAATGTTGCTGGCGGTAAGGGCCGAGGTGGTGAAGTAAATTGCCCTGGCAAACCCTTTCAGAACCATGGAAAGCCCGCCAGAGGTCGAGAGAAGGAAATATGTGAAGATGAGAGTGATGGAGGGGATGAAGAGGAAACCAGTGAGCAAGAGTTTCAGAAGGCACAGACGCCATGTGCATTGACGGGGGGGGGGGGTGCATCTTTGCACGCTTCTCACCGCCTGCTCAAGCGATGGGCGGGAGAGGTCAATGCCGTGGAGCCAGTGCCAGAGGCCCAGAAGCCACTCAAGTGGTCCCATACGCCCATCATCTTTGACGAGGAGGACTACCCTAGCTATACCACTGCAGTAGGATGTTTGCCGTTGTTGGTCTCTCCAATAATCCGCAACCTCAAGGTCACAAAGATGTTGGTGGATGGCGGGGCCAGGTTGAATCTGATTTCCCCGGCAGTCATCAGCAAACTTCAGATAGGAGAAGAAGAGCTAGAGGTTACCGGCATGTTTCAAGGAGTTAATCCCGGTAGGAGCCATCCTAACGGAAAGATAACGTTGCCGGTAACATTAGGAGGAGAACTGAACTACTGGACTGAGAGGATAGTGTTTGATGTGGTTGATCTCCCCCTGCCGTACAATGGGATTCTGGGACACCCGACCCTGGCTAAGATCATGGCGGCATCTCACTATGCCTACAACACCTTGAAGATACCTGGGCCACTAGGAGTCATCACCATCCCATGGGATGAGAAGGATGCCAATATTTGCGTGGACAAGATGTCCCGGGACGCTGTCCTGGCAGAGGCAGCGGCAGCATCAATTCCCGCCAAGGAAAGTAAAGGAAAGGAAAGAGGTTGTAAGACCTCCGACAAAGAGTCTAGGAAGCATGCCCCCACCGAATGCACGACACCCATTGACGACGTGCTGGAGTGTTCTAACAGCATGAAATCCAAAGTTGCTGCACCCCAAGTGAAGAAGGTCCCAGCAGGGCTGGCTGGCGTTGATGGTACCATTATTATCAGCGCCACCCTCGGTGATAAATAGGATAGCGCGCTCGTTGCCTTCTCGCGGGTGAATATAGATGTGTTTGCCAGGCAACCATCTGATATCCCCGGTGTTCCCAGGGCGGTAATCAAGCACCACCTTGCTGTCTGCCCACATGCCCGACCTGTCAAGCAGAAAGTACAGAAGCAAGATTTGGAGAGGCAGCAGTTCATTGCAAAAGAGATCAAGAAACTTGAGGCAGCGGGTTTGGTCAGAGGAGTACTGCATCCCACATGGTTGGCAAATCAAGTTGTAGTCCATAAGGCTAATGGGAAATGGAGGCTTTGCATAGATTTCACAGATCTCAACAAGGCATGCACAAAAAGACACACTTCCCTTGCCGCACATTGACCTGATTATGTACTCCACTTTCGGTTATGATTTTCTCTCCTTTTCGGACACATACTCTGGGTACCACCAAATCTTCATGTCCAAAGAAGATGAAGAGAATAAGTCATTCATCACCCTATGTGGTACATACTGCTTTGTCTGTATGCCATTCGGATTAAAAGTGCCAAGTCCACTTTTGCAAGGGCAATCCAGATTGGTTTGGAGCCACTGTTGCACAGAAACATAGCAGCCTATATGGATGATATTGTGGTCAAGACCAAGGATAAGGCCACCCTTATTCAGGATTTAGAAGAAACATTTGATAATCTGCGCAAGATCAATCTGAAGCTTAACCCGGAGAAATGTGTATTTGGTGTTCCCTCCAGCAGGATGCTTGGGTTCTTTGTATCCCACCGCAGGATCGAAGCCAACCCCGAAAAGATCAAGGCCATCGAGCAGATTCAAGCGCCAAGGATAGTGAAGGATGTGAGGCACCTGACGGGATGTGTTGCCGTGCTAAGCAGATTAATCTCCAAGTGTGCCAAGAGTTCCCTGCTGTTCTTCAAAGTTTTGAAGAAGGCCGTCCCTATGAAGTGGACCCCGGAAGTAGATACAGCTTTGCAAGAGTTGAAGGCCTACTTGTTCTCTGTGCCTACCTTGGTTGCCCCCAAACCCCAGGAGCTGTTGTTGCTATACTTGGCGGCAACCAACCAAGTGGTCAGTGCGGTTTGGTAGCGCAGAGAGAAGTGGATGAGGCAGGAAGTGAGCAAAAAACGGTAGAGTTAGAGAAGGATCAGGACAACAATGAGCACCACAACGATAGCAACCCCAAGGACGCGGCAAGGAAGAAAGTGGTGCAGCGCCCACTGTACTTTGTCAGCTCCTTGTTACAGGGGGCTAGATTGATGTACTCTGGCATGCAGAAGTTGATCTTTGGTCTCATTATGTGTCACACCCAATATGCGATCCTATCCAAGAGGAACTCGAAGGTCCCACCAAGGATAGAGCCGCCTATTGAAACGCTTTTGCAAGGTGGATATCATCACATCATACCATTACATAACAGTTGGGGATACATACAAAGGGCATACAAATACCACAAGAATACATCAAACATCATACATGAGAACAACATCCGGCCACAGACGAATCACAAACAGAAACTCAAACGACATCCACCCTGCTAGCCCAGGCTGCCGAGCAGGAACCTAACCCAAGATCGATGAAGAAGAAGAACTCCAAAACAAGTAAACGTCGCTCTCACGTCGGATCATCGCCTTACCTGTGCCTGCAACTATTGTTGTAGTAATCTGTGAGCCACGAGGACTCAGCAATCGCATTACCATGGGTATCAAGACTAACAAAGATTAATGGGTAAGGAAGGGTAAAGTGGTGAGTTTGCAGCAGCGACTAAGCATTGTATGGTGGCTAACTCACGAGTAGAAGAGTAAGATGAGAAACTACGCAAATGGTCGCAAACTAGTAACGATCAATAAGTGATCCTGAACTACTTACGTTCAAACATAAGTTACATAACCCCACCGTGTTCTCTTCTCCAACGCACCTGAAAAGAGACATTCACGGTTACGCACGCGGTTGGTGTATTTTTATTTCGGGTCTGGTGCCAAGTTCTCTACAACCGGATATTAAAAATTCCCATCTGCCACATAACTGTGGGCATGACTCTCGAAAGTTTAAACCCTGTAGGGGTGTCCCAACTTAGCCCATGACAAGCTCACGATCTGCGGAGAAAATCCTCCATCTCGGGACCCTTTGACCAGACTCAGAATCCCGGTGCACAAGACATTTCGACAATGGTAAAACAAGTCCAGCAAGACCTCCTGGCGTGCCGACACCCTAATAGTAGCCGCGCGTATCTCGTCTCAGGCCATGTTCGGATGAGCAGTATGTACGGCAATCGAAAACCCTGGGTGAAGGCGTGGGACCGCAAGTGGCTCTGTTTGGGACCAACGCCATCTGCACTGGCCCCCTGTTTATGTGGAATAAAGATTCCTTGGGTTCATGATGCCCTATGAGTTAATTAATTAATTCAGTATTATTGTGTTGGCAAATGTTGAAACCAATGTTGGGCCTTGCTAGAAGAGTTTTATTTAAAGTGAACTATTAAGAGGGGCCCATAAACCCTCATCGTGTTAGGGACGCAAAATCAAGGAACATAACACCGGTACGATGGAAACTAGGGCGGCAAGAGTGGAACAAAACACCAAGCAAAAGGCCGAGCCTTCCACCCTTTACCAAGTATATATGTGCATTAATTAAAAAGGAGATATTGTGATATCCCAAGATATCCATGTTATCCAACATGGAACAACTTGTAACTATCAACGCTATAAGAGGGGCTGAGCAAAGCGGTAACTTAGCCAAACAACGATTTGCTAGATGGTGGAAAAGGTTAGAGGCTATCATGGCATATTGGGGGACTTGATATACTAGTGGTAGGTAGCGCGACATAGCGATAGCATCAAGAGAAGTAGCATAGCAAAGATAGTAGTGAGATTCAAGGTGACGGTCATCTTGCATGAAATCCCACTAGGAAGAAGATCACGTCCATGAAGAAGATGAACGGGCGTTGTCGACGAATCCTCACGATCGCAATGAAACATGAATAGCGCGAAATGGGAAGAGGTGGATCTAGGACGGAGCGGTGCAGCGTGGCTGAGGCGTTTGGATTGGGGGACGGGTGGATCTCGTCCAACATCCCCGGATCCGTCGACGAGGAGCGCATGCTCCGGCAAGTCGGAGGGGGCTGACGAGGGCGGCGCGATGCGGCGAGGAGGAGACGGCGGCGTACAGCGGCGTGTGCGGCGGCGGCGACCTGACGGTGGGGACAGGAGGAGCCGCGGGGGCTCGGGTGCGGGGCGCTTGTGGTTGGCAACGGAGGGCGGTTCGGGCCCCGCGGGCCTGACTTGGGCACCGCGGGTCGGCGCCGAAGTGGGTGCAGGAATGGTGACATGGCGCGATGGGATTGGCTGAGGGGGGCGGCGGCGGACGCGTCTGGCGCCTGGCGGACGTGTCCGGAACGCGGAGGAGGCGGTGGCTAGGGTTTTGATCCGGATTTGGAGGGGGGATGCTTATTTATAGGTAGAGGGACCTAGGAGAGGGCTATTGTGGTGCGGTTTTCGCCCACACAATTGTGATCCAACGACGAAGAGCATGGAGGGTGTTTAGATGGTCTAGTGGGATGTTATGGAGGGGTGCTGGGCTGCAAAGAGAGAGGGGTTCTGGTGATTACACGGTTAACCGTTGGGGTATCAAACGACCTCCAAATGGAACGAAATTTGACAGGCAGTCTACCATTGAAGTACCAAGGCCACTCGTCAACTCTCGGACGATTCCGAGAACATTTTTACCTCGCTCACGAAACAAGATCTGGAAGGTGTGATGGGTGCATGTGAGAGTGTCGGATTCCGAAATGGACAACGGAGAAAATGACCGGATGTATGTTTTTGAAAACATGCAGATGAAATGCACATGATGACATGGTAAAGTGCAACACGCAAGTGAATGGCATGGCAATGATGGCGAATAACTGGAAGACACCTGGCGCATCTGTCTCGGGGTGTTACAACTCTCCTCCACTAACAGAAGATCTCGTCCCGAGATCTTAGGAGCGAGACAGAAGAGAAAGAGGAAGAGGTGAGACCAGAACGCAAGAGTGAAGATGAACAAAGTCGAGGGCACTTGGGTAGGAAATATGAACGAGGATTATGATGAGAATCAAGTGCTCAAGGAACAAGATAGTCTCTGAAACCACTCCGGTTAGAATAATATAGAAAAGGAATAAGAATGATAGAATTGTGATACCATCCTGTTAGAACATGGAATGGAACAGAACATGAACTTTACAATATGGAATGGTACTTGACAAGAGTAACAACACAATGCCTTCAGAAGAATTGAAAGAGTGGAAAGAAAAGAACGGAGAAGAAAATGACAACTTCTACCACAATTGAGTTTGAAAAGCATCCTTACAAAGAAGGATTGAACGGAGTCGTTGGAAATTCAACAACGAAAAAAAAGCTTATCGTGGACTTATTGAAACATCTCCAAATTTTGGGGTGAATTGTTTGGCACAAACAAAAGCTTGAATAGCTAAGAAGAATGAAGAAATGCAAACTCCGCTTCAAAAGAATACGGAGAATTATTTGCACCTCGAGAAGTAAGAAGAAGAATTCTTGAGCTTCGCCTACAAGAATCTTGATGAACACTTGAGGAATGAATTAAATCATGATGAACCACCATGAAGAACTCTGATAACAAAAAGGATGATGAGATAGAAATGAAGGATGAAAAGAATAAGATGACGCCTTGTGATGATTTAGATGGAGCTTCGCGACGAGACAAGCAAGAAAAACTTGGAACTCCGGAAAAGAAAAAAAATGAACAACTTAGAATAGAGAGTATTCATCATTAACAATCTCCATAGAAAAGATTTTGCTTGACCACGATGAAATGAGGATAAGAATTATGTTATGCTTATCCTCATCAAATTTTATTGATGAAAAACGGATTTGGCAAACAACTTATTCCTCTTGAAAAGGATTGAGGAGAGATATATAGCACAAATTTGGGAAGGTCTTCATGAACCACCAGTAGGATTGGAAAGAACAAATGAATTGATATGATAACAAAGGAAAAGTAATATTGAACGATCCACCATAAGAATTTGAAGAAAAGAATGAAGAAAGAGAATTCCTCGCCAGGAAGAATTAGAAAAGCACGAATGATAGCTGGAACATGAGGACGAAGAATTCTTCTGGAATGATGGCCTCCTGTGAAACAAAATGGAAAACAACTCCTGACATACTCCGGATTGGTAAGAAAATAATTACTGACAAACGAAATATTTTGAGAGGATAACATGAAGCTAGAACCATGAATCTTCAAGAGAAAGGACAAGATTTAAGAGAAACTCATCTTCAGTCTTCAAAGCTAGGAATGACGACGAGAAATACTATGATGAATTAGAGAGATGCTCCGGAACAATGAATACTAGAAATTTTGAGCCGAAGTTGAAAAGAATTTGAAAGCGATCTCAGAGACGACAATTGACCGATGAAAATTCATTCTTACGTCAAACTTGAAAAGAATTTGAGAATAACTCCAGGAAAAATAGAAGAGTCAGGTAAGATCCTGGGAAAAAACCTGTGGATTAGGGCCCATTGAAAAGAAAACAGTGTTGGAAAGGATTGTCAGAGAGAGAGATGATGCACTGGAAAAACTGAAAGACTTGAATGAGGTGATATCCTCGAAATAAATGAATGTAGACATGAATCTTCTGAGATGTCTTCAACACTCTGGTACAACAGAATGGCGAGAGGAGAAACGAGCAAGGGGAAACACTTGAACCAAGGAAATGAATATGAACAACATCGAAACTGGAATTGGATCCACCGAAAAGGAAAACGAGACGAACAATGATGAAGTAGACGAGAATCCACCGATTGAGACAATTTAGGAAACACTGAAGAGGCTCTGCAGGAATGAAATTGATGCTCGAATAGAGGCTCAGACTCTGGGAAGGAAAAAGGGGTGGGAGGGCAGGAAAAAAACAAAGGCAACTTGGAACGGGGAACCGACGAATAACTTGAAGAGAAAATCACTGGTTGAAATAATTGAGGAAAGAATGCAAAGGCTTCACACGAGTAGGATGGATACTCGATTAAGGACTCCGACTCCGGGAAGAAAAGGGTGTGCGGGAAAAAAACTGCTCGGGATGGTGAAACGACATAATAACTTGAATAGAAGTGCACCGGTTGCAAAGGATCGAGAACACAATGATCAAAAGAAGCGTGCGTGATCCTAAAGAATATTTGAAGGGGGAGAGGAGTAAGTCTAGACACCTACGTCAAGATTCCTCACCAGAGCGACGACGGGACTGAGGAATAAAAAGAATTCTTACTCTTCGATATAACTAGACTCAGAAATCCATTTTCTTCTAGACTCGACAACGGCCAACGACGATCAATCAAGGGGGCTCCTACGGTCAATCGAGGCTCTGATACCAACTTGTCACACAAAATATGCTATCCTATCCGAGGAACTCGAAGGTCCCACCAAGGATACGGCTGCATATTGAAACACTTTTGCAAGGTGGATATCATCACATCGTACCATTACATAATAGTTGGGGATACATACAAAGGGCATAAAAATGCCATAAGAATACATCAAACATCATACATGAGAACAACATCCGACTACGGACGAATCACAAATAGAAGCTCAAACGACATCCACCCTGCTAGCCCAGGCCGCCGACCAGGAACCTAACCCAAGATCGACAAAGAAGAAGAACTCCAAAACAAGTAAACATGGCTCTCACGTCGGATCATCGCATTACCTGTACCTGCAACTGTTGTTGTAGTAACCTGTGAGCCACGTGGACTCAGCAATCCCATTACCATGGGTATCAAGACTAGTAAAGATTAATGGGTAAGGAAGGGGTAAAGTGGTGAAGTTGCATCAGAGACTAAGCATTGTATGGTGGCTAACTCACGAGTACAAGAGTAAGATGAGAAACTACGCAAATGGTCGCAAACTAGTAACGATGAATAAGTGATCCTGAACTACTTACGTTCAAACATAACCCCACTGTGTTCTCTTCTCGAACACACCTGAAAAGAGACAGTCACGGTTACACACGTGGTTGGTGTATTTTATTTTGGGTCTGGTGTCAAGTTCTCTACAACCGGATATTAAAAATTCCCATCTGCCACATAACCACGGGCACGGCTCTTGAAATTTTAAAGCCTGGAGGGGTGTCCCAACTTAACTCATGACAAGCTCACGATCCGCGGAGACAATCCTCCATGTCGGGACCCTCCGATCAGAGTTGGAATCCCGGTGCACAAGACATTTCGACAATGGTAAAACAAGTCCGCCAAGACCTCCCAGTGTGCTAACACCCTGATAGTAGCCGTGCGTATCTCGTCTCAGGCCACGTCTGGATGTGTAGTATGTATGGCAACTGAAAACCCTAGGTGAAGGGGTGGCACCGCAAGTGGCTCTATTTGGGACCAACGCCATCAGCACTGACCCCCTATTTATGTGGAATAAAGAATCCTTGGGTTCATGATGCTCTATGAGTTAATTCATTAATTCAGTATTATTATGTTGGCAAATTTTAAAACCAATATTGGGCCTTGCTGGAAGAGTTTTATTCAAACGAACTGTCAAGAGGGGCCCATAAACCCTCATCATGTTAGGGACGCAAATTCAAGGACATAACACCGGCATGACGGAAACTAGGGCCGCAAGAGTGGAACAAAACACCAGGCAGAAGGCCGAGCCTTCCACCCTTTACCAAGTATATATGTGCATTAATTAAATAAGAGATATGGTGACATCCCAAGATATCCATGTTATCCAACGTGGAACAACCTGCAACTGCACCTACAACTAGCAACGCTACAAGAGGGGCTGAGCAAAGCGGTAACTGAGCCAAACAACGATTAGCTAGGATGGCGGAAAAGGTTAGAGGCTATCATGGCATATTGGAGGGCTTGATAGAAAAGTGGTAGGTAGCGCGACATAGCGATAGCATCGAGACAACTAGCATAGCAAAGATAGTAGTGAGATCCAAGGTGACGGTCATGTGGCCTGAAATACCACTAGGAAGAAGCTCGCATGCATGACGAAGACGAACGCGCGTAGTAGAACGAATCATCACAATCGCAACAAAATAGGACCAACGCGAAACGGGACGAGGTGGATCTGGGACGCAGCGGGGCAGCAGTGCTGAGGCATTTGGATCAGGGGACGGGTGGATCTCGTCCACCTTCCCCGGATCCGGCGACGAGGAGCTCCGGCTCCGGCGAGGATGAGGGGGCTGGCCAGGGTGGCCCGGCGAGGAGGAGGCGGCGGCGCGGGTGGCGTGCAGTGGCACGTGTGGCGGCGGCTGGTGCATGCGGCGCCTGCGGTGCGCTGCGGGGGCGCCTGCGGTTGGCGGCGGAGATCGGTTCGGGCCCCGTGGGACGGTGGCGAAGTGGGCGTGGGCATGGTGATGTGGCACAATGGGATTGGGTGAGGGGGGCGGCGGCGGATGCGTCCGGCACCGGGCGGACGTGTTCGGCACACGGAGGAGGCGATGGCTAGGGTTTTGATCCGGATTTGGAGGGGGAGATGCTTATTTATAGGTAGAGGAGCTAGGAGAGGGATATCGAGGTGTGGTTTTTCCCACACGATCATGATCCAATGGCGAAGAGCATGGAGGGGGTTTAGATGGGCTAGTGGGCTGTTATGGAGAGGTGCTGGGCTGCAAAGAGAGAGGGGTTCCGGCGATTACATGGTTAACCATTGAGGTATCAAACGACCTCCAAATGGAATGAAATTTGACAGGCAGTCTACCGGTGATGTACCAAGACCACTCGTCAACTCTCGGCCCATTCGGAGAACGTTTTTATCCCGCTCATGAAACAAGATCTGGAAGGTGTGGTGGGTGCATGTGAGAGTGTCGGATTCCGGAACAGACAACGGAGAAAATGACCGGATGCAAGTTTTTAAAAACATGCAGATGAAATGCACATGATGACATGGCAGAGTGCAACAAGCAAGTGAATGACATGGCAATGATGATGAATAACTGGAAGACACCTAGCGCATCAATCTCGGGGCATTACATTATGGCATCAAGGAAACTTCGCCACTACTTCCAAGCCCATGAGATCATGGTTGTTACCCGTTTTCCGTTGCAAAGGATACTCCAAAACCCTGAGGCTACCGGTAGAATAGTGGAGTGGGCTTTGGAGTTATCCAGCTTTGGTTTGAAGTTTGAGAGCACATCAACGATTCAGAGCAGGGCGCTGGCAGAGTTTATTGCAGAATGGACGCCAACCCCTGATGAGGAAGTGATAGAGACAGTTATCCCCGGCAGGGAATCGCCCCAAGAATGGATTATGTATTTTGATGGTGCCTTTTGCCTACAAGGTGAAGGAGCTGGCGTGCTTCTTGTCGCTCCCTCCGGGGAGCACTTGAAGTATGTCGTGCAAATGCATTTTACCCGGGAAGAAGCAACCAACAATACGACTGAGTATGAAGGGCTCCTTGACAGGCTCAGGATTGCAGTTGAGTTGGGAATCAAGAAGTTGATCATTCAAGGAGACTCCCAGCTTGTGGTGAGACAAGTCAACAAGTATTACCAAAGCCCATTGATGGAGGCATACACCAAGGATGTGAGGAGATTAGAGGAGCACTTCGACGGATTGCAAACAAAACATGTACCCCGTGCGGAAAACAGCATAGCTGATCATCTGTCAACGTGTGCTGCGTAGAAGCTTCCTTTGGAACCAGGAACTTTTGTTCTCCATCTCACTCAACCCTCCGTATCCCTAGCAACAATGGCTCGAAAGAGGAGAAAGTTGGACACAAGAAAGCCTGTCCTGGTCGAGCCGTCCGCTCCCGGCAGATTCCCTGCCGAAAACAACTCCTCATAGCCTGCCAGACCACCCCCTCCAGCTGGGTCCTCGAACCCAGCAAACGAGGGTGGTGCTCCCGCCACAGAGGATGTGCCCCTAGTCCTCGTTGCCGAGCCCCAAGCTACAACTTGGGCAAGGCACATTGTACACTTTCTTTGAACTAGAGAGCTTCCTGGCGACCAAGATGAAGCTGAAAAAGTAGCCCAGAGGGCCAGTTTGTATTAGTTTGTCGACGACACTTAGTATAGAAGGCGGCCCAACAGTGTGAAATTGAAGTGTGTCTGCCGGGAAGAAGGAAAGGAACTGTTGGCTGAGATTCATAGAGGAATGTGTGGCTCCCACATTGGATCAAGGGCATTAGTTGGGAAAGCATTCTGGCAAGGATTCTATTGGCCCACAACCCTCCAAGATGTGGTCGAGCTCGTCACGACATGTGAAGCCTGCCAGTTCCATTCCAACAAAATACACCTTCCTGCCCAAGCTCTTCAAACAATCCCTCTATCATGGCAATTTTTGGTCTGAGGGTTCGATATCCTCGGCCCCTCCCCCCGAGCAATCGAGGGCTTTGAATTCTTGTTCGTTGCCATCGAAAAGTTTACAAAGTGGCCGGAAGTGACTGCCGTGAGAAAGGTGACTGCTCAGTCAGCTATCAAGTTCTTGAAAGAATGTTGTTTTGGAGTTCCGACAAGGATCATCACCGACAATGGTACCCAGTTCATGAGCCACGCCTTCATGCAATGTGTTCATACCCTTGGATGCAAGATCTCATTCGCCTCTATGGTGCACCCGTGGAGCAATGGACAAGTTGAGAGGGCGAACGGAGTGCTACATGGACTCAAGACAATAACTTTCGATATGCTACAGAAGCATGGCATGCGGTGGATTGAGGAGCTGCCGGTAGTTCTCTGGTGCCTTAGAACGACACCAAACCGAGCTACCTGGCAGACTCCCTTCTCCCTGGTCTACGGGGCATAAGCAGTTATCCCCACGGAACTCATTTACGAGTCGCCTCGAATGCTTGCCTACGATGAAGTAGTGCAAGACCAGCACTGGCGTGACGACGTTGTGCTACTTGAGGAGAAGCGTATCCGGGCCGCTACACGTGCTGCACGCTATCAGCAAGCCATGCGCTGCTACCATAGCCTCGGGGTTCGTGCCCGGTGTTTTTAGGAAGGTGACATTGTCCTTAGGCGCGTTCAGTCCGCCAAGGGTACACAAAAGTTGTCATTGAAGTGGGAAGGCCCTTACCGGGTAGTACGAGTTACCAGACCTGGTGCAGTTCGTCTGAAGACTGGAGATGGCACTCAGTTGCAAAACTCATGGAATATTGAGCATCTTCGCAAGTTCTACCAATGATGTCGGATTTCGGGTCCCGGCAGACCCTAAAGGTTCGAACACTGGGGTGCGCGCGGAAATCACGTCCTCAACCTCCCCGTCTCGCAAAGATCTAGACTACTAAAAGAACTGCACGAAAGACACAAGATTTATACTGGTTCAGGCCACCAATGTGGTGTAATACCCTACTCCAGTGTGTGGTGGATGGATTGCCCCCTGGGGCTGGTGAGGATGAACAATACAAGGAAGAACAACCTCGCGAGGGTCTGTTCTTGGCTGGGGTGATGAACTGCTATGGGGAGTTCAGCCACCTCTCTCTATCTCTCTCTTTCTCTCTTCCTCTCTTCCAGATCCCAACTGACCAACTGAACCCCTTGCCATGTGGGTGGCTAGTCCTATTTATAGAGGCCCTGGTCCTCTTCCCAAATATTGAGCGGGAAGGGATCCAACAATGGCGGGCTAATTTGAAGGGGGGCAGCGAGTACATCTATCTTGACAAAAGGTGGTCTTCGCCTACGAAAGACTCTGGTGATGACGCCGTGCTGGGCTCCATGGTGACCTCCGTCTCGTAGTCCTCCTGGTATTGGTCGCGTTGCACCGAAGTGGCAACCTTTGCTTGATGCCTCGGTACTCCGCGGATATGCTTGTCCCCTTTGCACCAAAGAGGAAAGAAGGACGCTGCGCGCGCTGGCACCCGCCTGGTGCCTCGAGTCGTCATGGCTTGCATCATGGGCACCTCGCGAGGTATCCCGCCTTGAACTCTCTGCCTCCTCGCGAGCCAGCCTGAGGATGCCCCGTGTTGTCCGCCTCGCGAGGCTTGGCCCCTCGCGAGGGTCTTGAGCCTCGTGTTGATGAAGATGGGCCGCGCTGGGCGCCCACTTGAGCCACGCCGCAGGCCGCAGGCAGGCAAGTCTGGGGACCCCCGTTCCCAGAACGCCGACAGTAGCCCCCGGGCCCAAGGCGCGCATGGACTTGGCGAAAGGGCAAGGGCGAAGCGCCATGGGCCCTAACAGCCTACGGCCTCGGGCACCGCGTTGCGGTTGATTGGACGTGGGTGCCTTAGCAACCACGCAGGTTGGTAAAGGAGCGGCATCTGCCCAGACTTCGCCTTTTGCTTTCTCCGGTCGTTGCTCAGATCCCCTTTCTTGCTCCTTCCCTTTCTTCCTCTAAACTTCCAGATCTACTCCAGCTGCGTGACCTAGGAAGCCATGGCGCCTTGCCAGCCTCCGGCCAAGGTTTGGTACTCCCCTGCTCTGGATCCGCCGAATGTGTCCAAGGCGAGCTTCGCCCGGCTGTGCCGGATGGCGACGGCGCAGGGCGTCAACGGGACGGAGGTGTTCAAGGCCGGCTCCGCCACCCCCGAGGACCGAGGGAGCACCTTTTATCCTCTCTTTGTGAGCTCCATTGCTGCGGGCTTGTTGCCTCCCTTCTCCGAGTTCTTCTTCTCCGTCCTCCGCCATTACGACTTGCAGGCTCTGCATCTCCACCCCAACTCTGTCCTCCTTCTGGCGATCTTCGCTTACTATTGCGAGGCCCACGTAGGGGTGCAGCCTTCGGTGGCCCTCCTGCGCCACTACTTCTACCTCCGGATCACCGGCAGCTCTCTTTCTACGTGTGCGGGCTTCGTCGCGTATAGAGGCACCATTGCCATCTCGATCCCCGGGAAGAGGATCGAGGGCTTCAGGAGCAAGTGGGTCTTGGCAGATATCGGGCGCATCCTCCCTCGGCTGATCTTGCCTACGGAGCAACCCGTGAGCACCAGCGACTGGTGCCGAGTGGAGCTCACGGATCCCCGCGCAAAGCCGGTGTTGGAGAAGATGGACGCGGACCTGAGGCTGGCCAACATGGCGACGGTGAAGTTGACCGGTGCGTCGCTGCTGAAGGAGTTCCTGGAGCACCAGCTGGCCCCGCTCCGGGAGTACTCTCCTCCAATGTGGAGGCCTCATCCGTGCCCGGAGGCTGCGGATGAAGAGGATGTGACCGCGGTTCTCCAATCTCTGGTCGGGGGCGAGGTGGCAAGGCCGAAGGGCGCTCCCGAGCCCTTGTTCCTTCGCGACGACTGGAAGCGGGTGGTGAAGTCCATGCCCGTTTTTAACGGGGACGGGCTCGTGCCCGCGCTGGCCTCTGAAGGGCCGGTGGATGTGCCCTCCGGCGACTCCACCAATGAGGAGGAGGGCGAAGAGGAGCGGGGAGACGGGCCCGACTCTGGGGCGACCGACGGAGAGCCGAGGGCTCCCCTCCCTCGGCGCTCGCCCCGTACTCTCCGCCTTTCGCCGTGCAATGATGATGATGATGATGATGATGATGTGCTGGGCAGCGGGAGCTCGCCCCCGATTCGGAAGAAGGACAGGACCGCGCTGATCTCCCGCGGGTCCGTCCCGGCTCCGGGGCGAACCGTGGACACGCCTTCTGCTTCTGAGGTCGACCCTTCCAGCCGGCTGTCAGGCTTCAAGTTAGGCCGGAGGCTGCCCGAGCTCACCGGCGAGGACCCGTAAGTTCTTGATCCTTGATCTTTTGTTCCTCTTCTGCCGACGAGGCTTGATGATTGCTTCTCTTGGATAGGCTGGCGCCAGCGGCGAAGAAACCGAAGGGAGCTCCTGAGGCTCCATCCGCGGCAGCGCCTCCGCCTGTGGAGGGGGTGATCGCAGTGTGCGGGCTTCTCCTGCCCGGTCGCCCTCGGGAGGTCTGGCCATGCTGGCGGGGGCGAGCTCAGCCCCCATGGCCCAAGCAACTCCTGAAGCGCCTTCGTCCGGCGCCGCCGCTACGGCCGTGGAGACGTAGCGGACTCCGGCTCGGGACTCGGCGGCCTTGCCGCCGCTACCTTCTCCTCCCGTTCTACTGGCTGTTGCTTCCTCAGATCCTCCAGTCGTCCTGGAGCGTGCCGATGCTTCTCAGTCTTCTTCCTCCATCTTGGAGCATGCCGCTGCTGAACTGGACCGGCTGCGGCAGGACTTTCTCGGCGCCGACCCTCGCCTGGTGGCCGGGCGCCTGGAACTGGCTTCGGGGTGGATTCGCTCTGATGCTTCGATCCGAGCGGCGCTGGTACAGGCCTCGACGGCCTGCGATGAGGAGAAGCGGGCCGTCCTTGAGGCGAAGATTGCTCGTGACGCGGCCCTGGGGAAGTGGTCGAAGCCCACGACCGCTGCAAGGCGCTGGAGGATGAGCTGCAAGGCTTGTGGGGCCAGCTTGCGGAGGAGGTCCGCCTGCGCCAAGAGCTGGAGAAGGGGGTGAAGGCGCGCGAGGCAGCACTCGAGGGCTCGGAGGCCAAGCTCAAGAAACGCCGCGAGCGTCTAGGCGTGTGGAAGAAGGAGCTGGAGGCGACGAAGGCTGAGCTGGACGCCAAGGCTTAGGTCCTCGCCGAGGATCGCGTGGCCTTCGCAGACATGGAGAAGGACGCCCGTGCTTCGCTGAAGATGCTTTACGAGAGCGGCTTGGACAACCCGCTAGCTGGTGATGAGGACGGTCCCGCCAAGCTGCTTCCCTTCCTGGTTAAGGCTCTTGGGGATGTCGCCCTTGGCATCGGCCCCGTGGCCGAGGCCGAGGCACACGTCCTGTCTTCGGCTGCGCTGACGCGGGTCTTCGCCCACATCTACCTCCGCGATCCCAACACCGACCTCGACGGCCTGCTGGAACCGGTGAGCGGCGAGGGTGCTGCCGCCGCTGTTGAAGCCGTGAAGGGGCGCGCGGAGGCGCTGCTAGAGAAGTTCCGGGCCTTCAGCACCAGGCCGAAGCAAGGCGCTGCCGACCCTGTCGTTCCACGAGGCGAAGCCAGCGCCGACAAGTGACTCCGTTCCATCCCTACTCTTCCTTCAGTTCCTGCACATGCATCACGCCTCGGGGAGGCATTTAAACTTGCGTTTGGTATTGAGATGAAAATATGGATTGTAATATTTGCTTTTAAATTCTTTGAGATTTATGCTTTTTCTTCCCTACTTGCTTGTGTTCTACGCCGGCAGAGCCCGGCCACACGCATGCCTCACCCAGCATTAGCCCCGACCGGAAACCAGGACGGGACCAAAGGAGTGAGGGGCCACATGACAAGTTAGGCTCCTGAGTCGCGATGCTCAGGAGTCCCCCTTGGCGCTCGAACAACAAGTAGGGAAGCGCGATGTAGGTGTGTCTTCCGTTCTACGTCTGAAGAGCCCGACTCCGCGCGTACCTCACCCAGCATAGCCTTTCGGAACTAAGGAGTGAGGGGCTATGGAGCCAGTTAGGCCCTTGAGTCGCGATGCTCAGGAGTCCCCCTTGACGCGCGAACAGCGGGTGATGAGGCGAGATGTGAGCGTGACTACCGTTCTATGTCTGCAGAGCCCGGCCCCGCGCGTACCTCACCCAGCATAGCCTTTCGGAACTAAGGAGTGAGGGGCTACGGGACCAGTTAGGCCCCTGAGTCGCGATGCTCAGGGGTCCCCCTTGACGCGCAAACGGCCTTCATACCTTGGCTCCGCTCGGGGAGAGACGCGCGACGAACCAGGCCCGAGGGGCCTGGCTGGGCGGCGTACGTCTGGGCGTGACCCAGCCGTAGCCCCCGTGCCCAGCCCCCTCGCGCGGCGCTCCCGAGGGGAGGCATTGCGATGGGGCCAGCCACTGAGCTCTGGGCTCCCTGAGGTTAATGCGGCCCGGAGGCCACCCTCAGTTGTTTATCACCAGCGCGGAGCATAGCGCTTCCGTATGTGTACGGGCATAGCCGCTCCTCGGTAGTGTCGTCAGCCAGCGCGGAGCATGGTGCTTCCACTGGTACGCGAGAGGGGGCTCCCCTCCGGGAGGAGCCCCCGGGGCGTATACAGCCCCGCCCTGACACGTGACCGACACGGTAGGGCTAGGTGAGGTGTATCTGGGCACCCGTGAGCCAGCGCGGGACTCACGAGGCCCTACCTCTGGGCGGGTTGCGCCCGGCACTGGGCCGTATCTTGGAATGTGTCCCGGCAAAATTTGGTTAGATGCAGGTACTCTACGTCCTCGGGTCCCGACCCTCGAGCTTGTCTCAGCCGTCGCTGGTATGCCAGGTCGCGATGCCATGGACAAGGCCAGTGGGTGAGGGTTGGAGAGCCAGTAAGAGCCCTGAGTCGCGATGCTCAGGCACCCCCCCCTTTAACGTGCAAGTGACCGACATAGGAAGAAAAGATGCCGCGGACGGGCACCATGCAGCTAAGCGTGATAGGCAATGCATAGTTGGAAATAAACTCTAGGGGGATACACGCCGCTAGGTCTGGCCCGAACGGCTTGGGGATGATGCAGCCCGAGGGGCGCCCCCAACAAGGCAAACTAACGACGGAAAGGTAAATGCAGATACATGCCGCGGGGACGGACCCACGCGGCCTGGGAGTGATGCAACCCTGGGAGGGTGCTCCCAGCTGAGAATGGAACTTGAAAGATGTCACCTGAGGATGTCGTCGGCGTAGTGGCATTGGTGCAGCAGACTTGACGGGCTGTAGAAGCCGATCCTCACGAGCCCCCAGGCCCCGGGGCCTCGGGAGGCTCCGGAGGCGCTGGTGACTCCTCGCGAGCTGCCTCCATCTCCGCCAAGGCCGCGGAACACCTGTCTTCCTGATCCTCCACGATGCCCCTCATGAGGCGCTGGTACGCCGTAGCCATGCTCGGCAGGCCGTAAGGCATGCGAACATAGCTGTGGGGTGGGCCTCCACAGCGCCCCACTTGCGAGGGCCAGAGGCGCTCCGTTGTGTCGATCTGATTGAGCCCTGGTACGTTGACGCAGACGCGCAGCCCACCATCCTCGCCTGGATGTGGGGCCACGGCTGGCAAGCGGCAGCAACCTCTCATGATCCTTGTCTCCTGTAGCTCTTGAATGGCCTCGTCAACGAACTCTTACTGGTTTGATCTTCCTCGCCTGGCTCCCTCTCCAGGGAAACATGCTGCAAAGCACGCCTCCACATGGTGCCCAAGCGCCTCCCTCGTGACCCTGGCTAGGTCGGTGGCCCTCCAGGTGAGAGCCCCCGAGCCCTGCCTGAGGAGGGCGCCGGGCGCGCTTTCCTATGCGATGGAAGGAGGGTCCCCCTGGGCAGACACGGGCCCTAAGGGGCCTGCCTCCTGAGGGGTCGAGCCTGACAATGTCTTCTTCTTCTTGGGGGTGGTCTCAGGAAGCCTCCTGCTTCCGCGATCTGGGTCTTCTAGCGACGCGGCCTGAAAGGCTCTCTCCAGGGAACACACTTCATCCTTCTCCTCACAGGGCACCGTGATGACGCCGCCACTTCCTGGCATCTTGAGGACGTTGTAGCCATGGTGGGTCACGGCCATAAACTTGGCCAGCGCTGGGTACCCGAGGATGGCGTTGTACAGCAGGCGGATGTGGGCAACGTCAAAGTAGATGAGCTCGGTGCGCTAGTTGCAGCGAGCCCCGAAGGTGACAGGGAGGCGGACCTGCCCGATCGGGACTGTGGAACCGTCGGTGATCCCAGAGAACGGCCTGGTTGGCTGAAACTGGTCGTAGGGCACTTGGAGGTTGTTGAATGTTTCCACGGACAGGACGTTGAGCCATGCCCCGCCATCGATGAGGGTCTTGGTGACCAGCACGTTGCTGATGACTGGGGAGCAGAGCATCGGGAGGACTCCTGCAGTGGCCGCGCACTTGAGCTGGTCTGCCGAGCTGAACGTGATGGGGCACGCCGACCACCTGAGGCGGCGCGTTGCTTCGAGCTTGGGGAGAACTGCATTCACTTCGTGGGCAAGCTGCTTGAAGATACATTGGGAGGCTGGTGCTTGAGCTCCGCCCAGGATGCAGGCGATCGCGCGTGGCTCCTGGAAGCCCCCAGCCCCCTCGTCTTGATGGCGGTCTTCGTTCCTTCTTGGTGGAGGCGGCAGCAGAGGTAGGCCTGCATTGCCATGAGGGCGATCCTCGCGAGGTTGATCCCTCCAGTCTCCGTCGCGAGGCAGGTCCCGCCAGCGGTCCTCGCGAGGCTGGTCGCGCCACCCTGGGCGCGGGCCGCGATCTTCCCAGCGTCCTGGGTTTCTTCCTCCTCCCCGGCCGTAGGCCCGGGCAGCACGGTCAGGGCAACGGCCGATCCTTCCTTCTCGCACGACGCGGAGCTCTTGACATTCGTTGGTGTTGTGGGTGTGGAGGTCATGGTACACACAGTACCAGCTGCCTCTGGAGGGTTCGGGCAAATCCTTGCCCCGCTTGGTGACTGGTTCTGCCGCGAGTACGGCAGCCCCCTTGCGCTTCGCATCCTTGGCTTTGGGCTTCTTTTCTTCTGGGTCCGCAGCAGGCAGCTCGAGGAGGGAGAGACGTCCCTCCTCAGCCCTGGCGCACCTGTTCGCCAAGTTGAACAGCTCCAGGGAGGTGCAGAGGTCTTCGTGCATCGCCAGCTCCTCCTTCATCTTGACGTCATGCACGCCGTCAGAGAAGGCAGAGATGATGGCCTCCTCAGACACCTTGGGGATCTTGAGGCGCGCGCTGTTGAAGCACTGTATGTACTTTTGCAGGGTCTCTTCGGGTTGTTGCTTGATGCGCCGCATGTCGCTCACTGCGGGTGGTCGGTCGCGAGTACCTTGGAAGTTGGCGATGAAGCGGGTGCGCATCTGGTCCCAGGAAGAGATCCTTCCTGGAGCCAGATTCAGGAGCCAGGTTCGAGCCCCTTCCTTGAGCGCCATGGGGAACCAGTTCACCATGACCTTTTCATCCCCGCCGGCAGCCTCGATGCCCAGCTCATAGAGCTGGAGGAACTCTGCGGGATCGGTTGTGCCGTCGTAGCGAGGAGGCAGGTCGGGCTTGAACTTGCCGGGCCACGCGACGTTGCGCCGCTCAGTGGTGTAGGCGTGGCAGCCCGCGGTGGCCACGAAAGGCCTCGGTTGGTGGATTGCTCGGTCTTGAGGGTCCCGACGTGCTGCACCTAGGAGCAAGGCGGGGTCTTGGCGTGCCGGAGCTGGAGCAGGAAGCGCCCGGGCAGCGCCCTGCGGGCGAGGGATTTCTTGGCAGCTCCGTTCTTGTTGCGATGGCGCCTGGCGGAGCGGATTCCGCCCAGGGGCCAGTCGCCTTGGAGCCATGGCATCTTCTTGGAGGGGAGGCGGCTGGTGCGCCTCCAAAGCTTCGTTGCCTGCGCGGGGTGGAGTGCGGCGCAGAGGGACGGACGGTGCAGGAGAGCCCCCTGCGGCGCGGACGAGCTCGGCGACGCAGTCAAGCCACTCCTCATAGACGTCGTCGACGGGGCGGTAGCGCAGGAGCTCGTTTGCCGCGAGGAGCGCAGCCCGAGCCTCCAAGGGTGCGCGGAGAGCGCGGGACGAAGGACCGGCTGGAGCGAGTGATGGAGTGGCGGTGCGGCCATCTTGCCGCACGGACGGGTGCTGAGACGATGCCTGCTGCTCGCCCCCCGCCGGGCCGGTGGCGGCGTTGATGGCGGGCAACGGGGAACGACGAGGATGCCCACCAACGGGGGCCGTCTGGGCGATGCGGGAAGCGATGGCAGCCCGGCGCTTGGCGTGAGCCCGACGAGCGTCAGACATGGATGCGATGGTCGGAGGAGAGCGGAGCGGTGGAAGACGAATTCCGGCGCACCCCTACCTGGCGCGCCAAATGTCGGATTTCGGGTTCCGGCAGACCCTTAAGGTTCGAACACTGGGGTGTGCGCGGAAATCACGTCCTCAACCTCCCCATCTCGCAAAGATCTAGACTACTAAAAGAACTGCATGAAAGACACAAGATTTATACTGGTTCGGGCCACCGATGTGGTGTAATACCCTACTCCAGTGTGTGGTGGATGGATTGCCCCCTGGGGCTGGTGAGGATGAACAATACAAGGAAGAACAGCCTCGCGAGGGTCTGTTCTTGGCTGGGGTGATGAACTGCTATGGGGAGTTCAGCCACCTCTCTCTATCTCTCTCTTTCTCTCTTCCTCTCTTCCAGATCCCAACTGACCAACCGAACACCTTGCCATGTGGGTGGCTAGTCCTATTTATAGAGGCCCTGGTCCTCTTCCCAAATATTGAGCGGGAAGGGATCCAACAATGGCGGGCCAATTTGAAGGGGGACAGCGAGTACATCTATCCTGACAAAAGGTGGTCTTCGCCTGCGAAAGGCTCTGGTGATGACGCCGTGCTCGGCTCCATGGTGACCTCCGTCTCGTAGTCTTCCTGGTCTTGGTCTCGTTGCACCGAAGTGGCAACCTTTGCCTGATGCCTCGGTACTCTGTGGATATGCTTGTCCCCTTTGCACCAAAGAGGAAAGAAGGACGCTACGTGCGCTGGCACCCGCCTGGTGCCTCGAGTCATCATGGCTTGCGTCATGGGCACCTCACGAGGTACCCCGCCTTGAACTCTCCGCCTCCTCGCGAGCCAGCCTGAGGATGCGCCGTGTCGTCCGCCTCGCGAGGCTTGGCCCCTCGCGAGGGTCTTGAGCCTCGTGTTGATGAAGATGGGCCGCGCTGGGCCCCCACTTGAGCCACGCCGCAGGCCGCAGGCAGGCAAGTCTGGGGACCCCCATTTCCAGAACGCCGACAAATGAGGCGTGGTTGTCAGGCCCTGCCCGGCAGCCACCCTTTTGTACAGGCCTTGCCTCAGTTGCATGTAACCCCTTGTACAAAGCCGGGGCGGTGACCCTGTGCAAGAGAAAATAAGGAAGTGTTGTATGGGGGCTCCAACTAAGATTGCATGCATGCATGAGCACACGAAGATCACTGCATAAGCATTTGCATATGCATATAGATAGGATCGCATCCTGCGTTTAGCCTCATCTCCATGAAGTTTCAGGTTCCTGCTGTGAACTTGGCTTCGTCAAGAAGTTGAGAAGACTGTCCGGCACTGCGATCCCCAGCAAGCTAAACGAATAAGTTTTTCCTCATGTCCGTTAGTGTTCTGTAGGCTATAACTTGTGCATTAGGAAGCCTCGCCTCTCTTTTGAAACTTAGGTGCTCCCTTCCATGACTCGGATGCTACTTCGGTCAGGATGGTCGTAGTGGCCTTTGGAAAAAAGGAGTTGGCGGGGGGCTGGTCCCTCTGTCTATTCCCCGGCAGACACTGTTCTCCGGTACACAAAAAGGGTACCGGCAAGATAGCCTACCGGGGAAAAACTCATTTATTTACATTAAAGAGGCGTTTCACCTCTACATGGACATACACATGCACGAGATCCCGACAAGGTTCATCTTTTTCATTTATATGCAGACACAAGTACAAGCATTACAGAACACAAACACAGACATGCGAGATTACATTATTTCAATTAAACTTTGGCAATTTCCTACAAATTTAAGATTGAAAAAGATAAGTGCCTTGTAAACTCCTCTCCCCATCCCTATTATACTAGGTAGTGCAGCGGGAAGAGAAGAGGACATGCGATGCACCGGCACAATGCCACCCCGATCCTTTTCAGGAACTGGCAAGCCCAGCCTGACAATATGGGGAGTGGCGAGGATGCGAAGGAGGAAGACGTTTGGAGCACCTCGGTGGCCCCCTGGTCACCACCTCCAGGACTAGGTGGAGGGCTCTAGCGTAGGCACCGGCAGAGGAAGATGCCGGGGCCCAGCCAAAAGGCCCCAAAAGGAAGCGGAAGCGCCAGGGGGGCAAACCTTTCCCCCAACGACCAGAAGAAACGGTGATGACAGCGCCGGGGAAAGAGGGGAAGAGGCAGACAGGCAGGCGGCAGGTCGCTAGTATGATACGAACGCGTCGATGCAGTCGTGCTCCTACTAGACGGCCTACCTCCGGTCTTCTCCTTCTCCCTGGCTTCGTCTTCATCAACACTGTTCTAGAGGAAGGCCGAGACTCCAGTCCGACACCCCCCGAGAAGACGGCAAGTGGCCGAGACGGTTAGGGGACTGGAAGCGCAACACACCCCACCTTGGCGGGCAGGAAAGCACGCGTCTCGTCGACATCAGCCCCAGGGCTTTCTGGAGGGGCAGTGCTGGGATTAGCAATGGTCTCAAGCCCTGCCCCCGGGTAGAGCTTCGAAGGGACCAAGAAATTCGTCATGGCAAGGGCCAGGCTCACTCCCCGGGCACCTACATCAGCGTGCAGCGACATTGGCCCCAACCAAGAGCCCGGGGGCTGGCCCCAGGCTCCCCCCTTCAACATGACCAGTAGAAGCAGAGAACCACGGAAGAAGAGGAGAACTACGGGGATGAATGACTCCGCCCTCCTCCGTCCCTCCCTTTTATAGGCAGAGCGAGGAGGGTAGATGCTCCATCAACGGGCAGCCACCGTCCTCCTCCGCCAATTCAGGACGAACGGGCCCCCGCCATGATGCTCTTCGATGCCACGCTCCTCCGTTACATACCCCGCGCGATGCATGCATCATACGTGGCTAAGGATAAGGGCGTGGTGGGAAGAGTGGATTGGCCATTTCTACCCCATGCGTTAAAGTCTACTGGAGTGGCCCCACCACTATTGACTTTACACGGCGCATGAAGAAACTGGAAACTAGCCTGGGATCAAGGCTAATGAAGAAGCAAAGGAAACCTAAAGAGACCAGCCCCTTCAGCAACCCTTTCCTATGCACCTATTAGGCCCTACCTTGGCGATCCTCGGCAGCACGTTCGGGGCAGGTCCGGGGGCTTCTGTCGGTGCAACAGACCCTGGGTCTGTCACCCAGACTGTGCACAGACATGTGAACAAGATTGAAGCACCAACCCAAGTTAGATTACAAGGACCAAGAGATTTGAAGGACCAGCATTCATATCAGAAAGACCAAGATCGAGCTAGAGAAGCAGGATATCAACAAGAGAAGGGCCTCCCTTGCTGGGCAGGCGAGCCTGACAAGGGGCGAGGCCACCACCTGAAAATACAACCAAGACTACCTGGCAGGGCCTGTCGGGGCTCGCGAAGGCAGAACTAGCTCACCAACCACTCCACCTCGACCCACATTGTCGATCAGTGCGGTGTCAAGCCGCAAGATGATTAAGTGGCAGCCATTCGCCACATGGTAGCCATTTCCTATAGGAGGAACCCATAGATGACACCCGTCCTGTGACGTGTCACGAGAACAGGCGCGAAGCTGGCAAGATAGCCCCGGCTAGCCTTGCCAAGCAACCAGTGATGTGACACTAAGCAGTGCATTTAATGCGCCCTGTCAGCCCGTAGAGTTAGGTATGATAGCACTGTTTGCTATCTTATCTGTGCATAATGACAGTTTTGCCACTGTGGTTGCCCCTTGATCTATGAAAGGAGGCCCATGGAGACCCTAGAAAGGGCTAGAAGGTGGGATAACTTTCACCCTCATACGCGCGTAGTCGCTGCTGCCCCAAGGCAATCCCTGTCGGGCAAGTGTACTACGCTCCACCACCACCTTTTCCACCAACAATCCACCAAACCAGAGTAGGGTTTTACGCCTCACGGCAGCCCGAACCTGGGTAAATCGCTTGTGTGATCCCAGCCGTGCTATCCCACCCCCTCCGCTCTTTGTGCAACACGTCGCCCCCTGCCAAACCAGCAAGGGACCTCCTGGTCCCATAGGTGGTTGTGGTTTCCCACGACGGCCTATAATCAAGTATTTCCAAATTACATGGGCCTGGCCCAAAAATAAGGTGACGCAGCACCTAGAATAGCCTCTAGACAAAATTTATGAAGTGGCATCTTGTATATTTCGTCCAAGGCTTCATGCACTCATTATGGTGGCTTCAAAGTCCTAGAATCATCACTTGTAACTCCGTTCTTGTTCCCCTTGCGCATGCCATCATCTCCATGCTTGAACTTGCTCTAAGGTTCATCTTTCTTGACCAAGCTAGGCCCTTCATTTGTAAGCAAAACAAATGTATCCAATTTAGGCAGCATCAAATTCTCATGAACATTAGAGTCATTACCAAGAACCGATAGTACCTGGTAATTCACTTGGCATGCTCGAGCTCTAGTAAGCGGCCCAATATGTATAGCAGCAAGGGCTGTGGGCGTAACAATGGTATTGATGTCCTCATCATCCCCCCTTCTTGAAATGAAGTCGTCCTCGATGGAAGCTCATCTTACTCACCCAAATAAGGCTTCAAATTTGCAATGTTAAAAGTGGGACTAACCCCAAAATCTGCAGGCAGCTCAAGTTTATATGCATTATTATTTATTTTCTCTAACACCTTAAAAGGACCATCAGCACGTGGCATTAGCTTTGATTTGCGCAAATTAGGAAATCTATCCTTACGCAAATGTAACCAAACAAGATCTCTAGGTGCAAACACAACATGTTTTCTACCCTTATCTCTAGCAAGTTTATATTTATCATTCATACGCTCAATGTTTTGCTTAGTTAACTCATGCATTTTTAAAATCAGTCAGCATGTTGTGTAGCATCAAAATTAACCTTGTCCAAAGATGGAAGAGGCAACAAATCAATACGTGCATGAGGAAGGAAACCATACACAATTTCAAAAGGGCACATCTTAGTAGTAGAATGCAATGAATGATTATAAGCAAATTCAATATCAGGCAAGCATTCTTCCCACATTTTCTTCTTATTCTTCAAAATAGCCCTGAGCATAGTAGACAATGTTCTATTGACTACTTCAGTTTGTCCATCAGTTTGGGGGTGACAAGTAGTACTAAAAAGTAGTTTAGTCCCCAACTTAGCCCATAAACATCTCCGAAAGTGGCTAAGAAATTTAGTATCACGATATGAAACAATAGTAGGCACACCATGCAAGCGAATAATTTCGTGAAAAAATAAATTAGCAACATTAACAGCATCATCGCATTTATGACATGGTATAATGTCACACCCTGATTTTCAGGCCACAACACTTAAGCTAATTAATCATGATAAAATGTGGTTTAACAAAAACTTTTGAGTGTTTAGGTCCTTGCTTGATTTGATTTTTGTGTGTTGGTTGCAAGTGCTCTAAAAATCAAATAAATCCTCCAACTCTTATACTCCTTCTCCTTGATCCAAAACCTTGCCCAATGATCATGCCATGTGTATAGGACATAAAAATAATTTATTACAAAAATAATTTGGCGAAATAGTATTTTCAAAAATTAGTTTTCCAAAAACCCCTGAATTGAGATTTGCACTGCAAGTACTTAATTAATGGCAGTAAAAATCTTTCTAAAAATATATTTGACTCCTATTAGATATAGGACACCCAGAAACCACAAAAATATAATTTTAAAAGTTATTTTCCTATTTTATTTAAAGGCTTTTTCTTAAGTCTAGAAATGGTCTTTAATAGGTTAAAATTATTTTAAAGCTTCAAAAATATTTGAGAAAATCTAGGGAAGCTCAGTGGACATATATTGTCCATATATAAGAGTTTCAACACATGGTCATTATCAAATTATTGGTCAAATCCCTCAAAAACCATTTCTGGATATTTCAAGATTTTGAAATATTTACAAAGGAAATATTTCCCAAAAATTCAAAGAAAATTCTAGCATGTCACATATGACATGTTTGATGATCTAGCCAAGTCTCATGTCATGGAGAATAGTATAACCCCATGAAATCCCCTCAAAACCATTTCTGTCCTTTTCCAAGTTTGAACAACTTTGCACTACCAAACATGTCAAAATGCTCTCAAACTTGTATCACATGCTCAAATGGTGTAATATTGCATCTAGACCAAATGTCAGAAGTTGGACAGAATGTTATCTTGATGAAAGTGCCCCAAAACCCTTCTTGTCTAGAACCAAATTTTAACAATTCTACATTGCCAATTGTGTCCTTTTGATCTGAATTTTTGTGGACATGCTCAAATTCTCAAATTATGACACTACACAAAGTGGTGCATCAAGGAGAACAAGATAGCATGATAAAATCCAGCCAAAACTGTTTCTGCCCATTTCTAGGGTTTATAAAAGTTGCATTGGACACTTTCTCCATTTGACCTCAAAATTGGTGGGCACTACTAATTTGTAATGCCTCTCACTCTTGTTAAGTTTCAAAGAAAATTGAGCAACTTAGATAGCCCAAACCACCATCAAACACCTTCTGGCAGAATTTCAAAACTCATGTTTTGGCCACTTACACTAATCTCCATGAGCTGAACTTTTCCCCACAACATCTCCTAGTCCCCCTCTACCTCTGGTGTGCTTACCTTCCCGAGAGGCAATGATGAAGGGGGGCAGGGATCCACTTTTCTTCTCTGGAGAACAACATTTTCTCTCTCTCTCTCTACCCCTCCTCTCTTCTACTGGTTCATCCATTTCTAGGGTTAAAGCCTTATTTCCTTTTTCTTTTTCCAGTCAACTTCAAAAATCCTTAAATAATTCAACAGATCTCCAAATTTGATGATTCAAATTTGTAGAAGTTCATAAATTCAAGATCTATCACATGGTGATGTTTCACATTTTTCAAGGAAACTTTTATTCACACAAATCCAATAACACCCCATTTTCCAATTCTGTGATGAACTTCAGAAAATCACAGAGAGCTCAAAAGTGTTCCAAATGCCATGATTCAAGATCCTAGATACTTCTAAGTTCATAACTTAGTTTTTCAACATTTTTACTAATACTTTTTGTGCCACACAATGTAATGAGCCATTTCTTCATATTAGTCAACTTTGGAAATTCATAGGAAATTCATTTGAACTCCAAATCCAGTGCAACCAACTCCTGGATGCTTCTAAAATCATGGTTTGTTAAATGGGTGTCTTTGCTCATTTTTCAAAAATATTTTTCTGTACACTTCTTACAAATCCATAAACCCCTTGATTCCATCATATCAAAATGTTTAGAAATATCCACTGACCAAATTCCATTGAAACCACTCTGGTTAATTTTCATATAACCAGAGACGTCCTAGAAAAGTCAAATCAATATTTTTAGAGCACTTTTATTTTCTGCCTTATTGTGTTGCTTACTATGATTGTTTCCGAAGTTAGTTGACGAAGTAGACGAAATACTCAGAGATGGACCAGAAGATTTGAAGACTCTGATGAACCAGGTAAGCAGCCCTTTGACCATGTCTAAGAAACCCTTTTTATGCATGTCATATAGCACCATATTGTTGTTGTAACGGAATCATGATGACATGGTAACCACCTTGATGGGTTACCTCTGTTACTTCCTTGTTGATACTTGCTTTATGCATGACCCTACCTTCCTATGAGGGTTATGCCGGTGGGAGTAGATAGGATGCTAAACGTAGTTGCTACGCAAAAGGGACAGGAATATGCATGGTGATGGGAGCAAGATTGTTTTCAAAAGACTTTTCAAAAACCATGTCGGGTGCCACTTATGCCCGAAGGAGATAATGAGTTGGGTAACCACTTGATGACGAGGCAAGTGTGTGTGTTGTTTTCAAAACGGATTGGTTTAAGTTGCGACCGTTGTTCCAACCTTACATGCACAACCACTCTACCGTTATATGGGAAAGGGCATTATTGATTACCTATGTCGATACTAGCTTGGAGCCCGCATTACTAGTGACGGGAGAGTTGTTGTTGCGCCCTCTCGGGACGGGGTCGTGCCAGGTAGGGCGGCCATGACTGTTTTCAGAGGGCACCGGACACACCATTGGTACCCCGTGCTTATGGTATGTGATGAATATGGGAGCGGGGCTCCACAATTTTAAGATGTGTAATGTTGGGCACGGGGGTTACTACCAATCGAGTGGACTCTATGTTAGTGTCGTCTAGGGAAAGATAGTGATCGGGTGCTTACCCCGGGTACTTGAGGTACCGCGGGTCGTGGATGACACGGAAGTTCCCCGGATCTAGTGGGTAAAGTGTGCAACCTCTACAGAGTGTAAAACTATTCGAATAGCCATGTCCACAGTCAAGGACAGTTGGGTAACCGCTCTTGGGCTACGTCCACTTGTTTACAAACCAGGGTGTGTGGGAAGAACTACTTGGGTCAAGTCAAAGGACTTCATATGGATGAGTTGGGTTGGAGCCCACTCCCTTTATGTTGATATCTGTAACCAGTTCCTAAGGTTACTTGAATTCATATGATGCATGTTTTACCAGTTGTTGAACATGTCATAACACAACAAAATTAGCTTTCTGCAAAAAATTTACCTATTACATGCAATATTGTATCTTGAGCCAAAACATGGGTTGCTTGCGAGTACATTCAAAGTACTCATTGGCTTGCCACTGGTTATTTTATTGGCCAGGCATGAAAGAACATGATATGATGAAGAATACTTCGGTAACAAACATGCGAGCTAGGACGCTTCCCAGTCAGAATGCCTGTAGGATTAAGGTAGATGGCATGGGTAAAAGTTATCGACGAAGAATTCCACTGCGAAGTTATACTCAAGACTCGACCATAACGGTCATAATTTAAGTAAGATGGTATGTATGGATGTAAGACTCTTGTTACTCAGCTTCTGTTTGTTCAGTGAGCATTGATCTTTGGGATCAATGTACACATGCATGCGGTGATCACGACTTACGAGTTGGGGTCCCCACATATAAAGTGTGCCATTTTCGAGAATCGATACACGACAACAAATATGCTATCCCTCCCCTTCTTTGTTCGAGGTAAACCTAAAACAAAGTCCATAGATATATACTCCCAAGGAACACTAGGTACAGGCAAAGGCATATATAAACCATGAGGATTGAGTTGTGACTTAGCTTTTTGACATGTAGTTCAGGAAGGAACAAAATGCTCAACATCCCGTCTCATCTTTGGCCAAAATAAATGTGTAGCAAGTATGTCCTCTGTCTTCTTCATGCCAAAGTGTCCCATTAATCCTCCTCCATGCGCCTCCTGCAACAATAGAAGACAAACGGAGCTAGCTAGAATGCATAGCTTGTTAGCACGGAACACAAATCCATCATTAACGACGAACTTGTTCCACGTTCTTCCTTCTTTACAATTCTGCATTACATCTTTAAAATCAGCATCATGCACATATTGATCTTTGATGGTCTCCAAACCAAATATTTTGAAGTCAAATTGTGAAAGCATAGTATAGCAACGAGACAATGCATCAGCAATAACATTTTATTTACCCTTGTTGTGTTTAATGACATAAGGGAAAGTCTTAATGAATTCAACCAATTTAGCATGTCTATGATTCAGTTTAGCTTGACTTTTAATATGTTTCAAAGATTCATGATCAGAATGTATAACAAATTCTTTGGGCCATAAATAATGTTGCCATGTTTGTAAAGTCTGAACAAGAGCATATTATTCTTTATCATAAGTAGAATAATTCAGACTAGGCCCACTCAATTTTTCAGAGAAGTATGCAATAGGTTTGCCATCTTGTAATAACACACCTCCTAATCCAATTCCACTAGCATCACATTCAAGCTCAAAAGTCTTTTTAAAATCAGGAAATTGGAGTAAAGGAGCATGTGTCAACTTATCTTTCAATACCGTGAATGCTTCTTCCTGTGCGGTACCTCAACCAAAAGGCACATCCTTCTTTGCAAGCTCATTGAGAGGTGCAGCAATGGTGCTGAAATCTCTCACAAAACGCCTATAGAATCCAATGAGGCCAAGAAATCTCCTCACTTGTGTGACCGTTTTGGGCTGTGGCCTACTCTCAATAGCTTCAATCTTGGCTTTATCAACTTCAATTCCCTGTGGAGTAATAACATAGCCAAGAAAATATACTCGGTCAATGCAAATGGTGCACTTCCCAAGGTTACCAAACAAACATGCATCACGTAGAGCAATAAAAACATCACGTAAATGTTCCAAATGTTCCTCCAAAGATTTGCTATAAATCAGTAAATCAACAAAATAGACTACCACATATCGTCCAATGAAAACACATAAAACTTCGTTCATTAATCTCATGAAAGTACTAGGTGCATTAGTTAACCCAAAAGGCATGACTAACCACTCATATAATCCAAACTTAGTTTTAAATGGTGTTTTCCATTCATCTCCCAATTTCATATGAATTTGATGGTATCCACTACGCAAATCAACTTTGGAGAATATTGTAGAGCCACTCAATTCATCAAGCATGTCAATCTAGAATAGGAATAGGATGACGATAATGAATACTAATATTGTTAATGCCTCTACAATCAACACACATACGCGACGTACCATCCTTTTTTGGCACTAGTATAATAGGAACAACGCAAGGACTAAGAGATTCACGTATATAACCTTTGTTGAGCAGCTCCTGTACTTGATGCATAATCTCCTTCGTCTCCTCTGGATTGGTATGGTATGGCGCACGGTTTGGCAGTGAGGCACCGGGAATTAAGTCAATCTTATGCTCAATCCCTCAAATAGGTGGTAATCCCGGTGCCACGTCTTGTGGAAAGACGTCAGTGAACTCCTGCAAAATGTTAGTGACTGCAGGGGCAATGTGGAAGGTACATCCTCGAAAGAAATAATGCATCTTTGCACCCAAAAGCATAGCAAATAGAATTGCTGAAATCTAGATCATCAATATTAGATTTGGTGGCTAGTAAACTTGCACTTTTCAATTTAATTTCAGAAGCAACACTAGATGGTTTATTATTAGGCTTCCTTTGTTGCTCAAATTCTTTTACCACAATCTGATTTTCACTCTTATTTTTTTCCTATTTTGCTTTATTAGCTCTATTAATATCATCTTTCAAAATGGAATCAGGAGTCATAGGAAGCAAAATAACATTTCTATCCTGATGAACAAGAGTATAATGATTGTTTCTACCATGGTGTACATAATTTTTATCAAATTGCCATGGTCTACCAAGTAATAAGGAACATGCTTGCATAGGTACCACATCACAATCAACATAATCAGCATATGTAGAGATACTAAAATGCACACGAACAGTACATGTTACCTTATCCTTGCCAGTGTTGTTGAACCATTGGATGTAGTAAGGATTTGGATGTGATCTTGTGGTGAGGGATAGCTTCTCCACCATCTCCATGCTAGCCAAGTTGTTGTAGCTCCCTCCGTCTATGATGATGCGAACAGAACGTTCCTTCACAACTCCATTTGTATGGAATAAATTATGCCCCTGAGTTTGCTTAGCTTGTGTGACCTGCACACTCAGAACACATTGAGCGACTAAACATTCATACCTGTCAGCGTCTTCAGGAGCCATGTATTGCATCTCATGATCAGAATCATCTCCACCGTGTTCTTCACTTGTAATAAGAGCCAAAGTCTCCTCATCATAGTCACTAGCGGACTCATACCCACCATCCTCAGTAGCAATCATCATACGCTTAGATGGGCATTCTCTCGCATAATGACCTCCAACCTTGCAACGACGACAAATAATATCATGTGTTTGCCCTGTTGATGCCATGGATGAAGAAGAGCTCTGTGCGGAACGGGAAGGTGTACTCCCGGCAGATGGTGCTGGTGGTGCCTCTTTTCTTGTATCTCAGTTGGAATTGGCGACTGAAGTCAGTGGTGCTGCAGTAGAATGTGTGGGAATAGAGGATGCATGCGGTGTCCATGATGAAGGCCGACATGCAGAAAAGTTACTTCGCGCCAAGGCCTGTCGATCCTGCACTTCACGTTCAGCTTTGCAAGAAAGATGGAACAAACGAGTGATATTATTATACTCCTTATACTCTAGAATGGTCTAAATCTCTTTATTTAATCTACCTATAAAACATGAAAGCATAGCTTCATTATCCTCAACAATACCACATCTAATCATTCCAGTTTGTAATTCTTGATAATATTCTTTTGCAGAACTTTTTCCTTGTCTTAAACGCTGTACTTTTTGAAGTTATTCACGTTGATTATATGGTGGAACGCAACAAGTACGCATAGCAGTTTTCGAAGCAGCCCAAGTAGCCAGAATAGGATATAATATACAATGTTCAGACCACCAAACACATGCAAAACTAGTGAAAGCACAAACAGCAGCAGGAACATGTCTCTCCTCAGGATATTGTAAACATGTAAAACGTTGTTCAGTTTCCAACTCCCAAGTAAGATATATATCAGGAACATATCTACCCTCAAACGGGGGAGTATTCTATTTTAGTTTAGGAAGATAGTCATGATCTCGTACCTCAGGTGGTGGTGGTGCTAGTGGTTGCATGTAGTTCTAGTTTTGGTCAACCTCATCCTCGTAATGGTCCTCCAACTCTGTAGTAGCAGTAGGAGCTACAGAAGCATCAATAGTAGGTATAGAGGCACGAGAATTTTGACCAAGCTCAAGGGGAACGTGCAATGCTTGTCCCACTTGATTTGGAAGGTGTTGTTGTTGTTGTTGGTGTTGTTGTTGTTGTTGTTGTTATTGTTGTTGTTGTTGATGATGATGATGATGATGATGATGATGATGATGATGATGATGATGTAGAGGTGCGACAGGTGCAGTGAGCGGTGGTTGTAGAAGACGCGCGAGTACTTCATCGAACTTGGTGTCCAACTTGGTGTAAATTCTCTTCTGAACTTCATCAATCCTCTCTGGTGCCTTTCCGAGGGTGGCGATGACGTCTTCCACCTGTTGACTCAACATTTGCTGAAATTTATCATGAAGCTCCTTCTTCATTATGTTCTCCCAGTCAATCTCGTCGGCTTGTGGTCCTGCCATGGTTAGCAGCAATAGAAACATACAAGAATATGATCCTACAGACTACTAGAAAGTGGCAGTGACTCAACATTTGCTGCAATTTATCATGAAGCTCCTTCTTCGTCATGTTCTCCCAGTCAAACTCGTCAGCTTGTGGTCCTGCCATGGTTATTAGCAATAGAAACATACAAGAATATGATCCTACAGACTAGTAGAAAGTGCCAGTATGTCACAAATCCGTCAAGCAAATCTCAAATTCTTACCAGTTCTTACCTAGCAGCAGTTGGTGATCGGCAACCATTGTAGTAAAAACTCTCAAAGCTTGGATAGAGCGATTACTAGGGAGAGTCAAACGCACGACGTAGATGTATGTGGAGATGGGAAGGCTTATAATATGGTAGCAAAAAAGGGTCAGCAATAATCAATTCAGAGATGCAAAGTTGAATAAACGCTCAACAACGTTACTGTGCTGGTCCTAGGCTAGTCCGTGCTAGAGACACGAGCCTAGAACACTAGCAAAATCACGGCGCTGCATGTAAACAAGGGAATGATACGTCCATTTTATATCATGCTTTTATATCGATATATATTGCATTATGGGCTGTTATTACACATTATGTCAGAATACGCATGCATATTCTCTCTTATTTTACAAGGTTTACATGAAGAGGGAGAATGCTAGCAGCTGGAATTCTGGGCTGGAAAAGGAGCAAATATTAGAGACCTATTCTGCACAACTCCAAAAGTCCTGAAACTCCACGAAAGTCAGTTTTAGAATATATAAAAAATATTGGGCGAAGGAAGCACCAAAGGGGGCCACCCACCATCCACGAGGGTGTGGGGCACGCCCCCTGCCTCGTGGGCCCCCTAGCAGGCCTCCAGTGCCCATCTTTGGCTATATGAAGTCTTTCACCCTGGAAAAAAATAATAAGAAAGCTTTCGGGACAAAACTCCGCCGCCACGCGGCGGAACCTTGGCGAAACCAATCTAGGGCTCCGGCGGAGCTGTTCTGCCGGGGGAACATCCCTCCGGGATGGGGAAATCATCACCATCGATCCTCTCATCAGGAGGGGGTCAATCTCTAGCAACAACTTCACCAGCACCATCTTCTCTCAAACCCTAGTTCATCTCTTGTATCCAATCATTGTCTCAAAACCTCAGATTGGTACATGTGGGTTGCTAGTAGTGTTGATTACTCCTTGTAGTTGATGCTAGTTGGTTTACTTGGTGGAAGATTATATGTTCAGATCCTTTATGCATATTAATACCCCTATGATTATGAACATGAATATGATTTGTGAGTAGTTACGTTTGTTCCTGAGGACATGGGAGAAGTCTTGCTATAGGTAGTCATGTGAATTTGGTATGCGTTTGATATTTTGATGAGATGTATGTTGTCTTTCCTCTAGTGGTGTCATGTGAACGTTGACTACATGACACTTCACCATTGTTTGGGCCTAGGGGAAGGAATTGGGAAGTAATAATTAGATGATGGGTTGCTAGAGTGACAGGAGCTTAAACCCTAGTTTATGCGTTGCTTCGTAAGGGGCTGATTTGGATCCATATGTTTCATGCTATGGTTAGGTTTACCTTAATACTTCTTTTGTTGTTGCAGATGCTTCCAAGAGGGGTTAATCATAAGTGGGATGCTTGTCCAAGGAAGGGCAGTACCCATGTACCGATCCACCCACATATCAAATTATCAAAGTAAGGAATGCGAATCATATGAGCGTGATGAAAACTAGCTTGACGATAATTCCCATGTGTCCTCGATTGCGTTTTCCTTTATATAAGAGTTCGTCCAGGCTTGTCCTTTGCTACAAAAGGGATTGGGCCACCTTGCTGCACCTTGTTTACTTTTGTTACTTGTAACCCGTTACAAATTACCTTATTACAAAACTATCTGTCACCGATAATTTCAGTGCTTGCATAGAATACCTTACTGAAAACCGCTTGTCATTTCCTTCTGCTCCTCATTAGGTTCGACACTCTTACTTGTAAAAAGGAATAAGATAGATCCCTTATACTTGTGGGTCATCAAGACTCTTTTCTAGCGCTGTTGCCGAGGAGTGAAGCGCCTTTGGTAAGGAAAAATTTATAGTGTGCTGAAATTTACTGTACTTGTTACTATGGAAAGTAATCCTTTGAGGGGCTTGTTCGGGGTATCTTCACCCCGACCAGTAGAGCAAAGAGTTGCTCCTCAGCCTACTGAACCTACTGAAAATGTTTATTTTGAAATTCCTTCGGGTATGATAGAGAAACTGCTAGCTAATCCTTTTACAGGAGATGGAACATTGCATCCCGATTTGCACCTAATCTATGTGGATGAAGTTTGTGGATTATTTAAGCTTGCAGGTATGCCCTAGGATGTTATGAAGAAGAAGGTCTTCACTTTATATTTGAAGGGAAAGGCATTGACATGGTTAAGGCTATGTGATGATATGGGATCATGGAACTACAAACGATTGAAATTGGAACTTCATCAGGAGTTTTATCCTATGCATCTGGTTCATCGTGATCGTAATTATATATATAATTTTGGCCTCACGAAGGAGAAAGCATCGCTCAAGCTTGGGGGAGTCTTAAGCAAATGTTATATTCATGCCCCGATCATGAGCTCTCAAGATAAATTATTATTCAAAAATTTTAAGCTCGGCTTTCTCTCAATAATCGCTCCATGCTTGATACTTCCTGTACTAGTTCTTTACTGATGAAGACTATTGAATTCAGATGGGATTTATTGGAAAGAATTAAATGCAACTCTGAAGATTGGGAACTCGATGAAGGTAAGGGGTCAGGTACAACATTTAAGTTGATTGTGTCAAATCTTTTATGGATACCGATGCTTTTCGTGAATTTAGCACTAAATATGGACTTTACTCTGAGATAGTAGCTTGTTTCTGTGAATCATTTGATACTCATGATGACCTCCCTAAGGAGAAGTGGCTTAATTATCATCCTCCCATTGAATTAAAAGTGGTTGAAAATATTAAAGTTGAAGAAAATACTATCACTTGTAATGTTGATCCTATTGTTCCTACAACTTATATTGAGAAACCACCTTTCCCTGTTAGAATAAAGGATCACGCTAAAGCTTCAACTGTGGTTCGTAAGAGTAACAGTAGAACACCCAAACCCTCTGAGCAAATTAAAGTTGAACCTAGTATTGCTATGGTTAAAGATCTCTTGTCTGATAATATTGATGGGCATGTTATTTAGTTTTGTGATGAAGCTGCTAGAATTGCTAGACCCGATACTAAAAATAAACATAGACCTGTTGTAGGCATGCCTGTTATTTCTGTTAAAATAGGAGATCATTGCTATCTTGGCTTATGTGATATGGAGCTAGCGCGAGTGCAATACCTCATTCTTTATATGAAGAAATTATGCATGATATTGCACCTGCTGAGATAGAAGGTATTGATGTTACAATTAAGCTTGGCAATAGAGATACTATTTCACCGATTGGGATTGTTAGAGATGTTGAGGTCTTGTGTGGGAAAGTTAAATATCCTGCTAATTTTCTTGTTACTGGTTCCCCACAAGATGACTTTTCTCCAATTATATTTGGTAGACCCTTCTTGAATACTGTTAATGCTAAGATAGATTGCAAAAATGATATCGTTTCTGTTGGTTTAGGGGACATGTCTCATGATTTTAATTTTGCTAAATTTCGTAGACAACCCCATGATAAAGAATTTCCTAGTAAAGATGAAATAATTGGTCTTGCTTCTATTGACGTGCCTCCTAATGATTCTTTAGAACAATATTTGCTAGACCATGAAAATGATATGTTTATGAATGAAAGAAGGGAAATAGATGAAGTATTCTTTAAACAGGGACCAATTTTGAAACGCAACTTGCCTATCGAAATTCTAGGGGATCCTCCTCCACCCAAGGGTGATCCCGTGTTTGAAGTTAAACCATTACCTGATAATCTTAAATATGCTTATCTTGATGAAAACAATATATATCCTATTATTAGTAGTGCTAACCTTTTAGAGTAGGAAGAAGAGAAATTATTGAAAACTCTGAAGAAGCACCGTGCTGCTATTGGATATACTCTGGATGATCTTAAGGGCATTAGTCCCACTCTATGCTAGCACAAAATAAAATTGGAGAAAGATGCTAAACCGGTTGTTGATCACCAATGGCGATTAAATCCTAAGATGAAATAAGTGGTAAGAAAAGAAATACTAAAGCTTCCGGAGGCAGGTATAATTTATCCCGTTGCTGATAGTCAGTGGGTAAGTCATGTCCATTGTGTCCCTAAGAAGGGAGGTATTATTGTTGTTCCTAATGATAAAGATGAATTGATCCCACAAAGAATTGTTACAAGTTATAGAATGGTAACTGATTTTCGCAAACTAAATAAAGCTACTAAAAAGATCATTACCCCTTACCTTTTACTGATCAAATGATAGAAATATTATGCAAACATACACATTTTTGCTTTTTAGACGGTTATTCTGGTTTCTCTCAAATACCTGTGTCAAAACAGGATCAGGAAAAGACCACTTTTACTCGCCCTTTTGGTACCTTTGCTTGTAGACGTATGCCTTTTGGTTTATGTAATGCACCTGCTACTTTTCAATGATGTATGACTGTTATATTCCGGACTTTTGTAAAAAGATTGTTGAGGTTTTCATGGATGATTTCTCCGTATATGGAACTTCTTTTGATGATTGCTTAAGCAACCTTGATCGAGTTTTGCATAGATGTGAAGAAACTAATCTTGTCTTGAATTGGGAGAAGTGCCACTTTATGGTTAATGAAGGTATTTTCTTGGGGGATAAAATTTCTGAAAGAGGTATTGATGTTGATAAAGCTAAAGTTGATGCTATTGAAAAGATCCCGTGTCCTAAGGACATTAAAGGTATAAGAAGTTTCGCTGGTCATGCCGGTTTTTATAGGAGGTTCATTAAATACTTCTCAAAAATTTCCAGGCCTCTGACTAATCTCTTACAAAAAGATGTTCCTTGTGTCTTTGATGATGATTGTGTAGAAGCATTTGAAATACTTAAGAAAGCTTTGATTTCTGCACCCATTGTTCAACCACCTGATTGGAATTTACCCTTTGAAATTATGTGTGATGCTAGTGATTTATGCTGTAGGTGTTGTTCTAGGACAAAGAGTTGATAAGAAATTAAATGTTATCCAATATGCTAGTAAAACTCTAGACAATGCCCAAAGAAATTATGCTACTACTGAAAAAGAACTTTTAGTAGTTGTATTTGCTTGTGATAAGTTCAGACCTTATATTGTTGATTCTAAAGTAACTGTTCACACTGATCATGCTACTATTAAATATCTTATGGAAAAGAAAGATGATAAACCTAGACTTATTAGATGGGTTCTCTTATTACAAGAATTTGATTTGCATATTATTGATAGAAAGGGAGCTGAGAACCCCATTGCAAATAACTTGTCTAGGTTAGAGAATGTTCTTGATGACCCACTACCTATTGATGATAGCTTTCCTATTGAACAATTAGCTGTCATAAATGCTTCTCGTACTGCTCCATGGTATGCTGATTATGCTAATTACATTGTTGCTAAATTTATACCACCTAGTTTCACATACCAACAAAACAAAAAGTTTTCTATGATGTAAGACATTACTTCTGGGATGACCCACACCTTTATAAAGGAGTAGATGGGGTTATTAGACATTGTGTACCTGAGCATGAACAGGTACAGATCCTACGCAAGTGTTACTCCGAGGCTTATGGAGGACACCATGCCGGAGATAGAACTGCACATAAGGTATTGCAATCCGATTTTTATTGGCCCACTCTCTTCAAGGATGCCCGTAAGTTTGTCTTGTCTTGTGATGAATGTCAAAGAATTGGTAATATTAGTAGACGTCAAGAAATGCCTATGAATTATTCACCTGTTATTGAACCATTTGATGTTTGGGGCTTTGATTATATGCGACCGTTTCCTTCCTCTAATGGGTATACACATTTTAGATGTTGTTGATTATGTTACTAAGTGGGTAGAAGCTATTCCAACTAGTAGTGCTGATCATAACACCTCTATTAAGATGCTTAAATAAGTTCCTTTTCCAAGGTTTGGTGTCACATCCCTAGTTCTGGTATGACCTAGGCTAGCTAATCATGTGTGTATCATGTTTAAACTTCATTTAAATTTGAAATGGGGATTTGTAAAACCCTCAGAAATCATTTCTGGAAATGACCCAGATAAAAATTGCTCCAAAAGGGTCCAAGAAAATGTTCATGTCTCTCTCTGGAAATATTGGGCAGAGGTAAAATTCTAACCAATATTTTTAGGAGCTCATAAATATTTATTTTGGCCATTTGGAATTAATCCAGAAATTATTTGCGTTGGATAAATATATTTATATATGTAATATTGTCCAATAATTTTGAATTTTGGTGAGGGGCTTTGGATTAATCCCTTAGGCCCCTGCAAAAATTGTCAAAATTAAATAAAATGATTTGGTATTTTTATTAAATCAAAACAAATGTCAGAAAATAGAAAACAGAAAACAACAGAAAGGGAAATACTTACCTGGGCCTCCTACCTGGCAGCCCAGCGGCCCAGCAGGCCAGCCCAGCCAGCTGGCCAACGCCAGTCGTCCCCCTCCTCGCGCCAGAGGGACAGGGCGCGTGATCGCCGCACGCCGCGCGCATGCGCGCCACAGCAGCTGCCTGCCTGCCCTCACCCCTCTTCGCCCTGGCCGTCCCGAATGTCGCCACACGCTGCTCGGACCTCTCTCCCTCTCTCCTATGCCTCTCCCCTTCTCTCTCTCGCCCTCCCCCGCGAACGCCCGAGCGCTGCCGTCGCCGCCGCACGCCGTGGTCGCGCCCACCGCCACGGCCTCGCCTCCCCATCATGCTCAGAACCTCCGCCACATCGTCGGCTACCTCCTCGTCGAGCCACGCACCTCCGGACGGCCTCTATCGCCGCCATCGCCATCGTCTTCGCCACCGACTGCCCGAGATCGCCGACGACGCTCCGGCCGCACCAGTGCTTCCCCGAGCTCGCTGACGCCTCCGCTGGATCCGCCGTGAGCTCTACTTTGTTCCCCCCTCCTCCCCGTGCTCGTTTGCCCCGTCCAGCTAGCTCAACCACCGTGCCCGCGAGCTCCTCGCCGCCGGCCATGGCGCCACGACGGCCAGAGCCTGAGCCAGCCACTCCCGCGCGCGTCGCCGTGCTCCTGGTGACGCCAGGAGGCCGTAGAGGGCCTCCGCAGTTCCTGTCGTGCCCCGCAGCCCGTTTTCGCCCGGAGCTGTGCTCCGGCGGCTGCCTCGACCTCATTTCCGGCAAGCTCACGCACCCCCGCAGCCTCCCGCTTGCTCCAAACAACGCGGACGAGCTCCAGCTCCTCGTCCGTGATCTCCGCCGCCTAAATAGTCGCTGGAGGGCGTTTCTCGAGCCCTCCGCCGTGTTCGGCCTCGCTGGTGGTTAAACGCCGGTGGGGTTTGACCCCTTTGACCTCGCGGGCCCGTTAGGTGGGCCCCATGGGTCAGGTGATTAGCTTAAGGCTAATCACCATTTAACTAAACCTGACACTGACAGTGGGCCCCAGCGCCACTACCTATAATTAGGATAAACTAACCCCCTGTTAACTAACCGGTCACTGATGTGTGGACCCCACACGTCAGGTTTGACCTGGTCAGCCCTGCCGACGCCTCTGTGATATCATGCTGACGCAATAATGATTTTTTCTGGATTTTAAATAATTCAGAGAGATTCCAGAAATTGATATAAACTTCAAAAATTCATAGAAATTCAACCGTAGCTCAGATTGAAATAATTTATATATGAAAAATGATCAGAAAAATTCAATCTATCCACCTGTACCATTTTCATGCATGACAAACCAACCTATACATGCTGTATATATGAAAACACACTTATGGCATATTTAAGAGCTTAATTCGGAGTTGTATTTGAACCCTTGGCTCAAATGGACTTCAACCAAATAATTGCTAGATGCTTTAACTCAAACAACATCACATATTCATGCCATGATCATGCATCATATTGTTGCATATACTTGTATTGGATTTTCGACACCGTTCCTTCTCGATAGGTTCTGCTCCGGAGACCGATCCAGAGTACCTGTCAGAGGAGCAGTGCCCCCCTGTTGATCTACCAGGCAAGCAACCCCCTTGTTCATTCCGATACAATCCACTCTCTCGCTCCTGCTCTCATTTATTGCATTAGGACAACAACGATTCAACTGCTACTTTATGCCACGGTAGTTGAACCCATTCCTCTGCATGACCTGTCATTGCCACAGTAAATAGTTAAAACCCACTAGAATGTGTAGGAGTTGTTTGAGCCTTGTTGTGTTCCTACCATGCCATTCCTGCTATTGCTTAGAGTTGTGCTAGATCTGATTCATCGGGAATGAATTGGAGTGTTATGATATGTTCTGGTGCTGAGAGTTAAGCGTGTGAACACGATTTGGTAAAGCTAGCGGTGAGAGGCCATGTAGGAGTACATGGTGGGTTGTCTCATTGGGACCGTCCTTAAGAACTAAGTTCTGTTTAAGTTGTCTAATGACTAGCTACTACCACACATTGGGCTCCGGGCGCTCCAAGCTCTCTCGACTTATTAACCGCCTTGATCTCTGTCCAGGAGTTGCAAATAGTTTCTGGTGTTTGTAGGTAGTGCTATTTTTCTATCGAGTGGCACCCGACAGGGTGGGCTCGGGACAGACTAGGCACAGGTGGCACGATGTACCAAGTGGCACCTGGATGGTGGGCTTGGGAACCCTGCTCACATCGTTTGGGGCCGTGAGCGACACCCCGGCCGGATCTCCTTACGGGTGGAACCCAAATAGGTGATAAACCTGGATTAGAGTCTTGCGTGGTTAGTCAGGTTGTGGCCGATGCCCTCGCCAGGCTTCCGCTTGAAGGTTGCCGAGATACATGACGTGTAAATGGTGATAAGTGGTGAGAGCGTGTGTGAAGAAGTACACCCCTGCAGGGTTATCATGATCTATTCGAATAGCCGTGTCCTCGGTTATGGACTTCTTGGATGCTTACGTGGTACATAGACAACTTTAAGTGGATACTCTAAAATGCTCAAGACAAGTGTGAGTGCTATGGATGGCCTTCTCGTAAGGAGACGGGGATGGATCCATAGTAGTGTATTGATGTGGTGATTAGTGGACTCATGTGCGCTGCCTCATCTCAAAAAAGTTTCTCGTTGTCGTAGAACATGATAGCCACTGAGTCAAAGCTGGCTTGCTGCAACTAAACCCCACATTACCTTCTGGATACAAATGCATGTATGATAGGATCTGATGTAAGTCTTGCTGAGTACCTTTGTACTCACGTTTGCTTTATTTATGTTTTGGAGATGAGACATCTGTCTCACTAGTATTACCACTTGGACTTCGACGAGTGGCTTGTACCTCAGCTACGATCTTGGTCCCTTGGGATGGACTTGTGGATAGTCAGGCTCCTCGGCCCTTTTCTTTTGTAGTTGTCTGTACTCAGACATGTAATGCTTCCGTTGCTTGTATGCTCTGAATGATGGGTCATGTGACCCCTGTTTGTATTAATGCTATGTGGCTCTTCTGAGCCTTTATCTATATGAGTTTGCGTTATGTTGTGATGCCATGTTGTACAACACATACTCGCATGTTATGCGTACGTGTGACGTGTATTGCTATGTGTGGGATCCGACAATCTAGTTGTTTATCCTTGGCAGTCTCTCTTATGGGGAAATGTAGTCTAGTGCTTCCTTGAGCCATAGTAGTCCGCTACAGCCCGGTTCACCGGAGTCGTGCTAGCCCAGCACTACTCCTCAGGACTCTTGACTGGCCGACATGTGTTTCACTTTATTCCTATGTCTGTCCCTTCGAGGAAATGTCATGCGGTGACATCCGGAGTCCTGCCTAGCCTGCTACAGCCCGGGTTCCCGGAGTCCTGTTAGCCCAGTGCTACAGCCCGGATTCACACGCTGCTGACCGACACGTTCGATGTGAATCATGTATGCATGTTCCCATAGGTTAGTTCCACTTTGGGTTCACGACTAGTGATGTCGGCCCGGGTTCTCTGTCATATGGATGCTAGCGACACAATCATATACGCGAGCCAAAAGGCGCAAACGGTCCCGGGCCAGGGTAAGGCGACACCCGTGGGGATACCGTGCGTGAGGACGCAAAGTGATATGAGGTGTTACCGGCTAGATCGATGTGATTTGGAATCGGGGTCCCGACAGCTTTGGTATCAGAGCCTGACTGCCTGTAGGATTACCAAGCAAACCTGGTCGAAGTTGAGTCTAGAAATTCTTTAGCTATATAGGGGAATTGATTGTGGAAGGGAACGTAAGGCTCTTTTTACTCCTTATGCCTCATGCCTTCTGATCTGAGTCATCCTATCTTTCCTACGGGGTTAAGGAACTAGGCTTTCTCTTCCGTCTACAAGGATCACATGTTACTACTCCGTAGTCTCTAAGGTTTGGTTGATCTGAGTCATATCCCAGTTTGAGTACCTCCGGTGTAGCCTGTTTAGTAATATCTCAGAACCTTGAGTAATGATGTTGAGTATGGTGCTACCCCTTCATTTGCAGGATGTCTCATTTTGAGCATTTTACTGCCGTTATGCTGCCGGAATTGTCCTAGGAGTTCAAGAGATAGTATTTTTTTCTCGTACTATATTCTATATCCTTATGATGATGCTGAATCCATCCTTGTTTCCTTGGTTGGTTCTTCAGGATGTTGCCGGTTAACCGAAGTTCTGTTGCTCGTATCCGGATCCACAGAGATGGTAGGGATGAGGATCCTCCCGACCAGTCTTCGTTGGCAGAGTTCATGTTAGAGGTTGAGAGGAACAAGCGTGAGTCTAACCGCTTGCTAGCACGTATTGAGGAGAACACCTCCCATCAGCACAAAGAGTTTGTGTCCATCCATGACTTCATCGGTCTGAAACCACCTACCTTCCATCATTCCATTGAACCACTCGATGCAGATGACTAGCTCCGTAGTATCACACACAAGCTGCGTTCTACGAACGTAGCTGAAAGTGACAGGGTCACCTACGCTGCTTATCATCTGGAAGGTCCTGCTAGTATTTGGTGGCAGAACTATGAGGCTATGCTTCTAGCTGGCTAGATAACCACCTGGAGAGATTTCACTAAGGCTTTTCGCGAGCATCACATTCCTCAGGCTCTCATTGATCGCAAGAGAGAAGAGTTTTGTAGTTTCACCCAGAGTAAGATGGTTGTTGATGCTTACAGTAGAGAGGTTGAGAACCTTGCTCGCTATGCTACATAAGAAGTGTCCATAGACGCCAAGAAGCAGGCTAGGTTCCGGAAGGGTCTCAACCCCAAGTTGCGTCGTGATCTCCACTTGCACCATTGCAATACATTCTAGGCTCTTGTGAACAAGGCCATTAATGCGGAGACAGCTCAGCTCACTTACGAGGAGTCTCGTAAGCACACCCGTGATTTGGTTTCTTTCTCCGGTTCTAGTTCGCAGAAGCGCGGGATTTGGGTTCCGAACTCCGCTCTTCCACCCAGATATTCACCGAGGCCCTCTTATGTGGTGCCTCACCCAGTTCAGTTACATGCTCCACCCAGGTCTATTGGTAGACCGCTTGTCAATGCGGGTCCACATCCTACTTCAGGGACTTGTTTCACATGCGGAGAGCCATGACACTATGCCCGTGACTGCTCTCAAACCAACTATGCTCCACCCCAGCCTGAGAAGTCTGTTGGCCGTGGTAAGCCATCACGCAAGATGATTAGTGTGAAGTCAGCTCCCACTGAACGTGGATGTGTGCATCACGTCTCAGCTAAAGACACTCATGATGATCCGGATGTCATTCTTGGTACACTCCTTGTCAACTATCATCCAGTTTCGGTTATGTTTGATACCGGAGCATCGCATTCCTTCATTTCCGAAAGTTATGCCAGCTTGCACAACATATCCTTTTGTGATATGCCCTCTCCACTAGTAATTCAAACTCCTAGATCCAAATGGCAAACTTCTAGTGTAAGCCATGGTAATGAAATCCTTGTTGACAGACTTGTATTCCTTGCATCACTTATAGCCCTCAAGTCTAGAGATATTAACATCATTTTGGGTATGGACTGGATGAAAGCTCATTATGCCAAGATTGATTGTTACACAAGGTCTGTTCAGCTTACACACCCATCTGGCAAGATAGTCACCGTCTCCACTAGAGTTGCAAAGCGTCAACTCTATTCTCTTAATGCCAACCCTCTTCCAGACCTTGAAGATATCCCGGTAGTCCGTGACTTTCCGGATGTCTTTCCAGAGGAACTGCCAGGTATTCCACCTGACAGAGATGTAGACTTTGTCATAGATCTTATCCCAGGAACCGCTCCAATCTCTAGGAGACCTTACAATATGGCACCCTTAGAACTAGCTGAGCTTAAGAAACAACTCGATGAATCCTTGCAAAAGGGTTTAATCCGTCCTAGTTCTTCTCCCTGGGCTTGCCCCGTCCTCTTCATCAAGAAGAAGGATGGTACGGACCGGATGGTTATAGATTATCGTCCCGTTAATTTGGTCACGATAAAGAACAAGTATCCGCTCCCCAGGATCAACACTTGTATGATCAGCTCGCTGGATCCTCAGTCTTTTCCAAGATGGATTTGAGGTTAGGCTACCACCAAATCAAGATCAGAAATGGGGACATTCCTAAGACGGCTTTTGTCACTCATTATGGCCAGTATGAGTACACCGTCATGTCCTTCGGTCTAACTAATGCTCCAGCTACTTTCTCTCGCTTGATGAACTCGATCTTCATGGAGTACTTAGATAAGTTCGTTGTGGTTTACCTTGATGATATTCTTATTTACTCGAAGAATGAGGAAGAGCATGCCGAACATCTTAGACTGGTGTTAGAAAAACTCAGAGAGCACCGCCTTTATGCCAAGTTCTCCAAGTGCGAATTTTGGTTGCCAGAAGTGACCTACCTAGTCCACGTGATATCTGGTAAGGGCATTGCCGTCAATCCCGAGAGAGTTCAGGCCGTTCTTGATTGGACTCCGCCTGAAACAGTTATGCAAGTTAGGAGTTTCCTTGGTCTAGCCAGTTATTGTCGCCGCTTCGTTGAGAACTTTTCAAAGTGGCCAAACCTCTCACGGAACTTCTCAAGAAAGATAAAAAGTTTGAGTGGTCCCCACAGTGTGAGCACAGTTTTCAGGAACTGAAAAGACGCCTGACTTCTGCTCCCATACTTGTGCCACCGGATTTCACTAAGGACTTTGTTATCTATTGTGATGCCTCACGATAGGGACTAGGTTGCATTCTTATGCAAGATCGCCATGTGATTGCCTATGCATCTCGACAGTTGCATCCAGATGAGGAGAATTATCCTACACATGATCTAGAGCTTGCAGCAGTAGTCTATGCACTTAAGACCTGGCGACATTACCTTCTTGGTAAACGTTGCAAGATTTACACCGATCATCAGAGTCTCAAGTATATCTTCACCCAACCAGATTTGAACCTTAGGCAAAGACGTTGGTTGGAGTTGATCTCAGATTACGACTTAGGGATTACCTACACCCCATGCAAGGGGAATGTCATGGCTGATGCACTAAGTCGTAAGTCCTATTGCAACAGGGCCAACCACTTCTCCATGAGGAATTATGTAAGCTAAACCTTCACATCGCTCCTCATGGATTCCTTTCTACCTTGGTGGCGAAACCGACTCTTGTGGATTAGATCATCTCTGCTCAGAAGCAGGATACGGGAATTTCCCGGATCAAGAGAAACATTAACAAGGGAGTTGGTGGTAGTTTCTCTATAGATGATCGTGGTGTTGTTTTCTTTGAGAGTCGCTTGGTGGTTCCCAAGAATCAACATCTTCGATAATTAATCCTTAAGGAGGTGCATGAATCTCCTCTCACGATTCATCTCGGTAGTACTAAGATGTATCAGGACCTACGCCAGAGGTTCTGATGGACTAGGCTGAAGAGAGAAATCACTCAGTTTATTACTAACTGTCACGTTTGTCGTCGCGTGAAGGCAGAGCATCAGAGACCTGCTGGCACCCTTCAACCTTTAGCTATTCCTGAGTGGAAATGGGATAAAGTTGGTATGGACTTCATCACCGGCTTTCCCAGGACCAAGAAAGGGAATAACGCTGTCTTCGTAGTCATTGATCGTATTTCCAAAGTGGCTCACTTCCTACCTGTTCGAGAGAATATCACTGCTAGTCAGCTCGCTGACTTATATATTTCTCGAATAGTGTCACTTCATGGTGTTCCACTAGAGATCAATTCAGATCATGGTAGTCTTTTCACTTCTCATTTCTGGGAGAGTTTCCAAACTGCCATGGGCACCCATCTTTCCTTCAGTATCGCTTTCCACCCTCAATCAACTGGTCAGGTGGAAAGGGTCAACCAAATTCTTGAAGACATTCTTAGAGCTTGTGTTATCTCATTCGGTATGGATTCGGAGAAGTGTCTTCCCTTCACCGAGTTTGCTTATAACAATAGTTACCAATCCAGCCTCAAGAAAGCTCCTTTTGAGGTTCTGTATGGACGAAGATGTCGAACACCTTTGAACTGGTCAGAAACCGGTGAAAGACAATTCTTTGGACCGGATATGATCTAGGCAGCAGAAGAGCAAGTTCGCATCATTCGTGAGAATTTGAAAACAGCCCAATCTCGTCATAAGAGCCAGTATGACCGTAGTCATAAGGAAGTGGCTTATGAAGTTGGTGACAAAGCTTACCTTCGGGTTACCCCTTTGAAGGGTACCCATTGATTCGGTATCAAGGGCAAGTTGGCTCCTCGTTACATTGGTCCCTTTCTCATTATCGCTAAATGAGGAGAGGTTGCCTACCAGTTGGAACTACCCCCACATATTTCTCGAGTTCATGATGTTTTCCACGTCTCTCAACTCAGGCGTTGCTTCTCGGATCCCATCCGCGGAGTGGACCACGAAATGCTTGGTCTCCAAGATAACCTCACATATCGAGAGTACCCTATTCGCATCCTTGATCAAGCAGAGCGTGTCACTCGACGTCATAACATCAAGTTTCTCAAGGTTCTGTGGTCTCATCATTCCGAGATAGAAGCTACTTAGGAGTGTGAAGATCGTCTTCAACTAGTACCCCGCTTTCTTCCAGCCGACTCCTGAATCTCGGGACGAGATTTCTTCGAGTGGGGGCGATTTGTCACATCCCTAGTTCTGGTATGACCTAGGCTAGCTAGTCATGTGTGCATCATGTTTAAACTTCATTTAAATTTGAAATGGGGATTTGTAAAACCCTCAAAAATCATTCCTGGAAATGACCCAGATAAAAATTGCTCCAAAAGGGTCCAAGAAAATGTTCATGTCTCTCTCTGAAAATATTGGGCAGAGGTAAAATTCTAACCAATATTTTTAGGAGCTCATAAATATTTATTTTGGCCATTTGGAATTAATCCAGAAATTATTTGCGTTGGATAAATATTTATATATATATAATATTGTCCAATAATTCTGAATTTTGGTGAGGTGCTTTGGATTAATCCCTTAGGCCCCTGCAAAAATTGTCAGAATTAAATAAAATGATTTGGTATTTTTATTAAATCAAAACAAATGTCAGAAAATAGAAAACAGAAAACAACAGAAAGGGAAATACTTACCTGGGCCTCCTACCTGGCAGCCCAGCGGCCCAGCAGGCCAGCCCAGCCAGCTGGCCAACGCCAGTCCTCCCCCTCCTCGCGCCAGAGGGACAGGGCGCGTGATCACCGCACGCCGCGCGCATGCGCGCCACGGCAGCTGCCTGCCTGCACTCTCCCCTCTTCGCCCTGGCCGTCCCGAACGTCGCCACCCGCTGCCCGGACCTCTCTCCCTCTCTCCTGGGCCTGTCCCCTTCTCTCTCTCGCCCTCCCCCGCGAACGCCCGAGCGCTGCCGTCGCCGCCGCGCGCCGTTGTCGCGCCCACCGCCACGGCCTCGCCTCCCCGTCGTGCTCAGAACCTCCACCACGTCGCCGGCTACCTCCTCGTCGAGCCACGCACCTCCAGACGGCCTCCATCGCCGCCATCGCTATCGTCTTCGCCACCGGTTTCCCGAGATCGCCGACGACGCTCCGGCCGCACCAGTGCTTCCCCGAGCTCGCTGACGCCTCCGCTGGATCCGCCGTGAGCTCTACTTCGTTTCCCCTCCTCCCCGTGCTCGATTGCCCTGTCCAGCTAGCTCAATCACCGTGCCCGCGAGCTCCTCGCCACCAGCCATGGCGCCACGGTGGCCAGAGCCCGAGCCAGCCACTCCCGCGTGCGTCACCGTGCTCCTGGTGACGCCAGGCGGCCGTAGAGGGCCTCCGGAGTTCCTGCCGTGCCCCGCAACCCGTTTTCGCCCGGAGCCGTGCTCCGGCCGCCGCCTCGATCTCGTTTTCGGCAAGCTCAGGCACCCCCGCAGCCTCCCACTTGCTCTAAACAACGCGGACGAGCTCCAGCTCCTCGTCCGTGATCTCCGCCGCCTAAATGGTCGCCGGAGGGCGTTTCCCGAGCCCTCCGCCGTGTTCGGCCTCGCCGGCGGTTAAACGCGGGTGGGGTTTGACCCCTTTGACCTCATGGGCCCGTTAGGTGGGCCCCATGGGTCAGGTCATTATCTTAAGGCTAATCACCATTTAACTAAACCTGACACTGACAGTGGGCCCCAGCGCCACTAATCCTATAATTAGGATAAACTAACCCCCTGTTAACTAACCGGTCACTGATGTGTGGACCCCACACGTCACGTTTGACCTGGTCAGCCCTGCTGACGCCTCTGTGATGTCATGCTGACGCAATAATGATTTTTTTTCAGGATTTTAAATAATTTAGAGAATTCCAGAAATTGATATAAACTTCAAAAATTCATAGAAATTCAATCGTAGCTCACATTGAAATAATTTATATATGAAGAATGATCAGAAAAATTCAATCTATCCATATGTACCATTTTCATGCATGACAAACCAACCTATACATGCTGTATATATGAAAACACACTTATGGCATATTTAAGAGCTTAATTTGGAGTTGTATTTGGACCCTTGGCTCAAATGGACTTCAACCAAATAATTGCTAGATGCTTTAACTCAAACAATATCACATATTCATGCCATGATCATGCATCATATTGTTGCATATACTTGTGTTTGATTTTCCACACCATTCCTTCTCGATAGGTTCTACTCCGGAGATCGATCGAGAGTACCTGTCAGAGGAGCAGTGCCCCCCTGTTGATCTACCAGGCAAGCAACCCCCTTGTTCATTCCGATACAATCCACTCTCTCGCTCCTTCTCTCATTTATTGCATTAGGACAACAACGATTCAGCTGCTACTTTATGCCGCGGTAGTTGAACCCAGTCCTCTGCATGACCTGTCATTGCCATAGTAAATAGTTAAAACCCACTAGCATCTGTAGGAGTTTTTTGAGCCTTGTTGTGTTCCTACCATGCTATGCCTGCTATTGTTTAGAGTTGTGCCAGGTCTGATTCATCGGGAATGAATTGGAGTGTTCTGATATGTTCTGGTGCTGAGAGTTAAGCGTGTGAACACGATTTGGTAAAGGTAGAGGTGAGAGGCCATGTAGGAGGACATGGTGGGTTGTCTCATTGGGACCGTCCTTAAGAACTGAGTTCTGTGTAAGTTGTCCAATGACTAGCTACTACCACACATTGGGCTACGGGCGCTCCAAGCTCTCTCGACTTATTAACCGCCTTGATCTCTGTCCAGGAGTTGCAAATAGTTTCTGGTGTTTGTAGGTAGTGCTATTTTTCTACCGAGTGGCACCCGACAGGGTGGGCTCGGGACAGACTAGGCACAGGTGGCATGGTGTACCAAGTGGCACCCAGATGGTGGGCTTGGGAACCCTGCTCACATCGTTTGGGGCCGTGAGTGACACCCCGGCCAGATCTCCTTGTGGGTGGAACCCAAATAGGTGATAAACCTGGATTAGAGTCTTGCGTGGTTAGTCAGGTCGTGGACGACACCCTCGCCAGGCTTCCGCTTGAAGGTTGACGAGATACATGACGTGTACATGGTGATAAGTGGTGAGAGCGTGTGTGAAGAAGTACATCCCTACAGGGTTATCATGATCTATTCGAATAGCCGTGTCCTCGGTTATGGACTTCTTGGATGCTTACGTGGTACATAGACAACTTTAAGTGGATACTCTAAAATGCTCAAGACAAGTGTGAGTGCTATGGATGGCCTTCTCGAAAGGAGACGAGGATGGATCCATAGTAGTGTATTGATGTGGTGATTAGTGGACTCGTGTGCGCTGCATCATCTCAAAAAAGTTTCTCGTTGTCGTAGAACAGGATAGCCACTGAGTCAAAGCTGGCTTGCTGCAACTAAACCCCACATTACCTTCTTGATACAAATGCATGTATGATAGGATCTGATGTAAGTCTTGCTGAGTACCTTTGTACTCACGTTTGCTTTGTTTATGTTTTGCAGATGAGACATCTGTCTCACTAGTAGTACCACATGGACTTCGACGAGTAGCTTGTACCTCAGCTACGATCTTGGTCCCTTGGGAGGGACTTGTGGATAGTCAGGCTCCTCGACCCTTTTCTTTTGTAGTTTTCTGTACTCAGACATGTAATGCTTCCGTTGCTTGTATGCTCTGAATGATGGGTCATGTGACCCCTGTTTGTATTAATGCTATGTGGCTCTTCTGAGCCTTTATCTATATGAGTTTGCATTATGTTGTGATGCCATGTTGTACAACACATACTCGCATGTTATGCGTAAGTGTGACGTGTATTGCTATGTGTGGGATCCGACAATCTAGTTGTTTATCCTTGGCAGTCTCTCTTATGGGGAAATGTAGTCTAGTGCTTCCTTGAGCCATAGTAGTCCGCTACAGCCCGGTTCACCGGAGTCCTGCTAGCCCAACACTACTGCTCAGGACTCTTGACTGGCCAGCATGTGTTTCACTTCGTTCCTGTGTCTGTCCCTTCGGGGAAATGTCACGCGGTGACATCCGGAGTCCTGCCTAGCCTGCTATAGCCCGGGTTCCCGGAGTCCTGTTAGCCCAGTGCTACAGCCCGGATTCACACGCTGCTGACCGACACGTTCGATGTGAATCATGTATGCCTGTTCCCATAGGTTAGTGCCGCTTTGGGTTCACGACTAGCCATGTCGGCCCGGGTTCTCTGTCATATGGATGCTAGCGACACAATCATATACGCGAGCCAAAAGGCGCAAACGGTCCCGGGCCAGGGTAAGGCGACACCCGTGGGGATACCGTGCGTGAGGCCGCAAAGTGATATGAGGTGTTACCGGCTGGATCGATGTGATTTGGAATCGGGGTCCCGACATTTGGAGTCCCTAGATACTTAATGACTGATGGTGGTTTACATTTTATTAATGGTGCTTTTCATAAATGCTTGCTAAGTATGATGTTAATCATAGAATTGTATCTCCAAATCACCCACAGTCTAGTGGTCAAGTAGAACTGAGTAATAGAGAGCTTAAATTAATTTGGCAAAGACTGTTAATAGATCTAGAAAGAATTGGTCCAAGAAACTTGATGATGCATTATGGGCCTATAGAACTGCATATAAAAATCCTATGGATATGTCTCCATATAAAATGTTTTATGGTAAAGCATGTCACTTACCTCTCGAACTAGAACATAAGGCATATTGGGCCATTAAAGAGCTCAATTATGATTTCAAACCTATCAGTGAGAAGAGACTATTTGACATTATCTCACTTGATGAATGGAGAACCCAGGCCTATGAAAATGCCAAACTGTTTAAAGAAAAGGTGAAAACATGTCATGACAAAAGGATACAAAAACGTGAGTTTAATGTAGCTGATTATGTATTGTTATACAACTCTCGTTTAAGATTTTTTGCAGGAAAACTCCTCTCTAAATGGGAAGGTCCTTACGTTATCGAGGAGGTCAATCGTTCCAGTGCCATAAAAATCAACAACTTCGAAGGCACTAATCCGAGGGTGGTGAACGGTCAAAGAATCAAACATTATATCTCAGGTAATCCTATAAATGTTGAAACTAATGTTATTGAAACCATAAACCCGGAGGAGTATATAAGCGACACTTTCCAAAACTTTTCAGACTCCGAAAAGCAATAGGTATGTGGTACGGTAAGTAAACCGACTCCAAAACAGTTCTAATAGGAAATTTTTCTCCATTCTGGAATATTTAAGAAAATAGGAAAATAAGTAGTCTGAAGAGGACACGAGGCAGTCATGAGGGTGGAGGGTGCGCCCCTACCTCGTGGGCACCTCGTGTGCCCTCCGGACTCCGTTTTCTTGCACGATACTTCTTTTGGTCGATAAAAATTCATTATATAATCTCCCGAAGGTTTTGACCACCGTACCACACAAATATCTCATGCCTTTGTTTCGAGCTATTTTTCTGACAGATCTAGATCACCATGACGTCATCAAGCGCCCCAAGGACAAGTTTTTCGAGAGGGTCATCAACCCCTACCTCGCGGAGGTGCTGTAACACCCTCAAACCATTGAGTTGCGTGAGGGGGTGTTGCACATCCGCGATGTTGAGGGACCTTGGAGGACCGGAAGCGTGGAGACAAGACTCGAAGAAATGGAGCAACAAGTTTTCAAGTGCCAGGGGATGGTGGAACACGGACTCGACGCCAACCACATGATGATCGCGGAGTTCACCAACAATCACAAGCTAGATGCCAAGGACATTGGGGAGACCATCTTCAAGCTTCACGAGAAAATCGAGCACCTCCAAGCCTAGATCTATGACCTGCAAAACCAAAACTGTGAGTATGAATATAGATTGAAGAGGATGAGTTTGGCTGCAGATTCGAGGATCCCAGAGACTCGATCATCCTTCTATGATGGTGAGCCTATGCCTTGGAAGATGGATGAGAAGCCTACATCATCAACAACTCCATCATCACTACCACCAAAGGAGAACTGAGTATCGGGTATGGGCGCTCCCCTTGGCAACTGCCAAGCTTGGGGGAGGTGCCCCGGTATCGTACCACCATCACACTTTTTTTCTTTACCTTTTTCTTAGTTCAATCCTTTTGGTAATATCTTGATCTAGTAGAATAAAGTTTTAGTTGATCTAGTTTTGAGTTTTGCTTTATGATCCTTCTATGTAATGGATTCCGTGAGCTATATATAATAAAGATTAGTTTTGAGTCAAGGGCTTGCTTATCTTGCTATGATCTTGAGAAAAAAGAGAAAGAATAAAAAGAACTAAAGAGATCATATTGATCTTATGGAGAGTAATGACTTCACATATAAAGAGTATGATGAATAAAGGTTGTTGAGAGTTGACAAACATAGTTTTGGTCATCGTTGCAATTAATAGGAAGTAATAAAGAAAGAGAGGTTTTCACATATAAATATACTATCTTGGACATCTTTTATGATTGTGAGCGCTCATTAAAATATGACATGCCAAAAAGTTGACGTTGGACAAGGAAGACAATGTAATGGGTTATGTTTTCTTACATCTAAAATAAATTATATTGTCATGGATCATCCAACATGTTGAGCTTGCCTTTCCCCCTCATGCTACTTGTGCTTCCAAATATCCTTAAACCCAGTTTTGCCAGGAGAGTCCACCATATCTACCTATGGATTGGGTAAGATCCTTCAAGTAAGTTGTCATTGTTGCAAGCAATACAAATTGCTCCCTAAATATGTATGATCTATTAGTGTGGAGAAAATAAACTTTATACGATCTTATGATGTGGAAGAAATAAAAGCGACGGACTGCATAATAAAGATCCATATCTCAAGTGGCAATATAAAGTGACATTCTTTCGCATTAAGATTTCGTGCATCCAACCATGAAAACACATGACAACCTCTACTTCCCTCTGTGAAGGGCCTATCTTTTATTATTGTCTTATACTTCATACAAGAGTCATGGTGATCTTCACCTTTCCTTTTTTACATTTATACTTTGGCAAGCACTGTGTGTTGGAAAGATCTAGTAACAGAATATTATTCTGTTACCCCTTGGCCTATAAGGGGCTGATCTGTAGTTTCAAACCGGTGGTGCCCGAAGGAAAAAAAGAAAACCAAGCCCACCCACTCCTGCATCCCCCGTCTCTGGCTGGATCCCGGCGATGGCCAGCCCCCCACCTTCTCCCCCGTCTAGCTCCCGGCGACGCCCCGCTCCCACCTTCTCCCCGACTGGATCCCGGTCCCGCCCCGCCCCCACCTTCTTCCCGGTGTCGCACCGCCCCCACCTTCTTCCTAGCGCCGCCCCGCCCCCTTCTTCCCGGCGCCACCCCTCCCCCACCTTCTTCCCGACGCCGCCCTGCCCCACACTTTCTTCCCGGCGCCGCCCCTCCCCCTACCTTCTTCCCGGCACCGCCCCACCTTCGGGCGACGCGCCGCCCCCACTTCCCGGCCACGCACCGCCTGCACACATCCTAAGCGACGCCGCCCCATACACCGCCTGGCCAAGCGCCACCGGCCTACTCACCGGCATGGCCCCCTCCCCCACTGCCGCCATGGCCGTTCGACGCCATCACTCCTGTCCGTTCGACGCCACCACCGCATGCCGTTCATCGCAGGAGCAACCTGGATCCGCCCAACTACCTTTCCCAGTGCGCCGCCGCCGACCGGCTCCCTCCCCTAGAGCGTCGTTGCGGCCCCAGCCCCATTTCCTTCCCGTGGCACATCATCGTCGACTGCGCCCTTCCCCATCTTCCCCTAGTGCCTCGTGGTGGAATCCAAGGGAGGGCTAGGCCGATCATAGCCGCCACCCCCTCAGTCCGTTCAGCACTGCCAACCAAGGCCGTTCAACGAGGGGTCGTTAAAAAGCAGCGGTCAGAAGCTTTCCTCTCGTTTTCTTCCGCCTGTGTAACTTTTTTTCAATTTTGGGGACTGGTTGAGCGCATTTCAATGAGGCCTTCCATGTGCTGATGGGTGTGCTTGCTTAGCACAAAATTGAATATTGTTGATCAAATGTGATATGTATAACTAAAAGGGAAAAGATGAATTGTGTTTTCTCGTAGCAAAAAATTGATGCTCTATAGGTCCATACTAGTATATAAGTTCCTCATGTATATCTATCATCAGTTCATAAAAGGCATATAGAAAGTCCTTCAAAATCTCTGTGTTAAAAACCCAGTTTGGTTTTGTATCAGCTGCTCCGAGGAGGGAAGTACATCCATGCAGGTGATTACTGATTAGGCTCCACAAATGAAAAGTGATAATGGTTCATTTGACTTTTTTCATTTGATGTTGCTGTATTGATTATTTGCTTACATGATGGTTTTGCAGCAAATGTTTTCCATCGGGATCTGAAGCCCAAGAATATTCTAGCGAATGTTGACTGCAAGCTGAAGAGTTGTGATTTTGGTCTTGCCTGTGTATCATTTAATGACGGGGCTCCATCAGCCATATTTGGAAGTTTGATTTTGTGAAGAAGTATGCAAATTCTCAGTGCTTGTGTGGAGAACCAAAAAGTTCTAATAATGGTGAATCACAAGTTCAAGGACAGTAATCCAGGGGTGTGGGGGCAACTACTGATGGAGGCTGAGTCCAAGTGTCATGACTGCTGCTGCAGATCTTCAGCACAGACCTTTTTTAATGGAGATACTCCTCTGATGGTAATTCTCATCTGCATTTGAATTAACAGAAAAGTTACAGAAGTATTAGTTACTCTATACTTATATGATCTTCAATTCCATGTGTTAGAGTTATAATATAAGTCATGTACCCCTTTGTATTTATCCCGTTGTATAAGGGGTTTCCTTCATATGTTCCACACCTGTATATGTATATATATCGGCCTATGGCCTCATGGGAATATAAGTTTCTTATTCCTAACATGGTGTTAGAGCTAGGTCAATTTTTCTTTTGCACACCGCAACTCGTGCCATTGATCCGCTACTCCAGCCGCTGGGTTTCATCTGCCTGCCTCGCCCCGTGGTTTTCCTCTGCTTCTCCAGATCGAGTCGAGCCGTCGTCTTCCGTTTGCTCGCCGGTATCCTGATTGATCTGATCGCTCTGCCCTGCCCTGCAGTTGGGCCTTGGGCCTCTCCCGATCTGGTCGCCGTCGCCCCGGGCCTCTCCCGATCGATCGCTCGCACAGGTCCTGCCGGCTTCGATCGATTTTGTCGGGTTTCGGGTTCCGGCAGACCCTTAAGGTTCGAACACTGGGGTGTGCGCGGAAATCTCGCCTTCAACCTCTTCGTCCATTTTGCGTCATGCTTTTATATCGATATATATTGCATTATGGGCTGTTATTACACATTAGGTCACAATACTTATGCCTATTCTCTCTTATTTTACAAGGTTTACATGAAGAGGGAGAATGCCGACAGCTGGAATTCTGGGCTGGAAAAGGAGCAAATATTAGAGACCTATTCTGCACAACTCTAAAAGTCCTGAAACTCCATGTAAGTAAGTTTTAGAATATATAAAAAATATTGGGTGAAGGAAGCACCAGAGGGGGGCCACCCACCATCCACAAGGGTGGGGGCGCGCCTTACCCCCTGGGCGCGCCCCTGCGTTGTGGGCCCCCTGGCAGGCCTCCGATGCCCATCTTTGGCTATATGAAGTCTTTCGCCCTGGAAAAAATCATAAGCAAGCTTTCGGGACGAAATTCCGCCGCCACGAGGCGGAACCTTGACTGGACCAATCTAGGGATCCGGCGGAGCTGTTCTGCGGGGGAAACATCCCTCCGGGAGGGGGAAATCATCACCATCGTCATCACCATCGATCCTCTCATCGGGAGGTGGTCAATCTCCATCAACATCTTCACCAGCACCATCTTCTATCATACCCTAGTTCATCTCTTGTATCCAATCTTTGTCTCAAAACCTTAGATTGGTACCTGTGGGTTGCTAGTAGTGTTGATTACTCCTTGTAGTTGATGCTAATTGGTTTACCTGGTGGAAGATCATATGTTTAGATCCTTTATGCATATTAATACCCCTATGATTATGAACATGAATGTTATTTGTGAGTAGTTACGTTTGTTCCTGAGGACATGGGAGAAGTCTCGCTATAAGTAGTCATGTGAATTTGGTATTCGTTCGATATTTTGATGAGATGTATGTTGTCTTTCCTCTAGTGGTGTCATGTGAATGTCGACTACATGACACTTCACCATTGTTTGGGCCTAGGGGAAGGCATTGGGAAGTAATAAGTAGATGATAGGTTGCTAGAGTGACAGAGGCTTAAACCCTAGTTTATGCATTGCTTCGTAAGGGGCTGATTTGGATCCATATGTTTCATGCTATGTTTAGCTTTACCTTAATACTTCTTTTGTAGTTGCAGATGCTTGCAAGATGGGTTAATCATAAGTGGCATGCTTTTCCAAGGAAGGGAATTACCCAAGCACCGTTCCACCCACATATCAAATTATCAAAGTAACGAACGCGAATCATATGAGCATGATGAAAACTAGCTTGACTATAATTCCCATGTGTCCTCGGGAGCGTTTTCCTTTATATTAGAGTTCGTCCAGGCTTGTCCTTTGCTACAAAAGGGATTGGGCCACCTTGCTGCACCTTGTTTACTTTTGTTACTTGTTACCCGTTACTAATTACCTTATTACAAAACTATCTGTCACCGATAATTTCAGTGCTTGCAGAGAATACTTTACTGAAAACTGCTTGTCATTTCCTTCTGCTCCTCGTTGGGTTCGACAGTCTTACTTATCGAAAGGACTACGATAGATCCCCTATACTTGTAGGTCATCACCCAACACACTCTGGGAATTTTTTCCACTCTTTTTTGCGCTCTTTTTTTTCTCCTCTTTTTTTGCGAAAAATCACTATAATGGCGAGTGCCTCAAAACTCTTCCCAATTCAAATTGACAGGATAGGCATGGAATTTTTTTGACTATTTTTTTCGGAAATCAGGGCAGCGGCGGCGAAAAAGTGCGAAAGAAAATCACTATGATGGTGAGTGTCTCAAAAGACTCAGAAAAGCCTACAAATTGGATAGGGAAAAAATATTTTTGCGTGCTAAATTTTTGGCCTAAAAACTGCCCCGGGGTCTCCAGACTCTTTTTTTCCCTGAAACCTACTCAGGCAAGGAAATACGAATCGGAAAATAGATGGATCTCGAAAACAAACCTAATATGAAAAGAACTTGGGTTGGTGGTGGACAAGTGGATGTATATGTGGACCCGAATTGATGGTGGACAGGCGGATGTATATGTGGACTCAAATTGGTGGTGAACAGTCGGATGGATATGTGGACTCGAATTGGTGGTGGACAGGTGGATGTATATGGCAGCGGTAAGGAATATGGTGGTGGTGGTATATGGCAGGAGCGATGAAGATCGTGCGGCGGCGTGACAACTTGTGAATGGAACTCGAAACTCTAAGGGAAACTAGACGCTAAGACCAGCAACTTGACACGATGATTCAACCGAAAATTCAACAAAGCAAATATAGAAAAAATTATGCAATGGCTCAAATTGGTTTGGATATGATGAACTAACCCTAAAAATTCTTTTTGGCTTTTTCGTGGACTGTAGGTATGAAGAACAGACTTGATCTAAACTAGGAAAAATAGTAAAATCTCATCGAGCAACCTGGAAATATGATACCACTTGATAGAGGCAAAGGTGTCCCGTCTTTCGATGAGATGGTGATCATCATTTCGGAGGAGTTGACTTTGACGATCCGACTACGAACGTGCGAGGGACGTCGCACCTAAGCAATCGCTAAACCAACTCCAAGAGATTATTAACCACGCCGGAGCACGATCAACTTGACCACGAAGGTCTATTTCCTGCAAGCAAATGAAGAACACGCAAGAAACTAAGATTGCAATCTGGATATTGCGAATACAAGACGAAAGCTTATTGAATAAGGTGGGGTTCTGTGACGTCTTGGTCTGGTCATTGAACACACACGAAGTACGCGAAGTTGCAGCTATGGTGAACTTTTAATCTAAACAAAACCCAAAGTCTAAACGATGCCCTAAGGGCTATATATATGGAGGAAAGAGGGGGGGGGGGATTTCGTGGCCCTTGGAGGAGGGGGCCGAAACCAACCCTAACTCTTGTTTCCCCACACATACGGACTCTAGAAATTGTTTATAATCAAGTATTTCAAAATTACATGGGCCTGGCCCAGAAATAAGGTGACACGGCACCTAGAATAGCCTCTGGACGAAATTTATGAAGTGGCATCATGTATATTTCGTCCAAGGCTTCATGCACTCATTATGGTGGCTTCAAAGTCCTGGAATCATCACTTGTAACTCCGTTCTTGCTCCCCTTGTACATGCCATCATCTCCATGTTTGAACTTGCTCCAAGGTTCTTCTTTCTTGTCCAAGCTAGGCCCTTCATTTGTAAGAAAAACAAATGTATCCAATTTTGGCAGCATCATATTCTCATGAACATTAGAATCGTTACCAAGAAATGAAAGTACTTGGTAATTCAATTGGCGTGCGCGAGCTCTAGTAATTGGTCCAGTATGTATAGCAGCAGGGGCTATGGGCGTAACAATGGTATTGATGTCCTCATCAGGACTTGTCATCATCCTCTTCTTTCTTGTCTCAGCCTCTAGAAGGCTTGCCTTTCTACTGCTTGGCCTTGCCGTGGCGTCCTCCTCGGCCACCATGTTTCTTGCCAGACCCACTAGTACCTTTTTTTAGAGAAGAGTCATACGCCCGACTTTATAAATAAAGCTACCAGGCAGAGTACCACACATAACGGCCAAAGTTCACCAAACCACCATAACACATCGACTGGGGGCGCAGCTCAAATCAAACGACAGTTCATAGGCGCGCATGCCCAACCACACCAAAACATAAGATGGCATGCATGCTAACAACCTACTGCTAGTAGACTAGTTGACTCAAATGCTGGTAGATCACATGGAGGTAGGGGAGGACATCATGCTGGCAGACGCCCGGACTTCGTTGATCAGCTCCACCATACTGGCCACATCCATAGGTTTAGTCAATAATTTTCACTTCTGCAAGAAGATAGACATTTCAAAGAGGGCATCAGCCAGCTTGTTAGGAAACACACCCTCAATGGTGAATTTGTTTCTAATATTCCAGAAGGACCAACAGAGGGCAACCAACCCAACCCAAAATAGCCTCTTTGTCCGACCATGGATGTTTGCAGCCAGTAAGCGCAATTCCGAGAAAGAGGAAGGATCCCAAGACACGTTCAACCAAGATCGCACACATCCCCAGGCCAACCTAGACAAAGGGCACCTAAAGAAAATATGATTGGTATCTTCAATCGAAGAACATAAGGCACAAAAGGGGAGGCATGCCCATTTCTCTTGCAAATTTGATCAGCCGCAGGCAGACGGCCTCTAAAGGCCCGCCAAAGGATAAACTTAAGCTTAGGAGGGATCCTGGACGACCAGAGTTGTTTCAACTTAGAGGTGGGGGATCCATCAATGAGCCTGGCATAGATATACTTGACCGAAAATTTACAAGAAGCCACGTGGGGCCAGGGCACCGAGTCCTCCTCCGATAGAATAGGGAACAAGGAACCAAGCCGATGCTAGTCCTCCAACTCTACAGGAGAGAGAGTCCTCCGGAGACCCAGATGCCACCCATTACGAGAGAGCTCAGAGATTGAGATCTTAGGGTTTGGACAGTAGGAGAACAAAACTGGAAAAGAAGCCACTAAAGGGGCATCCCCTACCCACCAATCCAACCAAAATCGAGTCAATGCACCATTCCTGACAATAAACTTAACATGGGCACGAAAAACGCCCCTAACCTTAATAAGATCCTTCTAGAACTGGGACCCACTAGTCACCGAGGAGAACAAGGGGCTACCAGATGGGAAGTATTTAGCTTTCAGGAGGTCATACCAAAGTGCCCCAGGACAAACAGACATAATCCTCCACCACCACTTAACAATGAGACACTTGTTTGTCACCATAGTATTTAAAATCCCCAGCCCCCAAGGATTTTAGGCCTACAAATGACCTTCCGTTTGACAACCCTATATTTGCGTTTATTCTCTAAAGAATACAACCCCCCTATGTTTGTCGAAGCCAGCGTGAGTACCCAGAGAGAGCATGGAGAATCCCATACTTAATAAAGGCAAGGAAGAGATACGCGCATCAATGAGACAACATTTCCCTCCCTGAGTATTATATCGACTGTGCCATGGCATAACTCTGGTGCCTGATGTCGCTTGACGCTACGTTGGTATTTCCCCAAAGAGGAAGGGATGATGCAGCACATTGGCAGTAGGTACACTAGTACAACGAGCTCCGTGACGGCATCTGGAACCGTCGCCAAGTGAGTGTGGGAGATAGGGGGTCCTTCCCACATGACCCAGAAACCGTCGGGGATATGCCCTCCTGGCACACAGGTTCGGCAAAATGAGGTCGTGTGCGATCGGCTAGCGCTCAAATACGGAAATATGTACAGTAGAGCTAAAGAAAATACAATTATACTGCGAAATTGTTTCTGGTCGCAAGTGCATCCCACATAGTTAGTCCCCGCTAAACGTTTCCGTTCGTATGTACATCCCACACAGTCGCTCGAAGGAAAACATTTTCGTTCACAGGTACATCACACACAATTTTTCCTGTTAAATCGCTTGCGTTATTCAATATATCACACACGGGCCATGGAAGAAACTATGTGGCAAAGGCTGTCCATCACACACATTTTTCATGTGGTAAACGTTTGCGCAAGGTGGCCCAACGCAAACAGTTTTCAAGAGAAATTCGTGTGTGATTGTCCATTGATCCGACACGGGTTATTCCTAGAAACTGTGTGCGTTGAGGTCATCACCCACGGTATTTTTTAACAACCGTTTGCAATAGCAAAACCCAATTAGCAGGCTAATTCGCCACTAGCATGCTAATTATCCGATTATTTATAATCCATTTATTAATCTAAATGACAGTTCATATTAAGCACACAATATATTTCATTTTCATAATTGAACTACATCAGAGTACAGCATCATATAGCTTCAGCACTCAGCTACCCCATTACACAACTACACCAGGATCAAGTTCCACATGCAACATCTATAACCTTTCGTAATTAGCATCACAGACGGTACATAGATAGATGTATCTCATCTGGAAAACTGCTGAAGCAGAAGGCGAATATTGAGCCTTCATTGATGTTGAAGGTCTTTGTAAATTTAGGAAAGTGCCTGTGGATGATTAACTGTCCATCCTTCGTACTCTTCAGGAACACTTCAATATTGAACCGTGGGTGTTGTATGAATACCTTCCTCGCCTCCTGACCATACAGGTGGTTTGAGAGGTAAACATCAGTGACCTACTTTGGAAAGGCCTGAAAACAAGGATGTGCATAAATATCTTCTATATATTGGAAATGGGGCAAAGGAATAAAAAAAGACAAGGTAAAATAGTTGGTACCATACTGTAGTGAACTGATGTCTTTTTCATTTTGCAGACAAAGATCTTGTTGTTTTTTGTCGCTAAATTCTTTATCCTACAATCTTTCCGAGTTTCTTGACTTGACTGATATTCATGGACAAATCATTTTCCCCATATGCAAAAAGGGTCGAACAGTGGGTGAAAACCTCTGACAGCAGGACCTACATGTGCAAGACCAAATTGTTAAAAACCTAAATATTAGAATGGTTCCTGCAATTGCACAATAATGTGCTATTAGACAACGAACCATGCGTGTACTAACCTCGATTGTAAACCTCAGTGCTTCTCATTGTTTCCCTGCAACACATATAAGGTAGTTAGTCATCAGGTTAAGTAAGGGTTCACATCCTATCAGTAAAATATGTTGATGAAAAATAATCACATTGTAGATTCATCGGATTAATTCAAGCCACAGCGAAAACCCATTTATCCAAACCAAGCATGATTAAGAACTAGGAAATATAGCACTTGTATATGTTTCTCATTTATTAAGTGCAGCCAAATTTGATTTATTCCTCACATGCATAACAATACAAAATTCTACCCACGAAAATTGGACATCGCATTGCATAATTGAACCAAGCAGTTAACTAAACACCACAGCAAATGAACCAAACATTAACTGAGCACCACATTGCACAATATAACATTGAACCAAACAGTTAACTAAACACCACAACAAATGAACCAAACATTAACCGAGCACCACATTGTACAATATAACATACTCCTAATAGAAGATAAGACAGTTAACCAAACAATTAACTACAGCCAATTGTAGCAATTGTATTTGTTTCTCATGTATTTACTACATCCAAATTCAATTTATTCCTCACATGGTATACAATAACAGAATGCACCCACAATTTTGTGAAGATAAATTCGATTTATTTCTCACATGGAAGACAATACAAAATTGCAGCCTGAAGAATTGACCATCACATTTGCAGAATTGAACCAAACAGTTAACTGAAGACGATAACTAATTAACAAAACAGTTAATAAGTGAGCACCACACTTCACGACATACAGAACATATACACTAGAGAAACAGATTGCATGGTAAAATTAGATAGCACAATTCACTAGAATTTGTGAAGGAAAGGCAGGAGCAGCACACGCAACGGGTAAACCGAGCATGCATAACCGGCGTAGCTAGCAAATGGAAAGGTGCTCCTTCAAGATCTAGGGCTCGACACGAATGGCAACCATCACGACCTCATCCGCGCGTGCGGCCGCGATTTGCTTCTTCGCTGCCAAATGCTCCTTGAGGTCCTGGCTATACTACGTGCACCATGGCTTAGGCCGGCGCTTATTTGGTGGAGGGGTCGGTGATTTGGGTGGAAGGTGTCGCACCGGCGGTCGGGGCATGTGGGATGTGGAAGGAGGAGGAGGATGGGGGTCGGGTGCGGATTACCTGCCTGGATAGGCGAGGCCGAGAAGCGTGATGGAGGGTCGCCGGCGAGGAGGCGGTGGTGCTACAAGCAAGGAGTGAAGGTTTCAACTTGGAAAGGAAGGCGGAAAGAGGGGAAATGTGGCTTTTGGTAAGGGGAAGGGGGCGGGGAGGTAGATATTTCCGCGGAAGCCGAAAATTTGGAATCGCTTCAGCCAAAAACTAGCGCGCAAAGTGTCATCAGACCGATGGTGCTCCAAGATATTTTGTGCTGCATTTCACACGGTTGGTGATAATAAACTATGTGCGATCTACTTGATTTATCGCTTGATCATTTGAATTACGTAATGGAGTCACAACTAAAAAGGATGGTGTTTGAATTATTAGAACTTTTATCTGCAGTGAACATGCAACTATATGTGTTTCGTCAAAAAAATTGGAATGATTCAGGGTTCATTTGTACATTTTTATACATTAACTAGGTTTTCCAGGCATTTTATGTGCATAATTCAAATTTGCACTACATGCACATGCTCCAGTTCATATAAACTTATTGGAAAAAAAATCAAATATGTGTCCTTGGTTGCATGCTTAGGTCCCATGCAAGAAATGGGAATGAATTTCAAACACCCTACCACTGTCACTCGGCCGCAAAACATTGAGATGCCTGGTTTTTGAATTCTAGTAAATCCAAAACTTGTCTGAAATTCATGAAACTTGGCATGCTATCATGTAGCGGCATCAACATGTCATGGTACAAATTTTGTCCCATTTGGGGCAGGTTTGGGTATAAGCTTCTCACAAACCAGAGCTTCTCACAACAAGCGTGATGGTTTCAGTAGGGAACGTGCCACCTTTGGGGATGAAACGATATCCCTTGCCTCTTATTGCTTTCAATTTTTTTTGAGTGTCAACATAGAACAACGGGAGTGTTGTGCCAATTTTTGTGATTTTTCGGGGTTCGTTTGGACATTTTTTTGCATTAACTGAGTTTTCAACGCATTTAAGTGCATAATTCAAATTTCAACTACATGCACATGCTCTAGTGCATATAAATTGGTTGAAAAATCAAATCTGTGGCCTTGTGTGCATGCTTAGGTCCCATGCAAGAAATGGGAATGAATTTGAAACACCAGGGCACCGTTGATTGCTGGGAAAACATTGAGATGCCTGGTTTTTAATTTCTAGTAAATCCAAAACTCGTCTAAAAATCATGAAACTTGGCATGCTATCATGGAGCGACATCAACATGCCGTGGTACAAATTTTTCCCATTTGGGGCAAGTTTGGGTATATGCTTCTCACAAACCAAAGCTTCTCACGACAAGCATGATGGTTTTCGGTTGGGAACATCCCACCTTTGGGGACGAAAAGATATCCGTTGCCTCTTATTGCTTTCAAAATTCTTCGAGTGTCAACATAGAACAACATGAGTGTTGTGCAAATTTTTGTGAGTTTTCGGGGTTCGTTTGGACATTTTTATGCATTAACTGAGTTTTCAATGCATTTATGTGCATAATTCAAATTTGAACTACATGCACATGCTCCAGCGCATATAAATTGGTTAAAAAATCGAATATGTGTCCTTGTGTGCATGCTTAGGTCCCATGCAAGAAATGGGAATGAATTCGAAACACCAGGTCACCGTTGATTGCCGGCAAAACATTGAGATGCTAGTTTTTAAATTCTAGTAAATCAAAAACTCGTCTGAAATTTCATGAAACTTGGCATGCCATCATGGAGCCGGATCAACATGCCGTGGTTCAAATTTTGTCCCATTTGGGGCAGGTTTGGGTATATGCTTCTCACAAAACGGAGCTTCTCACAACAAGCATGATGGTTTTCGATAGCGAACGTCCCACCTTTGGGGACAAAAAGATATCCATTGCCTCTTATTTCTTTCAAATTTATTTTCTCATGTCAACATAGAACAACAGTAGTGTTGTGTGAATTTTTGTGATTTTTCGGGGTTCGTTTGGACATTTTTATGCATTAACTAAATGTTCAATGCATATATGTGCATAATTCAAATTTGAACTACATGCACATGCTCCAGTGCATATAAATTGGTTGAAAAATAAAATCTGTGTCCTCGGGGGCATGCTTAGGTCCCAGGCAAGAAATGGGAATGAATTTCGAACACCAGGGCACCGTTGATTGCCGGCAAAACAGTGTGATCCCTGGTTTTTAAATTCTAGTAAATCCAAAACTCGTCTGAAATTCATGAAAGTTGGCATGCTATCATGGAGCGGCATCAACATGTCGTAGTACAAATTTTGTCCCATTTGGGGCAGGTTTGGGTATATGCTTCTCACAAACCGGAGCTTCTCACAACAAGCATGATGGTTTTCGGTTGGGAACGTCCCACTTTTGGGGACAAAACGATATCCATTGCCTCTTATTGCTTTCAAAATTCTCGAGTGTCAGCATAGAACAACAGGAGTGTTGTGCGAATTTTTGTGATTTTTCGGGGTTCGTTTGGACATTTTTATGCATTAACTGAGTTTTCAATGCATTTGTGTGCATAATTCAAATTTGAACTACACGCACATGCTCCAGTGCATATAAATTGGTTGAAAAATAAAAAATGTATCCTTGGGTGCATGCTTAGTTCCCATGCAAGAAATGGGCATGAATTTCAAACACCAGGGCACCATTGATTGCCGGCAAAACATTGAGATGCCTGGTTTTTAAATTCTTGTAAATCCAAAATTCTGTTAACCATTCATGTGACGCCACATGTCTTTGTTTTAATGGCTATAGGAGGTGTCGTGCGGACAGCTCCTTGACCTTGACTGAACGGGAGGCGTGCGAGCGCCGTCCGGTACACAGGCTGACCGAGAGGCGTGCAAGCTCTCCTCGAGTGCGCAGGCTCACCGGGAAGCGTGTGAGCTGTACGCTGCGCATGCTCACTGGGAAGCGAGCCCTTTGATTTCCATGGCCGCCCGCCTTGCTCGCACCCTCTCCATTAATGGCGCCCAAGCCGCAGTTTAATTTGCCTTTTAAATATAAAACACTCATCGCAAACGTTTTAGTTAGAACACCCGTATGCAAACCGACAGCTTCCCCAGGAAGCCAACAAAAAATGTGCCGAGAAGGATTTCTGCAGCTCTTGATCGCAAACGATTTAGATAGAACACCCGTATGCAAAGTGAGAGCAGTGCAGGATTTGTGCATCCCTTCAACGCAAACGGTTGTTCTGGATGACCCGTGTGCAACCACGTACAAATAATTTGGTAAGATTTGCATATCTCATATTGGGTATGTTGCGATTTGTCAAACTAGAAAGATTTACCTTTGTTGATCTAGTAACGTTGCCATTTGTCAATCCTTGTAACACTGTGATTTGTCAAAATATGCAGCTAGAAATCATTAGCACTATGTAATTTTTGCAACTAAAATTCAGTAATTAAGCATAGATTTACTTCATAGATTAAGCAGTCGTTCTTAATTTATACAAATAGTTCAACTCGATAGCTGAACCGACCAAACTTCTCCCCAATTGTTGCCAACCACGTACTAAAATAGCTAGTTCAACTATATATACTAGCTAATTTTAATTACGTTGTACAGTTCGACCACACATCTATAGTCAGATGAACTAAACAAAATAGCCCCTAAATACTACTACTACCACGGAGGCGCTTTGTGCTACTTTCGGCAGCCTCTCCTCTGCCAAGCGCGCTCAGTAACAGGCAGAGGAGGAGGAGGAGCCTACTGACGAGCTGGACAAATGCAATATGATGCTTGCCACTGCTCCACGTTCAGCGATGCTTGCCAGATCAACCGCCCACTACTGCTCCAGACGATCCCTCTCGAAGCGGTTGGACTGCTCGTAGATCTCCTGATTCCTCGCCTCTGCATCGGCGTGTGCTGCGGCCATGGGTGCGGTAAGGCTCTTGCGTGCTCGAGGAGGCGCTCCTCCTCCTCCCACAAGAACTCAATGTAGCGCACAAGGTCGCTAATGCACGTGCGGGCCTCCACCTCCGCCACGTCCTTCGGGCGGCGGTGGCGGAGCGGGTGATGATCCCGGTGGTTGACGGTGGGCTGGCGGCCACGGCGGCCGACGATGGGGTAGCGGCCATGACCACTGTCGGTGTCAAAACCGGCGGATCTCGGGTAGGGGGTCCCGAACATTGTGTCTAGGCCGGATGGTAACAGGAGACAAGGGACACGAAGTTTTACCCAGGTTCGGGCCCTCTCGATGGAGGTAAAACCCTACGCCCTGCTTGATTAATATTGATGATATGGGTAGTACAAGAGTAGATCTACCACGAGATCGAGGAGGCTAAACCCTAGAAGCTAGCCTATGGTATGATTGTTGATGTGTATGTTGTCCTACGGACTAAAACCCTCCGGTTTATATAGACACCGGATAGGGTCAAGGTTACATAGAGTCGGTTACAATGGTAGGAGATCTTCATATCTGTATCACCAAGCTTGCCTTCCACGCCAAGGAAAGTCCCCTCCGAACGCGGGACGGAGTCTTCAATCTTGTATCTTCGTAGTCCAGGAGTCCGGCTGAAGGTATAGTTCGGCTATCCGAACACCCCCTAATCCAGGACTCCCTCAGTAGCCCCCGAACCAGGCTTCAATGACGATGAGTCTGGCGCGCAGATTATCTTCAACATTGCAACGCGGGTTCTCCTCCAAATTCCGTGCACCTGTTTGAATGAAGTCCGGTTTCTTGTAGATGTTGCGCTCCTTGGCTTCTACGCCCAATAATGGCCGCTTCCCACGTGTCAAACGAATATGAAAAGTCTGAGTGTTTTTTACATTCACACCCCTAGCCGCGTAAATGAGCCGCCCTATTTAAGGGGACGAGGATTTAGATCCAATCCACACCTCCTCCCTTCCGCGAGTGTTCATTAGAGCGCATCCGACAAAGGTCCATTCCACCATGGCCAGCCGTCGCAACTCCTCCCCTCGCCCTTCCAGCCCTAAGCCTGGATATTGGGAGAGATGTTCCACCCTACATAGCGAGCTAGTGATGCTCCAGACCAAGGGATTTCTCCCCCCGGCCTCTATGGTCCCGGTTCGAGCCGGTCTCGCCGTCTACAACGGCGGAGAGCAAACAGAGAATGCCCCTAACCCTTCCAAAGGAGAGCGGGTGTGCCTTGTCCCTTACGTAATAAGGGGGCTCGGATTTCCAATCCACCCGTTTATCCGGGGGCTGCTGTAGTTCTATGGCCTCCAGCTACATCATCTCACGCCTGCTTCAATATTGCACACCGCGGCCTTTGTGGCCCTCTGCGAGCTGTTCTTGGGTGTGGAAGCTCATTTCGGACTATGGAAGGAGCTGTTTTGCCTCGTGCCCCGTTCCAAGAAGGGGTCAATGTATCAAGTGCGTAGAGCTGAAGTGTGGCGCATCGCCGGGACCGGATATCTGTCTAGAACCCCAAAGAAGGAGTCCGAAGACTGGCCCTCGGAATGGTTCTATATAGAAGACGTCCCGCTGCCGGATACTGTCCGGATCGGCCTCCCTGAATTCAACGGTGCTCCCTTAAAGAAGCGCCTAAGCTGGCGCCCACGGAGCCCTCAGAGGGAAAGTGACAGGGACATCATTTACCTGATGGGCCGAATAAGATTGTTAGCTCATTCCGGACTAACCATGATCGGGGTCATGGCCGCATGCATCATGCGAGGGGTGCAGCCGCTACAGTATAGAAGCCACCCCATGTGGGATTTCAACGGGGAGGATGACACCACCCGCTACGGCCGTAAGGGGCTGGATTCGGCTGCGGCTCTAATAAAGACCTTGTCCGCTTTGTACAAGGGAGAAGATGAGGATTTTCTCCGCGTCGACCCAAAGGGCGGATTTCCCATGTACAATCCTCCAAGCTGGGTGAGTGGTCATATCTTGACCATCCATTTTATATCCCCATTGTTATATATTCAATCTTAGTGATTTCGACGCAGGAACTGCGCCAGGCCATCAAAGACATAAACAGCCCTCCTCCACAACCCGGGGACCCAGAATGGTCCCTCGACCCGGACTCTCAAGAGGATCCGGACCTTTCGGTGGATCTGATTGATGGAGTGTTCCATCAATTGAGCAAGGACAACGCCCTGGTGGCCATTACGGCTGATTATCCAGGATTAATTCTGGCCTCCCGGAAACGGGAGGCCGAACCTGCGGCGACAAACCAACGAGGGGCCGCAGGGCCCCGTGGGCAGAAAGGAGGTGCAGTCCGGACCGGGGCGTCAGCGCAAAGGTATGGCGCACCCTCTTATTCCAGGTGTTATACCTTCAAGGCATATTAACACTTGTGCTCTCTTCAGGACAAAGAGACCTCGCCGAACTATATTCGGAGAGACCGCCAATCACGCCTCCACCAGCCAGGCTCCAAAGCCTGGCCCGAAAGCGGGGCCGAACACAAGGCGCGCACCGGACGCTCCCCCGATGGAAGATTTGGACGGGTTGTCTACCACCAACTCTGAGGTGGAGAGTGCCATGAACAACAGGCATCGCCGGACAATTCTTCATGACGCTTGTTTCTCCCAAGAGGCGTTAGATGCCTTCAAGTTGGGAGATGCGTACCTCCGTGCCGCTCAAGATGGTCTAGCCAGAGCAACGGAGCAATATGTAAAAGACATACGGGTAAGAAATTTTTGGTAATTATATATATATATATATCTATATATATATACCAGTAGCCCCCGAGACTTGAAATAGTTAGAATAACTAATTTAAGGATCATTTGTGATGCAGGTTCTTACGGAAAAGAATTCCCTACTGTCCAAGGAGCTAGAAGAGTGCAAAGCCCAACTTGAGGCCGCACTAGCCGCGGCAGGGGAGCCTAAGGAGACCCCCTCTGGTAATATACACTTTGAAAGATAAGTATTTTGCAAAGCACGGCTTTTGGTGCGAATCTGACAAATAAATTGCAGATGGCGCCGGATTGAATCCGGAAAGGCAACACCTCCTACGCCAGCTAAAGGCTGGTGAGAGGGTGCTGCTAAAGGTGATGGGGGAGAAGAACAATCTTCAAGATGCCAACACCAAGCTGGACGTCGAGATGAAAGATGTTCGTGCCCAGATGTCAGACTCCGTGAAGGAGAATCAGCGGCTTCAGTGCGGCATATTTAGTAAGTGCTTGAGCGAACCTTTTGAAATAAAGTTCGGCGGGGAAGTCGACTAACAGAGCAATGTCTGTAGGTATGCTAACAGGTCGTCCTGCAGAGGAGATGCCCGGTTCTACGGGTGACCTTCTTCCCGAGCTCTCGCAACTGCTCGATCGAGTTCGGCAGGCGATGCGAGGCGTCGCCCAGGCCCTGTGGCCATCCGTCTCCATGCTTGAAGGTCTTGGAGAGCTTGCGGAGCAGCTAAAGGGAGCACGGCGGTGCTTCTGATTGTGGAAGATATCAGCCTGCCGTCAAGGCGCTAGGGAGGCCTGGGCCATGGTAAAGACGCGGTACGCAAAGGCTGACCCCAACCACATGGCCGAGGTCGGTCCTGTAGGGCCCAACGGGAAGGAGATCCCTGTAAGCTAAGTATACGGCCAAGTAGAGTTGGCCGCAAAGTATTCCCAGCAGGACAGTAAATTAGACAGCCTGTTAGATGGTATTGAAGAGGAATACAACCAGTCAAAATGACTATGTAATTTAATTGACATTTATAATGCCTTCTAGCTGGATTGTAGATCATTTGTCATGGCCGACCTTTTCGCTTCAGCCTCAGGACCTGACGGTCCGGAGTGTGTCCGAATTCCCATGCGGTTATATAGGAACCGGGGAATGCATGGAGACAAGGCGTAGGGGTCATTAGGGCGTGAACAGACAAGTGCCCGACTAGGTATGTTATATTACATGGTTAGTAAGAAACATATTCTAGGGAGAATAGTTCCGTTAGGGGTTCCTTTCCCTGGGAGGCATGCCCTAAGGTGCATGTCCATGCTGCGAAAAGAAACGCAGGAAAAACATCTGCGGGCGTATAGATAAAAATAAAAAAGATCATCTTTAGTTCACCGACCGAATATTCCCTTAAGAACGCTAGCTTTCGGCTTCACCCAGTCAAAAGTACACATCCAGCTGACCCGGCAGTAACAATCGTAGAGGTGCTCCCTTTACCACCTAGCCGAACAATCGGGAACGTAGGGGTAAGCACAGGAGCCAGGCAACCCAGCTTGGCCAAAACTTAAGTCATATCGATGCATATAATGGTGAATAAAAGGTACATGTGGAAGTGTGACAAATGTGGTGGGCATGAAGCCCGCATGAATAAGCTTCTGTTTAAAGAAGCCCCCAGGTTTAATGAGCGCGGATAGCGCGTCACTTTATGAGCCTTAAGAGGCTATAAGAGAGAGAGAGAGAAGAAGAGAAATGTAAGACATAAAATATAAAAAATGGACAGAGGACGGAGACGAACACAGAGTCCGGCGCTTGGCATAGAATCTTCGGAGGCGGGCTGCGTTCCATGGGTTTGGCTCGAGTCGGTTATCCGATGCATCCCGCAGGCGGTACGCTCCACTAGTCATCACTTGGTCAATTATGAAGGGACCTTCCCACTTGGGCTTGAGTTTGTCCTTTTTCTTGTCCGGTAGTTGTAGAACTAATTTGCCAACGTTGTAATTTTTGGCCCGTACTTCTCTGCTTTGGTATCTTCGAGCCTGCTGTTGATAGAATGCGGAACAGGCTTTTGCCATGTCACGCTCCTTCTCCAATGCGTCCAAGCTGTCCTGCCGATCAAGCTCGGCTTCTCTTTCTTTGTACATGCGCACTCGAGGTGAGTCATGAATTATGTCGCAAGGCAAAACTGCCTCTGCGTTGTACACCATAAAGAATGGTGTGTATCCGGTGGTGCGATTCGGCATGGTACGCAGCCTCCAGAGTACGGAGTCGAGCTCCTTTACCCAGTGCATGTTAGATTCCTTGAGGGACCGCACTAATCTGGGTTTGATGCCGCTCATGATAAGACCATTTGCACGTTCGACCTGGCCGTTAGTTTGTGGGTGATAGACGGAAGCTTAATCAAGCTTGATGCCCATGTTTTTGCACCAGAGTTTTACCTCGTCGGCCGTGAAGTTCGTGCCGTTATCAGTGATGATGCTGTGGGGGACGCCATAACGGTGTACAACCCCGGATAGAAAGTCTATCACCGGTCCGGATTCGGCCGTCTTAATAGGCCTGGCTTCTATCCATTTGGTGAACTTATCCACCATGAACAGTAAGTATTTTTGCTTGTGGGTTCCGCCTTTAAGGGGTCCGACCATGTCAAGCCCCCAGACCGTGAAGGACCAAGTAATGGGGATAGTTTGGAGGGCGGTGGCTGGCATATGGCTTTGGTTTGCAAAGAGATGGCAACCGGTGCATCGTTGGACTAAGTCTTGAGCGTCTGCCCGGGTCGTCGGCCAATAAAAGCCCGTACGGAAGGCCTTGCTTACAAGGGACCGGGATGCAGCGTGATGACCGCCGAGTCCGGCGTGAATTTCAGCCAGGAGGTTCCACCCCTCCTCTTCGGAGATGCACCTTTGGAGGACTCCGGTAGTGCTTTTCTTATAAATCTCTCCCTCGTGGACTCTGTAGGCTTTGGATCGCCGCACTATGCAGCGTGCCTCATTTTGGTCCTCGAGGAGTTCCTGCCTAGTAAGGTAGGCGAGGAATGGTTCTATCCACGGGGCGATGACGGCCATTATTACGTGGGCTGAGGGTGTTATTTCATTGGCAGAGCCTCCGATTGTGTCAGAATGCTCGGTGTCAGGCAGTGCGGTTGGGTCCAGGCTGTTATTGTTCGGCTCCCCTTCCCATACTACGGATGGCTTGAACAGCCTCTCCAAGAAGATGTTGGGGGGACTACATCGCGTTTTGTGCCGATGCACGCCAGGACATCTGCCGCCTGATTATTTTCCTAGGCTATATGGTGAAATTCAAGCCCCTTGAACCGAGCTGACATTTTTAGGACGACGTTGTGGTAAGCTGCCATTTTTGGATCCTTGGCATCAAAGTCTCCATTTATTTGGGATATTGCGAGGTTCGAGTCCCCTCGCACCTCTAGGCGTTGGATGCCCATGGATACTGCCATGCGGAGACCATGTAAAAGGGCCTCATATTCGGCTGCATTGTTGGAGTCCATGTACATAATCTGTAGTACATATTGGACTGTGTCTCCTATGGGGGACATCAAGACGACGCGAGCCCCCAGTCCGGCCAAAATCTTGGAGCCGTCGAAATGCATGATCCAATTGGAATATGTGTCGTACTCTTTAGGGAGTTCGGCCTCCGTCCATTCTGCGACGAAGTCGGCCAAGACTTGCGACTTGATGGCTCGTCGTGGCTTATAAGTTATGTCGAACGGGAGGAGCTCAATGGCCCATTTTTCAATCCGGCCCGTTGCGTCACAGTTGTTTATAATATCGTTAAGTGGTACTTCCGAGGCTACTGTTATTGAACACTCTTGAAAGTAGTGTCGTAGCTTCCCGGACGCCATGAATACCGCGTACACAATCTTTTGATAATGCGGGTACTGTGATTTGCAGGGAGTCAGGGCGGTGGACACATAATAGACCGGCTTTTGAAGAGGGAATTTGTGTCCGTCCGCTTCTCATTCGACGACAAGCACTGCGCTTACAACCTGATGTGTTGCTGCAATGTATAATAGCATTGGTTCGCCAATGTTTGGTGCGGCCAGGACTAGGTTTGTTGCCAGTATGGCTTTTATTTAGTCGAGTCTGGCCGTGGCTGCATCCGTCCATTTGAAGTGGTCGGTGCCCCGAAGGAGGCGGTAAAGGGGTAGGGCCTTTTCTCCCAAGCGGGAGATAAAGCGGCTTAGAGTCGCCACACATCCGGTTAACTTTTTATTTGTTTGAGGTCCTTTGGGATATCCAGTTGCAACAGAGCTTGGATCTTGGCTGGATTTGCTTCAATTCCTCTACCGGATACAATGAAGCCCAAGAGATTTCCAGCTGGAACGCCGAAAACGCATTTTTCTGGGTTGAGCTTGATGTCGTATGTTCGGAGGTTATCAAATGTGAGCCTCAAGTCGTCTACTAGAGATTCAACATGTCTTGTTTTGACGACCACATCATCTACATATGCCTCCACTGTTTTGCCGATCTGGCTTGCCAGACATGTCTGAATCATGCGCTGATATGTTGCGCCGACGTTTTTGAGCCCGAAGGGCATCGTGTTGAAGCAGAATGGCCCGTATGGTGTGATAAATGCCGTTGCGGCTTGGTCTGGTTCTGCCATCTTGATTTGATGGTAGCCAGAATATGTGTCGAGGAAACACAACGAATCGTGTCCTGCGGCAGCGTCGATAATTTGGTCGATGCGGGGGAGGGGGAAGGGATCCTTTCGGCAAGCCTTGTTAAGGTCTTTAAAATCAACACACAGGCGCCAGGATTTGTCCTTCTTTGGTACCATCACCAGGTTTGCTAGCCAGTCCGGATGTTTTATATCTCTGATGAATCCGGCCTCCAATAGCTTTGCTAGCTCCTCTCCCATGGCTTGTCTCTTAGGTTCGGAAAAACGCCAAAGAGCCTGTTTGACAGGTTTGAATCCTGCTTGGATATTTAAGCTGTGCTCGGCCAGCCTGCGTGGGATTCCTGGCATGTCTGAAGGGTGCCTGGCGAAAATGTCCCAGTTCTCTCATAGGAACTCTCGCAATGTGGCGTCGACATCAGGGTTTAACTGTGCCCCGATGGAAGCTGTTTTATTGGGGTCCGTTGGATGGACTTGGAACTTGACTATTTCGTCCGCCGGTTTAAAGGAGGTGGACTTGGATCTTTTGTCGAGTACCACATCGTCCCTATTCACCGTAGAGTGCCGCGCATTCAGCTCGTCAGCCGCTAGGGCTTCGGATAGTGCCTCGAGGGCCAGTGTGGCTCTCTTGTTTTTGGCACGGAGTGCTATGTCCGGATCACTAGCGAGAGTGATGATCCCGTTAGGCCGGGGCATCTTGAGCTTCATGTACCCGTAATGGGGTATTGCTTGGAAGATTGTAGATGCTTCCCGCCCTAGCAGAGCGTGATAACCGCTGCTGAACGGAGCCACCTAGAACGTGACCTCTTCGAACCTGTAATTATCTGGCGTGCCGAATATACCACATCTAGTGTGATTTTTCCTGTACAACGCGCTTCCCGACTAGGGATTATTCCTCTAAAGGTTGTGCTGCTTCGCTCAATGCGGTTCCAGTCTATTTCCATTTTTTGAAGAGTCTCCTCGTAAATGAGGTTCAATCTGCTGCCGCCGTCCATGAGTACCTTGGTAAGACGAAAGCCGTCCACTATTGGACTGAGGACCAATGCGGCCGGTGCTCGGGCTATTCGGAATTTAGGTTCATCACTGGCATTAAAGGTAATAGCCGTGTCACTCCATGGGTTTATTGTTGCTACTTGGTAGACTTCGGCAAGGCTGCGGAGTGTCCTTTTTCGCATATTATTTGACGCGAAAGTCTCGAGGACTGTTAATACCATATTGGTGTCTCTGGGTGGCTTTCTGTGGCCTCCGGAATTAGGATATTTTCGCCAATTTTGGCCACCTGCCGGAGTATCCAACATGCTCTGAGGCTGTGAGTTGGCGTGGCGTCCTCTGTACTGTGAATTTTACAGGGTCCATTAAGCCATCCTTCCAGTACGGTTCCATGCCCTGTAGAGGGTTTTTGCTTTTTAGTGCATGACCCGGGTGATTGGTGATGATGCACCCTTTTATTTCGGACTGGGTTTGTATTCAGGGCCGGATTGTCCCAAAATTTTATTTCGGTTTTCCAGGCGCTTTCCATCGCACAGTACTTTCGTACGATGGATGCCAAGTCAGCGAAGCGTGTAATATCACGGCGACTTATGGCGTTGAGTATTCCCTTGTCCATGCAATTTTCGCAGAAGATTGAGATTGCATCTTCCTCACAGCAGTCCCTTAGCCTGTTCTTAACTAAGAGGAATCCGGCCCAGTAATGATGTACTGTTTCGTCGGGGTCTTGCCTGATTTTGGATAGATCGCATATGTTGGGGTGGGTGGGTGGAATTAAATCTGAGGCCTCACCCCATCTAAGGCTCAGCGGCCGAGGAATTTCTGAACTCGACAATTTGGATTCCTGGATGTTGCCTAATGAATCCAGCCTGTCGCCTGACTCTATGTTCAGGTCTTGAGTGATATCCTCCCCTCTGCGGGTATACGGTTGGAGGGATCCGGAATCCGGACGTAGCGAGTCCTTAAGATAGATGAAGGGTCGCCGCACTGTCCCTCTACCACGGCAACATGATGGGTGACTTGGGGAGAGTTAATCTCCCTCAGATCGGTTTTAGGCCCAATCTGGTCGTAATCTGTAGCGACTCCCAGGGCGGCGAAGCGATCCAAGAGCTTGTTTATGGAGGAAAGCTCTATTGGATCTAACTGCTCGGCGAGTTCTGAGTTGACATGAAGATTGTTTTCGATGGCTCGAGAGGTCATCGTCGGCACAGAAGCCGAACAGGCGGTCATAAGAAAGCCACCTAACCGGAGGGTTTGGCCGACAGCCAAAGATCCCTTAGCAACGGTGCCGTCTTTAAAGACGGGGCGAGGCATCCTTCCTAATGGTGACGACACAGAGGAACTCTCAACGAAAGCACCAATGCCGGTGTCAAAACCGGCGGATCTCGGGTAGGGGGTCCCGAACTGTGCGTCTAGGCCGGATGGTAACAGGAGACAAGGGACACGAAGTTTTACCCAGGTTCAGGCCCTCTCGATGGAGGTAAAACCCTACGTCCTGCTTGATTAATATTGATGATATGGGTAGTACAACAGTAGATCTACCATGAGATCGAGGAGGCTAAACCCTAGAAGCTAGCCTATGGTATGATTGTTGATGTGTATGTTGTCCTACGGACTAAAACCTCCGGTTTATATAGACAACGGATTGGGTTAGGGTTACATAGAGTCTGTTACAATGGTAGGAGATCTTCATATCCGTATCGCCAAGCTTGCCTTCCACGCCAAGGAAAGTCGCCTCCAAACGCGGGACGGAGTCTTCAATCTTGTATCTTCATAGTCCAGGAGTCCGGCTGAAGGTATAGTTCGGCTATCCGAACACCCCCTAATCCAGGACTCCCTCAACCACCACCTCCCGCCTTCAGTCCGCGGTGGCAGAGCAGGTGATGGCCTCGGTGGCCAGCAGTGGGGTGGCGGCCATGACGGCCACCTCCCTCCTTCGGGCCGCGGCGATGGAGCGGGAGATGGCCCTGGCTTTCGACGATGATGTGGTGGCAACGGAGGCTGGCAACAGCTGTCGACGGGTAGCGGCGGTGGAGCGTGTGGTGGGTGTTCTGCGCACACCCAATAGAGACGCCACACGCACTACACTACGCCGGGGACTGCGCCGCCGCGGCAGTGTAGCCTCCCAGCTGGAGCTGTTCTCTAATGATGGCGGAGTGGCTGAGTGACGATAACGGACCGGTGCCATTGGCGATTGTGGGAGAAGCAGACGAGATAAGCTACATGGAGGGAGGGGAAAATGCGACGGAGGACTCACCGACCATGAGGGTTTTTATAGCAGGCCGGTAAGCATTGAGATTTTGGGGGATTTCACCGAGTCGGGCGGGAAGCTTGCACGGGAACCTGCGAGGTTGCGTGGGAACAGGCTCACCGACGATTCATTCGCGCCACCGTTTGGCCAAAAGAATGCCCCACGCGCTGCGCAAGCTTGCGCTGTAAGCCGTCTGCGGCAGCGGGGTGACAAGACATGCGAGAGGAGACCGAGAGGACACGTACACATACAGTTAATAACAAAAGGTTTGTGATTTAAATACCTACTATACCCCCGTACTGGTTTATAAGTAGGATTTAACTAATAAAATAGGAATGCATGTCGCCATAGATTATATCGTTGGTGTCGTATTTGAACATAGTTTCCAGCTATACAATTTTTGTAACATGCATTAACACTTTTTTGGTTAAATGTAAGGTTATACAAAAGCAAGCGTTTACCCACAACACACACGGCTTATTCCATCACAAACAGCTCTGATGGATCAACTGTCTGCCACGTATCGCACACGCAACTTTAATCTGATTCGTGCTTGATGTCTCCGACATCGCTCGCACAATTCGTCTTATTTGCCATGTATCACTGTGCCGTCCTCTGCTCGCGTCCCTCGGCAAGCTTTGCTCGCCGTTAAGTGCCATGACACGCTCTGCTCGCGTCCGTCGGCGCGCTCTGCTTGTGGACAGCTTCTCCTTGAGGCGACCGTGGAGCGCTCTGCCCGTGTGCCTCCGCGTGCACTCTGCCAGCGGTTGGGCGTGAGCACGATCACGTCGGGGGCCTCATATGCATGCGGTTGCGCCGCGCGCGTTGCCACACGATGCAGTTACATGCGGCACGATGGAGTTACACGTTGCAAATTAGAACTACCATCAGGGCCTGCCAATATTCCTGGTCGTCCGGCTTCCCCTTTAATTCCCGCGGCCATTATAACCTTAGTATCTTCAGCCTTTCGATCGCGCCCCACAACACAACAAGCACTCCCACGACGACACATAGCGAGGGGATGTCTGGCGGCGCTCCAATGGAGTTCAACGAGCATAGAGTGGAGACCCACGCGAGGGAGACGGATCTCTTGGTGGTGTACACCATCGACCCGGTCGTGGTGGACGACTACATCAACAACGTTGAGCAGTTGCTTGCTGGAGACAAGTACAAGGTGGTCGACATCAATCTCCAGTACATCGTCGGTCATCCCGACATAGATCAGAAGGTTGCCGTCGCCCAGTTGTGCGTGCACCATCATGTCCTCATCTACCACTGTTGCATGGCCACATAGCCTTGCGACCGTTTCAACAGGTTTGTCAACAACACCGACTACAAGTTTGCCATGGTGGATACCAAAGACGATGTAAAAGCGCTCAGTGTTACGGGCTTGGCCTGCAAGAACCTTGTCAAAATCTGTGACCACTACAGGGTCTGGGGCAGCATGAAGCAGGACTCCCTGGTCGACCTCGCCTCGGCCATCATCGACCCCTACTACGAAAACATGAAGCAGGATGCTCGGAGAACAAGTCCCGTATCCTAGCACAAGGCCTGGATGCGGCAACTGGATGAACCTCACCTTAGGTTCACGGCCAAGAGCGTGTACACATGCTACGAGATGCACATGTGGATCATTGACATGAGGAAGTGCCTCGTTACCCAAATCGACGAGCCCAGATCGAGCCACAAGAAGAGCAAGCGTCACAAGAAGTAGATGATGATCAGATGATCGTTTATCCTAGTTAATCATGCATGTAATATATAGTTTACTTTATTGGTGTGTGTGGAAATGTCATGTGTGTAGTAGCCACCTATGTAATTATGCATGTAATAGTTTACTTTGGTGTGTGCAAATGCCATGGTTGTAGTAGCCACCTATGTATGTGGATGTTTAATTTGGTTATCCAAGCATGTCCCTATAAGTGTGTGTGTGTGTCTACATATATATGTTGTTCTGTATGCAATCCCATCGCACAACACACACGTCTTATTAGCAGCAACTGTCTCTGTTGTTATCGGTCTTCACACACATTTGTGATTACACACCTGTTTGTCACGTATCACACACATCTTGTTAAGTTGAACCATTTCTGTTCTCATGTCTCAACACAAACAGTTCATCCGAGTGAACCGCATGCCATATATTGCACACACCTTTGATCTGGATGACCGTTTATTTTGCGTTGCCTAATCACAAACAGTTCATCCGAGTGAATCGTATGATGTGTATCGCACACGCCTTCATCTGGCTGCCCGTTTCTTTTGTTCCTCCTCATCGCAAACAGTTCATTGAAATGAACCATATCCCCTTCATCACACACGCAACTAAAACCTGAACCGTGTTTGATGCATCCATCATCGCAAACATTTTACACATTTCTGACAATTTTCATATAGTACCATTGCGATTATTGCACCGTACACAGTTTCTCGAAGGCTATCAAAGATAAGCTGAACTCGCTCCTCTCAGAACTACCACTTTCTATACATGAGACATGGCTACTACCTCAAGCGGAAACACTATGCGTGATCAGGTAATTGGAGGAGGGTCACAGAGCAGCTACACCCATCGGACAAGGCGATGAGGACACCAAGCGCCAAGGTCATGAAGAAGGAAGGCCAACGAAGCTACAGCCACCGGACGACCGGTCGGGACCGGATGTCCGGAGCCTGAATACCCAGCCGAGCCCCAGCGAGCGGACGTCCAGCCCGGACCGGACGACCGGTGTCATAGCACCCGAGCCAAATCAGCAGAAGACCGACGCCACTGGACGACCGGCGACGGGACAACCGGCCAACTCCGGAAATCCGGTGTCCACGCAACTGAACCAGAACCAGCGGAACTCCGGAAGCCACCGGACGTCCGGATGCCCATGAGCCACCGGACGACCGGTCCCCAGCAGACGTCCGGTACCTGTCTGTGCACAGGATTCGGGCCCGAGGCCCATGTACCCCGTCACTTCGTCCCCTTTTGCACTAAGACTACAAATAGACCTCCTACTCCTCCTAGCTAGGGTTAGCAAAGTAGTAGCTCATTAGAGATAGAGCTTTGCTCATCCATTACAGATCTACTCCACAAGAGAGACCGCGGCCCCTCTTCGGAGAAGATCCCCTTGGATTCAAGACCCTCTTTTGGGTGGCCCCATTAAGACCTCCTTTGGAGAAGAACCAATTACCGTGTATCATCCCTTGTTGATCGTGGATCATGTATCTCCCTTTGTGTTCATGGATCTAGCACATGTGTGATCATACTTGTTGGTTTTAGTGTTTCTCTCGTGTTTTCCCCTCATGTTTCCCCTCGTGTTCGTCGTGTTCCTCGCGGGATCCGCTCCTTTCGTGAATGATCGGCTATCTAGGGTTCCACCCTACATCATCTTAGTATCTAGAGCCACGTTGATCATGATTTCACTGCCTCCCCGTTGTGTTTCTAGATTTGTTTTTGTTGATTTTTTCCCTAATTCGAAAATTCCCCACAAAAATAGCCCCAATTTTTTTGTGATATGTTGGTGTGATGAAATTTTGTTGGATTTGATCCGTGGATTTGCTTTGCCTTGAGTGGGTCTAGCTTTCCCCTTCATCTCCATCTTTTCCGTCCACTAAATCGCCCGGATTCGACGGATTTTGACCTCTCCTTGAAGAACCCTAGTTGTTCATCTCGTTCCCAATTTTCGCCCAGGCACCGGACGTCCGTCAGCTGCCGGACAACCGTAACCACCGGACGTCCGTCAAACCCTGACGAAACTGAATTTTCCCCACCGAAAATTGCGGCCACCGCCCAACTTCCGGATACACATCCCATACCTCCACCACTTTCCGCAACCACCATTGCTTACTCGTTTCACACTCCGATACGTTTTGCAACTTTGTGCTTTCAGAATTTGAGTTGCGGTTCCGTGTCCTATTGTGTTTCCGCTATTTAGGTACGGTTCGACATTAACATCACCGCCGCTCATCTTCGCCACGGACACGTCATCAACAATGACCTTCTCGGTAACCTCATCTTGGTTTCATGACACCCTCAACCGTAAGCAAGGACGGTAAATTTGAAGACATCTTTGTCCACTCCTTGCCATTACATTGATAACCATCATAGCCCAATTTTGTGTCGCTTAACCATCGAGACTAGCCTTTGAGTATTGCCGACAACGTGACTTGTGCACATTAGTGATCATACTTCCCATAGCATACATATCATTGGTGCATACCATCTCTTGTGTCACAAAGTGTAATCACACACTCAATTTCTATCTTGGTTCGTCAAGCATTGCATGAGAAAAGAGCTCAAACACAAAGATCCAAACAAGCTTTTAAGCAAAAGGGAAAGATAAGCAAAGAGCTTTTAAGCAAGAACCATAGCATCATACAACATTAAGATTGTCATACTAGATCATCTTGGATCATATCATCGGAATACCATACATAAAGCATACTTGGGATAGAAGTCGTTGCATTTTTGCTTAGTCGGTTGTGCACAAGTCTTTGTATGTGCCTTTTGTACAATTGTGCTAGCGTCTCTGTAGTGTTGTGCAACAAGAGCATTTTTGTGGATTCCACATTTTGGCTCACCCTTGGTTGCACGACCCCACTTATCTCTTTGCGTGTGTGTTTCCGTGTACCATATTTTGCTATTGGTCTACTTGTTGCATTGCAAATTTGCGAATCTTTTACAACATTATTGAAGCTCATTAACAATTGCATCAAAATTTGTGACACCATCCTAACCGAGCTCCACCATAAGCTTTTACTTGTGTAGGTGTGAGAAATCGACAAGAATCGGTACCAATTGTGATATTTCCTTGTTCCACATTGGAGTGATCTTTGATCCACCTTCAACATCGGTCAAGGTATATTTGGTATACATTCTTCTCTTTCTACCACTCACATATTTCCCTTGGAATGATGGATAGGCCAAGTACTTCTACCAACCCACTCTTCATCGGGCAAGAAGACGACATGAATTCCTACGTCACAAAGAGACACCTCTTTGGTGCACAACGTGCTTTGCATCAAGAGCAACAAGCAATGATCGAATGCATCGACAACCTTGCCACCGACTTGCGACTCTCTGAGCAACGCACAAGAGATTACTTCGACCACAAGCTCGACGACCACAAGCAAGAGAATGGTGCAAGAATGGATGAGATTCGTGCTTTGTTGCTCAACCGTTCTTCTTCCACTTCGTCCTCATCAAGACGGAGCCGCTCAAGTCGACACTCCGACTACACCATCTCCGGCTCAAGTACACCAACATCAAACACTCTTCGTTGTACCGCACGTCAAGATAGTCAAGCCAACCGCAACCCTCTACACGACAACAACTCTCAAGAACAACGACACCATTAAAACCAAGCTACCTTTGCGCAAGCACGAGAACGGCAACGACAACGCCAACACGAAGAGGAAGAGAGAGCACGTCTACACCAAGAGGCACAAGATGTCGAGGCACAATGTCAAGAGCAACAATTGCGAGAAGCTTAAGCACTTGAGGCGCAACGTGCCCCTCGAGAATCAAGTCGAGCCATAGCCAACCGAGGCCGACAAGCTCGTGAACATGAAGAAGAGCTTAGCGAAGAAGTTCGTGAATGAATCTATCAAGCTCGCGTGCAACATCAAGCTCGACAAGTTCCTCCACAAGCTCGCCAAGAACATCAAGTTCAACAAGAGCAAGGAGACAATGGAAATCCTCCATGGCAAGAGCAAGTTGTGAGAGAAGATCCTCCTCCTCAAGGACGTCATCATGGACAAGCATAATGAAAGTAAGCATTTGGGCAGACATTCAAATAAACCTTATATCTAGAAATCCATCATCCCTGTCTGAACGGTCTAAGCTCCATGATCGGAACTCAATGAAGAGCAACGCTATGGAAAGCTAAAGTTCACCATGCCCAAGTTCAATGGAAGCAACGATCCTGAAGAGTACCTTTCATGGACATTGAAGGTCGACCAAATTTTCTGCTTGCACAACTACGAAAAAGAGAAGATCGCGATGGCATCCCTTGAGTTCCAAGACTATGTCCTCATTTGGTGGGAACAAGTCATTGAGCGCAGAGAGGCCAAAGGTGAACCACCCATAACTACTTGGGAACAAATGAAGGATGTCATGCGAGCATGGTTCATGCCTACTGTAACGCCCTCGATGCGGCTATATCTCCTACGTGCCGAAGCACAACTTAGAGGCATAATCGCATTGAAAGCAATGTCGCAAGTAAGGTAATCTTCACAACAACCCATGTAAATAGATAATAAAGGGAAATGTACATAGTTGGCTTACACTCGCCACGTCATACAAAGTACATAAATAGCATTACATCATCCAATCACTCATGGTATGACTACGGTACCAAAATAAAAGATCAACCCCAACAAGCGACAAGGTCCTGATCACCCCAACTGGGCACCACTACAGATCATCAGGGAAAGACACATAGTAACGACGTGAGTCTTCGTCGAACTCCCACTTGAGCTCAAGCGCATCATCCAGAACGGAGTCATCAGGCCCTGCATCTGGTTTGGAAGTAATATGTGAGCCATGGGGACTCAGCAATCTCGCACCCTCGCGATCAAGACTATTTAAGCTTATAGGTAAGGCAAGGTAATATGTGGAGCTGCAACAAGCGACTAGCATATATGGTGGCTAACCTATTCGCAAAAGAGAGCGAGAAGAGAAGGCAAAGCACGAACGAAGAACTAGAGAACAAACTACGGCAAGCATTACTCCAACACCGTGTTCACTTCCCGGACTCAGCCGAGAAGAGACCATCACGGTTACTCACACAGTTGATTAATTTTAATTAAGTTAAGGTTCAAGTTGTCTACAACCGGACATTAAGAAATTCCCATCTGCCCATAACCGCGGGCACGGCTTTCGAAAGTTCAAATCCCTGCAGGGGAGTCCCAACTTAGCCCATGACAAGCTCTCACGGTCAACGAAGGATATACCTTCTCCCAAGACATTCCGATCAGACTCAGTATCCCGGTTCTACAAGACAACTTCAACAAGTTAAAACAAACTCCAGCAACACTGCCCGAATGTGCTGATAAATCCCGATAGGAGCTGCACATATCTCGTTCTCAGGGCACACTCAGATTGTCTAAACTTCCGGTAGGCCGGCCCAGAGTTGCCCCTGGTGGCCACCGGCTGCTGACGAGGTGGACCAACACTCAGAGGAACACTGGCCCGGGGGGTTTAAAATAAGATGACCCTTGGGCTCTGGAAACCCAAGGGAAAAAGAGGCTCGGTGGCAAATGGTAAAACCAAGGTTGGGCATTGCTGGAGGAGTTTTATTCAAGGAAAACTGTCAAGGGGTTCCCATTATTACCCAACCGCGTAAGGAACGCAAAATCCGGGAACATAACACCGATATGACGGAAACTAGGGCTGCAAGAGTGGAACAAAACACTAGGCAAAAAGGCCGAGCCTTCCACCCTTCACCAAGTATATAGATGCATTAAGATAACAAGTTAATATAGTGATATCCCAACAAGAAAATAATGTTCCAACAAGGAACGCTCTCCAATCTTCACCTGCAACTAGCAACGCTATAAGAGGGGCTGAGCAAAGCGGTAACATAGCCAATCAACGGTTTGCTAGGACATGGTGGGTTAGAGGTTTGACATGGCAATTTGGGAGGCATGATAAGAAAGTGGTAGGCATCATAGCATAGGCATAGCAAAAGAGCGAGCATCTAGCAAAGCAAAGATAGAAGTGATTTCAAGGGTATGATCATCTTGCCTGCAAAGTTGTCAGAGTTGACTGGATCCTCGAAAGCAAACTCAACGGGCTCCTCATTAGCGAACTCGTCTCCCGACTCTACCCAAACAAGACAAACAAGCAAAAGGAACACAATCAACCACGTGCAAATCTCAAACAACATGATGCAAACATGGTATGCTATGCGGGATGCGATATGTGATGCATATGCAAGATTTGACAAGGAATGAATGAACCTGGCCTCAACTCAGAAATCCAAGAGTGCCACTGGAAAGGTGAGGTGATTTCGGTTGAAATCGATATAAAGATCGCCAGAATCGGATGCACGGTTTGGAAATGGCAAGCGAAACAAATATGGCACCGGTCTGCAATAAACAGCAAGTAGCCATCTAAATGCAACAAGTTAAATATGCTACAGCACTCAATCATGGAAACAAAATACATGGCAGGGATCCACTCATAATGCTTGACAAAAGATGAACACTAAGCTACGGCCAATTCATCCATTAACATGTTCGAACAAGCATGGCAAAAGTGCAATTGATAAACAGGTTTCAGACTTAGTGAAATTAACACAAGCCTGGAATTTCAGATCATGTAGCACACTTTGGAGCATGAAAACTAGATGCTATAGGAACCTAACATGGCAAGGCAAGGCATGGCATGGAGCTACTCAAAGAGCTTAACAAAAGTCCCTTAGTGACCTTGAGCCAAAAGGGATCAGAAAATACAATTGTAAGCATGTGAACATGGCAAAAACATAATCAGATCCCAGACTTAGTGAAAAACCGGAGCATGCAAATTTGTTAACGAGTAAGCATGTTTACAAGCTCGATGCACTCACTACAGAACAAGGCATGACAATCTAAGCACACATCCATCAAGAATACACATTATATAAGCTAGGCATCGCAAGAACAACAACATAGAATGCATGGATCAACAACATCATCCTCGGCAAAATCACTAACAAGTAGACAATCTGCCAGAATTATGAAATAGCAAAAGTAGAGCTCGATTGACTCAAGCTAGGGTGCTCCATAATTGCAAAAAAGACATGGATGGATAGAGCACTACAACATTAACAAATCATATTTACTGATCATCCTCAAAAGAGGCACGGATCACTAGGAAACAACATGAACATATGGCATATTGTTAAAAACAGATCAAGGACTTAGTGAAATTGCTAAGTCCCTGAAATCAGCATTAACGAATGCACCACTTTGCAAGCTTGTGCTAGTCACCACACATGTCACAAAAATACATGGATAGCACCTCTGTAAAGAAGACAAAGCATATAACAAAACACATGTAGAGCTCAGGAGCATATCATGCACACAATAATCGTGGCAAAAATGACAAATAGCTATTTGGTGCAGCAGATCTGACAATTAACTCAAATAGCACTCTTCCAACAGCACTTCAGGCATCAAGATGAGCTCAAATGAAAATGATGCAATGAGGTGAAATGATGTGCTCTCTGAGACAAACATTTTGATATGCTACACGCCCAAAACGGAGCTACGGAGAGAGAGTTACGATGCTGTGAACAATGCAAAAAATATAGGGGAGAGGGGGAAAGTCAACCACGTCCAGATCTATGGTTCTTCGGCACGCAAACCGAGGCAAACTCCGGCCAACTGCTCGCGGCTCCGTCGAGCTCGAAGAAGCGGCGGGGAGGCGAGGGAGAGGCGGATCCGGCCTCTCCGCGTCCGGATCCGGCGGCGGGTGGCGGCTCCGGCCACCGGGGACGCTGAGGGGGCGCGGGGCGGTGAGCTCGTGGCTCCGGCGAGCTCCTGCTGGCCGACGGCGAGGCAAGGCGGCGGGGAACAGCGACAGGCGGCAGCGGGCGAAGCCGGGCGGCGGGGCGCGCGGCCGGGCGCGGGAGACAGGCGGTGGCGGGCGCGCAGGCCTGGCGGGCCGGCGGCGGAGGGGGCGGCGATGTGGGCGCGCTTGCCCACGTGGCGCGACGCGATTGGTCCGGGCGAGCGGTGGACAATGTCTGGCGGCCGGCGGACGTGTCCGGCCACGCGGAGAGGAGCGGGACTAGGGTTTCGGGAGAGGAGAACCGAGAATTTCGGAGGGGGTGCTATTTATAGGCATAGGAGGAGCTAGGAGAGTCGAAATGAGGTGCGGTTTTCGGGCACGCGATCGTGATCGAACGCTCTAGACGATGGAGAGGGTTTTGGTCGGTTTTGGGCCAAATTGGATGGGTGTTGGGCTGCAACACACACGAGGCCTTCTCTGTCCCTCGGTTAACCAAAACACATGAAAGGAAGGTAGAAAGGACCACCAGAGGAGATAGGAGCGCCGGAATGCAAAACGGACAACGGGGAAAAAGCTCGAATGCATGAGACGGACACGTATGCAAATGCAATGCACATGATGACATGATATGAGATGCATGAAAACGACAACAACACAGGGAGACAAAAACCCGAACCCGGGGAAATAAAATAACTTAGCGCCGGAAACGGCAAGAGTTGGAGTAAATATTAGGTAAATTACATCCGGGGTGTTACACCTACCTACTACAACCGCGACATTTCAAGAAACTCCGACTCCTCAAGCAAGGAACAAAGAGCGTTGAAGAGTACTGCAAGGAAATGGAGATTGCAATGATACGAGCCAATGTCATGGAAGATTATGAGCAAACTATGGCACATTTCTTGAATGGACACAATCATCCCATCAAGAAGATCACTGACTTCCAACCATACTCGAACCTCATCGAGCTAGTGCATCAAGCTACCAAAGCGGAACGTCAAGTGCAAGATGACTTCAAATATGCCAAGTTCTCATCCAAGTCCTATGGTTTCTCCAACACCCAAGATTCAATGACTCCAACACCTTCTACATCAACCAAGCCTTCTACAAGCAACGTCGACAAGTCGAGTTACAAGAAAGCTTCGACAACCTCAAGTCATCCTCCTACAACGAGAAACTTCAAGCCGAGAGCTTCATCATCATCTACCCCAACCGATGAGACCGTCAAGACAAGTTCCTTCAAATGCTTCACATGCGGAGGCCGAGGCCACAAGTTCTTTGAGTGTACCAACAAGCGGACCATGATGCTCAACGACGATGGTACATACGACTCCATCAGTGAAGGAGAAATGGAAGCACTTGAGCAAGTCGCCATGCATCGGCAAGTCAACGATGAAGAGGAACAAGTCTTTTGTGTTGAAGATTCAAGTCCAGCTCTTGTTGTCTCCAAGGTCTTGACCCTTAAACATCACCAAGAAGAAGACCAAAGATGCCACATCTTTCATACCAAGGCCGACATCAATGGAAGGTCAGTCAAGGTCATCATTGATGGAGGGAGTTGTCATAACTTAGCAAGTGAAGAACTTTGCTCCAAGCTCCAATTTCCCAAGACGAAGCACCCATATCCCTACAAAGTTCAATGGCTAAGCGACTCCGACACTATGCAAGTCAAGCATAGAGTGCAAGTCTCCTTCAAAATCGGAGCTTACGAAGACACTTTGGAGTGTGATGTCGTTCCAATGACCGTTTGCCACCTTCTTCTCGGACGACCATGTCAATTTGATAGAGGTGTAATCCACAATGGCTGAACGAACCACTACATCTTCAAGATGAAAGTAAAGGAGTACGCACTTCTCCCTATGTCTCTAAGCCAAGTGAAAAACTTAGAGATAAAAACATTTTGGGAGGTGTGTCCTTCCCACCAACGAAAACGACTTAGAGTTCCCTACACTTTCCATGCTTAGATATATCATAGGCGGTTCCCAAATAGAAAATAAAGTTTATTCCTTATCCCATCATACATTCACTTTCCATGGCTAACCATATCCACGGGTGCCTTCCATACCAACACTTTCCAAGGAATTTATTATTTGACAACATAAAGTAAATTCATTTTTCATTTCGGGACTGGGCATCCCTAATACCTTTGCCTTACTCTCGTGCAATGAAAAGTGAATAAACACTCATCGTGAGAATAACACATCTATCATGGAAAATATTAGCCACCCCTCACCGCTCCGCGAGCGAAACAAACACACAAAAGAGAAGTTTATTTTTAAAATTAGAGATGGCATATACAAATTTGCTAAAGCATAATTACTCATCAACATAATTCACATATCACATGATCATATCTCAAAACTATTACTAAGAATCAACTTTGTTTTGTCCAATGATCTTCATGAAAGTTTTTATTATATCCTTCTTGGATATCTATCACTTTGGAACTAATTTTCATGTGTTGCTTTTGATAAGCTCAAACAAATATAAGTGAAGATCATGAACATAATTTTTCTTTCTCTCAAATTAATTTAAGTGAAGCAATAGAGGATTTCTTGAAAAAAATTCTTTCTCTCAAATTAATTTAAGTGAAGCAAGAAATCATTTCTTCAAAAATACTAACGCACACCATGCTCAAAAAGATATAAGTGAAGCACTAGAGCATGTCCATAGCTAATAAAAAAATTAAGTGAAGCGTAGAGAGCAATTCTAACAAATCATGACATAATTTTGGCTCTCTCAAATCGGTGTGTCCAACAAGGAATCAAGACTTAGAACACAAAATAAAACAAGCAAAGACTCATATCATACAAGACGCTCCAAGCAAAACACATAGTATGTGATGAATAAAAATATAGCTTCGAGTAAAATACCGATGGTTGTTCGAAAAAAGAGGGGATGCCACTCGGGGGCATACCCAAGGTTAGTTGCTTGCTCTCTTTTGGATAATAGCTTGGGATGCCGGGGCATCCCCAAGCTTAGGCTCTTCTTACTCCTTATTCCTTCATCCGTCGTAAGATAACCCAAAACTTGAAAACTTCAATCACACAAAATTCAACAAAGCCTTCGTGAGATCCGTTAGTATAATAAAATAAATCACTACTATATTTACTGTATCAAACTAACTCATATTTTGTTTTTGCATTATATCTACTGTATTCTAACATTTATATGGCAAAAACTCATCAAGAAAACCATAGAGCCATCAAAACAAGCACACAACGCAAAGAAAACAGAATCTGTCAAAAACAGAATAGCCTGTAGTAATCCGAGTGTTTCCAATACTTCTGTTACTCCAAAAACTCTGAAAAATTAGGATGATCTGGGTAATTTGTATATTGATCTATGTAAGAAGGAATGGGTATTTTATCGCTCTCTGGTTAAAAATGCGAATTATTTTCGCTAGCGCAAAAGTTTTTGTTTTTTTAGCAAGATCAAACAACTATCACCCAAGAAGATCCTAAATGCTTTACTTGGCACAAACACTTATTAAAACATAAAAAACACAATCATAACAGTATCATAATTGTTCAAGCACTCAAAAACAGGAAGTGAAAAGAAAAAATAAATTTTATTCATTGGGTTGCCTCCCAACAAGCGCTATAGTTTTACGCCCTTAGCTACGCATAAAGCAAGGATCTAAGTTTCATCACCCTTCTTCTTAATTCCCTTAGAGGTGTTTTCATCATGGGTTTTTGTAAAAGAAACATAAAACATATTATCCATAGAATCCTTAACATTATTAAGTTGCCCATTATCATAACCATGTTGATTTCCGACAACAATCCAAGAGTAGTGTTGATTAACATTATTGAAAACTTGTTGAATTACATCTAGAATGTGGACTTCCTTTTTAAGATTCTCATCAAAGATTTTATTATCCCCAAGCAAATGTCCTAACGCATAATCACTATTGTAAAGAATTTCATCTATCATGGCCTTTTCACGATTCATACCATAAAACTCAAAGATTTCCCTAGCTTCCCGTATGATATAGTCAAACTTGTTCATAAGAACGAGAGTGGCCAACATTTTAGCCTTAGGATTCTCTATAACGGGGAGCTCAAAAAACAATCTTTGCAAAGTAGGATGAGTACAGATAAATTTTCTTTGAAGTTTCAGAACTAGCGCTGAAATAGCATCCGCATAAGATCTAGTAGTCCTAAGTATAGGTGCATCATCAAGACATAAATTTCCAACACAATTGAAAAATTCTTGGATCCGTTCCTTTCCCATGACATTCCCTTGCCCCAAGATAAAAGTTTTAGCATCCAGATTGCCCATACATCCAACTTTAGGAGTTAGGCCATCATCTTTTTGTGCCATACCGAAATCACTCATGATTGCAAGCAAAGGATAGATCCGACAGGAAAACGGTGAACGAAAAGGAGGGGCAAATAAAACAACAAATTTTTGTGAAGTGGGGGAGAGGAAAACAAGAGGCAAATGAAAAAGGATGTAAACTGCGAGGAGATGAGATTTGTGATTAGGAAACTGGTATATTTTGAAGATCCTCCCCGGCAACAGCGCCAGAAATTCCTTTTGATGTCGCTTGAAGCTACGTCGGTATTTCCCCAAAGAGGAAGGGATGATGCAGCACAGCGGTGGTAGGTGTTTCCCTCAGATATGAAACAAAGGTTATCGAACCAGTACGAGAACCAAGCAACACAACGTAAACAACCCCTGCACACAAATAACAAATACTCGCAGCCCGACATGTTAAAGGGGTTGTCAATCCCTTTCGGGTAACACTGCCAGAAATTGGTGCGTTGACAGGAGAAAGTTGTAAATATTGATAGACCGAACGCCAAATAAAATAAATTGCAGCAAGGCATTTTTGTGTTTTTGGTTTAGTACATCTGAAAATAAAAGCAAAGGAAAATATATCGCAAAGGCAAATAATATGAGAAAGAGACCCAGGGGCCATAGATTTCACTAGTGGCTTCTTTCAAGAAAAATAGCGAACGGTGGGTAAACAAATTACTGTTGGGCAATTGATAGAACTTCAAATAATCATGACAATATCTAGGCAATGATCATTATATAGGCATCACATCCAAGATTAGTAGACCGACTCTTGCCCGCATCTACTACTATTACTCCACACATTGACCGCTATCCAGCATGCATCTAGTGCGTTAAGTTCATGGAGAAACGGAGTAATGTAATAAGAACGATGACATGATGTAGACAAGATCTATCTATGAAGAGATATGCCCCATCATTTTTACCCTTAGTAGCAATGATACATACGTGTTGGTTCCCCTTCTCTCACTGGGATCAAGCACCGTAAGATCGAACCCACTACAAAGCACCTCTGCCCATTGCAAGATAAATAGATGAAGTTGGCCAAACAAAACCCAAATATCGGAGAAGAAATATGAGGCTATAAGCAATCATGAATAAAGGAGATCAAAGAAACTCAAATACTTTCATGGATATAAAAAGATAGATCTGATCATAAAATCAAAGTTCATCCAATCCCAACAAACACAGCGCAGAAAGAGTTACATCATATGGATATCCAAGAGACCATTGTATTGAGAATCAAACGAGAGAGAGGAAGCCTTCTAGCTACTAACTACGGACCCAAAGGTCCACAAAGAACTACTCACGCATCATCGGAAAGGCACCAATGGAGGTGGTGAACCCCATCCGTGATGTTGTCTAGATTGGATCTGGTGGTTTTGGACCCTGTGGCGGCTGGAATTTATTTTCGTTGATTCCACTAGGGTTTCTGGAATATTGGGGTATTTATAGAGCAAAGAGGTGGTCCCGGGGGCACCTGAGGTGGGCACAACCCACCAGGGCGCCCCTGGGCCTCTTGGTGTGCCCTGTTTGGTTGTGCTGTCCTCGGAGCACCCCCAGGTGTAGCCTTGGCCCGTTAGGTGTCTTCTGGTCCATAAAAAATCTCCGTAAAGTTTCCTGGCATTTGGACTCCGTTTGGTATTGATTTTCTGCGATGTAAAAAAGATGCTAAAAAGAACAACTGGCACTTGGCACTATGTCAATTGGTTAGTACCAAAAAATGATATCAAATGACTATAAAATGATTATAAAAAATCCAAGATTGATAATATAACAGCATGGAGCAATCAAAAATTGTAGATACATTGGAGATGTATTAGTTCCCACTTTGTGCAGTAAAGGTTTGAATTCCTTAGCATGGAGATGGTAGGGAGATGTAGGCATGCCCATATACTTGAAGGTAAAAAAGCCAAGCGAATAGTTGAGAAGTTGTGTGACCCTAATGGCCTCCGCCTCATCAGTCCTAGTCACAATCACCTCACTTTTAGAGAAATTAATCTTAAGCCCCAACAAGGCTTCAAAACATAACATCATGAACTTAAGGTTGGCAAGACTTGCATCATTCAGTTCCACCAAGATAATCGTATCATTAGCATATTGAAGGTGGGTGATATCCCGAGGGAGAAGGTGCGACACAACAGGAGAAACATGGCCTGCCGAGGCCGTGCAATCCAACATGCAAGATAAGGCATCTTCCACAAAGTTAAAGAGGATGGGTGAAACCGGGTACCCTTGGCATAGGCCACGACCATTGGTGAAGTATTTAGTGATAGAGCCATTCACAGCCTATGCACAAACCCAACATCGAACCCTTTGGCATGAAGGACCCGACGAATAAAACTCCAGCTAACAGAATCATACGCCTTTTCGAAATCAAGTTTGAGAATAATAGCACGATACCCCCTTCTCGAGAGGTCATGCACAATTTCGTGTAAGCAAAGAATACCATCAATAATGTGCTGCCCCTTGATGAAAGCAGTCTGGGTGGGAGTGGGACTAATGTTACGATGGGCAAACGGTGATAGTTATTAATCAAAGCGATTGGGCAAACTTGGGAGATCAGTTCAGCACCCTTAACTTTCGGAATAAGAGACAGGATAACATAATTCAAACGAGAGATATCAACTGTTTGAAGACAGAAGCCTTGAATGACCACAGAAACCAATGGACGCAACACAGATAGAAACAACGAAAGAAAGGAATAGAGAAATCGTGAGGGCCCGCTACCAAGTTAATGTTAGTGGGGTTGATCACCAATTCAATCTCTCCACAGACAGGGGAATCATAAGAGCACTATTTTCCACCTTAGAGACACAAAAGTGCTCATTCCAGATATTAGGAAAGATAACAAAGACGGAGGTATGCCTAGCAGCAAGCAGCCTAGCAAAGAAATAATGCACATGATCCAATATAATATTGGGATAGGAAACCCGATTCCCATCAATGATCAAACTTTTAATCAAACATTTGTGGCGCCGACCATTAGCAATAGAAAAAAACTAAGGAGTCAAAGAATCCCCTTTCAAGGCCTAGCTAATTGTACCATGCTGCTTCCGATACTCCTTTGCCTGATGGTGAAGATGCATAAGACTAGCCTCCAGATCATACCTACGCTGCCGAGAGCCCAGCAGAGTTAGCCTCAGCGTCCAAGGCAGAAATCTGCCCCAGGAGCTCACACTTACTCTTAAGGGCCTCAGCCGCATGGTTACGGTCCCAACCTTTTAGAAACTTACGCGGCTGGTATGAACAATAGTGCCAATGATCCATGGGACCAAAAGAAGGGGTCCTGGCAAGAAGAAAGGAGGAGATCTTCTTCAAGACCATCTCAAAAAACCATTAACCATGAGCCAAGACACTTTAAATTGAAATCTAGATGTTTTGGCCAGAGCAGACGTGCCAAGAACTAAGATAAGGGGGGAACGGTCCAAGCCAACATGGGGCAAGGCGGAAAGAGAACCTTGTAGGAACATCAAATCCCAGGAGACAGAGGAAAACATAGGATCTAAGACAGAGCGAATCGGATAGTTGTAATGATTGGACCAAGTAAACCGCGTACCCGAACTAGGGAGCTCATGGAGGGCATATTCCGCACTAAATTCGTTGAAAGCATCAGCCAACGACCATGAAAAATTAGAGTTCCCCTTCTCAGCAGGGTACCTAAGGAGGTTGGAATTGCCCGTGATGAACAGCAGAATGTTACAAGAATCAATCTTAGAAGTGAGTTAATCTAGGAAGAGCTGGGACAATGAGTGGTTAGTAGGGCCATAAACAAGCATAATCTCCCAAAGCAAATTAAGATCCTTGTGGAGCACTACCATACTAGCCCAAAAAATCCCGTGGTCAAATGCAACAAAATCAAAGAGGTCCACTTTAGCCTAATGAGAATACCATGAGAGTGCCCTAATGCCGGAAGACATCACCACGTATAATGATACGCACCCTCATCGCAGAGAGTTCCGAACGGGAGAAATTGGGGCTTAAAGGTCTCAACAAGACTTACAATATCAATGCAATCACTATGAACTAGATCCCAGATTTGGTGACGGCGCCCCTAGCACCGAAACCCCGGATATTCCAAAATAATGCTTTCATTTAAAGGAAAGGTTTTCTCTAGGGAGGATCAACCTTCTTGGTACTAGGCTGGGTTTAGGCTTAGAAGAATGCCCCTTCTTTGAGGTTGTGGGAGGAGGGCCACCACCCTCCATCACCCCCTAAACCACAGCTGCCTCGGCGGCCACCTTAGGTTTGGTGGAGACCTACTTGGCCTTGGTAATGGCCACCTAGGCCTCCTCGTTTAAATGAATTAGAGAAAGCAAGGAGGATGGGGACCCAACATTGCGATCAATAGAAACACCGATATTGGAGAGAATGCTCAGGAGGCGGGAATCAGGTAAAGAAGGCAACACCAAACGAACTGGGGAAGGAGGAGGCATTACCTGGGGTTTGGAGGTCCTTGGCTGTGGCCCTACGCTCAGCCAGCTCCTGGATAGGAACCGCGTTTCTCTGGCGACAGAGACCCTTCCGCGTAATGCAGACAGGAGAGCGAACCAAAGCCGCAAAGGAGCGACCGCTGGGGAAGAGGCACCCCCGGCCTCCCAGCCGTCGCGACCGCACCCAGGTCATCATACGTATGATGGTACAAGCCCACTCGCTATTTCTTACTCCTAGTGAGGCCCTACTCTTGGCCAAAAAATCATGCATATATGAATTCTTCTTCTGCTTCTTACTGCTCGGGCTAGACGGGAGGACCGAGGCAGCCGAAGGCATATCAACAATTCCAGACAGAGAGGGAGAGGCAGGTAGAGCCGCTTCATTTGGAATGTTGGACCATGCCCCAGAGAAAGGAGTAGCCCTTCAAGATTAGCAGCAGCCTTGGCTCCCTGTCACGAGCCCCCTCCTTTGGGAGCCCCACTGTCACATCCCTAGTCTGGTAATGACCTAGGCTAGTTTTCCCTTGTTGCATCATGTTTAACTTTCACTTGAATTTGAAATGGGGATATTTGAAAGCCTTAGAAATCATCTCGAAAATGATGAAGATAAAAATTGCTTCCAACAAGTCCAAGAAAATGTTCTTTTTTCTCTCTGAAAATATTGGCAAGAGGTAAAATTCAAACCAATATTTTTGGAATCTCAGAAATATTTATTTTGGGCATTTGAGTTAATCTAATAATTATTTGCATTGGATTTATATTTGTTATATATTAAATATACGTCCCATAATTCGGGAACTTTTTATGTGGTTCTGTATATTTCATATCTAACCCCATAATTATTTTCGGAAGCTACAAAAATGATTTGGTCTCAGAACTAAATTAAACAGCCAGAAGAAATAGGAAAGAAAACAAAATGGAGAAAACTAGAGAGAGAGAGAACTAACCTGGCGCTCACCTGGCAGCCCATCTAGCCAGCCCAGCCCATCAGGGGCAGGGAGGTCTTCTTCCTCCCGCTAGTCGGATGCATAGCGCGTGCCCGACGCATGCACGACCACCGCACGCCACCTCCTGCCTCCCTGCTTGCTCTCGTGACCCCTGGAGACGCCACGCAATCCCCCATCCCCTCTCACTCTCTCCCGTGCTCATCCCCTCCTCTGCCCCTCTCTCTCCTGCGACTTAACGCTGCCGTCACCGCTGCTCATCATCGCCGTAGCCACAACCACTGCCTTGCCTCCCCAACACATCTAAGAGGTCCGCCTCTGTCTCCTATGCCACCCGGACTATCGACAAGCCGTGGGCTGCCCCCAAATGCTCTCCCCATCATCATGTTCAACCTCGGGAAGTTGAGATCGCCATGGCCGTGCTGTCTGCTCCGAGCCTTCCTCGAGCCCGCTTCGACACCCCTCGGACTCTCCTTGAGCTCCTCCCCCCAAACCCCCTCTTTTGTGCTTTGTTTTCATGCCGTAGGTGTCGTTCCGCCGGAGACCGACCCGCGCCGCCGCCAAGCTTCTCGCTGCCGTGTCCACAGCCACTGCAGCTCGTGCCCGAGCACACCATCATCCTCAGCATGATCTCATGAGCCCGTAGACACACGCAACACCTCCTCTCGTGCTCTGTAGCGCCACCCCGAGAGTGCCCGAGCTGCTGCCGCCGCCGAACCTCGTCGTCGCCACTTTTCCGGCCACCCCAGCACCTACAGCTGCCACCGCTTGATGCGCGCCACTGTGTGCGTTTGAACGCAACAAACCGCGGCCGAAATGATGCCATGTGGCTCATTTTCGAGCCCCTCCACCGCGCCTGTCGTCGCCGGTGTCGAACCGCTAGCGAGTTGGCCTCGTTTGACCTGGGGTTTGACCTTCCCTGGGTCAATGACAGGTGGGGCCTGCCCGACTAATTAAGCTAGCTTAAGTTAAATAAACTAGGTCAGTTAGTTAAGACACTAACACGCGGGACCCACCGGTCAGAATTGACCCTGGTCAGCGCTATTGACTTGCTAACGCACGCATGATGCCATGCTGATGCGATAAACCCCTTTCTGGATTATTTCTATTTTGGAAATTTCTGAAAATTCCAGAAAATAGAAAAAAATTCAGAAAAATCATAGAAAATCAACCGTAACTCCAAATGTAATAATTTATATATATGAAAAATGATCAGAAAAATACAATCTATCCAATGGTACTGTTTTCATGTATATTTGAACAACCTAAGGTTGATGTATATGACAATTTGCATAATTGGCATTTAAATAATCACATATGGAGTTTGAATTTGAACCTTTGGTTCAAACCAACTTCATTTAACTTGTTGCTAGCTACATTAGCTCAAATCAAAGCATATTGCCATGCCATGATCATGCATCATATTATCGCATTGCATTGAATCTGTTATTTCTTGTTTGTCAGTGTTTGTCCCCTCTTAGTAGACATTTCGGCGATGAGATCGATGACACCGATGAAGAGCTATTACTATCTTCATAAGTGCCAGGAAAGCAAACACCCATTGAGCATTCCGATACAATCCCACTCTCTTGCTCTTGCTCTCTTTTACTACATTAGGACAACAACGATTCAATTGTTACATGTTGCGGTAGTTGAACCCCTTTCCTCTGCATGACCTATCTTTGCGACAGTAAAAAGTTGAAACCCACTAGCATGAGTAGGAGTTGTTTGAGCCATGATGTGCCTACTCATTCATGCTTTCTTGTCATGCCTGCTACTACTTAGAGTTGAGTCATATCTGATTCATCGGGAGTGAATTGGAATGTTGTGAACATGTCCTACTGTTCAGAGCTATGTGTGTGTGAACACAATTTGGTAAAGGTAGCTGTGAGAGGCCATGTAGGAGTACATGGTGGGTTGTCTCATTGAAACCGTCCTCGGGAACTGAGTTCTATGTCTGTGATCCAAGACAGTTGCTAACACACATTGGGTTCTGGTAAGTCGACCCCTCTTGGCTTATTAATCGCCTCGATCTCTGTCCAGCAGTTGCAACTAGTTTCTGATGTTTGTAGGTAGTGTTAGTAGTCTACCAAGTTGCACCTGGTACATGTGGGCTTGGGACAGACTAGGCACAGTGGCATGGTGTACCAAGTGGCTCCCGGATGGTGGGCTTGGGAACCCTGCTCACATCGTTAGGGGCCGTGAGTGACACCCCGCCCGGATCTCCTTGCAGATGGAACCCGATAGGAGATAAACCTGGACTACAGACTTGTGTAGTTAGTCAGGTCGTGGCCGACTCCCACGCTAGGCTTCCGCTTGAAGGTTGCCGAGATACACGACGTGTACATGGTGGTAAGTGGTGAGACCGTGTGTGAAGAAGTACACCCCTGCAGGTTTAACATGATCTATTCAAATAGCCGCGTCTGCGGTAAAGGACTACTGTGTAGCTTATGCAGTTCATAGACAAGTGAAAGTGGATACTCTAAAATGCGCAAGATAAGCGTGAGTGCTACGGATGGCCTTCTCGTAGGGAGACGAGAGTGGATGAATAGTGGTGTATTGATATGGTGAATATGTGGACTCATGTGCGCCACCTCAAAAGAGTTACCAGTAGTTGTAGTACAGGATAGCCACTGAGTCAAAGCCGGCTTGCTGCAGTCGAACTCCACCACCCCTTTGTTGATACTGATGCATATGTAGCTAGTTCTGATGTAAGCCTTGCTGGGTACATTTGTACTCACGTTTTCTTAATTTATGTTTTGCAGAGAGACTCCAGTATCACTAGTAGTTCTGCGTGGACTTCGACGTTTGGCTTGTTACCTCAGCTACAATCTTCTACCCTTGGGAGGGTCTTGTAGATAGTCAGGCTTCTCAGCCTTTTCATTTCTAGTTCTCTATACTCAGACATGTTATGCTTCCATTGCTTGTATGCTCTGTATGTTGGGTCATGTGACCCCTATTTATAATAAATGCTATGTGGCTCTTCTGGGCCTTTATCTATATGAGTTGCTGAGTTATGTTGTGATGCCATGTTATATAGCAAATACTTGCATGTTATGTGTACGTGTAATGTGTATTGCTATGTGTGGGATCCGACAATCTAGTTGTTTATTCTTAGTAGCCTCTCTTATGGCGAAATGTCTCCTAGTGCTTCCACTAAGCCATGGTAGCTTGCTACTGCTCCGGAACACTTAGGCTGGCTAGATGTATCATTCTTCGTTCCTGTGTTTGTCCCTTTGAGGAAATGTCATGCGTTGTTCCTTTAAGTCCTTGTAGCTTGCTACGACTTGGGTTCATATGTTGATGATCGACACGTTCGTTGCTGGGTCATGTATGCCTGTTCCCGTAAGTTAGTGCCACTTTGGGTTTATGACTAGTCATGTCGGCCCGGGTTCTCTGTCGTATGGATGCTAGCGACAGTATCATATACGTGAGCCAAATGCGCAAACGGTCCCGGGCCAGGTAAGGTGGCACCCATGGGAATACCGTGCCTGAGGCCACAAAGTGATATGATGTGTTACATGCTAGATCGGTGTGACTTAGGATCGGGGTCTTGACACCCACCACCACCAGTAGCAGGGGGACCAAAATTAAACAAACCACGAGATTCAGATCCCATGGCCTCCCACTCCGATGATGTGAAAGGATTGGCATTGCTGCCCACACCATATCACCCCCACCATCAGAAGGATCCGAGTTAGATGGCTTAGTGGCAGGGGGAGGTGGAGGAGGCACCTACTGGGCTGCCATGACCTCGGTGTAGACACAAATGAGGTAGGCGTTAGAAGCGGGGAAACATCAATCGCAACCTAGACACGAGATTGATCCGAACACCATATCTTCACGCGGATAGCACCAGGAGGTTCTAGGGACGCTTCATCAACAACAACAGGCTTGCCAACTAACTCGCCAAAGGCCATTAGGAAATGAACATTACGGAGCCCGGACGGCACATCATCAAGGAGCACCCAGGTTTCAGACAAGGAGGCCACAACTTTGGCATCATCAACTGCATCCTTAACAGATACCATCACTTGGTTAAGAGGGAGAGTAAAGCTCGAGGAAGAAGCCATCATCTTTAGGTTTTCCTTCGTGGGAAAGGTGACACCAAATTGCCTCCCTGAGATTTGGTTGATCTGCCAGTCCCACCCTTCCAGACCCCACTCACTAAGCTCATCAGAAATAACTAGACTGGAAACGGGATTGCAGATGACAGAAATCATAGCAGCATTGGAAGATATCGAGGCAACCACTAGCATCCCGAGATCCCCGTCAAGAGCAAAGAAAGAGCATCCCGACAGACCCAGGCGAACTACTTGAAGGCTGGGAATTGAGAGCGGTTATCACAGTCCACAGTGGGATGGCCCTCCATGCAGCAGATCAGACAAAAAGGTGGAAATTTGCATCGGGACTGGAAGGGGCCTGACTGGTGGCACACAAAGCAGGTGAGAGTGGTAGATCCAGAAGCAGACCCACCGCCTGAGGATGGCCCACCACCATGGGAGGGAACGAAACCCGGAGGCAGCGAAGGAGGAGGAGGAAGGATACCATCACTAGCCGCTACCGAGGAAGACCCCGGCTCATGAGGAGAAGTACAACGGAACTTGGAGGGGAAGGAAGCATTGCCATAGCCATCACCCCGTCCGCCACCAGCACCGCGACCACGCCCCACAAATCCTGGTCCGACGATGACACCACAGCCACCCACCGTCTCCTGGCTGAACGGGCTGTGAGGAGGCTCGAGATGGGGAGCCGCCATGGCTGCCGACGAGCTCGACATTGTAGCCTCTCAAGGATCCACGCCCATAGCCTTGGCCGCCGCATCCTTGCACGCACGCTCCTTGCGTTGCACCAAGCAGGCCCTGCAACCCGATCCCGCTCCACCTACTCCCAAGAAGCTCGTTCCGCCTTCCAAATTCTCATGCAGAGCCTCCTCGTACTCTAGATCAGGAAAACGGCGTGCCTCCAGAGAATCCTCCCTGCCACTCTTACTACCTGAGAGCACCTTCGAGGAGGAGTCCCTAGATTTTTCCATGGCCACGACCGCGGCAAAGGAGATCGAAATGGGAGGAGGAGGTTGGGTTCTCACTAGACAGCGAATGCAGAGAGGATAGCGGCGCACGTCAGATCTGGAGGCCGGAAACCCTAGCTCAGGGAAAAGAGAACCCTTTCAGAGCCATAAATACACCATGCACGCTGGGCTAGTAGGCCAAGCCAGAGAGGGTGGGCCACCTGGCCCAATATGGGACAAGCCAGGCAACCTAGGCCCAGGCACGACTCGGGGGGAGGGAATCGGACTCTAACTGGCAAACGACAATAGGCCCCACCGCCCAGCACACCGACTGCGCATGCCCCGGTCCATCCAAGCCCCTAACCCATGCACAGCGACCACACCTAGGGTTTGACCCCCATCAAACCCGCCGCCGATGACAAACCAAGGGCCGACCCCCCAGATTGTCGCCCCAACAATAGATCTGGACAGGAAGAAACAACCACTGCCGACGCGCGCCCCTTGAGCCCCTTGACGGAGATCTAGGCCCACCCACGCACAAAGAGGTGGCCGCACCCACGCCATGCTGGCCAGATCCATGCCCACAACACCGCACTACACACCACCCTGGCTCGCCGGCCAGCGACCTCACCACACGACCACGCCCCCCGGAGCAAACTTCCTCACCTTGGTCCAGAGAGGGAAAGGAGGGGAAGGGGAGCCAGCCAGAGGGCGTCAGCTTCGTCCTCCGACCCATATCTGCCTGCCTCCAGCGCCCAGAACTTGTTCTCTGAGGGGAAGCCACAACGAGATGAGGGAGACGAAACCCAAGGGGCACCAACCCGAAAGGTGTTGGGGGAGGAGACCACAGCCATGGAGGACAAGGGGAGAGGGAAGAAGGAAGCCTAAGGCCGCGGCTCACTTGCGTACCTGCCTGCAGCGAGGGGAGTAGAGAGAGGGGGTCTAGGGGGGGGGAGGAGCACCATCTCCTCTTGTGACCCACTTGCCCCCACCAGTAGCTTCCTGAGCTTTCTCCTTACCTCTCTTCTCATATTCTGCTTTTTGCTTCTTGGGAAGCTGCTCTACTTTCCTGGAGTCTTGGAGGTTATGGCTCTTGGTGCGGTGGATCTTGCAGTATTGCTTGCGGGAGCCCCAGCTTGGTTGACAGCTGCCAAGGTCTAATACGAGGCGCACCCGGCAACCTCCTTGCCAGAGCTCTCAGTTTGGCCTTCTTGGCGGTGCCACCATTGCCTAATCCCAGCTAGCACAACTTTTCCCTTGCGCCTCCTGTTGCACCTGCGGCTCTATTTCGTCGGGGTGGTGGTAGCAGCATCGTTTTTTGAATCAACCTGTACGCCATCATCTTCCCTGGGACGTGTCCTCCCCTACTCAGGATGTGCACATCTGTCAGCCGGAGCATAGAGCTCGGCGACATCCCTCACCTTGGTGTTGGCCATTTCTTCCCACATCTTGCGGCACGTTTGTGCAGAACGCGGCAATGATAGTTGCAGGATGAATGTTGGGAATTTTGTGTTGCATGCGGCTGAATCTCCGTATGTACTTGTGGAGCAACTTGTCATCTCTCTGCGGGATAACATGCATGTCACTCTCCTGACCAGGAACTTTGTTGCCTCCTATAAAGGTGCCAACAAACTTGTTGCATAGATCCACCAAACAGGAGATGGAGTACTCCGGTAGGTTCATTGTTGTGGGTGGACATGATCACCTATGGGGCCATGAGCCCCTTGTGTTTCGTCAAGGGGGAAGGTCTTGTTGCACAAACATCAAAGGCAATGAGACAGCACGACGATGATGACAGTGGTGATCTTTTCCCAGGGTTAGGCCGCCGTGAGGAGTAAAACCCTACACCTGCTATGATGATTGAGTGGAGGAGAACAATAGCACACAACGCTCGAGCCAAGCAATGTTGCCTCGGGGGAGGAGCAGCTGCGCATGTACAAGTGCGAAGGGTCCAAATCCTTTCGTCTGTTGCCTTGGACCCGCTTTTATAGCTCAAGGGGTAACCACAGTGGAAAAAGGTCATTATCTAGTGATTAGATAGGTAACAGTGTGTAACGCCCCGGACACACCCGCCGGTGGTCGTTACTCTTGGAGGGATTTAGACTCGCCCCACAATTCAATACTAGTATTTTCTGCGCACTTTGTCCTCACTCGTGCGCACCCGGGAGCAACTTCCTAGTCGGTCACCCATCCTAACACTACTCCAAGCTGAGCACGCTTAACTTTGGAGTTCTGTCCGAATGGGCTCCTGGAAAAGAAGGAATTCCTTATTGATATGAGTAGTCTATCATCCCTAATAAGCCAGGCTATCACATACACCCCCACTCAGAGGAACCGACGTCCTCGTCGGGCCACAGGAACGTTTCCTCTTGGCACAAACGTCTGTGCTTCCAGTCCGGTACATGTGCCATGCCGGGTGCCACGACGGTTCACAAACATCATGAACAACATGACCACGCACCTGTCCGCAACCATCCATGTAACCGCGAGGGTCGGCTCTGATACCAACTTGTAACGCCCTGGACACACCCGCAGATCAATACTAGTCTTTTCTGCGCACTTTGTCCTCACTCGTGCGCACCCGGGAGCAACTTCCTGGTCGGTCACCCATCTTGACACTACTCCAAGCTGAGCACGCTTAACTTTGGAGTTCTGTCCGACTGGGCTCCCGAAAAAGAAGGAATTCCTTATTGATATGAGTAGTCTATCATCCCTAATAAGCCAGGCTATCACACAATGCTATCATACCTAACTCTGGCAGTTAAGACAAAGTGCATTAAATGCATTGCGAGGTGTCATGTGGAGGGTGAAACCTGGCAAGCCTCCATGCCGCTTAGTTATCTTCTGCTTATCTGCTTGACACACCTCTGGACGGGTGTCACATGAGAGTAATATGTCTTCCAACGGGCTGCCATGTGCTTAGTGGAAGCCACTTAATCACCATGAGGGACTGACACCGCATTGATAGGTGATTTGGATTGTTGTGAGGTGGAGCGGTGGTGCCTTGGCAGAGTTCTTGGCCTTGGCGGTCCCGGCAAGCCTGCCGGGGAAGTCTTGGATCCGTCCTTGGGGAGACCTTGACCTGACTAGGCACTCCTGCCCTGCAAGGGAGGCTTTCCCAAGGTGGTGCTCTGCTGTCTTGCACATTTAGTTGGTCTTCTTGATGTGCTCCTTGATCTCACGAAGAGCAGTTCTTCTGGTTTGGTCTTGTTTTTATATGCTGGTGCTCGTCATCCCTTCGTTAAGCCTTGGCAACCGGGGCTGAAGCTTCCTTGTCCGTGCACACGCCAGGGGAAACATACACCCCTATTTGTGTACCCCGACAGAAGCCCCGGGCATGAGCCATACGCGTCACTAGGCACGTTGGGTTAGGCCCAAAACTGTGCACAGACACGTGCTAAAGAAGTGTTGCAGATGCAACAGTTGTCATGATGATCAGTCAATCCGACATCCACTTCGTGTAATTACCGTAGGTCGTGCAGTCGTGGAATAGTAGTAGTTAATCGGTAATGTGCCCACAGAAATGGTAACTTTTCGAGGAAAGATAGCGAAGAGCCAGCCCCCGCGCCTGTTCCCAATAAAAAGGGCAACATAAATGGGCACTGCTCATTTATATCCGTCCCCTCTCCCATCATCTTCTTCCTCAAGCCAAGCAACCGCTCTCATCGCCATTACTCGCCCTCGAAGCACCGCCAAATCTTTAGCCCATCTAGTGAGCTCACGAGATGGGGAAAAGATGGCTGGTGCGAAGGGGAAGCGGGCGGCCACCGCAAGGGACACCGCCGCAGAAGGGAATAAGAAGGCGGAGTGATGCAGAGCATCCTACGGACATCACCATGTCAAGATTCCGTTTGGCAAGTGACATGTGCGACATCTACATCACATACATAAAGGTGAATCATCTTCTTTACACGTGCTCACTTGACCCCTTCAAGGATGGTATACTACTTGTCACTTCTCCCGTGTGCATGCATAGGTATTATTGGAGCTTCACAGATGTTGAGGACGAGTGCAAGCGCCAAGGAACAACTACACCATCCGCGAGGGAAGCCTGGAAGCGACAGCGGAAGAAGACAAGCTGCTGAAGCTACAGCGGCCGGACATCCGGCGCCTGGGCAGCCGTGTAGGAGCTTCCCCAACAGACGACCAAAAGCATTAGTGGCCGGACATCCGGCGGCCAGCCTAGACATCCGGTGCTAGGCCACAGACCGGACATCCGGCGTCATCCCGTTAATCCGGCAGCGCCTATCCAGAGAAGAACAGATTCGGCCACCGCCTGGCCAGACATCCGGCCAGTGCCCTGGACATCCGGCGTCTCGCAAACAGCCGGACATACGGCGCCATGCTACGCGCATGGACAGGGCCTGAGGCCCGTGTATCCCCTTTCTCACTTTCCCTTTCGTGGCCCTAGACTATATATACTCCTCCACCTCCTTCTAGTTAGGGTTAGCAAATGATTAGCTCATTTAGAGATAGAGCTTTGCTCATCCATATGGATGTACTCCACGAGAGAGACCGCGGCCTCTACGGAGAAGATCCACCTTGGATTCAAGACCCCTCACGGGAAGATCCCCTCCTGGATTCAAGACCTCCTCACAGAGATGAACTAGTTACCCTATGTATCGTCCTTTGTTGGATTTGGACCATGTATATCTTTGTATTTTGAGGATCTAGCACATGTGTGATCGCTTCTTGTCTATTTGAGTGTTTCCTCTCATTTCCCCTCATGATTTCCCTCACGTTTCCCCTTGTGTTCTTCATGTTGTTCGTAGGATCCCCTCCAATTGTGAAAGATCGGGCGTCTAGGGTTCTACCCTACATCACAGAGGAGCTGGACTGGAAGCGGCGGGAGGATGTGGTCTTCTTCCTGTCAAATTTGTACGCCAATACCCTGATCACAAAGTATGCGTACATGTTGGGGAGGGAAGTCCCGAAAGGGCATGGAGCGCCTGTCGTTTTGCCGGATGGGGACAAGGTTTCATTGGATTCATACCGCTTTTTCTACGCGTACTTCTTTTGCGGCCTCACCTCTCCCTTATCTGATTTCTTTGTTGCCATGATGATAGTGTATGGATTCCACCTTTTGGATTTCATGCCCAATGCAATGGCGTGCATGGCAATCTTCGCCCATCTGTGTGAGAATTTGGTGGGAGTTGCTCCCAACGTGGATTTATTCAGGCTTGGCCCCCGGGTCTTAGACAAATCACACCATTCGGGGAATATCAGTTGGATTCCCTGGGGCAAGGAAGATGACTGGGATTATCTCCCTGGTCAGCAACGCGGCAAATGGGATGAATGGAGGGCAGATTGGTGCTAGATTCAAGACAAAGATGCCCCGGAGTTTTGCGCGGCGCGGAGAGAATGCGTCGTGCGCGGCAGCGACTGGAGTAAGCCGGGTCTCACAGATGACATGCTTCGCCCGACACAGAACATGCTTGCTCGCCTAAAGGCTGCCGCGCTAGCCATCGAACCGGTGGGAGCTGACTTCCTTTGGTGCTGCATCGCACTATTGCAGAAGACGGACAAATTTTCCTGGCAGTACGAGAACTCTGCTGACAGGATGCGCCTGTACCCAGGCCCCGCCAACAACTTGTCGATCAATGGCCACGACTGGCTGTGCGAGCAACTGTGCGGCAGCCTTGGGTCGTTCCATCTACCAGCAGGGGTGGATCCATTGCATCTCAACTTTTCCCGGGACCAGATTCTGAAGTGGATGCCAGATTGCAACGCGTATGGAGTTAAGGCGGATTGGCAACTACCTGAACAGGATGCAGAGATCGAGTGGGTCTCTAGTTTGGAAGAAAGGGCTTCTAGGGTCGAGACTAATCTTGTCAAGCATACCTCCCCGGTAGAGGCAGCGTTTATTGCGCAGCTGATCGCTGGGGATAGAGCACCCCGAGCTGCTGAGAAAAAGGGGCCCGGAGAAGAAGAGGAAGAGGAGAATGTCGAAGGCGTGGGATTTTTGGATGAAGGGAGCGATGAGCATGATGTAGAGGATGCTGTCGGGCTTGGTCCTGCCAGGGCGGAAACTTCTCATTCCATGGTAGGAGAGGCCCAAGGAGAAGGTGAGGCTGAGGAGGCGGAGCTACCAGAAGAGGAATGGCTCGCACTGGGTCCCCAATCCCTGGTCCCGATTGGCTTCCTCGCAAGCGGACCAGTTGGGGAAAAATAGCTCCTGCCTCCTCGATGGTCACCAAGAGGGTGAAGAAGACCACCTACAAGGGCAACAAGCCAGACATGGAACGCCGACAATCCAATCGCTTGGCGGAAGCCAAGACCCCACCAGCCAAGCGACACGCGATTATTGGGGTCGATCCTAGCCCTAGGCGAGCCCAACTTCTTCGCACAGCTCTATCCCGCCAGGAACCTCGACCCTGCCAGTGAGCTCGAAGTTGCTGGGAAGCTCTACCCATCCAACTCTCAAGAGGGGTAGGGTGACCCCACCACCCACGGAGTACGAGTTGGGCTCCATGCTCATAGATCCAGAGTAGGGAGAACAACTAATCTCTCTTGTTGAAGTACCATGCACTTGTTGATTGTTGATTCACTTTTGTTTGTTGACTTGACAGAGATGACGAACCCCTCATCCAATGAGCCAAACGAACCAAGCAGGCGCCGACACTGGGACCCTTGGCGCGGACTAGTTCATCCTGAGCCCCTCAAGGTCAGTCCACCACAAAGCAGGAGTACGGTTTTACACCGCAAGGTGGCCCGGACCTGGGTAAACTGATGTGTCCCATTTCCTTCCAGTTCATCAAGCTAGGCCATGAGATTAGTGAGTAGGCAGTCTGGGGAAGATGCAGAGCGTGTACCCCGCTAGGCCACTGCGTATTGCATCCAGGATGGTGAGCTCTACCGGAAACAACCAAATGATGTTTCTCTATGATGCATCTCCAGGGAGCAGGGACACGAGCTGCTCGCTGACATGCATGGAGGGGACTGCAGGCATCACTCTTCATCGCGCACCCTCGTGAGCAAGGCGTTCCGCAGTGGATTCTACTGGCCCACGACGCTCAACGATGCCACCGAGCTGGTGAGATCCTGTGAAGCTTGCCAATTCCATGCCAAGCAGATCGACCAGCCTTCTCAGGGTCTCTAGACCATCCCGCTCTCGTGGCCGTTCACGGTCTGGGGGCTAGACATCTTGGGCCCATTTCCTCGAGCGCTCGGGGGCTATCGCTACCTCTATGTCGCCATCGACAAGTTCACCAAGTGGGCAGAGGTAGAGGCCGTCCACACCATCCTAGCCGGCTCGGCCGTCAAGTTCATCAAGGGCCTCGTGAGCCGGTTCAGGGTCCCTAATCGCATCATCATCGACAATGGCTCGCAATTCACTAGCAACCTTTTTAAAACATATTGTGCTAACCTTGGAACGCAGATATGCTACCCTCAGTGGCACACCCCAGGAGCAACGACCAGGTCGAGTGTGCTAACACGGAGGTCCTGAGAGGCCTCAATGCAAGGATATTCAAGAAGAAGCCCGAGGCCTATGGCAGGGGCCGGCTCGATGAGCTCCAGTCCGTGCTGTGGTCCATCCGCACCACCGCGACCAAGCCAACGAGCGAAACGCAATTCTTCCTCGTCTACGGAGCTGAAGCGGTTCTCCCTCACGAGGTCAGGCATCACTCTGCGTGGGTCTTGGCGTTTGACGAGGTATGCCAGGACACCTCGCGGGGGATGAACCTTGTGCTAGAGGAGGGACGCCGCCGCCAAGCCTCGCTCCGAGCGGCAAGGTACCAGCAGGCGCCATGGCGGTATCACTGCCGCAGCGTCCGCTCTAGGATGCTCGAGGTGGGCTATCTCGTCCTGAGGCAGGCACTCTCCAGTGAAGGGCTGGACTAGCTCTCGCCCATGTGGGAGGGCCCGTTCAGGATCTCCCGTGTCTCCAGGCCTGGCGCCACATGCCTGGAGACGCAGGATGGGATCCCCATCCAGAACGCCTGGAACATCCAGCACCTCTGGAAGTTCTACCTATGAAGAAAGGCCTAGTGCATGTGAAGGTCTCTGCTCATGACACTCTCACGTAATAATGAGTGGGGCTGTACACGCGCCGAAGTCTCCTGAGTGCTGCCCGCGGGCCTCACGGGGGCTCCCCCCCCATGTCCTAGTGGCAACACTTAGCTCCGAGCTGGTGAGAAGACTAGTCTAGGTGCCGGACATGGTTGTTCTTTTGCTTGTTTTCTATAGATGGTTTGCAATTTCTCAATGGAATTTGGAGTTTTTGCCATTAGTCGTTTGCCAGAGTTGGATTCTTTTCTCCTCTCGGCCTTGACTCCTCCTCGTGCGTCCCGCACGCAGGGGCTAGGCAGGTGTGTTCGTTTGGGTTTACCCACGCCGCAAACACACCTCGCCAAAGCCTCATCGCCCCAGAGCTTCGGCTTCCTTAATCCTCGTGAGGCGCTCTCGAACGAGCTCGTGGGCATGTCCACCCGCTCATAGCTGTGCCTCCGTGCAGCACGACATGGTGTACAAGCCACAACCAACCCACACTCGGGGGCTCGCACAAGGAAAGATTTGATGCTCCGTCAAGCTTTCTAATAACTCTGCAGCTCTACAACGTCTCCTGAGGCCTGACGGCTCCGGAGTCATCAGGACGGAAGCTTCACCGGATGCTATTGCAAAGGTGTGCCCTTGTGAGGCGGGAAACTACTGCAAGCGTATCAAGCTAAGTTGCCCTGACCGCACCTGCTCGGAACATAGATATCATGGCGCAATATCAAAATAGCAAACATAGCATAATGGCATAAGTCACATGGTTCATTACACGCCCCAGCGGGGCCCTCTACTCTTTTTTTCAAATGCAGGAGAAAGGAAAGGTTAAACAAAAGCGAGCCGCACGCCCGTAGCAGCTCCCGAGGTTGAGCTCCAGCAATGCCTGGAGCTCAGTCTGAGCCCTCCTCCTGCTTCACCGGAGCACGGCCCGTCGCCTTCCCCGATCCAAGCCCGACGGTGGGGTGGTTGATCGTAGCCGCCGCTGCTGGTGCTCTTGCTAGAGGAGGAGCCGCAGCCAGTAGGGGTGGCGCAGCCGTCACCAAGGTCAAGCTCACCCTCGTCGTCATCACGGCTGTCGCCAAGGCCAAGCTCATCGTCGTCGCTGTCGTCTTATGGGAATCATCCCATACGGAGGCCGTCCTCCCTGAACACCCTCATGAAGAGGGTGCATCTCCCGCTCAGGCCTCGTGCGTGGGCGAACGCCTGCCACCCATGGGTCAAGGACATTTTGCTGTCGGCGGTGACCTTGACCCTAGCCCACTAGGCCCAGCTACAGCAGCCATCAGCCTGCAGCCAGAGGCCGTCAAGCCCCGCGAACGGCAGTGCTCCTGCAAATAAGCGCGGGAGTGGGATCCAGGTGCCCGCGGGCCTCTCCGACCAAACGACAAACTCCGGGAATGTGTCTGTGGAGTGGAAGCATGACCGGGGAGGCCGGGTGACCATGGTGTGCCTTCCCCCACCACAGGAGCTACCTCGTCCTCAGCGTCTCCCACGGCAAGGAGAAGCCCCGCCACGACCGCCGGAGGCAGTGCCCGCTCTTGGAGGAGTGCGCCTCCGCCCTTGGGGGGCCACCATCATGGTCGCAACGTACTTGCGGGTACGTCCACGACTCCTCTTGGGCGGCGGCGAATCTGGTCCCTCCTTGGGGGTCGTCCCCTTCTCCTCGGTAGAGAAGTTCATCATCGGCGCCATGGATGCTGCGACAAGATGAAGAGCCAAAGAAGAATAAGAAAGGGCGGGCTTCGAGAAGATGGAGATGAGCAAGGGGGCTCTGCCCCGCCCCTCATTTATAGCCAGAGGGAGGCCAACCGCCGACCTCCATGATCCCATGCAATGATGGTTTTTCTCTGCATGCAGCAGGGACTCATCAAGTCGAACAGTTGCTGAGGCAGCATGGGGAAGAGGAGGCGCCCTCGTCCAATCAATCACCACGCATCGACCAAGGCCGCAGGCGGTTAGGGACCGCGGCGCTTCGCTCTTGCCCTTTGGCTTCGCCTCGAAGCCAAGTTCGAGCGCGCCTTGGGCCCGGGGGCTACTGTCGGCATTTTGGGAACGGGGGTACCCAGACTTGCCTGCCTGCGGACCATGGCGTGGCTTCATCGATGGCCTGGTACGGCCCACCTTCAGCACCAACAACTCAAGACCCTCACGAGGGGCCAAGCCTCGTGAGGCGGACGACACCAAGACCTCCAGAAGGAGCGACCTCCTCAGGATGGCTCCTGAGGAGCAGAGATATCTATGCAAGCCTCACCTCGCGAGGTTCAGATGATGTGAGCCATGACAACCAAGGCCAGGCGGGCGCCAGCAGGCGTAGGACAACAGTTTCCTCTTCGGTTCTAAGAAGGCCAGTGCAGGCCCAGAGTCCCGAGGAATCGACCAAAGGTTTCTATTCTCGTGCAACAAGACCAAGACCTCCAGTATGGTAGGACGAAGGTCAGCGCCGATCCCACCGCAGCGTCACGACCAGAGGCTTTTGCAGGCGAAGACTACTTTTGTCAGGATAACATGTACTAGTTGTCTCCCTTCAAATTTGGCCGTTGTGGGAACCCTTCCCTCCTTCATTTGGGAAGAGGACCAAGGCCTTTATAAATAGGACTTCGCCACCACTTGGAGAGAGGATGGACAAGACGAGAGGGGGAGACTGGATCGGATCCACTCCATCCTTACCAGCAAATCAGCTCACTCGAGCACAGGAACACGCCTCCTCCCGAGGTTGTTCTCCCAATATACTAGTTCATCCTCAGCCCCTCGAGGCCAATCCACCACAAAGCAGGAGTAGTGTTTTACACCACAAGGTGGGTGGAACCTGGGTAAACTGCTATGTCCCATTTCCTTCCAGTTCGTCGAGCTAGGCCATGATATTAGCTAGTAGGTAGACTGGGGAGGTTGAGTTCTTTGCACGCACCACAGAGTTCGAACCTCTCAAGGGTCCGCAGAACCCGAAATCCAATAGCCGACAGTAGCCCCCGGGCCCAAGGCATGTCTAGGTTGGCTTCGAGGCGAGGCTAAGGTGCAAGGGTGAAGAGTTGTGGGCCCCAATTGCATGCGATCCAGGATGAGGCATGGAGCTTGACGGAACGCGGACATCTCTGCTCCCCACATCGCCTCGTCAACTGCCCGGACTAACAAAAGACTGGCACACCGCTGAGACATCATTGCTCCTTGTCATCTTTCCTCAGATCCCCTTCCTTCTGCCAAGAGCCTCTCCAGATCCAATCGCGCTCTGCTTGTCCCCTTTCCTTCTCCTACTCCGACGCCGGTGACTCCGTAGATGGCCCCCAAGAAGTCGAAGCCCGAAACGCAGGCCACAAGCTCCTCCTCCTCTCCTGCACCAGCATCAGCGCGTCCTCCATCACCAAGGAGGGGCACCTCGCCCCTGTGCTCCCGCAGACGGCGAGCGATGACAATGATTGGAATGAGACGGTGATCTGGGCTGGCTCCGCCGAGCAGTGGACCCTGGTGTGGATAGTCTATCTCTTCTTCCTTGACATCATCTTTACGGGACTCGTCCCCCCGGAGTTCTTTGTCGCCATCCTCAACCACTGCCTGATCTAGGCCCTCCATCTTCAACACAACTCCATCCTCCTCATGTCCATCTTCACCTTCTACTGTGAAGCCTTTGTGTGTGTGAGACCCTCTGTGGCGCTCCTTTGCCACTTCTTCTGCCTGTGGCTGCACGACCAGACACAGTGCTTTGGCTGTGTGTCTTTCGTCATGGTCCACAAGGCAATGTGCTCCTGAAGGCGGCAAGAAGGTGGAATGCTTCTGGTGCTGCTGGGTCTTCATGGACACCAAGGGTCACAATGAGCGGCTGGAGTTGCCGATCGAGCTGCCCGAACGGCTCGAGACGTGGAGCCACAAGAAGTTCTCCGATCCCCTGGTGGAGCTTGTCCTGAGGAAGATGACCTCGGACATGGATGCCAAGGCGCTGACGGGGGTATGCTCAGAAAGGAGTTCCTAATGAAGTGCATGGCCCCGCTTCAGTCACATAGTCGCCCGATGTGGGAGTTCCGGGGTGCAACAAACGACATCAGCATGCGCTTAGATAGCCTGATGGGCGGCGAGCTACACAAGGTCATGAACGTCCTACTCAACTGTGACCCAGGGGACCTCCTAGAGGCCTACGTCATGCTGTACCGCCATGCCGACCAGGAGGCTCTGATCGCCGCCATGCCTGTCTTCAATGAGCTGGGGCTCATGCCGCCTAAGCACCCCAACTCCCCGGTGTCGGTGTCCTCCGGCGATAGTGCCGGCCAAGAGGCGAGGAGGACTTAGAGGGGACCGGTGGCAGAGATATCCTTCCATCACAGAGTGAGCTTCTCCGCAACCTCACGGATGGTAATGACGTCGATGAGCCCCCGTTCGTGGACTCCCCATGCTCCACCAGGGTCCATAGGAGATCAGGAGCCACTCCCCGGACCATATGAAGGTCAGGCCAGGCGACCCCCAACAAGAGTGGAGCGGCATCCCCTCCAGAGGGCACCCCACCCGCCGCCAGGACGGGCACGGTCCTGCAGGTTGTGACCCCTCAGGGCGACGCCTCCGCCTCGCTAGGCTGCCACGCCACAGCGTGGCTGGCCGAAGAGCACCCCGCCGGCTCCCCAAGCACGACCAATGCCGGACCAAAGAAAAGCGGGGGTTCCCCATCCCCGACAAAGAAGGAAAAGAAGAGGATGTGGATCGACCCTAACGAGTAAGTACCCTACCTTGCTCTCAGTTTAGCATAGATTAGCATCATGCCCACATCACTCCCCTCCTGATGACTAGGTTGGACGTCATGGTGAAGAGGAGGAAGAAGGGTGCAAAGCTGAAGGAGCCCCCAGTCATAAGGGTGCCGTTAGCCTCTGGTCATGGTCGTGGCCGTGGCGGGCGTGGAGATGCATGACGTTGGCCCGGCACAGCCCCCGAGCGCTCGAGCGACACCATGCCCGAGCAGTTTGGTGCTCCACTTGCTCCTGGCGCTGCTTGGAGGGGCGTCCGTTGAGGGCGCTGGGACTCAGGAGGCGCCTCCTCTCGCCAAAGCCGCAACGACCCAAGCGCGGGTGGAGGAGGTATTCCCTTGTCCCCTCACGACAGAGCGCCCCCCTCAGGACATGGTGATGTAGCCTCAGGAGGAGTCGGCCCCAGCGGGCCACCAGGTTTAGAGCCGTTCACCCTTGTCGTGCTCGAGGGAAGCTCGGAGCCTCCGGTGCCCCGAGCCGTCTACGCCACTTCTTCCTTGGTGGTGGCGCCGGCCGACGCGCCAGGTTGCCTCCTCCCTAGGCCCTTGCGCTAGCAGACTGCAGCCCCTTCATCAAGCCAGGCGCCCTGGACTAAGCCTACACCGCGCTCGGCCAACTTCGAGCCGAACTCCAGGATGCTGATAGGTGCCTCACGAGGGAGCACCTGGGGCTTATCTCAGGGTGTCTATTATCACACCCAATATGCAATCCTATCCGAGAGGAACTCGGAGGTCCCATCAAGGATAGAGCCGCATATTGAAATGCTTTTGCAAGGTGGATATCATTACATCACACCATTACATAATAGTTGGGGATACATACAAAGGGCACACAAATTCCTCAAGAACAACATCAAACATCATACATGAGAACAACATCCGACTACAGATGAAACACAAACAGAAACTCAAACGACATCCTCCCTGCTAGCCCAGGCTACCGACCAGGAACCTATCCCAAGATCGACGAAGAAGAAGAAGAACTCCAAAACAAGTAAACATTGCTCTCACGTCATGGTCATCGCATTACCTGTACCTGCAACTGTTGTTGTCGTAATCTGTGAGCCACGAGGACTCAACAATCCCATTACCATGGGTATCAAGACTACCAAAGCTTAATGGGTATGGAATGAATAAGTGGTGAGGTTGCAGCAAGCGACAAAGCATTGTGTGGTGGCTAACTTACGAATACAAGAATAAGATGAGAAACTACGCAAACGGTCGCAAACTAGAAATGATCAAGAAGTGATCCTGAACTACTTATGAGCCAAACATAACCCCACCGTGTTCTCTTCTCGAACTCACTCGAAAAGATACGGTCAAGGTTACACACGCGATTGGTGTATTTTAATTTGAATGTGGTGTCAAGTTCTCTACAACCTGATAATAGAAAATTTCCATCTGCCACATAACCACGGGCACGGCTCTCGAAAGTTTAAACCCTGCAGGGGTGTCCCAACTCAGCCCATGGCAAGCTCACGATCCACGGAGACAATCCTCCATCTCGGGACCCTCCGATCAGACCCAGAATCCCGGTGCACAAGACATATCGACAATGGTAAAACAAAACCAGCAAGACCTCCCGATGTGCAGACACCCTGATAGTAGCCGCGTGTATCTCATATCAGGCCACGATTGGATAAGCCAAGTGTACAGGAGCCAAATACCCCAAGTTTCCTAGGGGCGGTCTGAAGGAAATATGCCCTAGAGGCAATAATAAAGTTATTATTTATTTCCTTATATCATGATAAATGTTTATTATTCATGCTAGAATTGTATTAACCGGAAACATAATACATGTGTGAATACATAGACAAACAGAGTGTCACTAGTATGCCTCTACTTGACTAGCTCGTTAATCAAAGATGGTTATGTTTCCTAACCATGAACAAAGAGTTGTTATTTGATTAACGAGGTCACATCATTAGTTGAATGATCTGATTGACATGACCCATTCCATTAGCTTAGTACCCGATCGTTTAGTATGTTGCTATTGCTTTCTTCATGACTTATACATGTTCCTATGACTATGAGATTATGCAACTCCCGTTTGCCAGAGGAACACTTTGGGTGCTACCAAACGTCACAACGTGACTGGGTGATTATAAAGGAGTACTACAGGTGTTTCCAATGGTAGATGTTGGGTTGGCGTATTTCGAGAATAGGATTTGTCACTCCGATTGTCGGAGAGGTACCTCTGGGCCCTCTCGGTAATACACATCACATAAGCCTTGCAAGCATTATAACTAAGATGTTAGTTGTCAGATGATGTATTACAGAACGAGTAAAGAGACTTGCCGGTAACGAGATTGAACTAGGTATTGGATACCGACGATCGAATCTCGGGCAAGTAACATACCGATGACAAAGGGAACAACGTATGTTGTTATGCGGTCTGACCGATAAAGATCTTCGTAGAATATGTAGGAGCCAATATGGGCATCCAGGTCCCGCTATTGGTTATTGACCGGAGACATGTCTCGGTCATGTCTACATTGTTCTCGAACCATAGGGTCCGCACGCTTAACGTTACGATGACAGTTATTATGAGTTTATGCATTTTGATGTACCGAAGGTTGTTCGGAGTCCCGGATGTGATCACGGACATGACGAGGAGTCTCGAAATGGTCGAGACATAAAGATTGATATATTGGAAGCCTATGTTTGGACATCGGAAGTGTTCCGGGTGAAATCGGGAATTTTACCGGAGTACCGGGAGGTTACCGGAACCCCCCGGGAACCAAATGGGCCTTATTGGGCCTTAGTGGAAAGGTGAAAGGGGCAGCCCAAGGTGGGCTGCGCGCCTCCCCCCTCCCCTAGTCCTATTAGGACTAGGAGAGGTGGCCGTCCCCCTTCTCCCTCTCTCTCTCGAGGAGTCCTATTAGGAATAGGATTGGGGGGGGGGGGAGTCCTACTCCCGGTAGGAGTAGGACTCCTCCTGCGCCCTCCTCTCCTGGCCGGCCAGCCCTCCCCCTGGCAACCTTTATATACGGGGGCAGGGGGCACCTCTAGACACACAAGTTGATCATTGAGATCGTTCCTTAGCCGTGTGCGGTGCCCCCTGCCACCATATTCCACCTCGATCATATCGTTGTAGTGCTTAGGCGAAGCCCTATGTCGGTAGTACATCAAGATCGTCACCACGCCGTCATGCTGACGGAACTCTTCCTCGACGCTTTGCTGGATCGGAGCCCGAGGATCGTCATCGAGCTGAACGTGTGCTAAGAACTCGGAGGTGCCGGAGTAACGGTGCTTGGATCGATCGGACCGGGAAGAAAACGTACAACTACTTCCTCTATGTTGTGTCAACGCTTCCGTTGCGATCTACAAGGGTACGTAGATCAGACTCTCCCCCTCGTTGCTATGCATCACCATGATCTTGCGTGTGCGTAGGAAATTTTTTGAAATTACTACGTTACCCAACAGTGGTATCAGAGCCTAGGTTTTATGGTTTGATGTTATTTGCATGAGTAGCACACAAGTGAGTTGTGGGCGATACAAGTCATACTGCCTACCAGCATGTCATACTTTGGTTCGGCGGTATTGTTGGACGAGATGACCCGGACCAACCTTACGCGTACGCTTACGCGAGACAGGTTCCCTCGACGTGCTTTGCACATAGATGGCTTGCGGGCGACTGTCTCTCCAACTTTAGTTGAACCGAGTATGGCTACGCCCGGTCCTTGAGAAGGTTAAAACAGAGTCTATTTGACAAACTATCATTGTGGTTTTGATACGTAGGTGAGATGAGTTCTTGCTTAAGCCCGTAGCAGCCACGTAAAACTTGCAACAACAAAGTAGAGGACGTCTAACTTGTTTTTGCAGGGCATGTTGTGATGTGATATGGTCAAGGCATGATGCTGATTTTTATTGTATGAGATGATCATGTTTTGTAACCAAGTTATCGGCAACTGGCAGGAGCCATATGGTTGTCGCTTTATTGTATGCAATGCAATCGCGATGTAATGCTTTACTTTATTGCTAAGCAGTAGTAATAGTCCTGGAAGCATAAGATTGGCGAGACGACAACGATGCTACGATGGAGATCAAGGTGTCGCGCCGGTGACGATGGTGATCATGACGGTGCTTCGGAGATGGAGATCACAAGCACAAGATGATGATGGCCATATCATATCACTTATATTGATTGCATGTGATGTTTATCTTTTATGCATCTTATCTTGCTTTGATTGACGGTAGCATTATAAGATGATCTCTCACTAAATTATCAAGAAGTGTTCTCCCTGAGTATGCACCATTGCGAAAGTTCTTCGTGCTGAGACACCACGTGATAATCGGGTGTGATAGGCTCTACGTTCAAATACAACGGGTGCAAAATAGTTGCACACGCGGAATACTCAGGTTATACTTGACGAGCCAATCATATACAGATATGGCCTCGGAACATGGAGACCGAAAGGTCGAGCGTGAATCATATAGTAGATATGATCAACATAATGATGTTCACCGATGAAACTACTCCATCTCACGTGATGATCGGACATGGTTTAGTTGATTTGGATCACGTGATCACTTAGAAGATTAGAGGGATGTCTATCTAAGCGGGAGTTCTTAAGTAATATGATTAATTGAACTTAAATTTATCATGAACTTAGTACCTGATAGTATCTTGCTTGTTTACGTTGATTGTAGATAGATGGCTCGTGCTGTTGTTCCGTTGAATTTTAATGCGTTCCTTGAGAAAGCAAAGTTGAAAGATGATGGTAGCAATTACACGCACTGGGTCCATAACTTGAGGATTATCCTCATTGCTGCACAGAAGAATTACGTCCTGGAAGCACCGCTGGGTGCCAGGCCTGCTGCTGGAGCAACACCAGATGTTATGAACGTCTGGCAGAGCAAAGCTGATGACTACTCGATAGTTTAGTGTGCCATGCTTTACGGCTTAGAATCGGGACTTCAACGACGTTTTGAATGTCATGGAGCATATGAGATGTTCCAGGAGTTGAAGTTAATATTTCAAGCAAATGCCCGGATTGAGAGATATGAAGTCTCTAATAAGTTCTATAGCTGCAAGACGGAGGAGAATAGTTCTGTCTGTGAGCATATACTCAAAATGTCTGGGTATAACAATCACTTGATTCAGATGGGAGTTAATCTTCCAGATGATTGCGTCATTGACAGAATTCTCCAATCACTGCCACCAAGCTACAAGAGCTTCGTGATGAACTATAATATGCAAGGGATGAACAAGACTATTCCCGAGCTCTTCGCAATGCTGAAAGCTGCGGAGGTAGAAATCAAGAAGGAGCATCAAGTGTTGATGGTTAACAAAACCACTAGTTTCAAGAAAAAGGGCAAAGGGAAGAAGAAGGGGAACTTCAAGAAGAACGGCAAGCAAGTTGCTGCTCAGGAGAAGAAACCCAAGTCTGGACCTAAGCCTGAAACTGAGTGCTTCTACTTCAAGCAGACTAGTCACTGGAAGCGGAACCGCCCCAAGTATTTGGCGGATAAGAATTATGGCAAGGTGAACAAAGGTATATGTGATATACATGTTATTGATGTGTACCTTACTAATGCTCGCAGTAGCACCTGGGTATTTGATACTGGTTCTGTTGCTAATATTTGCAACTCGAAACAGGGACTACGGATTAAGCAAAGATTAGCTAAGGACGAGGTGACGATGCGCGTGGGAAACGGTTCCAAAGTCGATGTGATCGCGGTCGGCACGCTACCTCTACATCTACCTTCGGGATTAATATTAGACCTAAATAATTGTTATTTGGTGCCAGCGTTGAGCATGAACATTATATCTGGATCTTGTTTAATGCGAGACGGTTATTCATTTAAATCGGAGAATAATGGTTGTTCTATTTATATGAGTAATATCTTTTATGGTCATGCACCCTTGAAGAGTGGTCTATTCTTGTTAAATCTCGATAGTAGTGATACACATATTCATAATGTAGAAGCCAAAAGATGTAGAGTTGATAATGATAGTGCAACTTATTGGTGGCACTGCCGTTTAGGTCATATCGGTGTAAAGCACATGAAGAAACTCCATACTGATGGACTTTTGGAACCACTTGATTATGAATCACTTGGTACTTGCGAACCGTGCCTCATGGGCAAGATGACCAAAACACCGTTCCCCGGAACTATGGAGAGAGCAACAGATTTATTGGAAATCATACATACCGATGTATGTGGTCTGATGAATGTTGAGGCTCGTGGCGGATATCGTTATTTTCTCACCTTCACAGATGATTTAAGTAGATATGGGTATATCTACTTAATGAAACACAAGTCTGAAACATTTGAAAAGTTCAAGGAATTTCAGAGCGAAGTTGAAAATCATCGTAACAAGAAAATAAAGTTTCTACGATCTGATCGTGGAGGAGAATATTTGAGTTACGAGTTTGGTGTACATTTGAAAAATTGTGGAATAGTTTCGCAACTCACGCCACCCGGAACACCACAGCGTAATGGTGTGTCCGAACGTCGTAATCGTACTTTACTAGATATGGTACGATCTATGATGTCTCTTACTGATTTACCGCTATCATTTTGGGGATACGCTTTAGAGACGGCCGCATTCACGTTAAATAGGGCACCATCAAAATCCGTTGAGACGACGCCTTATGAACTGTGGTTTGGCAAGAAACCAAAGTTGTCGTTTCTTAAAGTTTGGGGTTGCGATGCTTATGTGAAAAAGCTTCAACCTGATAAGCTCGAACCCAAATCGGAGAAATGTGTCTTCATAGGATATCCAAAGGAAACTATTGGATACACCTTCTATCATAGATCCGAAGGCAAGACTTTTGTTGCTAAATTCGGAAACGTTCTTGAGAAGGAGTTTCTCTCGAAAGAAGTGAGTGGGAGGAAAGTAGAACTTGACAAGGTAACTGTACCCGCTCCCTTATTAGAAAGTAGTACATCACAGAAAACTGTTTCTGCGACACCTACACCAATAAGTGAGGAAGTTAATGATAATGATCATGAAACTTCAGAACAAGATACTACTGAACCTCGTAGATCAACCAGAGCAAGATCCGCACCAGAGTGGTACGGTAATCCAGTTTTGGAAGTCATGCTGCTAGATCATGATGAACCTACGAACTATGAAGAAGCGATGGTGAGCCCAGATTCCGCAAAGTGGCTTGAGGCCATGAAATCTGAGATGGGATCCATGTACGAGAACAAAGTATGGACTTTGGTTGACTTGCCCGATGATCGGCAAGCAATTGAGAATAAATGGATCTTCAAGAAAAAGACTGACGCTGACGGTAATGTTACTGTCTATAGAGCTCGACTTGTTGCAAAAGGTTTTCGACAAGTACAAGGGGTTGACTACGATGAGACCTTCTCACCCGTAGCGATGCCTAAGTCTGTCAGAATCATGTTAGCAATTGCCGCGTTTCATGATTATGAAACATGGCAGATTGATGTCAAAACTGCATTCCTGAATGGATTTCTGGAAGAAGAGTTGTATATGATGCAACCGGACGGTTTTGTCGATCCAACGGGAGCTAACAAAGTGTGCAAACTCCAGCGATCCATTTATGGACTGGTGCAAGCATCTCGGAGTTGGAATAAATGCCTTGATAGTGTGATCAAAGCATTTGGCTTTATACAGACTTTTGGAGAAGCCTGTATTTACAAGAAAGTGAGTGGGAGCTCTGTAGCATTTCTGATATTATATGTGGATGACATATTGCTGATTGGAAATGATATAGAATTTCTGGATAGCATAAAGGGATACTTGAATAAGAGTTTTTCAATGAAAGACCTCGGTGAAGCTGCTTACATATTGGGCATTAAGATCTATAGAGATAGATCAAGACGCTTAATTGGACTTTCACAAAGCACATACCTTGACAAGATTTTGAAGAAGTTCAAAAATGGATCAAGCAAAGAAAGGGTTCTTGCCTGTATTGCAAGGTGTGAAGTTGAGCCAGGCTCAATGCCCGACCACTGCAGAAGATAGAGAGAATATGAAAGATGTTCCCTATGCTTCAGCCATAGGCTCTATCATGTATGCAATGCTGTGTACCAGACCTGATGTGTGCCTTGCTATAAGTTTAGTAGGGAGGTACCAAAGTAATCCAGGAGTGGATCACTGGACAGCGGTCAAGAACATCCTAAAATACCTGAAAAGGACTAAGGATATGTTTCTCGTATATGGAGGTGACAAAGAGCTCACCGTAAGAGGTTACGTTGATGCAAGCTTTGACACTGATCCGGACGATTCTAAATCGCAAACCGGATACGTGTTTACTTTAAACGGTGGAGCTGTCAGTTGGTGCAGTTCTAAACAAAGCGTCGTAGCGAGATCTACATGTGAAGCGGAGTACATAGCTGCTTCGGAAGCAGCGAACGAAGGAGTCTGGATGAAGGAGTTCATATCCGATCTAGGTGTCATACCTAGTGCATCGGGTCCAATGAAAATCTTTTGTGACAATACTGGTGCAATTGCCTTGGCAAAGGAATCCATATTTCACAAAAGGACCAAACACATCAAGAGACGCTTCAACTCCATCCGGGATCTAGTCTAGGTGGGAGACATAGAGATTTGCAAGATACATACGGATCTGAATGTTGCAGACCCGTTAACTAAGCCTCTTCCACGAGCAAAACATGATCAGCACCAAGGCTCCATGGGTGTTAGAATCATTACAGTGTAATCTAGATTATTGACTCTAGTGCAAGTGGGAGACTGAAGGAAATATGCCCTAGAGGCAATAATAAAGTTATTATTTATTTCCTTATATCATGATAAATGTTTATTATTCATGCTAGAATTGTATTAACCGGAAACATAATACATGTGTGAATACATAGACAAACAGAGTGTCACTAGTATGCCTCTACTTGACTAGCTCGTTAATCAAAGATGGTTATGTTTCCTAACCATGAACAAAGAGTTGTTATTTGATTAACGAGGTCACATCATTAGTTGAATGATCTGATTGACATGACCCATTCCATTAGCTTAGTACCCGATCGTTTAGTATGTTGCTATTGCTTTCTTCATGACTTATACATGTTCCTATGACTATGAGATTATGCAACTCCCGTTTGCCAGAGGAACACTTTGGGTGCTACCAAACGTCACAACGTGACTGGGTGATTATAAAGGAGTACTACAGGTGTTTCCAATGGTAGATGTTGGGTTGGCGTATTTCGAGAATAGGATTTGTCACTCCGATTGTCGGAGAGGTACCTCTGGGCCCTCTCGGTAATACACATCACATAAGCCTTGCAAGCATTATAACTAAGATGTTAGTTGTCAGATGATGTATTACAGAACGAGTAAAGAGACTTGCCGGTAACGAGATTGAACTAGGTATTGGATACCGACGATCGAATCTCGGGCAAGTAACATACCGATGACAAAGGGAACAACGTATGTTGTTATGCGGTCTGACCGATAAAGATCTTCGTAGAATATGTAGGAGCCAATATGGGCATCCAGGTCCCGCTATTGGTTATTGACCGGAGACGTGTCTCGGTCATGTCTACATTGTTCTCGAACCGTAGGGTCCGCACGCTTAACGTTACGATGACAGTTATTATGAGTTTATGCATTTTGATGTACCGAAGGTTGTTCGGAGTCCCGGATGTGATCACGGACATGACGAGGAGTCTTGAAATGGTCGAGACATAAAGATTGATATATTGGAAGCCTATGTTTGGACATCGGAAGTGTTCCGGGTGAAATCGGGAATTTTACCGGAGTACCGGGAGGTTACCGGAACCCCCCGGGAACCAAATGGGCCTTATTGGGCCTTAGTGGAAAGGTGAAAGGGGCAGCCCAAGGTGGGCTGCGCGCCTCCCCCCTCCCCTAGTCCTATTAGGACTAGGAGAGGTGGCCGGCCCCCTTCTCCCTCTCTCTCTCTCGAGGAGTCCTATTAGGAATAGGATTGGGGGGGAGTCCTACTCCCGGTAGGAGTAGGACTCCTCCTGCGCCCTCCTCTCCTTGGCCGGCCAGCCCTCCCCCTGGAAACCTTTATGTACGGGGGCAGGGGGCACCTCTAGACACACAAGTTGATCATTGATATCGTTCCTTAGCCGTGTGTGGTGCCCCCTGCCACCAAATTCCACCTCGATCATATTGTTGTAGTGCTTAGGCGAAGCCCTACGTCGGTAGTACATCAAGATCGTCACCACGCCGTCGTGCTGACGGAACTCTTCCTCGACGCTTTGCTGGATCGGAGCCCGAGGATCATCATCGAGCTGAACGTGTGCTAAGAACTCGGAGGTGCCGGAGTAACGGTGCTTGGATCGGTCGGACCGGGAAGAAGACGTACAACTACTTCCACTACGTTGTGTCAACGCTTCCATTGCGATCTACAAGGGTACGTAGATCAGACTCTCCCCCTCGTTGCTATGCATCACCACGATCTTGCGTGTGCGTAGGAATTTTTTTGAAATTACTACATTACCCAACACGGTCCCGCACGGTGCTCTAGTTTGGACCAACACTCATGAGTAGCACTGGCCCGGGGGTTGATTAATTCCTCGAGGTCCGTGAAGTCCCTATGCATGTTTTAGTTGTTATTAGGCAAATGGTAAAACCAATGTTGGGCCTTGCTGGAAGAGTTTTATTCAAAGAGAACTGACAAGAGGGGCCCATAAACCCTCATTGTGTTAGGGACGCAAAATCAAGGAACATAACAACGGTATGACAGAAACTAGGGCGACAAGAGTGGAACAAAACACTACGCAAAAGGCTGAGCCTTCCACCCTTTAACAAGTATATAGATGTATTAATTAAATAAGAGATATTGTGATATCCCATGATATCCATGTCCCAACACGGAACAACATGCAACTGCACCTGCAACTAGCAACGCTATAAGAGGGGCTAAGCAAAGCGGTAACATAGCCAAACAATAGTTTGCTGGGATGGTGGAAAAGATTAGAGGTTTTCATGTCAATTTAGGAGGCTTCATAAACAAGTGGTCGGTTGCGCGACATAGCGATAGCATCGAGACAACTAGCATAGCAAATATAGTAGTGAGATCCAAGGTGACGTTCATCTTGCCTGAAATCCCGCTAGGTAAAAGATTGAGTCCATGAAGAAGACGAACGGCATAGACAAACTAAGAGAAGTCGAACGAATCCTCACGATAAAAACGAAACACGAACTATCGGGAAGAAGCACAACCGGAAAGAAGCAAACAACATAGTAAACACCCAACACATAAATACAACATGATGATCAACCAAGTATGATGCATTACAAGGCTACATTATGCTACTCATGGCAAGAGATGATGCATACAAGAACACCACATCAAAGCAATTTTAAATGAGTCAGAAACAACATATAAAAATTCCGGAAAGTCCCCATATGCAAATTTCGAAATTGATCCAGATCTGAATAACACATTATGTTGAAGTGGTTAAACAACAAGGTAAAGTGCACCATGATGATCTACGCATCTTTCTAGTCATGTTACATATAAGGTTCAATTACTTCGGAGCTACGGCCTGGAAGATATGAGCAAAACAAGTTAAAAATGGCATTGATGCAAAATGTATACAAACATCAAGCACACATACTCAAATCAAGGAAGCAACATGCCATGCTGAAACGACATGCAAAACCAAGCAATTTTCATATAGAGCATGCTCCAAACGGAGCCACGGTTCAACACATACACACGAAACAAGTTTAAAGGACAAGCCGTCCAAAACAACAACTAGGCATCTTACAAGCACCATAACAACATGCTACAAGGACAAGATAGGCACAAACATGATATACAGTTGAAGTACAAATTACATGCTTCAACTATTATCAAGTTTCGGTTTTATAGTCATCAAGATTGATCCAACATGATCAAAGCAAAAGGTATTTTTATAACACAGATTAGCACTGCGTGAAAACAGGGCATACATGTGAGCAGAAATAACATGTTGACATGTTGGAGGCATGAAAAAATGATACTATAATGAAAGATCATAGCAACCAAAAGCATGGCATTAAAGTACATGTTATGCATGGCAAAACATGATTAATAAGAATCTACATATAACCTCTAGATCACTGACATTCATCAAGACATGATTACAAGTCATAATAGATTCCCAGAGTTAGTAACAAACAGACCAAGGCTGAAAACAGATTCATGATGCATACTTTGAGACAACAAAAGTATATGCTATAGGAACTATTAATGACATAAAAGAGCATGTCAAGCTTGTACTAAACACCCTTAGCATAACATCATTAATGAGAATGATCATTGGAGAAAAATATTTGATGATAACTTCAAGTGAACATATCATTAATGCACAAAGTTATGATCATCCTATAAATGGGAGAGGCCCAACTTCAGTCGGAACCCCGCCGGCGAACCCACCACCGCTGCCACGCGTCCCCCAGTCTCCTCCACCGCTGCCATTTGTTAAACAGAAGGAACAAAAAAACAGACCGAGTGACATATACTAAAACATGCACGGGTGAAGGATAGGCGAGGCTCGCTCACCAGAGGGCCCGTGGGCCGGCTCGGTGACGGAGGCTGGAAAACCGGTTGGTCCAGGGCGGCGGTTCGATGCGGACCGGGTCGGGTTCCCAGCGAACCAAATGGTCCATTGGTTTTCCGCCAGTCTGGGCGCGGAGTGAGCTGGCCGGTGTAGCAGCAGTCGCCGGCGTGGAGGTTGAGACGGCGGTGCGGGAGGGAGGAGGTCCGGTAGCGCGAGAACGAGTAGATCTGGGCCTAGGGACCCCGGATCTGGCCGGATTCAAGCAGATGCAAGGCGGAGGCGCGATGACGGGCCGACAACGGCATCCATGGTGGTGGCGGCGAGCTATGAGTGGAGAGAGAGAGGTTAGAGAAGAGAGAGACAGGGGGATGAGGAGGAGGAGAGCGGCGGATTTGGCTTCGTGCAACGCCGGCGCTCGCCGGCGTGGCTCCTGGTGGCCATCAGGTTTGATGAGGTGGCGGTGGGTCAGGCATAGAGGGAGCTCGGGGAGGCTGCGGGAGGAGGCATGGGGCGGTCGGGCCCCAGGCGGCGGCGGATGGGCCTTGTGGGCCCACGATGGGCTCGGCAAACCTTGTGGTGGCTGGCGGCGGAGGAGGGCGCCGGGGGGCACGTGGCAGCGCATGGGTGGAGGGAAGCGGCCATGCAGGCCATGGCTGGCCCGTTGGGTGGCGCCAAGTGGCGGAGGTGGGTTAGCCGGCGAGGAATTTGAGGTGAGTGGCGGTGGCTGCGAGGGGATAGGGGGGAGGCGCTCGGGCGAGGGAGCGGGATGCGGACGCGGGCGGCAGCACGTGCTCGGGCCTTGGCAGGCCGGCAGCGGTGGAGGAGACTGGGGGACGCGTGGCAGCGGTGGCGCGGGTTTTGAGGAGGGGGTTAGGGTTTCTAGATAAGGAAGGATAGGGCGTCCATTTATAGGCAGGAGGGGGTAGGTTTGGGGGGTTTTTCTCCATTTCGGAGTCGTTCGATCGCCATCGGACGGTCCAGAGCGGAGGGGGGTTTAGATGGGCTAATGGGCTGTTGTGGAGAGGTGTTGGGCTGCAAAGGGAGAGGGGTCCCACGGTTAACCCGGTTAGCTGTTGGGGCATCAAACGACCTCCAAATGGAACAAAATTTGACAGGGGGTCTACCGGTGATGTACCAAGAATACACATCAGCTCTCGGTCCATTCCGAGAATGTTTTTCTCCCGCTCATGAAACAAGATCTAGGAGGTGCGACGGGTCCGTGTGATAGTGTCGGATACCTAAATGGACAACGGAGAAAATGACAAACATGACCGAATGGATGTTTTGAAAAACGTGCACATGATGACATGGCAAAGTGGAACATTCAAGCAAATGACATGGCAACGACGACAAATAACTAGAAGACACCTGGCGCATCGGTTTCTGGGCGTTACAACTCTCCTCCACGAATAGAAGATCTCTTCTCGAGATCTTAGGAACGAGACAGAAGAGAAAGAGGATAAGGTGAAATAAAAATGCAAGAGAGAAGATGAACAAAGTCGAGAGCACTCAGGTATAAAAGAGGAACGACGATTATGACGAGAATCAAAAGCTCAAGGAACAAGATAGACTCTTAAACCACTCCGGTTAGAACAAGATAGAAAAAGAAATAAGAAAGAAAGAATTGTGATAGCATCCCAGTTGAACATGGAATAGAATAGAATGTGAACTTGACAAGATGGAACGATACTTGACGAGAGGAAGAGCACAATGCCTCCGGAAGAATTGAAAGAGTGGAATGAAAAGAACGAAGGAGAAAAATGACATCTTCTACCACAATTGGGTTTGAAAAGCTTCCTTGCAAGGAAGGATTGAACGGAGTTGTTGGAAAATAATAAGCTTGTTGTGGACTTAGTGAAAGCATCTCCAAAATTTGAGGTGAAATTTTTGCCACAAACAAAAGGTTGAATAGTTGACAAGAACGAAGAAATGATAAAATCCACTTCAAAAGAATACGGAGAATTAATTGCACTTCGAGACTCAACAGTAAAAGATACTTGCACTCCTCCAACAAGAATCTTGATGAACACATGAAGAATGAATTAAATCCTTACGAACCACTATGAAGAACTTTGGTAACAGAAGGATGATGAGATGGAATTCAAGGATGAAAATAATAAGATTAAAGCCTTGAGATGATTTGGATAGGGGCTCCAAAGAGATGCCCGAGGAAACTTTGAACTTTGGAATAGAAAAGATGAAAACACTTGGGATTAGAGTTTATTCATCATGAACAAATTCTGAAGGAAGGGATTACTCAACCTGATGAAAGAAGAATAAGAATTATGTTATGCTTATCCTTCATCAACTAAATTGATAAGAAGCAATGGATTTGCATACTACTTATTCTCGTTGAAGGATATTAATGGGAGATATCGCGCAAAATTTGGGAAAGTCTTCATGAACCACCAGTAGGATTGGAAAGAACGAATGGATTGATATGATAAGAACGGAAGTGGAAATCTTAAATGAACCACCGTGAGAATTGAAATGGATGATGAAAAGATAATGAATCGTCGGAAAGAGCTATAACATGAACAAAGATACGTGAGGGAATATCGAAATACCAGAAGAATTTGAGAACGCGAAAAGAATGTCGTGAAAGAAGAATTCTTTTGAAGTGATGGCCTCTGGAGAATTGAAAAGGAAAGAACTCGTGAAATGCTTCAGAGGAGTATGAAATAATTCTCATAATCGGAAACAATTATGGGAAAGGCATGAAGCTAGAACCATGAATCTTCACGTGAACAGATAAGACTTAACAGAAATTTTTCTTCGGTCTTCAAATGTTGAGAATGACGATGAGGAACACCACCAAAATTGTTGAGACACTCTGGGAGAATGAAAAGCGAAGAGGTTGAGCCAACAATGAAAATAATTTGAAATTGATCTTGGAAAAACATCTGACTGATGAAATTCATTCTTACGTCAAACTTCGAAAATAATTTGAGAATAACTCCGGAAAAGAAATTAGATGAGTCAGGTAAGATCCTGGGAAAGACCTGTGCGTTATGGGCCCACTCAAAAGAAACACCATTGAGAAGGATTGAAGAAGAGATCATGCACCGGAACAATTCAAATACTTATGAGGTGACAACCTCGAAATAATTGAATGCAAACATGAATCTTCTGAGATGTCATGAGCTTTCCGGAAGGGTAAACTGGCAAGAGGCGAACGTGCAGGGGGAAACATTTGAGCTGAGGGAATAATATAATCACCACCGAAAATTGGAATTGAGATCCACCGGAGAAGAAAAAGAGATGAAGAATGACAAACTAGACAAGAATCAACAGTTGAAATAATTGAGGAAAGACTAATGAGGCTTCGCATGAATGAAATTGATTCTCGAATAGAGGTTCAAACTCCGGGAAGAAAATGGGTGGGATGGCGGGATAAAAATAAAGGAAACTTGGAATGGGGAACCAACGAATAACTTTAAGAGAAAAGCACCGGTTCAAATAGTTGCGAAAAGAATACAAAAGCTTCACAAAAGTAGGATCGATACTCGATTACAGACTCCGGCTCCGAGAAGAAAAATCGTGGGCAGGTGGGAAAAGAAAGACTACTTCAGACGATATTGCTTATCTTCGGACAGGGAAACAATGTCGTTAGAAAGAACTGAGGATTCATCTTGCAAAAGATGAAGAGGATCGAGTCAACTTGACGAGAAATGCACCGGATGAAAAGAGCTGACATCACAATGCTCAGAAAACTAACTATGTGATCCTAAAACAAATTCGAAGGGGAAGATTAGAAGAATCAAACACCTACTTCAAGATTTGTCACCAGAGCGACGAAGGGGGTGAGGAGTAAAAAGAATTCCTACTCTCCGATATAACTAGAATCCGAAAAAGTTTTCTTCTAGACTCGACAACGACCAACTATGAACAATGAAGGGGGGCTCCTCTGGTCGGAGATGGCTCTGATACCAACTTGTCTCGCCCAATATGTGATCCTATCCGAGAGGAACTCGAAGGTCCCACCAAGGATAGAGATGCATATTGAAACACTTTTGCAAGGTGGATATCATTACATCGTACCATTACATAATAGTTGGGGATACATACAAAGGGCATACAAATGCCACAAGAATACATCAAACATCATACATGTGAACAACATCCGACTACAGATGAAACACAAATAGAAATTCAAATGACATCCACCGTGCTAGCCCATGTTGCCGACCAAGATCGATGACGAAGAAGAAGAAGTCTAAAACAAGTAAACATCACTCTCACGTTATGATCATCGCATTACCTATACCTGCAACTGTTGTTGTGGTAATCTGTGAGCCACGAGGACTCAGCAATCCCATTACCATGGGTATCAAGACTAGCAAAGATTAATGGGTATGTGATACATCTCCGACGTTGATACATCTCCGTCGTATCTATAATTTTTGATTGTTTCATGCCAATATTATACAAGTTTTACATACTTTTGGCAACTTTTTATATGATTTATTGGACAAACCTATTGATCCAGTGCCAAGTGCCAGTTGTTGTTTTCTACATGTTTTTTTTGTCGCAGAGTATCCATATCAAACAAAGTCCAAATGCAATAAAATTTTATGGAGAATTATTTTGGAATATATGTGATTTTTGGGAGTTGGAGTCACCGCAAACAGAGGCCCACATAGGGCACAAGACACCAGGGCACGCGAGAGGCCCCTCGCGCGCACTAGTGGGTTGTGCCCACCTCGTACGTCGGTTCGACCTCTACTTCGGGCGCAAGGAAGATTATATCCGGAAAAAAGCGTGTTAAAATCGCAGCGCAATCTGAGTTACAGATCTCCGGGAATATAAGAAACGGTTTCCGGCCAGATCCGGGGAAACGCAAAATGGAAGATAACAGAGAGGGAGATCCAATCTCGAAGGGCCTCCCACCCCTCCGAGGCCATGGAGACCAAGGACCAAAGGGGGAACTCTCCTCCGATCTAGGGGGAAGGCCAAGGAAGAACAAGAAGAAGAAGAAGAAGAAGGAGGGGGGCTATCTCCCCCTCGCTGCCGGTGGCGCGGGAGTGCCGCCTGGGGCAACGATCGGGACAGCGATCTACATCAACAATCTTGCTACCGTCAATGCCAACTTTCTCCCCCTCTATGTAGCGGTGTAACACCTCTTCTCCCCGCTGTAATCTCTACTTAAACATGGTGCTTAACTCCATATATTATTTCCCAATGATCTATGGTTATCCTATGATGTTTGAGTAGATCCGTTATGTCCTATGGGTTAATCCTGATCTTGGTTGGTATGATTGTATATTTCATTTATGGTGCTGTCCAACCGTGCCCTCCATTCTCATGCAAACATGAGGGACCCCCGCTATAGCGTGTTGCAATATGTTCATTGTTCGCTTACGGTGGGTTGCGAGAGTGACGGAAACTTAAACCCGAGTAGGTGGGGTATGACGTATGGGAATAAAGAGGACTTGATACTTAATGCTATGGTTGGGTATCACGGCCTTAATGATATTTAGTAGTTGCGGATTCTTGCTAGAGTTCCAATCATAAGTGCATATGATTCAAGTAGAGAAAGTATGTTAGCTCATGCCTCTCCCTCATATTAAGTTCCAGGAATGATTTCCGGTACTTGTTATGGATTGCCTAGGGACAAATAACTTTCTTGTTGACAAAAGCTCTCTACTAAAACTAACTTAGTCATGTCTGTCATCGTTCTGGGAACGGGGGTCCCCAGACTTGCCTTCCTGCGGCCTGCGGCGTGGCTCAAAGGGGGGGGCCCAGCATGGCCCATCTTCACCAACACAAACTCGAGACCCTCGCGAGGGGCCAAGCCTCGCGGGGCGGACGATGCGGAGCTTCCTCAGGCACCACCTCGTCAGGCTGGCTCGCGAGGAGGCGGAGAGATCAAGACGGGGTACCTCGCGAGGTGCCCGTGACGCAAGCCATGACGACTCAGGGCGCCAGGCGGGTGCCAGACCGCGCAGCGTCCTCCTTTCCTCTTTGGTGCAAAGGGGGCAAGCGCAGCCGCGGAGTACCGAGGCATCAGGCAAAGGTTGCCATTTCGGTGCAACGAGACCAAGACCAGGAGGACTACGAGACGGAGGTCACCATGGAGCCCAAGAGGGCGTCATCACCAGAGCTTTGCGCAGACGAAGACTACTTTTGTCAGGATAGCTGATACTTGCTGTCCCCTTTCAAATTAGCCCGCCATTGTTGGCTCCCTTCCCGCTCGATATTTGGGAAGAGGACCAGGGCCTCTATAAATAGGACCAACCACCCATAGAGCAAAGGGGTGGAGAAGCAGGAAGGAAGGTGCTCGTTAGAGAGGTCAGAAACAGAGAGAGAGAGAGAGAGAGGTGGCTGAACTCCTCCCGGCAGTTCATCGCCCCAGCCAAGAACAGACCCTCGCGAGGCTGTTCTTCCTTGTACTGTTCATCATCATCAGCCCAAGAGGCAATCTACCCGCCACAAACTAGAGTAGGGTATTACACCACAACGGTGGCCCGAACCAGTATAAACCCCGCGTCTCTTGTGTTGTTCTTTCGATAGTTTTGATCCTAGCATGGCGGAGGGGTGCAGGTAGGTAGGAGGCGAAATCTCCGCGCACACCCCAGTGTTCGAACCTCAAGGGTCTGCCAGAACCCAAAATCCGACATGTGGCGCGCCAGGTAGGGGTGCGCCGAAATTCGTCTTTCACCACCCCGTTCTCCTCCGACCATCACGCTCATGTCTGATGCTCGTCGGGCCCGCGCGGAGCGCCGGGCCGCCCTCGCTTCCCGCGTCGCCCAAACGGCCCCTGTCGGCGGGCGTCCTCCCCGTTCCCAGTCACCTGCCGTCAACGCCGCCACCGGCCCGGCGGGGGACGAGCAGCAAGCATCGTCTCGGCATCCATCCGTGCGTCCAAGACGGCCGCACCGCAACTCCCTCGCTCGCCCCAGCTGGATCTTCGTCCCGCGCACTCCGCGCGCCCATGGAGGCTCGGGCTGCGCTCATCGCGGCGAATGAGCTCCTGCGCTACCGTCCCGTCGACGACGTCTACGAAGAATGGCTCGGCCGTGTCGCCGAGCTCGTCCGCGCCACAGGGGGCTCTTCCGTGCCGTCCGTTCCGCTGCACCACACCCCGCCCCGCACGGGCGACGAGGCTCTGGCGGCGCCCCGGCCGCCTCCTCCTCAAGAAGACGCCATGGCACCATGGCGCGTGCCCCCTGGGCGGAACCCGCTCCGTCAGGTGCCAGCGCAACAAGAACAGAGCTGCCAACAAGTCCCTCGCCCGCCAGAAGCTGCCCGGGCACTCCCTGCGCCAGCACGTCGTGACCATCCTCCTGCTCCAGCGCGTGGGGACATGCAAGACCAGGCTCTCCATCACCCAAGGCCTCCCATGGCCACAGCGGGCTACCACGCCTACACCACTGAACTGCGCAGCGTCGCGTGGCCAGGCAAGTTCAAGCCGGACCTGCCTCCTCGCTACGACGGCACGGCCGACCCTGCGGAGTTCCTCCAGCTCTACGAGCTGGGCATCGAAGCTGCCAACGGAGCCGAGAAGGTCATGGCGAACTGGTTTCCCATGGCACTCAAGGACGGGGCCCGCACCTGGCACCTGAACCTGGCTCCAGGCACAATCTCCTCCTGGGAAGAGATGCGCACCCGCTTCATCGCCAACTTCCAAGGTACTCGCGACTGGCCACCCGCAGTGAGTGACATGCGCCGCATCAAGCAACAACCCGGGGAGACACTGCAGAAGTATATCCAGCACTTCAACAACGCATGCCTCAATATTCCCAAGGTGACTGAAGAGGCCATCATCTCAGCCTTCTCCGACGGCGTGCGCGACGTCAAGATGAAGGAGGAGCTGGCGATGCATGAAGACCTGTGCACTTCCTTGGAGCTGTTCAACTTGGCGAACAAGTGCGCCAGGGCTGAGGAAGGGCGTTTCTCCCTCCTCGAGCTACCTGCCGTAGACCCAGAAGAGAAGAAGCTCAACGCCAAGGAAGTGAAGCGCAAGGGGGCTGCCGTGCTCGCGGCAGAACCGGACACCAAGCGGGGCAGAGATCAGCCTGAACCTCGGGCAGGCGGTACTGCGTGTACCCCGACCTCCACACCCACAACACCAGCGAATGCCAAGAACTCCGAGCCGTGCGAGAAGGAAGGATCGGCCGTCGCCCTGACCGCGGTGACCGGGGCTACGGCCGAGGAGGAGGAAGGAATGCAGGGCGCTGGGAAGACTGTGGCCCGCGCCAGGGGTGGCGCGACCAACCTCACGAGGATCGCTTGCAAGACCCACCTCGTGAGGGAGGCTGGAGGGATCAGCCTCGCGAGGATCGCCCGCAAGGCAACGCAGGCCTCCCGCCGCTGCCGCCGCAGCCAAGGAGAAACGAGGACCGCCGCCAGGACGAGGAGGCTGGGGGCTTCCAGGAGCCGCGCGCGATCGCCTGCATCATGGGCGGAGCTCAAGCCCCAGCCTCTCAACGCATCTTCAAGCAGTTCACCCATGAAGTGAATGCAGCCCTCCCCAGACTCAAAGCCATGTGCCCTCTCAGGTGGTCGGCGTGCGCCATCATGTTCAGCTCAGCAGATCAACTAAAGTGCGCAGCTACAACCAGAGTCCTCCCGATGCTTTGTTCCCCCACCATCTGCCAGGTGGCCATCACCAGAACCCTCATTTATGGCGGCGCGGGCCTCAGCGTGCTCTCGGGTCGAGAACTTCAACCTCCTCCGCATACCCCTGGAACGGCTGCAACCCAGCCGGCCCTTCTCAGGCGTTGGGGGCAAGTCGTCCAGCTCCTTGGGACAGATCCGGCTCCCAGTGACCTTCGGCACCTACGACAACTTCTGCACGGACCTGGTTGACTTCGACATCGCCCCCATCGGCCTCCCCTACAACGCCATCCTTGGCTACCCAGCGCTGGCCCAGTTCATGGCCGCAACGCACCCGGCGTAGAACCTCATGAAGATGCCCGGGAGCAGCGGTGTCCTCATCTTGCACGGGGATACCGGTGACGCTCTGCGGGTGCTCAAGCTCGTCTTCAAGACAGCGGCGTCGGCACAGCCCGCCGACTTGGAGGCCCCCGGGCCCAAGGGGGCTGCGCCTGCCAAGAAGAAGCAGTTGTTCACCCAAGACAAGGCAGAAACCAATCAGATACACGTCGATGAGGACGGGTCCACCAACGCCACTTTCACCATAGACGCCCACCTCAAACCCGAGCAGGAGGAGCCCCTGGTCGGGTTCCTGCGTGCAAACAAGAAGGTATTCGCTTGGGAGCTAGACCAGTTGGCAGGGATCCCCAGGAGTGTAATCGAGCATCACCTCAACGTGTGCCCCAACATGCGCCCTGTGAAGCAGAAGGCCAGGTGGCAATCCACAGAAAAGCAGGCCTTCATCGTCCAAGAGACCCACAAAATAGAGGCCGTTGGGGTCATTCGCGAGGTCCGATACCCAAACTGGTTGGCCAACCCTGTCGTTGTGCCGAAGAAGGGAGGGAAGGAACGCATGTGTGTCGACTTCACCAACCTCAACAAAGCATGCCCGCAAGATCCGTTCTCGCTCCTGTCGGCGTTCTGGGAACGGGGGTCCCCAGACTTGCCTGCCTGCGGCGTGGCTCAAAGGGGGCCCAGCACGGCCCATCTTCATCAACACATGACTCAAGACCCTCGCGAGGGGCCAAGCCTCGCAGGGCGGACGACATGGAGCTTCCTCAGGCACGGCCTTGTCAGGCTGGCTCGCGAGGAGGTGGAGAGATCAAGGCGGGTGTAGGATCGAGAGTATGTCTAGAGGGGGGTGATTGGACTACTTGACCAAATAAAAACTTAACCTTTTCCCAATTTTAGTTCTTGGCAGATTTTAGCTATTTTAGGACAAGTCAAGCAATCATCACACAATTCAAGCAAGCATGCAAAGAGTATATTGGCAGCGGAAAGTAAAGCATGCAACTTGCAAGAATGTAAAGGGAAGGGTTTGGAGAATTCAAACGCAATTGGAGATTCGTATGTTTTCCCGTGGTTCGGATAGGTGGTGCTATCCTATATCCACGTTGATGGAGACTTCAACCCACGAAGGGTAACGGTTGCGCGAGTCCACGGAGGGCTCCACCCACGAAGGGTCCACGTAGAAGCAACCTTGTCTATCCCACAATGGCCATCGCCCACGAAGGACTTGCCTCACTAGCGGTAGATCTTCACGAAGTAGGCGATCTCCTTGCCCTTACAAACCCCTTGGTTCAACTCCACAATCTTGTCGAAGGCTCCCAAGTGACACCTAGCCAATCTAGGAGACACCACTCTCCAAGAATTAACAAATGGTGTGTTGATGATGAACTCCTTGCTCTTGTGCTTCAAGTGATAGTCTCCCCAACACTCAACTCTCTCTCATAGGATTTGGATCTGGTGGAAAGAAGATTTGAGTGGAAAGCAACTTGGGGAAGGCTAGAGATCAAGATTCATATGGTAGGAATGGAATATCTTGGTCTCAACACATGAGTAGGTGGTTCTCTCTCAAAACATATGAGTTGGAAGTGTAGATGTGTTCTGATGGCTCTCTCCACGAATGAAGAGGAGGTGGAGGGGTATATATAGCCTCCACACAAAATCCAACCGTTACACACAATTTACCAATCTTGGTGGGACCGAATCAACAAACTCGGTCGGACCGAAAAGGTAAACCTAGTGACCGTTAGAGATTTTCGGTGGGACTCACATGCAACTCGGTGGGACCGATTTTTGGAGCTCGTGGCACTCTGGCAAAGGCATCAGTGGTTGTCTTCCCTTTCCTCTCCTGCATGTCATCTTGGAGCTGCTCCACTGTAGTCTGAATCTCTGTCACCTTGATATCCAAGTCATAGAACTTTTGTTCTACGATTCTTTCTAAGCTTGCCTGGTTCTGAGTTAGGGTGGCTAGTCCTTTCTCAATCCGCAGGGTGGATGCAATCAAGTAACTGAGCTGCTCTTGCTTGTTCTTCAAGAAGTACTCAGATGCCTCCTCTTGAGTTGGCATCTTGGCATCTTTCTCCTTTATAGCCTTCTCCTTCTTGGCTTGTGCTTGTGCAGATGATGGTTCATTCTCAGTCATGACAACTTGATTATCTTCAAACTCTGGACGGATGGGCAGGTGTTCCTTGTCCAATAAGTATATGCCCGTGCCCATCATGGAGTTAACGAGCTCCTGAATTTGTGGGGCATATCCACAATTCCTCTTCTGATCAGCTGCTGTCCTCTTAATGGTATCTACCATGAGACTCATACCTTGAACTTCTGTGGCACATCAAATATATGAAGCAAGTTGATCGCATGGCCTCTGATCATTTTGTGATCACCTGACTTGGGCAATAAGGCGTGCCTCAAAATCCAATTGATAGTTGGAAGCCCTGACAAAAGATAATGCACTGAGCCAAACTTGAACGTATCAAGTGCTTCATTTGGGATCTCCTTGTACATGTTTGACATTGAGTTATGATCCATCTTCTTCTTGGAATAGACATCCAAGTCATCTTCCTGCTCTTCTAGGGCATTAATGAGCTGTGCCCACTCAGCAACTATTGACTAATATCTGGTTCCTTCTGACATCCATACAATCCTCCCATCTGGATAAAAATGTGGTGTGGAGTAGAACTGCATGATTAGCTCCTCATTCCACTTTGTGAGCTTCTGCCCAACAAAGTCCTCTACTCCACATGCCTTGAAGCTATCCTGCACTCCAGGGTAGTGCTCTTCGTTGTCCTTGATGTATTGCCAATCAACCCATCTCATATCACATACGATGGGCTTCTTGTCCAATAAGACTGTCTCATAGAAGTCCTGCTGTTCCTTAGTGTGGAACCTGTAGTCAATAGCAGTCCCTCTCCTTGAAGCATACGGGTCTGCTTCTCTCCACTTCCTGAGCCCTGAATCTCTCCTGAGCTTCATGTCCTTAGCCACAGGATGAGCATCATTGTGGTCTGGGATCTTGGGCTTGAGTTTTCTCAGCACTTTCTCTTCCTCTTCTTCTGAAGTGTCAGGCACTGGGGCCTTGTTCTTCTCATTAGCTAGGATGCTTCTTGTATTCCTCTTTGGTTTTGGAGCTGGCTTGGCCTTGGAAGCAGTTGCCCCTGATCTTATGGCATCACCCATCAGCTTGGGTGCCTTAGGTGCTGGTGCAGCAACCTCTTCCTCTTCCTCTTCTTCCATGATGGAAGCTTTTCCAAGCACTTTGGCTACGGTCTTCTTGACCCTTTCCTTCCTCTTCTTCCCTTCAGCAGCAACTGGCTCTATGGGAGTGGGCTTCTCAGGAATCTTGGTTGAAGCTCTGGTCTTTGGCATGGGTTGCCTGCCTGCTGGCCTCTTGACCTTCAACCCTGGCTTGGTGCTCTGTCTTGGGTCAATTCTCTTGGAAGTTGCTTCCTCTTCTGCCACATAGTCCTCATCCTCAGAATCTAAAGTTCTCTTATTTCTCTGTCTGGTGGAAGCTTTTGGCAGATTGCTAGGAGTACTTCTGCTGCCATCAGCTGAGGAACTTGAGGGACTAGTGCCCTCACTCATCTGCACTTGCTGCTCTGACAGGTTCTGACTATCACTCTGGTCTGACATGATGCAAAAGCTGACTGCTGACCCTGTGAATAGTTTATAGATGAGGTAGAGTGGATGAGCATCACAAAATGCAGAGATTTTTGCAAAAGAATGATTCAAAAACTTAGTTTTAGTTTCCCACAGAAAGCATTTTGGATCTACCGATTTTTAAACTTGGTGACACCGAAGCAGTTTTTGGAACCTAAACTAGTGAACTCGGTCAGACCGAGTCACAGTTCGGTGGCACCGAGCCTGCTAGGGTTTCACAAAGTTCCAAAATCGGTCACACCAATTAGTAATACTCGGTCAGACCGAGTCTCACTTGTGCAATGGCATAAGCCAAATCGGTGGGACCGATTTTTTCAACTCGGTGGGTCCGAGATGGTTTAGGCGGAATCCTAACCATAAAATTTTCAATCAAACCTAATCTACGAGTTCATTGACTGGATAGAAGTTTATCAATCGTGGCAAGAACCAATATGATCACAATGTGATAGGAATCGGATTGGAGAATAGCACAAAGATCGAGTCCATACCCTAGTTCGGCGGAGACTCGCTACGGCGGCAACGGCGGGGTTGATTCCCGTTGACGGCGACGGAGACCAGCGACTGGAGGCGGCTGGCGGCGAGGAGACGATCCGGAGACCATGTTGGCAGAGCAGGCTACCACACGGGCGAAGGGGTTCGGAGAAATTTACAAATTTTTGCCCATGACTATATATAGCCCGACCCTGTCGGTGTGACCGAGTGGAACAACTTGGTGGCACCGAGATGCAAAACTGTATACAATTGTTGCAACTCGGTGTGACCGAATGGTTCAAATCGGTTGCACCGAGATCGAAAACATAGATCAACTTAATGATCTCGGTAGGACCGAAAGTAGGATATCGGTCAGACCGAGAGTCACAAAGAGGTTTTGGAAGTTTAAGTCTATGACGAATTGGGGACTCCGAGTGCTCCTCACACAGAGTGGTTCGAATCTGACTTGATCAAATTTTGTGATGTAGCATGAATAGAGTTTGAGACGAGAAAAGCATAGATAGCTAGAGGAGGTTCTTAGGCATTCTTGTCCATCCACTTGGCAAAAGGAAATAAAACCAAACAATCAAAACAACAAGTGGATGTCCTCGAATGAGTAAAATATGCAACCAACATGCTCACACAATAAGATGGCAATTGAAATATGTGACAAAGCATGCACAACCAATTCTAGCATCTATCAAGCAATTTTCGATGACTAGGTCATCTATATATGAGTATATTGACTTAGGAGTCAAGTGAGAACACTTGATCATAGGTCATACTCATCGTTTAAGCTCAAGTGGGGTTACCACTTTTACATAAAGCATTGTTGTGTTCACATCTTTAGAGTTGCTTTAGCTCAAGTCTTAGAGTAAAGCTCCCCCTAGATGTGTGATCCCCCCTAAGAGGGATGAACTAACCTTGGGTTTTGTCGATGATGACTTCATGTAGATGTTGAAGATGTGGATGCTCAATGTTAATGTAGATCACTTGGAGCTATCCATTTGAGTGAATTGCACTTTCAATACCTACATGGGTTAGTCCCACAAGGAACAAACAAGGATATCTATAGACATAGAGTGATGCACACACAGGATGATGTCCATGAAAACTTTTAGGTTACCTTGTCCCTTGTCTTACCAATAAGAGGGTTTGTGACTCCTTGAACAAGTGCAAGATGTGGAAGTTGATTGCACTTGTTCTTGCCAAAATGATAAGAGTGAAGTATGTTGGCGGAGTCACCCTCAAGAACTCTCTAGTTCTTCTTCTTTTGGATCCACACCATCTTGATGGGAATCCTTGGAGTTGTAGTCATACTTGATGAAGTGGAACTTGAAGCGGTCTTGGGAATCCACTTGACTAAGGTCTTAGGAGCTTCTTCAAATGCATCAATCTCCTCTTAAAGCTTGTCCTTGCCTTTTTGCTTGTAGTCTTGTGGTGGAAGATCATCTTGAGCTTGTGTCCCCTTGAAGGAAGTATCATACTTCTCTTGTTGACGAACAAACTTTGTCTTGGGGTATTGATCTTCTTCCCACTCAACTCCATTGGCATTGAACTTTCGTTCAAAACCAACACCTTGATTCTTCCGGTGCATTCCTTGCTTGCGCACAATTTCCTCGAATTGCTTACTCCCGGCAAGGCTTTTGTACACTCCTTTCTCTATAATTCCCTTCAATAAGCTATTTTCTTGCTCAAGTGTAACTTGGCTAAGAGAATCATTAGTGGAATGAAGAGAACTACTAGAAGCAACAATATTGGATTTAGCATGATCATTGTTACTACTAGAGGAAGAATCTTTCTTGTTCTTGTTACTAGACTTAACTTGAGGCATGTAAGTGGATAAGAGTAAACGCTTGGCAATGTAAGAAGAACTTTTCTTGCGGAGATCATCATTGATTGCTTTTAAAAACTCATGCTCTTGCTCAAGATTGAGCTTTTCAAAGCGTAACTTCTCATGATCTCTTAAAAGTTCTCGATGATCTTCGAAGATAGTTTCATGAGCTAACTTAAGAGTGTTTAGTTCTTTAGTTAGAGCCTCAATCTTCTCCTTATCATTGTCATTCGTTTTGTCTTGATTAGCATGATTAATTGACGTTTCATCATAGTATTCACCACTAGAGTTGTCAACAAGCAAATCATCATCACCTAACAAGTCATCTTCATCACTATTAAAATCAACATACTCGGGGTGTGTTACCTTAGGACCTTTGGCCATGAAGCATCTTCCAATTCCTTCATTTGGTGAGTCAAATATGTTGTAGGAGTTGGTTTCCACAAGTGCTAGACCGGCAACACCTTCATCTTGAGTACATTCGGAATCGGAGTGATAACTTCTCTCGGAGTGGCTGTCGGAGTCGGAGCCGGATACCCATTCACCAACATGAGCTTGATGTCTTCGTTTTGTGTAGCTCCTTAATGATTTTTCCTTCCTTTCTGAATCCTTGCTTCTCCGTGAGTATCTTCGTTCATAACGATCATCTCTACTCCTTCTCTCTCTTGGTGGTTATTCTTCTCTTTTGCTTCTTCTTTTTGGAGAGTCTTTTCTTCTCTTGTAGGGAGCCGTACACTCATTGGAATAGTGTCCGGGTCTTCCACAATTGTAGCAGTTTCGCTCTCGACTAGAAGATCTTTTGTCATTGTAGGACCTTGACTTGGAGCTTCTATCTTTGCTTCTATTCTTGTAAAATTTGTTGAAGTTCTTCACCATTAAGCTCAATTCTTCATTGAAGATTTGTTTCTCACTTGATGATGTAGGGGCTTCACATGAGGCTTTGTAGGCACCACTTGATTTGTTGTGAAGTTCCTCTTTATCCTTAAGTGACATCTCATGAGCAACAATTCTTCCAATTACCTCCGTTGGCTTGAGATCTTTGTAATTGGGCATCATTTGGATCAATGTGCACATGGTATCATATTTTCCATCCAAGGCTCTTAGAATCTTCTTGATGATGAATCTATCGGTCATCTCTTCACTTCCTAAGCCGGCAATCTCATTTGTGATGAGAGTAAGCCTAGAGTACATTTCAGCGACGCCTTCACCATCCTTCATTTTGAACTTGTCAAGTTGACTTTGAAGCACATCCAATTTGGATTCCTTGACGGAGTCGGTACCTTCGTGCATATCAATCAAAGTGTCCCAAATTTCCTTTGCATTCTCAAGATGGCTGATTTTGTTGAATTCTTCGGGGCACAATCCGTTGAAGAGAATATCACAAGCTTGAGCATTGTATTGCAACATCTTCAACTCATCCGTGGTAGCTTCACGGTTTGGTTCTCTCCCATCAAAGAAGTCACCTTGCAAACCAACACACACAATAGCCCAAACGGCGGGGTTATGTCCAAGAATATGCATTTTCATTTTATGCTTCCAACTAGCAAAATTAGTACCATCAAAGTAAGGACCTCTATGGTGATAATTTCCCTCGCTAGACGCCATACTCTCCTAGGTTGTGAAACCAAGGCTATGACCACCAAAAGCTATGGAAATCAAAGCAAATGGAGACCAAGGCTCTGATACCACTTGTAGGATCGAAAGTATGTCTAGAGGGGGGGTGATTAGACTACTTGACCAAATAAAAACTTAACCTTTTCCCAATTTTAGTTCTTGGCAGATTTTAGCTATTTTAGGACAAGTCAAGCAATCATAACACAATTCAAGCAAGCATGCAAAGAGTATATTGGCAGCGGAAAGTAAAGCATGCAACTTGCAAGAATGTAAAGGGAAGGGTTTGGAGAATTCAAACGCAATTGGAGACACGGATGTTTTCCCATGGTTCGGATAGGTGGTCCTATCCTACAACCACATTGATGGAGACTTCAACCCATGAAGGGTAACGGTTGCGCGAGTCCACGAAGGGTCCATGAAGAAGCAACCTTGTCTATCCCACCATGGCCATCGCCCACGAAGGACTTGCCTCACTAGCGGTAGATCTTCATGAAGTAGGCGATCTCCTTGCCCTTAGAAACTCCTTGGTTCAACTCCACAATCTTGTCGGAGGCTCCCAAGTGACACCTAGCCAATCTAGGAGACACCACTCTCCAAGAAGTAACAAATGGTGTGTTGATGATGAACTCCTTGCTCTTGTGCTTCAAGTGATAGTCTCCCCAACACTCAACTCTCTCTCATAGGATTTGGATCTGGTGGAAAGAAGATTTGAGTGGAAGGCAACTTGGGGAAGGCTAGAGATCAAGATTCATATGGTAGGAATGGAATATCTTGGTCTCAACACATGAGTAGGTGGTTCTCTCTCAGAACATATGAGTTGGAAGTGTAGATGTGTTCTGATGGCTCTCTCCACGAATGAAGAGGAGGTGGAGGGGTATATATAGCCTCCACACAAAATTCAACCGTTACACACAATTTACCAATCTCGGTGGGACCGAATCAACAAACTCGGTCGGACCGAAAAGGTAAACCTAGTGACCGTTAGAGATTTTCGGTGGGACTGACATGCAACGCGGTAGGACCGATTTTGTTAGGGTTAGGGCATAACGTAATCTCGGTGAGACCGATTACACAAACTCGGTGAGACCGATTTTGGTAATTAGCTAACTAGAGAGTTGGTCAGGAAAACTCGGTGGGACCGAGTTTGGCTTAGGGTTTAGGTCATATGTGGATATGGGAAAGTAGTTGAGGGTTTTGGAGCATATCACTAAGCACATGAAGCAAGAGGCTCATTAAGCAACACCTCATCCCTCCTTGATAGTATTGGCTTTTCCTAAAGACTCAATGTGATCTTGGATCACTAAAATATAAAATGAAGAGTCTTGAGCTTTTGAGCTTGAGCCAATCCTTTGTCCTTAGCATTTTGAGGGTTCCACTTTCACCATCCATGCCATGCCAATCATTGAGCTTTCCTGAAATAATCATCTTAGAATAGCATTAGCTCAATGAGCTATATGTTGTTATGAATTAATAAAAACCACATAGGGATAGTTGCACTTTCAGCGGGGTACCTCGCGAGGTGCCCGTGACGAAAGCCATGACGACTCAGGGCACCAGGCGGGTGCCAGCCCGCGCAACGTCCTCCTTTCCTCTTTGGTGCAAAGGGGGCAAGCGCAGCCATGGAGTACCGAGGCATCAGGCAAAGGTTGCCATTTCGGTGCAACGAGAACAGGACCAGGAGGACTACGAGACGGAGGTCACCGTGGAGCCCAAGACGGCGTCATTACGAGAGCTTTGCGCAGGCGAAGACTGCTTTTGTCAGGATAGTTGATACTTGCTGTCACCCTTCAAATTAGCCCGCCATTGTTGGCTCCCTTCTAGCTCGATATTTGGGAAGGGGACCAGGGCCTCTGTAAATAGGACCAGCCACCCAGAGAGCAGGGGGTTCGGTTCGTTCGTTCGGTTGGCCGGCAAGTGAGAGTAAGGCAGCTAGAGAGAGAGAGAGAAAGAGAAAGGTGGCTGAACTCCTCCCAGCAGTTCATCACCCAGCCAAGAACAGACCCTCGCGAGGCTGTTCTTCCTTGTATTGTTCATCATCATCAGCCCCAAGAGGCAATCCACCCACCACACACTGGAGTAGGGTATTACACCACAACGGTGGCCCGAACCAGTATAAACCTTGTGTCTCTTGTGCAGTTCTTTCAGTAGTCTAGATCTTTGTGAGACGGAGAGGTAGAAGGCGCAATCTCCGCGCGCACCCCAGTGTTCGAACCTTAACGGTCTGCCGGAACCCGAAATCCGACATTTGGCGCGCCAGGTAGGGGTGCGCCGGAATTCGTCTTCCACCGCTCCGTGCCCCGTCGCGTCGTCATCACCATGCCCGGCGACCAGGAGGGCAACCCCGACCCATGGGCTGTGTGGCCCGCCCGCGCAGAACCGCTCGCCTCGGGCGACCCCATGCCCCAGGCAGCTCGCGGTCCGCAGGGCGCTGCGGGCCGCGGGTGACGCGGACAGACTTCGACAACTCTTACACCGCGGCAGGCACGGTCGGCAGCTAGGACCTCCAATCACGCCGCGACCACGACACCGTACACCCGCCGGGAGCAAGCGAACTCGAGGGCCGCGCTCAGGGTGGCCCGAGAGCTGCTGCGGTGCAGACTGCTGGAGGGCGGCCATGACGTGCTGCTGGAGCGAGTGGCGGAGCTCCTGGGTTTCGATGCCTCGGGGGCTCACCCCTTCTCCACCTAGCTCCCATCTCAAGCCTAGGGCGACCCGCGCGGGGGCTCCGCACGCGCCCGCTGGCTCCAAGGCTACTCCGACGCCAGTGAAGCTGTCAGCACCGGACCGGCGGCGGCGCTGCCCCCACCTCTGGCCCGCGAAGAAGGACTCAACGCGACCCGCGGCCCTAGTGGGCGGCCGCGCTGCCACCCCGCAGTGGGCGTGACAGGTGGGACCGCGTGGCATGCGGGGCATCATGGCGTGGCATTCGGGATGACGGCGCAGGAGGAATACGTGCCCCTCATGATGGACCAAGGACACCCTCACGAGAACGGACAAGGCTCGCTCCTCGGCCCAAGCTGGGGGAACAAGGCACTAGAAGCTGAGCCTTACCAGGAGCCCCGGAACGGTCCCGCTGGCCACGCTGGAGGCAACGATTATCAGGCGCCGCTAATTCTTCAGGACCAGGTATACGCTAACCATGGAACGCAGGAGGTGCAGGTCGCCGCGGCAAGCAGCTGCCCCGCTCCCACTGTCTCCTACCCCTCGGGAGGAGGGCGCAGGGGGCTGCAGGAGAGGGGCCGAGATCCGACATCACCACCGCGGCGTTCGGAGCAAGGTGTTCTTAGGAGGTAGGCCCTCTGCTGGGGAGGTGCCTCAGGGCCTGCCCCTGGCGGAGGACCCATGGTCATCGGGGGAACTGCTGGCGACCGCTCTACCCCATCGGGCGGCGTCCCGGGTTCCGGTCGTTGCTGATGGCACTAGAGTGTGGCGCAAGGCAGGGCCCTCATCTGGTGATATGAAGAAAGGCCAGTACCTGTGAAGAAGGCCCGGTGCCTGTGAAGCTCGCCGCCCCGTGACACTCTCACGTAATAATGAGTGGGGCTGTACACCCCCGGAGTCTCAGGGGTGCCGGCCTCAGGCCCTGGGTCTCCCTCCCACGCCTAGTGGACAGCACTTAGCTCCGCGCTGGTGAGAAGACATCCAAGACTAGATTAGGTGCCGGACGCGGCCTTTTGTCTGCTTTCATTGCCTTTCCCTTTGGCTATAGCTTTTCCCCTGCTGGATTTAAGTTGGATTCGAATTTGAGATTTGCGTGTGTTCGGGGAAGGGGTGCTTATTCTCGTTCGAGCCATTTCTCGCGTTCTGGTTACCGCTTCACCACAGCTGCCTCCCCTCGCGAGCTCCTCACGAGTCGGGTTAGGCCTGGCTCGTGCGCAACCCAAACTGCCGCTGTTGCTCCCTCTCGGGAGGATTTTTGGGTGCCTGCGGAGGTTGCCCTGTTGGGAGAAGGCCTAGAGCCTGTGAAGCAAGGCGGGTGCCTGTGAAGCTATCGCGTTTTGGGAAAGGCCCAGAGCCTGTGGAGCTATCGCGTTTTGGAAAAGGCCCAGAGCCTGTGAAGCAAGGCGAGTGCCTGTGAAGCTATCGCATTTTGGAAAAGGCCCAGAGCCTGTGAAGCAAGGCGAGTGCCTGTGAAGCTATCGCATTTTGGAAAAGGCCCAGAGCCTGTGAAGAAGGCAAGTGCCTGTGAAGCCGTCACATTTGGGGAAAGGCCCGGAGCCTGTGAAAAGGCCAACGCCTGTGAAGCTCCCCACCGGCGACACTCTCATATCCTACGGATTCAACTAAAGAACACCCCAGACGTCACGCCCTCCCATAGGCTGCTTCGGGGCTTGCGCGAAACAAAGGTAAACCAGCCAGCCACCAGGCGCGGGTGCTCGTGCAATATGACAACTGCTAATACGATGAACACAGGTTTTACATGAGGGGCTTCCCCTCCGAAAATGCTCTCACAGCCATCAGGTCAAAAACCCGAGTTCTATTCATGTAGGGTAAAAAAGATAGGAGCGATACGCACTCAGTCGGACCAATCCCCCAATGCGTCCTCGGAAGCACCTCCCGAGCCATCGCTGGCATTGCCGAACTCGCCATCGTTGTCTGCATCGCCACCAGCGGCGTCAGGTTGTTCACCGCACCGCCCTCGTCAGCAGCCACGATCACGTCATCGTCGTCTGAAGTGAAGGCCCTAACAAGGGCGTCCACGTTGTCTTCCACCCAGTGCGCCAGGTCGCCTCGGACGGCCTGGGGAACTGGGGCGATGACGGCGTCAAAATCGAAGTGGGAATCCATGTTCAGGAGATGACTGAAGACACGGGAAAAGGCGCGCCCGAGCAGGGCGCGGCTCCTCTCTTCCACCAACCTGTCGGCCCTGGCCGACCGCGCCTCCAGCTGCGTCACCACGGCGGTGAAGAACTGAAGGTTGCCAGCATAGTTGGCTGTGTGCGGCTCGCCAACAGCCGCCTCACAGATGTTGCCCAAGGCTGCACTAGCCCTCTCCCGGAGCGTGGCGAGCATGGGGCCGTGCATGTGCTCCAGGACCTGCCGCTGACATATCTCATCCGCGTTCCGGCATGCGACGCCCTCAGCCTCCTCCACCCACTGGCGAAGAAGGAATTGATGAAACTGTGAGCTCATTGGATGAAAAAGATGATGAGGAGAGCGAAGAACAAATGGAGGAAGACCAGATTCATCACCCATGCCCACCTTCTAGTGAGAGTAACTCTTCAACTCATAAATTGTTTAATTTCCCTTCGTTCTTACCGAAGGATGAATGCCATGATAATTGCTATCATCCCGTTGATTCGTTTGAAATATCCCTTTTTGATGATACTTCCTATGCTTGTGGCCATGATGCCAATTTAAATGATGCTTATGGAGATGAACTTGCTATTGTTCCTTATGTTAAAGATGAAATAGTTGCTATTGCACCCACACATGATAGTCCTATTGTGTTTTTCAATTCTCCAAACTACACTATATCGGAGAAGTTTGCTCTTGTTAAGGATTATATCGATGGGCTGCCTTTTGCCATTGCACATGATGATTTTGATGAGTATAATATGCATGTGCTCGCTGCTTCTACTTGCAATTATTATGAGAGAGGAACTATATCTCCACCTCTCTATGTTTGCAACACGATAAAATTAGAAGAAACTGCTTATGCTATGTATTGGCCTTTACTTGATGTGCATGAATTCTTCTTGTATGACATGCCGATGCATAGGAAGATACTCATACTTTGTGCTTGATATATGTTTCTTTGTGCTCACTACTAAATGCGAAATCATTGTTAATTAAGATTGGCTTTGATATACCTTGGGATTCGGGTGGATTCATTACTTGAGCACTTTATGCCTAGCTTAATGGCTTTCAAGAAAGCACTGCCAGGGAGACAACCTGGAAGTTTTAGAGAGTCATTTATTTCTGTTGAGTGCTTTTATAAAGTTTGAAAACAAAAAAAATATAGAGGGGAACACAAAACTTTTCAAAAAGGAAAGTGAAAGTGAAAGAGACATGCATTGTTGAAGTGGGGGAGCTCCTTGAACTTTGTTCATGCTCAAGGAAACTTTGTGAAACTTAATTACAGAAACTTTTCAACAAAAATAATTATCCCCTTGTACAATTCCATTGTATTATAAAAATAATGTACCAAGGTTTTCCTTTAGGATGTTTAGATTGCTTGTTGGTTTGTGCGGTGCAAAACAAAAAATTTGGCTGTAGTGCGCGATTTTACATTTTTTTACTAGAATGTCAAATGGTTCTGAAACTTTTTGCACTGTCTTGCTATACAAAATGTTTATTTTTCCTAATTTTTTAGAATTTTTGGAGTACTATAAGTATGGTTAATGTTCAGATTACTACATACTGTCTTGTTTAGGACATATTCTGTTTTTGATGCATTGTTTTGCTCGTTTTGATGAAACTACCGATTTTTATCGGTGGTATAAGCCATGAACAAGTTATATTATAGTAGGAACAATGAAAAAACAAAATAATAATTGAGTTGCAACAGTACTTAGAGTAGTGATTTTCTTTATTATACTAATGGATCTTACCGAACATTCTGTTGAGTTTTGTGTGGATGAAGTGATTAAAGACCGAGGAGGTCTCTATATGAGGAGAAGGAGGAGAAGCAAGAGCTCAAGCTTGGGGATTCCCAAGGCACCCCAAGTAAATATTCAAGGAGACTCAAGCATCTAAGCTTGGGGATGCCCCGGAAGGTATCCCATCTTTCTTCAACAAGTGTCGGTATGTTTTTGGTTTTGTTTCGTTCATGTGATATGTGCAAACCTTGGAGCGTCTTTTGATTTTAGTTTCCAATTTTCTTTTATGCACCATGATGGTATGAGATAGTCCATGGTTGATTTATAGAATGCTCATTTCACTTAACTTATATATTTTGAGTGTGGCTTTATAGAATGGTTCATGTGCTTCACTTATATCATTTGAAGTTTGGATTGTCTGTTTCTCTTCACATAGAAAATCGTTGTTTTAAGAATGCTCTTTTGCTTCACTTATATTTGTTAGAGCATGGTATTTTGTAGGAAGAATTAAACTCTCTTGCTTCACTTATATCTATTTAGAGAGTCAAAAGGAATTGGTCAATTGCATGGTTAGTCATAAAACCTTACATAAAACTTATGGATCACTGAATATGATATGTTTGATTCCTTGCAATAGTTTTTCGATATGGAGATGGAATATGTGGGAGGTACTAGTAAACAATTGTGTTTAGTAACAATATTGGTGGTAAGGTTTGTGATTCCCGAAGCATGCACGTATAGTCTCTCGTTATGCTATGATGTTGGAGCATGATTTTGTAATGCCCCAGATATAACTTTCCCAATTTGTACTACAACTCTTGCCGTTTCCGGCATTAAGTTATATTTATTTCTCGGGTTCGGGTCTTTGTCTCCGTGTGTTGTTTTCGTTTTCATGCATCTCATATCATGTCATCACGTGCATTGCATTTGCATACATGTTCATCTCATGCATTCGAGCATTTTCCCCGTTGTCCATTTTGCATTCCGGTGCTTCGTTCTCCTCCGGTGGTCAAATCTAGCTTTCTTTCATGTTTGGGGATTAAACATTTCTGGATTGGACGGAGACTTGTCACGCGGCCTTGGTTTACTACCGGTAGACCGCCTGTCAAGTTTCGTACCATTTGGACTTCATTTGATACTCCAACGGTTAACCGAGGGACCGAAAAGGCCTCGTGTGTGTTGCAGCCCAACACCCCTCCAATTTGGCCCAAAAACCCACCAAACTCTGCTCCATGTCCTAGAGCGTTCGATCACAATCGCGTGGCCGAAAACCGCACCTCATTTCGACTCTCCTAGCTCCCTCTATGCCTATATATAGCCCCCTCAATTTTCGGATTCGTCTCCTCCCCCGAAACCCTAGTCTGAGAAAAAAACATCTCCGCGCCGAGCCGGACACGTCCGACCCGGCCGGACAAAAATCGCCGCACCCGCCGCCGGCCCGCAGGCCCGAGGCGGGCCCTCCCTCGCGCCTCGCCGGGCCCGAGGAGCATCGCCCCGCGCCGCCCGTCTTCCCTGGCCCCGGCCGCCGAGCGCCGCCGCGCCGGAGCCCTTGCGCCGGCCGCCGCACGCCCCCGTGCTCCGCCGCGCGCCGCCGCGCCGGATCCCCTCGCCGGCGCCCGAGTCCGTCGCCCCGCCGCCTCTCCGGCTCCCCGCCGGCCGTATCCGGCAAGATCCAGCCTGGGAGCACCTAGCCGCCTTCCTGCCGCGTCTCCGGCGAGCTCCGACTTCGGCATGAACAGTGCTCTGGCATGCTTCGTAATTCGTGACAAACCCTAGATCTGAGATCTAAAAAGGAGGGTTGACTTTCTTCCCTCTCCCCCTGATTTTTGTTCTAACTTTGACTGATCATATCTTTGCATCCGTGGCTCCATTTTGGACATCAAAATGTTCGTCTCGACATGTACATCATTTCATTCCATTGCATCATTTGCATTTGAGTTTATCTTGATGCCCGAAATGCTGCTAGAAGGAGGCTTCGTGAGTTAAGTTGCAGATCCGTTAGTTCATCTTAGACTTTTGTCATTTTTGCCATGATTATTGTGTGCATGATATGCCTATGAGTCTTTGGGATGAATCGTTAAGCATTTTGTCTTCTTTCCAGAGGTGCAACCCATGCATTTTTAGGATGTGTGTGGTGACTTGTGCAAGCTTGCAAAGAGAGGCACCTGAGAATTCTGTTTTCAGGGACTTAGTGGATTTCACTAAGTCTGGGATATTTTAGTTCATGATGCCATATGTTCAGCTTGTTTCCTAGTGATCCGTGCCTCTTTTGAGGATGATCAGTAAGGGAGTTTTGATATTCATGTTATGCTCTATCCATCCATGTCTTTTGTTGCATATGTGGAGTGCTCTAGCTTGAGTCAATCGAGCTCTACTTTTGCTTCGTGGTAAATCTGGGCAGATCGTCAACTTGTTTGCGATTTTGCCGATGCTATTGTTAGTGATCCGTGCATGCTATGCCATTGTTCTTGCCATGTCTAGCTAGGATTTTGTGCCTTCTTTATGGATATATGCTTGCCTTGCCATGACTTGCACCATAGTGAGTGCATCGAGCTTGTTTATATGCCTTCGTGAGTTACATTTCAGCATGTGATTGTGCGTGAGCTATGTTCGAGTGCTTGCTAGTATATTTTGTGATCCCTTTTGGCCCCAGGTCACTTTTGGACTTTTGATAAGATTGTTGAGTAGCTCCATGCCATGTTCTTACTTGTCATATTAAGGTTATGTATCATGTTGTTTTGCTGCTCCGAAGAGGGCATCGTGGTCTGAAATTTCAGACTAGTGTTAATTTCACAAAGTCTGAAATCTGTTTTGCATATTCATTTTTGCCATGCTTGTTTGAACCTCATAATGGATGAATTGGGCCATGGCTCAGTGCTAGTGTTTTGTTAAGAATCTTGTGGGCATCCCTGCCATGTATTTTGTTGTCATGTTTGGTGGCTATAGCATGTTCATTTCGTTGCATTTAGATGCCTACTTGCTGTAAATCGTAGACCGGTTCATTTCGTAAAACGCTTGCCATTTCCAAACCGTAGCTCCGATTCCTATGATCTTTATATCGTTTTCAAGAGATTTCATCCCCTCTATCCAGTGGCACACTTGGTTTCGCAAGTTGAGGCCAGGTTCATGTTTTTCCTGTCACGTCTTGCATTTGCATCCTGCATCGCATCCCGCATAGCATATCATCATTGCATCTTATTGCTTGAGTTTGCACGTGGTTGATTGTATTCTTATTGCTTGTTTGTGTTGTTGGGTAGAGACGGGAGACGAGTTCGCTAACAAGGAGCCCGTTGAGTTTTCTTTTGAGGATCCAGTCAACTCTGACAACTATGCAGGCAAGATGATCATACCCTCGAAATCACTACTATCTTTGCTAAGCTAGTTTACTTGCTCTTTTGCTATGCCAATGCTACGATGCCTACCATTTGCTTGTCAGCCTCCCAATTGCCATGTTGAACCTCTAACCCACCATTGTCCTAGCAAACCGTTGATTAGCTATGTTAACGCTATGTTAACGTCTTATAGCATTGTTAGATGCAGGTGAAGATTGGAGCTGTTCCTTATTGGAACATTTATTTACTTGTTGGGATATCATTATATTGCTATGTTATCTTAATGCATCTATATACTTGGTAAAGGGTGGAAGGCTCGGCCTCTCGCCTAGTGTTTTGTTCCACTCTTGCCGCCCTAGTTTCCGTCATATCGGTGTTATGTTCCCGGATTGTTGCGTCCCTTACGCGGTTGGGCTATAATGGGAACCCCTTGATAGTTCGCCTTGATTAAAGCTTTTCCAGCAATGCCCAACATTGGTTTTACCATTTTCCACCTAGCCTCTTTTTCCCTTGGGTTTCCGGAGCCTGAGGGTCATCTTATTTTAACACCCCCGGGCCAGTGCTGTTGGGGAACGCAGTAATTTCAAAAAATTTCCTACGCACACGCAAGATCATGGTGATGCACAGCAACGAGAGGGGAGAGTGTTGTCTACGTACCAACACAGACCGACTGCGGAAGCGATCACACAACGTAGAGGAAGTAGTCGTACGTCTTCTTCCCGATCCAACCGATCCAAGCACCGTTACTCCGGCACCTCCGAGTTCTTAGCACACGTTCAGCTCGATGACGTTCCTCGGGCTCCGATCCAGCAAAGCGTCGAGGAAGAGTTCCGTCAGCACGACGGCGTGGTGACGATCTTGATGTACTAGCGACGCAGGGCTTCGCCTAAGCACTGTAACGGTATGATCGAGGTGGAATTTGGTGGCAGGGGGCACCGCACACGGCTAAGGAACGATCTCAAGGATCAACTTGTGTGTCTTGGGGTGTCCCCTGCCCCTGTATTTATATGTTGGAGGAGGGAGGGCTGGCCGGCCAAGAGGGGGAGGCGCAGGGGAGTCCTACTCCCACCGGGAGTAGGACTCCTCCCCCCCAATCCTAATCCAATTAGGACTCTCGGGGGGGGGGGGGGGGGGAAAGAGAGAGAAGGGGGGCCGGCCCCTTGTCCTATTCCTAATAGGACTCTAGGGGGCGCCGGCCAGCTAGAGGGCTGCCTCTTTTCTCTTTTCCACTAAGGCCCAATAGGCCCATTAGTCTCCCGGGGGGTTCCGGTAACCCTCCCGGTAATCCGGTAAAATCCCGATTTCACCCGGAACGCTTCCGGTGTCCAAACATAGGCTTCCAATATACCAATCTTTACGCCTCGACCATTTCGAGACTCCTCGTCATATCCGTAATCTCATCCGGGACTCCGAACAACCTTCGGTACATAAAAATGCATAAACTCATAATAACTGTCATCGTAACCTTAAGCGTGCGGACCCTACGGTTCGAGAACAATGTAGACATGACCGAGACACGTCTCCGGTCAATAACCAATAGCGGGACCTGGATGCCCATATTGGCTCCTACATATTCTACGAAGATCTTTTATCGGTCAGACCGCATAACAACATACGTTGTTCCCTTTGTCATCGGTATGTTACTTGCCCGAGATTCGATCGTCGGTATCCAATACCTAGTTCAATCTCGTTACCGGCAAGTCTCTTTACTCGTTCCGTAATACATCATGTCACAACTAACTATTTAGTTGCAGTGCTTGCAAGGCTTATGTGATGTGTATTACCGAGAGGGCCCAGAGATACCTCTCCGACAATCGGAGTGACAAACCCTAATCTCGAAATACGCCAACCCAACATCTGCCATTGGAGACACCTGTAGTACTCCTTTATAATCACCCAGTTACGTTGTGACGTTTGGTAGTACCCAAAGTGTTCCTCCGGTAAACGGGAGTTGCATAATCTCATAGTTATAGGAACATGTATAAGTCATGAAGATAGCAATAGCAACATACTAAACGATCGGGTGCTAAGCTAATGGAATGGGTCATGTCAATCAGATCATTCAACTAATGATGTGACCTCGTTAATCAAATAACAACTCTTTGTTCATGGTTAGGAAACATAACCATCTTTGATTAACGAGCTAGTCTAGTAGAGGCATACTAGTGACACTCTGTTGGTCTATGTATTCACACATGTATTATGTTTCCGGTTAATACAATTCTAGCATGAATAATAAACATTTATCATGATACAAGGAAATAAATAATAACTTTATTATTGCCTCTAGGGCATATTTCCTTCAAGTGCTCCTCTGAGTGTTGGTCCAAACCGTCAGTCGCCGGTGGCTACTAGGGGAAACTCTGGGCTGGCCTACCGGAAGTTTAGACAATCTGAGTGTGCCCTGAGAAAGAGATATGTGCAGCTCCTATCGGGATTTGTCGGCACGTTCAGGCGGTGTTGCTGGACTTGTTTTAACCTGTCGAATCGTCTTGTTGTACCGAGATACCGAGTCTGATCGGTGTGTCTTGGGTGGAGGTCTATTCCTTCATTGACTGTGAGAGCTTGTTATGGGCTAAGTTGGGACCCCCCTGCAGGGATTGATCTTTCGAAAGCCATGCCCGTGGTTATGGGCAGATGGGAATTTGTTAATGTCCGGTTGTAGATAACTTGAACCTTAATTAATTAAAAAGAATCAACTGAGTGTGTTGCCGTGATGGCCCCTTCTCGGCGGAGTCCGGGAAGCGGACACGGTGTTGGAGTTATGTTTGCGCAGGTTGCTCCCTAGTTTCTCGCTCGTGCTTTGCCTCCTCTTCTTGCTCTCCTTTGCGAATAAGTTAGCCACCATATATGCTAGTCGCTTGCTGCAGCTCCACTCATACATTACCCCTTTCCTACCTATTAAGCTTAAATAGTCTTGATCGCGAGGGTGCGAGATTGCTGAGTCCCTGTGGCTCACAGATTACTATTACACCAGATGTAGGGACAGATGATACAGCTCCAGATGGAGCACTTGAGCTCAAGTGGGAGTATGACGAGGATTCTCAGCGTTACTATGTGTCTTTTCCTGATGATTAGTAGTGGTGCCCAGTTGGGGTGATTGGGACCTATGTCGCTTGTTGGGTTGTCTTTTATTTTGGCGCCGTAGTTGGGCCATGAGTGTTTGGATGATGTATGTTATTTATGTACTTTGATGTGACGTGGCGAGTGTAAGCCAACTATTGTATCTCCCCTTATTTATTTATTACATGGGATGTTGTGAAGATTGCCTAACTTGCGACATTGCTTTCAATGCGGTTATGCCTCTAAGTCGTGCCTCGACACGTGGGAGATATAGCCGCATCGAGGGCGTTACAGATTTATTATTGATTGTCTTCCTTATGAGTGGCGGTCGGGGCCGAGCGATGGTTTATTCCTACCAATCTATACTCCTAGGGGAATGCATAGTGATACTTTGCTTTGAGGGCTAATAAACTTTTGCAATAAGTATATGAGTTCTTTATGACTAATGTGAGTCCATGGATTATACAAACTCTTACCTTTCCGCAATTTGATAGCCTCTACGGTACCATGCATTACTCTTTATCAAATCGAGACGTGGTGCAAACTTTGCAGGTGCATCCAAACCCCGTGATATGATACGCTCTATCACACCTCAGCCTTATTATATCTTCCTCAAAACAACCACTATACGCTCTATCACACCTAAGCCTTATTATATGAGTTCTTTATGACTAATATGAGTCCATGGATTATACAAACTCTTACCTTTCCGCAATTTGATAGCCTCTACGGTACCCTGCATTTCCCTTTCTCACATCGAGACATGGTGCAAACTTCGTAGGTGCATCCAAACCCCGTGATATGATACGCTCTTGTAACGCCCTCGATGAGGCTATATCTCCCACGTGTCGAAGCACGACTTAGAGGCATAAGCACATTGAAAGCAATGTCGCAAGTGAGGTAATCTTCACACAACCCATGTAATACATAAGGGAAAAGAATACATAGTTGGCTTACAATCGCCACTTCACACAATTACATGAATAAAGCATTACATCATTCAAATACAATCAAGTTCCGGCTACGGAACCAAAATAAAAGAAGAACCCCAAATGCGACACGGTCCCCGATCGACCCTAACTGGGCTCCACTACCGATCAACTAGAACGAAACAACGTAAAGAACAAGATCTTCATCGAGCTCCTCCTAAGCTTGATTGCGTCATCTGCACGGACTCATCGGCACCTGCAAGCTGGTTTTGGAAGTATCTGTGAGCCACAGGGACTCAACAATTGCACACTCTCGCAATAAAGACTATTTAAGCTTATGGGTAAGGTAAAGGTATGAGGTGGAGCTGCAGCAAGCGACTAGCATATATGGTGGCTAACATACGCAAAAGAGAGCGAGAAGAGAAGGCAAAGCACGGTCGATAAAAGTATGATAAAGAAGTGATCCTATAGCAACCTACGTCAAGCATAACTCCAACAACTGTGTTCACTTCCCGGACTCCGCCGGAAAGAAAGCATCACGGTTACACACGCGGTTGATGTATTTTAATTAAGGTCAACTTCAGGTTTTCTACAACCGGACGTTAACAAATTCCCATCTGCCCATAACCGTGGGCACGGCTTTCGAAAGTTCAAATCCCTGCAGGGGTGTCCCAACTTAGCCCACGACAAGCTCTCACGGTCAACGAAGGAATAGACCTCCACCCGAGACATTCCGATCAGACTCGGTATCCCGGTACAACAAGACATTTCGACAGTGTAAAACTAAACCAGCAACACCGGCCGAATGTGCCGACAAATCCCGATAGGAGCTGCACATATCTCTTTCTCAGGGCACACTCAGATGAGCTCTCCATACAACTAAAACCAAACCACGAGTTTCCCTGAGGGGGCGCTGCATAGGACTCAAGTTTGGACCAAAACTCAGAGGAGCACTGGCCCGGGGGGGGGGGTAAAATAATGATGACCCTCAGGAGCGCGACTCCCAAGGGAAAAGAAAAGGCTAGGTGGCGAATGGTAAAACCAATGTTGGGCATTGCTGGAAGAGCTTTACTTAAGGCGAACTGTCAAGGGGTTCCCATTATAGCCCAACCGCGTAAGGGACGCAAAATCCAGCAACATAACACCTATATGACGGAAACTAGGGCGGCAAGAGTGGAACAAAACACCAGGCATAAGGCCGAGCCTTCCACCCTTTACCAAGTATATAGATGCATTAATTAAATAAGATATATTGTGATGCCCCAACAAGTAAACAATGTTCCAACAAGGAACGACCTCCATGTTCCAACAAGGAACAAACCTCAATCTTCACCTGTAACTAACAACGCTATAAGAGGGGCTGAGCAAAGCGGTAACATAGCCAAACAACGGTTTGCTAGGACAAGGTGGGTTAGAGGCTTGGTTCACAATATGGGAGGCATGATGAGCAAGTGGTAGGTATCGCAACATCGGCATAGCAAAAGAGCGAGCATCTAGCAAGGCAAAGATAGAAGTGATTTCGAGAGTATGATCATCTTGCCTGCAAAGTTGTCAAAGTTGACTGGATCCTCGAGAGCAAACTCAACGGGCTCCTCGTTAGTGAACTCGTCTCCTAGCTCTAACCAAACAAGACAAACATGCAATAAGAACACAATCAACCACGTGCAAGGATCAAACAAGATGATGCAAACATGGTATGCTATGCGGGATGCGATGCGGGATGCATATGCAAGATATGACAGGGAATGCATGAACCTGGCCTCAAATTGGAAAACCAAGTGTTCCACTGGAAAGATGAGATGAAATCGCTTGAAAACAATATAAAGATCACCGGAATCGGAGTTACGGTTTGGAAATGGCAAGCGATTCAAATATGACACTGGTCTGCGATTTACAACAAGTAGTCATCTAAATGCAATGAGATGAACATGCTACAGCACTCAAACATGACAACAAAATACATGGCAGGGATGCATTCAAGATGCTTAACAAAAGTCTAGCACTGAGCTACGGCCAATTCATCCATTAACAGGTTCAAACAAGCATGGCAAAAATGCATATGGTAAACAGATCTCAGACTTAGTGAAATTAACACTTGTCTGATATTTCAGATCAGGTAGCCCTCTTCGGAGCAACAAAAAAACATGCTACAAGACCTGAAAATGACAAAGTAAAACATGTCATGGAGCTACTCAAAGAGCTTAACAAAAGTCCCTTAGTGACCTTGAGCCAAAAGGGATCACAAAATATACTAACAAGCACACGAACATAGCAAAAACATAATCAGTTTTCAGACTTAGTGAAAACTGGGACATACTGAAATCATAACTCAAGTAGGCATGTTTACGAGCTCGATGCACTCACCACGGTGCAAGTCATGGAAAGACAAGCATACCTCCATTAAGAAGGCACAAAATGCAAACTATACATGCCAAGAACAATGGCATAGCATACATGGATCAACTACAACAACATCGGCAAAATCGCAAACAAGTTGACGATCTGCCCAGATTCACAACGAAGCAAAAGTAGAGCTCGATTGACTCAAGCTAGGGTGCTCCATAATTGCAAACAAAGACATGGATGGATAGAGCACTACAAGATTAACAAAACATCCTTACTGGTCATCCTCAAAAGAGGCACAGATCACTAGGAAACAACATGAACATATGGCATCATGAACTAAACAATCCCAGGACTTAGTGAAAATGCTAAGTCCCTGAAAATAGAATTATCAAGTGGCTCACTTTGCAAGCTTGCACTAGGCATATCATGCACACAATAATCATGCCAAAAATGACAAATGTCTAAGATGGAGTAGCAGATCTGACAATTAACTCAAGTAGCCCTCTTCTAACAGCATTTCGGGCATCAAGATGAGCTCAAATGAAAATGATGCAATGGAATGAAATGATGTACTCTCTGAGATGAACATTTGGATATGCTATATGCATGAATCGGAGCTACGGATGGAAAGTTATCACAGGTCAAAGTAGGCATAAGAGTTAGGGTTAGGAGGGAAAAAGTCAACCGAGACAAAAATATCCCAGATCTGGATCGCACGCGGATCGAGGATCACCGGAGATGCTCTGTTCGCTGGAGTTCTTGCCGGAATGGTGGGAGGAAGAGGCGGTCGAGGGGAGGAAAAGGCCGGGGCGGCGCCGGTGGAGCTCGCCGGAGCGATGGCAGCGGTGGTCGGGGCGGCGACGGGCGATGGTGCAGCGGCGGCGACCAGGCTCGACGCGCGGCGGCCGGAGCTGAGCGGGGTCGCGGCGGAGGCGGCGGCGCGCTCCGGTCGGGCGGGGCCGGGCGGCGCCTCGGGCCCGAGGAGGCGGGTACGGGGCGCGGCGATGTGGGCCGGGAGGGCCACGCGCGGGCCGGCGGGCCGGTGTGGCGGGATTCGGCGGCGGCGAACGGCGAAGTTCCATGTGGCGGCGGGGAGGCGGATCGGACAATGTCCGTCGGTGGGGAAAGACATCCGGCGGCGCGAAGACGAATGGATCTAGGGTTTCGGGGAGAGGGGATCCGGGATATTTCGAGAGGGACCTATAAATAGGCATAGGAGGAGCTAGGAGAGTCCAAATGAGGTGCGGTTTGCGGCCACGCGATCGTGATCGAACGAACGAGATGATGGAAGAGGTTTAGTTGGGTTTTGGGCCAAATTTGAGGGGTGTTGGGCTGCAACACACACGAGGCCTTTTTGGTCCCTCAGTTAACCGTTGGAGTATCAAACGAAGTCCGAATGATAAGAAACTTGAGAGGCGGTCTACCGGTAGTAAACCAAGGCCGCTTGGCAAGTCTCGGTCCAATCCGGAAATGTTTAATCCCCACACATGAAAGAAAGGTATAAATGACCACCGGAGGAGAACGAAGCGCCAGAATGCAAAACGGACAACGGGGAAAAAGCTCGGATGCATGAGGCGAACACGTATGCAAATGAAATGCACATGATGACATGATATGCAATGCATGACACGCAAGCAATGACAAGGCAACACCCGCAAATAACTGGACGACACCTGGCACATCGGTCTTGGGGCGTTACAACACTCCACCACTACGAGAGGATCTCGTCCCGAGATCTAGAATGGCACCGGAGGGAAAACGGAAGAGAAAGAGAAGAGGTAAACCAAGTTGCTTCTCTGAAAAACGAGTGAAACCAAAGAACCTTGCGAGGTTGAACACATTGAAAGAAAGGATACAAAGGAGATGAACAAAGTTGAAGCACTCCGTTTGAAAAGAAAAGAATTGAATAAGAACTTGATAAGGTGATAGAACCTGAAAAGAGGACACGACACTCCGGTTAAATGGACAATCATGAAAAGAACATGATCTTAGACAACCGAGATGATGGGTTGAAAAGAGCAACATCATAATGCCTCCAGAACAAAAGAATAGAGGATAGATAATTGAAGTAAAAGAATGGAGAGGAAAATGCCAACTTCTATCACAATTGAGCTTGAAAAGGCATCCTTAGGAGAAGGGTCGAACGGAGTTGTTGGAACAATCCACAACGAAAAGAATAAACTTGATATGGTCTTATGGAACACATCTCAAACTTATGAGGTAACAACCTGCCACTCACGGGAAAAAGAATTGGATTGGTATGAGCAAGGAGACAATAAACTTATTTCACCGGAAGGATGAAAGAAGAACTTGGGTCATTTATGAGCACCATAATAGCAACAATCCTTAGGGTAGGATTTAGGTGAAATATAACCCAAGATACCTCCAAAGAAGAGATTGATGGATTTAAAATACCTCATTCTTAATAAGATGTGAATCATGAAACATGAACTCAAATTGTCAAGAATGACATAATACCACCTCCAATGATATGGAAGAAAGAATTGCTTCCCAGATAGCAAGATGAAGAATGCTTGAACTCCTCTGAAAAGAATCTCGGTGAACGCTTCGAGAAGGAAATAATCTTTGATGAACCCTCATGTTGTAACACCCGGGTAATTAAGCTACAGTGAACCTCTGCTAATGATGCCACGTCACCTCGATTACTATTCCTAATCTCGTGCTAGTTCGAAACTGATTCAAATTCAAATTCAAAATCAACCAAAGAATAAAAAAAATTCAAAATCTAAAACAAAAATGTTCGGGGTGTGCAAATAAATGCCTAGGAATTTATGGTGTGGGATCCATGCCTTTATAAAAGACCTAAATACTTAAAATGAATTAAAACAGAAAAGAAAATAAATAAAGAAAAGAGAATACAAAATATATATATATATATAAAAGGGCCCCCCACTGGGCTTCGGCCCAGCAGGCCGGCCCACTCGCCCACTGGCCCATCCGGCCCCCTCACTCCCTTAACCCCCCCCCCAATCCCCACCGAACCCTAGCCGCCACCCACTCCTCCCCCGAAATATCTCCCCCACTCCCCCCCCCCACGTCGCCCGCTCCTCCTCGATCCGAATCGGGATCGTCCCGATCCCGCCCCGCCCGCGACCTCGACGACGGCGCCCGTCGCCGGCGCCGCCCTGCTGCCGTCGCGTCGCTCCCTCCCGCACGCCTCTCTCCCCTTCCCCGTCTGGATCGGGGCAGAGGGCCCCGACGCCTTCGCCCGTTGCCGCCTGGAGACCACGCCGCCCCGGACCGCGTCGCCGGACTCCCTCCCCATCGCCCGGTCGTCCCCGTCGTCCTCCCCGGCCTCCACCGAGCACGCTGCCCAGCCCCCACGCTCCCGTGGTGAGCCTCTGCGCCGGATGCGCCCTCCCGCCTCTCCCACGGCCGCCCGTGCCCCGACCACGCACCGCGCCTGCACGCCGCGCGCTCCACGCGCCCAGCACCCGCAGCCGCCCGCGGCCTCACCCCCTGCCGGCGCCCGCGTACCTGGCCGCCTGCGTGCGCGCCAGGTCGGGCCCCCTCCCCTGCCCGCTCGCGCCATGGTCGTCGCCCCCGCGGCTGTGTCCGGTGCCCGCGCCCCTGGATTCCCGTAGTCGCCGCGGCCCGACCTCACCCCACGCCCCTCCCTGCCTCGCCGCCTCCGCCGCGCTTGTCGCCGTCCCCTGCCCGGCGCCACTCCGGCCTCCTCACGGCCGTCGCGTCACCGCTCCGGCCGCGGCCACGAGCCACGCGCCGACCCCCTTATTTCCCCCCCCTCTCGCTGGCCGCATCGGGCGCCGACGCCCGCGCCTTCCCGGTCCGGCGCTGTGGACGCTGCCGCGCCCGCCGGCCACGCCCTGCCGTGGCCCGCCTCCCCCTCGCCTGCAGCAGGCGCCCAGCCCGCCTCGCCGGCGCTGGCGCGCGTGCCTGCGGCGGCCGCCCGGGTTCGCCGTTAACGGGTGGCGCCCGCGCCTTGCCCCCAGCGCCCGCAAGGCCCCCCCCCTGGGTCAATGACATGGGGGGCCCACCCACAGAACGTTTTAATTAAAAAAATAAATAAATATATAAATAAAATAATAATAATAATAATAAAATTAATTAATTAATTAAGGAATTAATTAAATTAATTAATTATAATTAGATTAACCTAATAACTAATTAAACTAATTAACTAATGTTAATTAACATAACTAATCTGTTAACTAAACTAATTAACCTGGTTAATTAGTTAACAGACAATGACAGGTGGGTCCCACTAGACCCACCTGTCTGTTTGACTGGTCAACTGACCAGTTGACTTGCTGACATCATTTTGATGTCATGCTGACGTCATCATTCACTGTTCTGGATAATGTTGTAATAAATTAATTAAATAAATCCTGAAAATGATTTAAATCTTTAGAAAATCATATCTTTTATTCCGTAACTCGGATGAAAATACTTTCTACATGAAAGTTGCTTAGAACGACGAGACGAATCCGGATACGCAACCCGTTCGTCTGCCACACCCCCTAACCTATCGAACTCGCAATTTTCCCCCTCCGGTTCCTCTGCCCGAAAACGCGAAACACCGGGGATACTTTCCAGGATGTCATCCCCCTACACCGGTATCACCTACTACCGCGTTAGGGCACCTCTAACGCCGTTACTTGTCATGTCATGCATCACTATGCATATGCTTGCATTATATTTATTGTTTCTTCCCCCTCTTCTCTCGCTAGACACCGAGACCGACGCAGCTGCTACCCAGTACGACTATGGTGTTGACGACCCCTCTCTCTTGCCAGAGCAACCAGGCAAGCCCCCCCCCCCCTTGATCACCAGATATCGCCTACTCTTCTCTATACTGCTTGCATTAGAATAAGCATGTTACTGCTTTCCGTAAATCCTATGCTGCTGCATAGCCTGTCCTTGCTACTACTGTTGTTACCTTTACCTGCAAACCTAATGCTTAGTATAGGATGCTAGCTTATCATCAGTGGCCCTAAATTCTTGTCCGTCTGCCATGCTATACTATCGGGCCGTGATCACTCGGGAGGTGATCATGGGTATATACTATATACTTTATACATGATACATGTGGTGACTAAAGACGGGTAGGCTCGTAGGAGCACCCGCGAGTGGATCTTTGAGGCGGAGCGACAGGGCAGGTTCCGACCACCTAGGAGAGAGGTGGGCCTGGCCCTGGTCGGTGTTCGCGGATACTAAACACGCTTAACGAGATCTGGGTATTTGATCTGAGTCTGGCCATTTGGTCTATACGCACTAACCATCTACGTGGGAGCAGTTATGGGTATCCCGGCGTCGTGGTATCAGCCGAAGCCTTCGTGACGTCAGCGACTGAGTGGCGCGTGCCGGATTGGACTGGAAAGCCACTAGGCTAGGTCTGCTTCCGGCCGCGTACGCAACGTGCAGGTGTGCAAAGGGCGATGGGCCCAGACCCCTGCGCCATAGGATTTAGACCGGCGTGCTGACGTCTCTGTTGTGCCTAGGTAGGGCTGCGACGTGTTGATCTTCCGAGGCCGGTCATGACCCAGGAATGTGTGTCCGGCCAAATGGGATCGAGCGTGTTGGGGTATGTGGTGCACCCCTGTAGGGAAGTTTATCTATTCGAATAGCCGTGTCCCTCGGTAAAAGGACGACCCAGAGTTGTACTTTGACCTTATGACAACTAGAACCGGATACTTAATAAAACACACCCTTCCAAGTGCCAGATACAACCGGTGATCGCTCTCTCACAGGGCGACGAGGAGAGGATCATCGGTTAGGATTATGCTATATGATGCTACTTGGAGGACTTCAGTCTACTCTCTTCTACATGCTGCAAGACGGAGGCTGCCAGAAGCGTAGTCTTCGAAAGGACTAGCTATCCCCCTCTTATTCCGGCTTTCTGCAGTTCAGTCCACTTATAATAGCCTTATCCCAGTTGATACCAATGCATACATATGTAGTGTAGCTCCTTGCTGGCGAGTACTTTGGATGAGTACTCACGGTTGCTTTCTCCTTCTTTTCCCTCTATCCCTTCTACCTGGTTGTCGCAACCAGATGTTGGAGCCCAGGAGCTAGACGCCACCGTCGACAACGACTCCTACTACACCGGAGGTGCCTACTACTACATGCTGCCCGCTGACGACGACCAGGAGTAGTTAGGAGGATCCCAGGCAGGAGGCCTGCGCCTCTTTCGATCTGTATCCCAGTTTGTGCTAGCCTTCTTAAGGCAGACTTGTTTAACTTATGCCTGTACTCAGATATTGTTGCTTCCGCTGACTCTTCTATGATCGAGCTCTTGTATTCTAGCCTTCGAGGCCCCTGGCTTGTAATATGATGCTTGTATGACTTATTTTATTTGTAGAGTTGTGTTGTGATATCTTCCCGTGAGTCCCTGATCTTGATCGTACACGTTTGCGTGTATGATTAGTGTATGATTAAATCAGGGGCGTCACAAGTTGGTATCAGACCCAACTACTTGTAGGAAACCCCCTTCCACACTCCTTGGCCGAAGTCGAGTCTAGACATTGCAAAAACTTTTTACTAACTTGGCTGTGTGCCTTACGGGCCCACGTCGCCATCGGGTGATACTAGGATCTTTTACTCCTCGATCCTTACTCTGGGACTCTGATCTCTCTTCTACTTGGGTTAAACGAATTTACTAACTCTAACACTAGGATCCCGTTACGACGTTCACCCCAAAGTTGGATAAGCCCTAGTTATTCTTTAGAGTAGTATTTGAACATTGTCCACCTTGTCATTTGACTCCTGTGAAAACATCTTTGTTTTTAGATGGAACCCACGAGGCAGGTCGTGCGCCACACGACGGCCATTGGTGCCTCAGGATCACCTGCTGTGTTGGTTGAGATGATGACCTATCTGGGTTATCGCTGGCACCCTGAGTACACCGTCTATGAGGAGTATCAGGACTTCAACCAGGAGCAGTACCGTGCCGTCGTCCACCTCTACTCTCGGGAGTATGACTCCACTACGGTGCTGCACACTGCTTATGGTGTTGGAGTGACTATCGATATGGCGGTCCACGATGCTGCTTATGCTGCTCTGACACGTCTTCGGGGCGAGTATCAGGAGTTGGACACCTCCCCCTTCAGGCACATTGCTATCGCATCCGATGTTGGTGCGGAGGGTTACTACACTGCGGCCTACTCCACTGTCACCCGCGAGCCCTTCTACCATCAGAACCTGGTTCTGCATGCTGATGGGCTGGATAGAGCTAACCGAGCTCTTCGACACGAGTTGTACACCACCCGTCAGCACCTGTATCGTGCTCGGACACTGTTGCACCCCTCTGTCCGATCTGGTGATCTGTCGCGTTCTGCGATCTACCCCGCCAGGACCGTGATGCCCCAGGGCGTCGGCTGGCCAGATGTGGGAGGCTACTCTCCTGCACTTGGTCCTCTCCTGCCAACTGCGCATCGGGTTCCGCATCAGAGTATCCGCGGACCCCAGGCTACTCACGTGGAGGTCTTTCCTTCGCGTCACTACCAGCTGTCGGGCTACACCTACCTCCACAGTACCGCGTGGGACTGATGTAGACTTGCTTGTTAGTGTTAGATGCATTCGCCGCGAGCCTGTGTGCCGCCTATGATGTCTTAGACTTTGTGCCGAACTCTGTGTAACGACCTCTATGCATGGTCTCTTTTGTAAGATATGCCAACTACTATGTAGTATCTATCGTGCTGCTTTCGTTGTGCATGTTTCTTCATGAATGATTCTTGTCTTTGCAAATTTCTAAATGCTGAACTACCCCGTTATATATTAGCGGGATGGTTAGACCAGGTGGTCGTGGTCATGGTGGCAACCCCCCACCACCGCCTGAGTACATGGCTGGGATGATGCAACAGTTTGAGCTGAATCGTCAGTTCATGGAGAATATTATGGCTCAGTTCCCTCGCCCCAATATGAACCAGCAGCCAACCCAAGTGACTCTGCAGGATTTCATGCGCCTGAACCCAACTATGTACCGCAGCTCAACTCAGCCTCTGGATGCTGATGACTGGCTCCGTGACATCACCTATGAGATGGAGTCTGCTGATGTAGCCCCTGCCAGCTATGTCACCTTTGCTTCATTCTTCCTGAAAGGACCCGCAGCTCAATGGTGGGACAGCCATAGGCGTACCCTGCCAGCTGGGACAATCATCACCTGGCCAGACTTCCTAGCTGCCTTCCGTGCTCGCTTCTTTCCTCAAGGAGTCATGGACCGGAAGAAGCGTGAGTTCCGCAACCTCACCCAAGGCAACAAAATGGTGGAAGCTTATCAGCGGGAGTTTCTGGACTTGTCCCGCTACGCTGAAGAGGACATTGCAACTGATGCACGCAGACAGGAGAAGTTCCGGGATGGCCTTCAAGCTGACATCAAGCTCGCACTTCTAGCGCATGACTTTGCTGATTTCGCCACTCTGGTGAACAAAGCCATCAATGTCGAAACTGGTCTGCAGGAATACCAGAGCTCTCACAGGTGCAGCCGTGACACGGGCTCATCTTTGGGCCCGTCCTCGCAGAAGCGCAAAATATGGATTCCCAACAGCATGTACCAGCCGAATGCACCTGCCCCAAGGCAGTCCTATGCTGCACCTCGTTTGCCTACGGCTCCAACTAGGCAGTCAAGGCTTCCAGCTCCACCACCCCAAGCTCCTGTTCCTACTCCCGAGAATGGTTTGTGCTTCAGGTGTGGACAACCAGGTCACCGTGCTAGGGAATGCAACCAGAAACAGAATCAACTAGCCCTTCCAGCAACTGTCCGTGGTAACAACCAGCCCCGCAACAACAATGCCAAGTCTTATGGTCGCGTTCATGCCAACCATGTTGATCTGAACGAAGCCCAAGACCAGCCTGCTACCGTGATGGGTACACTCCTCGTAAACTCAGCACCTGCATCTGTTTTATTCGATTCAGGAGCATCGCATTCATTCATGTCAGAAGATTTTGCATACAAGCATGACGTTAAATGTGAGGATATGAACACTTCGGTATTGGTAAAAACCCCCGTGGGACAATGTCAAACCTCACTGGTTGGCATCGATGTCCCCGTGGAAATCGAAGGGCTGGTATTCTATGCCTCTCCCATTATCCTGAAGTCGTCTAACATCGACCTCATTCTGGGAATGGATTGGTTGAAAGCGCATACTGCTTCTATAGTTTGCGCCACTAAGGTCGTCCATCTGCTACACCCTTCTGACGAAATAATAGCTTACCAAGCTCATCTAGTTCAGAACGCCGAAGCACGACTTTATGCCTTGAATGCGTTGAACACTGCACCACTCGAGGGCATCGAAAACATTCCCGTCGTTCGTGAATTCCAAGATGTCTTCCCAGAAGAAATTCCAGGGATTCCTCCTGCTAGAGCTGTCGAATTCATCATCGACTTGAAACCCGGCACTACCCCTATAGCTAAACGACCCTACAAGATGCCGCCGCATGAACTCATTGAGCTTAAGGAGGAAATCGACAAATCTCTTGTCAAAGGTTTCATTCGTCCAAGTTGCTCTCCTTGGGGAGCACCTTCTCTCTTTGTTAAGAAGAAGGATGGGACAAACCGATTAGTCCAAGACTACCGTCCTATAAACCAAGCTACCATTCAGAATAAATACCCACTTCCTCGGATCAATGATCTTTATGATCAGCTGGCTGGCTCATCAGTGTTCTCCAAACTCGACTTGAGGTTGGGTTACCACTAGATCCGTGTTCGTGAAGAGGACATTCCAAAAACCGCCTTCGTTACTCGGTATGGATCATACGAGTACACCGTCATGTCATTTGGCTTAACGAATGCTCCAGCCACCTTCTCTCGTCTGATGAATTATATATTCATGGATTACCTCGACAAGTTCGTCGTGGTTTATTTGGACGATATCCTTGTATTTTCCAAGAACAAGGAGGAACATGCTGAACATCTTCGTCTTGTGCTGGAAAAACTTCGAGAGCATCAACTGTATGCTAAGTATTCCAAGTGTGAATTCTGGCTCCCCGAAGTAACCTATCTTGGGCATGTCATCTCCAAGGATGGTATTGCCGTCAACCCTGAACGAGTTCAGGCTATTCTCGATTGGACTCCTCCGAAGAACGTCAAGCAAGTCCGAAGTTTTCTCGGACTCGCCAGCTATTGCCGTCGATTCGTCGAGAACTTCTCCAAGATTGCCAGGCCTCTGACTAATCTGCTGCATAAGGGTGTCAAGTTTGACTGGACAGACAAGTGTCAGGATAGTTTCCAGGCGCTCAAAGACAAGTTGACTTCTGCCCCCTTACTTGCTCCACCTGATACTAAGAAGGACTTCGTCATTTACTGCGACGCTTCCCGTCAAGGATTAGGCTGTGTCCTAATGCAAGAGCGCAGAGTGATTGCTTATGCCTCTCGTCAACTTCGCCCTCACGAAGAAAACTACCCAGTTCACGACCTCGAGCTTGCTGCTGTCATTCATGCACTGAAGCAGTGGCGACATTACCTTCTCGGTAATCGTTGCGAGATCTTCACCGACAATCAAAGTCTAAAGTATCTGTTTACTCAGCCGGATTTGAACCTACGTCAGCAAAGATGGATGGAGACTGTTGCAGACTTTGACGTGGGTATATCCTATACCCCCGGCAAGGCTAATGTAATGGCTGATGCCTTGAGCCGCAAGTATTACTGTAACCACCTCCAGGTTCACAAAGCTCACCCATCGCTTGTTGAAGAATTTAGAAGGCTGAACCTCCATATTGTTCCTCCGGGATCACTCGCTCCCCCTCCCGAAGATTTCCCCAAACGGAACCTCCATGTTGTTTCCAAGGGTTCTCTCAATACCCTGGTTGCGAAACCAGATCTTGTGGACACCATCAAATGGATACAGAAATGTGACGATGAAGTCCTCAAGATTAAGCGCGACCTCAAAAAAGGAAAGCCCTCATTCTTCACTGTTGCTGACGATGGTGCCTTGTATTTCAAAGGCCGCCTAGTGGTACCATGTTCGAAGAAAAACCTGGATAAAACTAAAGGGGTTATGCAAGAAGCCCATGATACGCCTCTGTCCATCCATCCTGGTAGTACAAAGATGTACCAGGATATTCGTCAAAGATTCTGGTGGTCTAATATGAAGCAGGACATTGCTCGTTATGTTGCTGAATGTGACGTTTGTCGCCGAATCAAAGCAGAGCATCAAAGGCCTGCTGGAACTCTGCAACCTATCTCTATTCCTGAATGGAAATGGGACCATGTTGAAATGGACTTCGTCACTGGATTTCCCAAATCTCAGAAAGGTAATGATGCTATTCTTGTCGTCATTGACCGGCTTTCCAAAGTTGCCCATTTTCTGGCGGTCAAAGAGACAATCACTGCTAGTCAGCTTGCTACTCTCTACATGGCCAGAATTGTTTCACTTCACGGTATCCCACTGGTTATCAGTTCAGACCGTGGCAGCTTATTCACTTCAAGGTTTTGGGCGAGTTTCCAAGAAGCTATGGGAACTCATCTGTCGTTCAGTACTGCGTTTCATCCTCAGTCGCAAGGACAGGTTGAACGTGTCAACCAAGTTCTCGAAGACATGCTTCGAGCTTGTGTAATCTCATTCGGCAAGAAATGGGAGGAATCTCTTCCATATGCCGAGTTCTCTTATAATAATAGCTATCAAGCTAGTCTGAAGATGTCCCCTTCGAAGTGCTATATGGACGAAAGTGTCGAACCCCTCTGAACTGGTCAGAAACGGGGGAACGCCCACTCTTCGGTCCGGATATTATCCAACAGGCTGAAGAACAAGTTCGCATTATTCGCGAGAATCTCAAGACTGCTCAGTCACGTCAGAAAAGTCAGTATGACCGTCATCACCAAGACATGGTCTATAAACCTGGCGAAAAGGCTTATCTCCGAGTTACACCAATGAAGGGTGCACACCACTTCGGGATCAAGGGCAAGCTAGCTCCTCGCTTTATCGGTCCATTCACTATTCTCGAAAAGCGTGGAAAGGTGGCATATCAACTGGAGCTTCCGCCGAACCTTTCTCAGGTTCACGATGTGTTCCATGTGTCACAACTCCGCCGTTGCTTCAAGGATCCAATCCGAGCGGTGGATCATGAAGTGCTCGAATTGCAACAGGACCTCTCTTATAAAGAGCATCCGGTCCGCATTCTTGACCAAGCTGAACGCCGCACATGTCAGAAGGCGATCAAATTCCTCAAAGTCTAGTGGTCGAATCACTCTGAAGACGAAGCCACTTGGGAACGCGAGGATCGCCTGGGGATGAATACCCCGTGTTGTTTCCTTCTACCTCCTAAATCTTGGGACGAGATTTCTTGTAGTGGAGGAGTTTTGTAACGCCCGGGTAATTAAGCTACAGTGAACCTCTGCTAATGATGCCACGTCACCTCGATTACTATTCCTAATCTCGTGCTAGTTCGAAACTGATTCAAATTCAAATTCAAAATCAACCAAAGAATAAAAACTTTTCAAAATCTAAAACAAAAATGTTCGGGGTGTGCAAATAAATGCCTAGGAATTTATGGTGTGGGATCCATGCCTTTATAAAAGACCTAAATACTTAAAATGAATTAAAACAGAAAAGAAAATAAATAAAGAAAAGAGAATACAAAAAAAATATATAAAAGGGCCCCCCACTGGGCTTCGGCCCAGTAGGCCGGCCCACTCGCCCACTGGCCCATCCGGCCCCCTCACTCCCTTAACCCCCCCCCCCCAATCCCCACCTAACCCTAGCCGCAACCCACTCCTCCCCCGAAATATCTCCCCCACTCCCCCACGTCGCCCGCTCCTCCTCGATCCAAATCGGGATCGTCCCGATCCCGCCCCGCCCGCGACCTCGACGACGGCGCCCGTCGCCGGCGCCGCCTTGCTGCCGTCGCCTCGCTCCCTCCCGCACGCCTCTCTCCCCTTCCCCGTCTGGATCGGGGCAGAGGGCCCCGACGCCGTCGCCCGTTGCCGCCTGGAGACCACGCCGTCCCGGACCGCGTCGCCGGACTCCCTCCCCATCGCCCGGTCGTCCCCGTCGTCCTCCCCGGCCTCTACCGAGCACGCTGCCCAGCCCCCACACTCCCGCGGTGAGCCTCTGCGCCGGATGCGCCCTCCCGCCTCTCCCACGGCCGCCCGTGCCCCGGCCACGCACCGCGCCTGCACGCCGCGCGCTCCACGCGCCCAGCACCCGCAACCGCCCGCGGCCTCGCCCCCCTGCCGGCGCCCGCGTACCTGGCCGCCTGTGTGCGCGCCAGGTCGGGCCCCCTCCCCTGCCCGCTCGCGCCGTGGTCGTCGCCCCCGCGGCTGTGTCCGGTGCCCGCGCCCCTGGATTCCCGCAGTCGCCGCGGCCCGACCTCGCCCCACGCCCCTCCCTGCCTCGCCGCCTCCGCCGCGCTTGTCGCCGTCCCCTGCCCGGCGCCACTCCGGCCTCCTCACGGCCGTCGCGTCGCCGCTCCGGCCGTGGCCACGAGCCACGCGCCGGCCCCCTTATTTCCCCCCCTCTCGCTGGCCGCATCGGGCGCCGACGCCCGCGCCTTCCCGGTCCGGCGCTGTGGACGCTGCCGCGCCCGCCGGCCACGCCCTGCCGTGGCCCGCCTCCCCCTCGCCTACAGCAGGCGCCCAGCCCGCCTCGCCGACGCTGGCGCGCGTGCCTGCGGCGGCCGCCCGGGTTCGCCGTTAACGGGTGGCGCCCGCGCCTTGCCCCCAGCGCCCGCAAGGCCCCCCTGGGTCAATGACACGGGGGGCCCACCCACAGAATGTTTTAATTAAAAAAATAAATAAATATATTAATAATAATAATAATAATAATAATAATAAAATTAATTAATTAATTAATTAAGGAATTAATTAAATTAATTAATTATAATTAGATTAACCTAATAACTAATTAAACTAATTAACTACTGTTAATTAACATAACTAATCTGTTAACTAAACTAATTAACCTGGTTAATTAGTTAACAGACAATGACAGGTGGGTCCCACTGGACCCACCTGTCTGTTTGACTGGTCAACTGACCAGTTGACCTGCTGACATCATTTTGATGTCATGCTGACGTCATCATTCACTGTTCTGGATAATGTTGTAATAAATTAATTAAATAAATCCTGAAAATGATTTAAATCTTTAGAAAATCATATCTTTTATTCCGTAACTCGGATGAAAATACTTTCTACATGGAAGTTGCTCAGAACGACGAGACGAATCCGGATACGCAACCCGTTCGTCTGCCAAACCCCCCTAACCTATCGAACTCGCAACTTTCCCCCTCCGGTTCCTCTGCCCGAAAACGCGAAACACCGGGGATACTTTCCCGGATGTCATCCCCCTACACCGGTATCACCTACTACCGCGTTAGGGCACCTCTAACGCCGTTACTTGTCATGTCATGCATCACTATGCATATGCTTGCATTATATTTATTGTTTCTTCCCCCTCTTCTCTCGCTAGACATCGAGACCGACACAGCTGCTACCCAGTACGACTACGGTGTTGACGACCCCTCTCTCTTGCCAGAGCAACCAGGCAAGCCCCCCCCCCCCCGCCTTGATCACCAGATATCGCCTACTCTTCTCTATACTGCTTGCATTAGAATAGTGTAGCATGTTACTGCTTTCCGTAAATCCTATGCTGCTGCATAGCCTGTCCTTGCTACTACTGTTGTTACCTTTACCTGCAAACCTAATGCTTAGTATAGGATGCTAGCTTATCATCAGTGGCCCTACATTCTTGTCCGTCTTCCATGCTATACTATCGGGCCGTGATCACTCGGGAGGTGATCACGGGTATATACTATATACTTTATACATGATATATGTGGTGACTAAAGACGGGTAGGCTCGTAGGAGCACCCGCGAGTGGATCTTTGAGGCGGAGCGACAAGGCAGGTTCCGACCACCTAGGAGAGAGGTGGGCCTGGCCCTGGTCGGTGTTCGCAGATACTAAACACGCTTAACGAGATCTGGGTATTTGATCTGAGTCTGGCCATTCGGTCTATACGCACTAACCATCTACGTGGGAGCAGTTATGGGTATCCCGGCGTCGTGGTATCAGCCGAAGCCTTCGTGACGTCAGCGACTGAGTGGCGCGCGCCGGATTGGACTGGAAAGCCACTAGGCTAGGTCTGCTTCCGGCCGCGTACGCAACGTGCAGGTGTGCAAAGGGCGATGGGCCCAGACCCCTGCGCCATAGGATTTAGACCGGCGTGCTGACCTCTCTGTTGTGCCTAGGTAGGGCTGCGACGTGTTGATCTTCCGAGGCCGGTCATGACCCAGGAAAGTGTGTCCGGCCAAATGGGATCGAGCGTGTTGGGGTATGTGGTGCACCCCTGCAGGGAAGTTTATCTATTCGAATAGCCGTGTCCCTCGGTAAAAGGACGACCCGGAGTTGTACTTTGACCTTATGACAACCAAAACCGGATACTTAATAAAACACACCCTTCCAAGTGCCAGATACAACCGGTGATCGCTCTCTCACAGGGCGACGAGGAGAGGATCATCGGTTAGGATTATGCTATATGATGCTACTTGGAGGACTTCAGTCTACTCTCTTCTACATGCTGCAAGACGGAGGCTGCCAGAAGCGTAGTCTTCGAAAGGACTAGCTATCCCCCTCTTATTCCGGCTTTCTGCAGTTCAGTCCACTTATAATAGCCTTATCCCAGTTGATACCAATGCATACATATGTAGTGTAGCTCCTTGCTTGCGAGTACTTTGGATGAGTACTCACGGTTGCTTTCTCCTTCTTTTCCCTCTATCCCTTCTACCTGGTTGTCGCAACCAGATGTTGGAGCCCAGGAGCTAGACGCCACCGTCGACAACGACTCCTACTACACCGGAGGTGCCTACTACTACGTGCTGCCCGCTGACGACGACCAGGAGTAGTTAGGAGGATCCCAGGCAGGAGGCCTGCGCCTCTTTCGATCTGTATCCCAGTTTGTGCTAGCCTTCTTAAGGCAGACTTGTTTAACTTATGTCTGTACTCAGATATTGTTGCTTCCGCTGACTCGTCTATGATCGAGCTCTTGTATTCTAGCCTTCGAGGCCCCTGGCTTGTAATATGATGCTTGTATGACTTATTTTATTTGTAGAGTTGTGTTGTGATATCTTCCCGTGAGTCCCTGATCTTGATCGTACACGTTTGCGTGTATGATTAGTGTACGATTAAATCAGGGGCGTCACACATGTATAGCCTCCATGAAGAAACTCCGGTAAAAGAATGGTCAAACGAATGGAAAGAAAAGTTGAAAACACAGGTTGAACCCCCGCAATGATTATATAGATCTTCGTGACGATATAGTTGAGAGGGCTTGGAACTCCGGTAACAGAAAAGATAAAGCATCTCGAACTGAGAATATGATGAGCCTCCGGGATAAAGAATTAATCACTTGGATGAACAAGAATAAGAATTATGTTATGCTTGTCCTTCACCAATTAAATTGATGTCGAGAAAACGGATTTGGCAAACTACTTATTCTCTCTGAAAAGGATTAAGATAGATATAGCGTCAACTTGAGTAAGTCTTCAACGAACCACCGGAAGGATTGAAAACAACAAATAAATTGATGTGATAAAGAAGGAAGAGAAAAATCTTGAACGAACCACCGTAAGAATTGGGAAAGAACGAAGAGGAGATAAAGAAACACCGGGAAGAATTAAGCAAATGAACGAAGATGCTTGAGAGAATTTAGATACATGAGAACGAAGAGATCATGAGCCAATTAAAGATCACTTGAACGAAGCACCGGTAAGATCGGAGAATGATAACTGCAAACTGAGAATGAATAAATCTTCGATGATGGGCTCCGGATAATCAACCTGAAGACTCCTGAATTGCTCTAGATAGGTGAAAAGAATTCTCACAACCGAAAATAATTATGAGAGGATGGCAACAAACTAGAGCCACGAATCTTGAACATAATGGAGCAAGATTGAGAGAAAAATCTTCTTCGGTCATCAAAATCTAAGAATTACGACGAGAAACACCACCATGAATTATTTAGAAACTCCGGAAGAATCAAAACGAAGAGGTTGAGCCAACGATGAAAAGAATTTGAAAGAGCTTGGAGAAAGACATTTGACTGGTGAGAAATCATTCTTACGTCAAACTTCGAATAGAATTTGATAATATCTCCAGGAAAATTAGAAGAGTCGGGTAAGATCCTGGGAAAAGACCTGTGGGTTAGGGCCCACTCGAAAGAAACACCATAGAACGATTACTTGGAAGAGAGATTGCACCAGTTGAATTAAATGGCTTGAGTAAGATAGATCCTCGAAATAGCTTGAACGGATGCAAAGTGAAAACACAAATCTTCGAAATATCTTCAGCACTCTGGAACAAATGAATAGCGAGAGGTGAATGATTAAGAATTGCACTGGTATGAGAAACCATTGACATGAGGAAAGGGTATGATCAACAAAGCTTGACTTGGAACCACCGGAGAAGAAAAGGAATGAGGAATGATGAACTAGTAGAACATCTTCTTGAGAACCACCGGGTAAGAATATTAACGGAAAAGAATGGAGAGACTTCACAAAAATAAAAGGATACTTGATTAAGAATTCCGAGTCCTTGAAGAAAAAGGGTGGGTGGGTGGGAAAAACAAAGGCAGCTTGGGACGAATGAAACAAACAACGTCGAGAAGAAATGATAATTGATCTTGCTGACGGGGAGAAAGATGGGATCATCTCGAAGAGAAGCGCATCGGTTGGAAAAAGGATTGACATGACAATCTCGATTATCAAGAAGGATTAGTATTTCACATAAGAGTATGAGAACACCGTTTAGGAAAGGTATGGAATCAACATTTGACTTCGAAGCAACTCGAATACCACAACTCAAAACAAAACAAAGGATTGGCTTGCATAATAGGCCGGAACAAACATATGATAGAGATTTCGTCCGAAGTTTTCGTGGTGGGGCCTACACGGGCTCGATCGTACAGCACCATCATGTACAAGGCAGTGCACCTGACATACGAAGCGTCCCCGAGTCGGCATAGCCAAGGACTCTTTAAGACACAACGAGACCACTGTAAAACCGATCGTGAATAGGCGGACCACTAGACGTCGAACCCCAATTTCATATCATACATCCGTCGGAAAGATATCCTAAGAGCTACTTGAATTCCCACTTATGAAACTCCTGAAATTTTCCCGGTTATGCAATCAGGTGTTGGGGATACAGGGGAAGCATAATATCTCACCCAAATCTAGCAAATCCTACATCCAGCTGTATCCATCCTTCAACACATAACCAAGAAACCTTCGGAAATCATCTACCTCAACCTTCGAAAAGCATCCGTTATACAAGTTATGGCGATACTCCCGAACTCCCGCCCCAGTACTGGGTGGCGTCGAGGTTATCTCACCAACGAACTGTATAAAAGAGATTTTTGATGTCAGCGTACTAAACTCAGGTATTCCAGAACTGCAACGATAAAATTATGATGACAACACCTCAGAGCTCAACTCCCTAGGACACTTCCACTAAACCCCTAACGGGAGGCACCAAGACAATGTTCTCATCATAAAACCATCGGAACGATTCCAAGATACCCGCGTGATCCTCATTTTTTTAGTGAAATTTGAGAAGAGAAGAGTCAAAACTCTACGTCAGGATGCCTTACCAGAGCGATGAGGAGACTGGGAAGTAAAAAGAATTCCTAAACTCTTCGATATATAATTCCTAATTGACTCAAAACATTTTTCGAGACACAACTCGGCCGCTAAAAACGATCAATCAGTGGGGGCTCCTAAGGTCGGGGAAGGCTCTGATACCAACTTGTAACGCCCTCGATGCGGCTATATCTCCCACGTGCCGAAGCACGACTTAGATGCATAACCGCATTGAAAGCAATGTCGCAAGTGAGGTAATCTTCACACAACCCATGTAATACATAAGGAAAAAAAATACATAGTTGGCTTACAATCGCCACTTCACACAATTACATGAATAAAGCATTACATCATTCAAATACAATCAAGGTCCGGCTACGGAACCAAAATAAAAGAAGAACCCCAAATGCGACACGGTCCCCGATCGACCCCAGCTAGGCTCCACTACTGATCAACTAGAACGAAACAACGTAAAGAACAAGATCTTCATCGAGCTCCTCCTGAGCTTGGTTGCGTCATCTGCACGGACTCATCGGCACCTGCAAGATGGTTTTGGAAGTATCTGTGAGCCACAGGGACTCAGCAATCTTGCACCCTCGAAATCAAGACTATTTAAGCACGGTCGATAAAAGTATGATCAAGAAGTGATCCTATAGCAACCTACGTCAAGCATAACTCCAACAACCGTGTTCATTTCCCGGACTCCGCCGGAAAGAGACCATCACGGTTACACATGCGGTTGATGTATTTTAATTAAGGTCAACTTCAGGTTTTCTACAACCGGACGTTAACAAATTCCCATCTGCCCATAACCGCGGGCACGGCTTTCGAAAGTTCAAATCCCTGCAGGGGTGTCCCAACTTAGCCCATGACAAGCTCTCATGGTCAACGAAGGAATAGACCTCCACCCGAGACATTCCGATTAGACTCGGTATCCCGGTACAACAAGACATTTCGACAGGGTAAAACTAAACCAGCAACACCGCCCGAATGTGCCGACAAATCCCGATAGGAGCTGCACATATCTCTTTCTCAGGGCACACTCAGATGAGCTCTCCATACAACTAAAACCAAACCTCGAGTTTCCCCGAGGGGGCGCTGCACAGGACTCTAGTTTGGACCAACACTCAGAGGAGCACTGGCCCCGGGGGGGGGGGGGGTAAAATAATGATGACCCTCAGGAGCGCGACACCCAGGGGAAAAGAAAAGGCTATGTGGCGAATGGTAAAACCAATGTTGGGCATTGCTGGAAGAGCTCTACTTAAGGCAAACTGTCAAGGGGTTCCCATTATAGCCCAACCGCATAAGGGACGCAAAATCCGGGAACATAACACCGATATGACGGAAACTAGGGTGGCAAGAGTGGAACAAAACACCAGGCATAAGGCGGAGCCTTCCACCCTTTACCAAGTATATAGATGCATTAATTAAATAAGATATATTGTGATATCCCAACAAGTAAACAATGTTCCAACAAGGAACGACCTCCATGTTCCAACAAGGAACAAACTTCAATCTTCACCTGCAACTAACAACGCTATAAGAGGGGCTGAGCAAAGCGGTAACATAGCCAAACAACGGTTTGCTAGGACAAGGTGAGTTACAGGCTTGGTTCACAATATGGGAGGCATGATAAGCAAGTGGTAGGTATCACAGCATAGGCATAGCAAAAGAGCGAGCATCTAGCAAAGCAAAGATAGAAGTGATTTCGAGGGTATGATCATCTTGCCTGCAAAGTTGTCAGAGTTGACTGGATCCTCGAGAGCAAACTCAACGGGCTCCTCGTTAGCGAACTCGTCTCCCGGCTCTACCCAAACAAGATAAACAAGCAACAAGATCACAATCAACCACGAGCAAGGATCAAACAAGATGATGCAAACATGGTATGCTATGCGGGATGCGATGCAGGATGCATATGCAAGATATGATAGGGAATATATGAACCTCTCCTCAACTTGGAAAACCAAGTGTACCACTGGAAAGATGAGATGAAATCGCTTGAAAACGATATAATGATTACCGAAATCGGAGTTATGGTTTGGAAATGGCAAGCGATTCAAATATGACACCGGTCTGCGATTTACAGCAAGTAGTCATCTAAATGCAATGAGATGAACATGCTACAGCACTCAAACATGACAACAAAATACATGGCAGGGATGCATTCAAGATGCTTAACAAAAGTCTAGCACTGAGCTACGGCCAATTCATCCATTAACAGGTTCAAACAAGCATGGCAAAAATGCATATGGTAAACAGATCTCGGACTTAGTGAAATTAACACTTGTCTGGAATTTCAGATCAGGTAGCCCTCTTCGGAGCAAAAAAACAACATGCTACAGGACCTGAACATGACAAAGTAAAACATGGCATGGAGTTACTCAAAGAGCTTAACAAAAGTCCCTTAGTGACCTTGAGCCAAAAGGGATCACAAAATATACTAACAAGCACACGAACATAGTAAAAACATAATCAGTTTTCAGACTTAGTGAAAACTGGGACATGCTGAAATCATAACTCAAGTAGGCATGTTTATGAGCTCGATGCACTCACCACGGTGCAATTCATGGAAAGACAAGCATACCTCCATTAAGAAGGCACAAAATGCAAGCTATACATGGCAAGAACAATGGCATAGCATACACGGATCAACTACAACAACATCGGCAAAATCGCAAACAAGTTGATGATCTGCCCAGATTCACAACAAAGCAAAAGTAGAGCTCGATTGACTCAAGCTAGGGTGCTCCATAATTGCAAACAAAGACATGGTTGGATAGAGCACTACAAGATTAACAAAACATCCTTACTGATCATCCTCAAAAGAGGCACGGATCACTAGGAAACAACATGAACATATGGCATCATGAACTAAACAATCCCATGACTTAGTGAAAATCAGAATTATCAAGTGCCTCACTTTTCAAGCTTGCACTAGGCACCACACACATCACAAAAATACATGGGTTGCACCTCTGGAAAGATAACAAAACCTTTAACAAAACATATGTAGAGCTCATGGGCATATCATGCACACAATAATCATGGCAAAAATGACAAATGTTTAAGATGGAGTAGCAGATCTAACAATTAATTCAAGTAGCCCTCTTCTAACAGCATTTCGGGCATCAAGATGAGCTCAAATGAAAATGATGCAATGGAATTAAATGATGTACTCTCCGAGACAAACATTTTGATATGCTATATGCATAAATCGGAGCTACAGATGCAAAGTTATCACAGGTCAAAGTAGGCATAAGAGTTAGGGTTAGGAGGGAAAAAGTCAACCGAGACGAAAATATCCCAGATCTGGATCGCACGCGGATCAAGGATCGCCGGAGATGCTCTGTTCGCCCGAGTTCTTGCTGGAGTGGAGGGAGGAAGAGGCGGCCGAGGGGAGGAAGAGGCCGGGGCGGCGGCGGCGGTGCTCGCCGGAGCGGTGGCGGCGGTGGTCGGGGCGGTGACGGGCGATGGTGCAGCAGCGGCGACCGGGCTCGACGCGCAGCGGCCGGAGCTGAGCGGGGTCGCGGCGGAGGCGGCGGCGCGCTCCGGCCGGGCGGGGCTGGGCGGCGCCTCGGGCGCGAGGAGGCGGGTGCGCGGAGCGGCGATGTGGGCCGGGGGGGCCACGCGCGGGCCGGCGGGATTCGGCGGCGGCGAACGGCGGAGTGCCACGTGGTGGCGGGGAGGCGGATCGGACAATGTCCGTCGGTGGGGAAAGACGTTCGGCGGTGCGAAGACGAATGGATCTAGGGTTTCGGGGAGAGGGGATCCGGGATATTCCGATGGGGACCTATAAATAGGCATAGGAGGAGCTAGGAGAGTCCAAATGAGGTGCGTTTTGCGGCCACACGATCGTCATCGAACGACCGAGATGATGGAAGAGGTTTAGGTGGGTTTTGGGCCAAATTTGAGGGGTGTTGGGCTGCAACACACACGAGGCCTTTTCGGTCCCTCGGTTAACCGTTGGAGTATCAAACGAGGTCCAAATGATACGAAACTTCATAGGCGGTCTACTGGTAGTAAACCAAGGCCGCATGGCAAGTCTCGGTCCAATCCGGAAATGTTTAATCCCCACACATGAAAGAAAGGTAGAAATGACCACCAGAGGAGAACGAAGCACCGGAATGCAAAACGGACAACGGGGAAAAAGCTCGGATGCATGAGACGAACACGTATGCAAATGAAATGCACATGATGACATGATATGCAATGCATGACACGCAAGCAATGACAAGGCAACACCCGCGAATAACTGGACGACACCTGGCACATCGGTCTCGGGGCGTTACAGCTCTATCACACCTAAGCCTTATTACATCTTCCTGAAAACAACCACTATACCTACCTATTATGGCTTTTCCATGGCCATTCCGAGATATATTGACATGCAACTTCCACCGCTTTCGTTTGATGACTTGAGCATTCATTGTCATATTGCTTTGCATGATCATATAGCTGACATAGTGTTTGTGGCTCAGCCATCGTTCATCATTTTTCCTACATGTTACACTAGATCATTGCACATCCTGGTACATGCCAGAGGCATTCATATAGAGTCATACTTTGTCATAGGTATCGAGTTGTAATTTTTATTTCTTTTGAGTTATAAGTAAATAGAAGTGTGATGATCATCATTATTCATTTTTAGAGCAGTGCCCCAGTGAGGAAAGGGTGATGGAGACTATGATTCCCCCACAAGTCGGGATGAGACTCCGAACAATGAGAGAAAAAGAAATAAAAAGAAAAAAAAGAAAAAAAATAAACAAAGAGAGAAGGGGCATTGTTAGTATCCTTTACCACACTTGTGCTTCAAAGTAGCACCATGTTTTACATATGGAGAGTCTCCTGTGGTGTCACTTTCATATACTAGTGGGAATTTATCATTATAGGATCAGATGCACGCCCACTTGGTTTTCATATTGAGCTTTCATAGACTTATAGCTCTTAGTGCATTCGTTGCATGGCAATCCCTACTCCTCACCTTGATATCAATTGATGGGCATCTCCATAGCCCGTTGGTTAGCCGCATCGATGCGAGACTTTTTACTTTTTTGTGTTCTCTATATTTACCCCTATCATTATAATCTATTCCACCCATAGTGCTATATCCATGGCTTGCACTCATGTATTGCGTGAGAGTTGAAAAAGTTGAAGCACATTAAAAGGTATGAACCCATTGCTCGGCTTGTCATTGGGGTTGTGCATGATAAATACTCTGTGTTAAGAACACAGAGCATGACAAGACTATATGATTTGTAGGGATAACTTTCTTTAGCGTTGATATTTTGAAAGACATGATTTTATTGGGATGCCTGAGTATTGATGTCTTTATGTCAAATTATAGACTATTGCTTTGAATCACTTATGTCTTAATATTCATGCCATGATTAGATATATGATCAAGTTTATGCTAGGTAGCATTCCACATCAAAAATTATCTTTTTTATCATTTACCTGCTCAAGGATGAGCAGGAATTAAGCTTGGGGATGCTGATACGTCTCCGTCATATCTATAATTTTTGATTGTTTGATGCCAATATTATACAAGTTTTACATACTTTTGGCAACTTTTTATATGATTTACTGGACTAACCTGTTGATCCAGTGCCAATTGCGAGTTCCTGTTTTCTGCATGTTTTTTGTATTGCAGAGTATCCATATCAAACGAAGTCCAAATGCAATAAAATTTTACGAAGAATTATTTTGGAATATATGTGATTTTTTGGAGTTGGAATCACTTCAAATGGAGGCCCACACAGGGCACAAGACACCAGGGCGCCAGAGGCCCCAAGCACGCGGTGGTGCATTGTGCCCACCTCGTATGTCTGTTGGACCTCTACTTCGGGCGCAAGGAAGCTTATATCCGAAAAAAATCGTGTTCAAATCTCAGCGCAATCGGAGTTACGGATATCCAGGAATATAAGAAATGGTTTTAGGCTAGATCTGGGGGAACGCGAAACAGAAGAGAACAGAGAGGGAGATCCAATCTCGGAGGGGCTCCCGCCCCTCCGCAGCCAAGGAGACCAATGACCAGAGGGGGAATTCTCCTCCCATCTAGGTGGGAGGCCAAGGAAGAAGAATAAGGAGGGGGGCTCTCTCCCACTCGCTTCCGGTTGCCCCGGAGTGCCGCCTGGGGCATCGATCGGGACGGCGATCTACATCAACAATCTTGCAACCATCAACACCAACTTTCTCCCCCTCTATGCAGCGGTGTAACACCTCTTCTCCCCGCTGTAATCTCTATTTAAACATGGTGCTCAACTCCATATATTATTTCCCAATGATCTATGGTTATCCTAAGATGTTTGAGTATATCCGTTTTGTCCTATGGGTTAATCGTGATCTTGGTTGGTATGATTGTATATTTCATTTATGGTGCCGTCCTACCATGCCCTCCATTCTCACGCAAACGTGAGGGACCCTTGTTGTAGGGTGTTGCAATATGTTCATGGTTCACTTACGGTGGGTTGCGAGAGTGACGGAAACTTAAACCCGAGTAGGTCGGGTTTGACGTATGGGAATAAAGAGGACTTGATACTTAATGCTATGGTTGGGTTTCACGACCTTAATGATCTTTAGTAGTTTCGGATGCTTGCTAGAGTTCCAATCATAAGTGCATATGATCCAAGTAGAGAAAGTATGTTAGCTCATGCCTCTCCCTCATATAAAGTTGCAAGAATGATTACCGGTACTTGTTATCGATTGCCTAGGGACAAATAACTTTCTTGTTGACAAAAGCTCTCTACTAAAACTAACTTAGTCATGTATTTATCTAAACAGCCCCTAGATTTTATTCGCGTGCTCTTTATCATCTTGCCAACCTATCCTATCACAACTACAAAGTACTTCTAGTTTAATACTTGTTTCCAGTAAAGCAAACGTCAAGCGTGCGTAGAGTTGTATCGATGGTCGATAGAACTTGAGGGAATATTTGTTCTACCTTTAGCTCCTCGTTGGGTTCGACACTCTTATTTATCGAAAAAGGCTACAAACGATCCCCTCTACTTGTGGGTTATCAAGGTATCTATAATTTTTGATTGTTCCATGCTATTATATTATTAGTCTTGGAAGTTTTATATGCATTTATATGTTATTTTTATATGATTTTTGGGACTAACCTATTAACCTAGAGCGCAGTGCCATTTTCCAATTTTTTTCTTGTTTTTTTGTTTTGCAGGAAAGGAATATCAAACGGAGTCCAATTGACCTGAAACTTCACGACGATTGTTTTCGGACCAGAAAAGCCCCCGAAGCAAAAGAGTTGGTCCAGAAGAGCCACGAGGCCTGCACAAGGGTGGAGGGCGCGCCCTACCCGCCGGGCGCGCCATCCGACCTTGTGGGCCCCTCATGGACTCCCCTGACTTGTTCTCGATGCCAACACCTCTTATATATCCCGAAACCTCCATAATAGAACCTAGATTGGGAATTCCGCAGCCGCAAGTCTCTGTAGCCACCAAAAACCAATCGGGACTCTGTTCCGACACCTTGCCAGAGGGGGAAATCATCACCTGTGGCCATCTTCATCATCCCGATGCTCTCCATGATGAGGAGGGAGTAGTTCACCCTCGGGGCTGAGGGTATGTCCCAGTAGCTATGTCTTTGAACTCTCTCTCTCTCTCTCTCTCTCGTGTTCTTGATATGGCACAATCTTGATGTACTGCAAGCTTTGCTCTTATAATTGGATCTTATGATGTTTCTCCCCCTTTACCTTCTTGTAATGGATTGAGTTGTCCCTTTGAAGTTATCTTATTGGATTGAGTCTTTAAGGATTTGAGAACACTTGATGTATGTCTTGCATGTGCTTATCTGTGGTGACAATGGGATATTCACATGATCTACTTGATGTATGTTTTGGTGATCAACTTGCAGGTTCTTTGACCTTGTGAACTTATGCATAGGGGTTGGCACACATTTTCGTATTGACTCTCCGGTAGAAACTTTGGGGCACTCTTTGAAGTTCTTTGTGTTGGTTTGAATAGATGAATCTAAGATTGTGTGATGCACTAGTGAAAGTAGGAACCCTAGGCCTTGTTTCTAAGCATTGCAATACCGTCTTCGCTTACTTTTATCATTAGGTACCTTGCTGTTTTTATATTTTCAGATTACAAAAACCTATATCTACCATCCATATTGCACTTGTATCACCATCTCTTCACCGAACTAGTGCAGCTATACAACTTACCATTGTATTGGGTTTGTTGGGGACACAAGAGACTCTTTGGTATTTGGTTGCAGGATTGTTTGAGAGAGACCATCTTCATCCTACGCCTCCCATGGATTAATAAACCTTAGGACATCCACTTGAGGGAAATTTGCCACTGTCTGACAAAACTCTACGCTTGGAGGCCCAACATGAATCTACAAGAAGAAGGTTGCGTAGTAGACATCAAGCTCTTTTCTGGCGTCGTTGCCGGGGAGGTTAGCGCTTAAAGGTATATCTTTAGATCTTGCAATCAAATCTTTTAGTTTCTAGTTTTATCACTAGTTTAGTTTATAAAAGAAAACTACAAAAAAAATGGAATTGAGGTTTCCTCATATGCTTCATCTTTATCATGTCTTTCGTGAGAATAAGGATTTCAGTAATTGTGCTGAAGTGTTAGAAGAAGAATGCATTAAAATGTTTGGTACTAAATCTTTGAATGATGAGCATGATAGCAATGTTATTAGTATGAATTCTTTGAATATCCATGATGCTAATGATATGCAAAGCCACAAGCTTGGGGATGCTATGTTTGATGAAGATGGTATTTTTTCTCCCCCAAGTTTTGATGAGCAAATTTTTTATGATGATAGCATGCCTCCTATTTATGATGATTATGTTGATGAAAGTGGGTTTGGAAGAGTGTCAACTTTAGAAGGTAATGGTCCCACTATTTTGGAGGGTGTTGAATCTTATTATAATGATAAAGTGGATTTGGAGAGGTCATGACTTTAATTAGTAATGATTCCACTATCATGGAAGAGGTTTCAATCGATTTTGATGAGATCAAAGTTGCTACTTATGATGATTATTGTGATGTCACTTATGTTATAAAAAGTAGTGATGATTATATTTATAAAGCTTGTCATAGTTATGATTACCCTTTTTCCGAACATTATTCTTTTAATATGGAAACAATTTATAGTATTCGAGTTTCTTATGATACTCCTACCATTGCGAATGAGAATTTTTTTGCTTATGAATCCTGAAAAGAATGCTCTGTGTGATGGTTATATTGTTGAATTCATTCATGATGCTACTGAAAATTATTATGAGAGAGGAATGAATGCTTTTACATATTGCAATAATATCAAGTTTCCTCTCTACATGTTGAAAATCTTGAAGTTTTGCTTGCTTTGCCTTCCTATGCAAGTTGATTCTTGTTCCCATAAGTTGTTTGCTCACAAAATCTCTATTCATAGGAAGTGGGTTAGACTCAAATGTGCTTGTCATATTGTTCGTGATGCTCCCATTATGTTTCAATTCTTATCTTTTATGTGAGCATCATTGAAATCATTATGCCTAGCTATAAAGGCATTAAAGAAAAGCGCTTATTGGGAGACAACCCAATATTTATACCTACTGTTTTTGTGTGTTCACATGATTAAGATATTTTAGTTATCATGTATTATAGCTTTTGTTTCAATAAAGTTCCAAGTAAGACCTTTGGGATGATCTATGGTGATAGTTGATTTGATCTTGCTGAAAAACAGAAACTTTTGTGCTCAGGAAAACAATTCTCATGTCTATCGGAAGCGCGATAACATACTGATTCTTTTTGAAGAAGATTAGTAAACAAATTTCCTAGGACTTCCTAATTTCTCAGGATTTCTAGAGTTGTAGAAGTATTCAGGAGTTACAGATTACTACAGACTGTTCCGTATTTGATAGATTCTGTTTCTATGTGTTGTTTGCTTATTTTGATGAATCTGTGAGTAGTATTGGAGGGTATGAACCATGGAGAAGTTGGAATGCAGTAGATATTACACCAATATAAATAAATAATCAGTTCACAACAGTACCAAATGTGGTGATTTATTTTCTTATACTAACAAAGCTTATGAGATTTTCTATTGAGTTTTGTGTTGTGAAGTTTTCACGTTTTGGGTAAATATTCGATGGACTACGGAATAAGGAGTGACAAGAGCCTAAGCTTGGGGATTACCTAGGCACTCCAAGGTAATATTCAAGGACAACCATTAGGATTGGGGATGCCCTATATGGCATCCCCTCTTTCGTCTTCGTTCATCGGTAACATTACTTGGGGCTATATTTTTATTCACCACATGATATGTGTTTTGCTTAGAGCATCATTTTATTTTATTAAGATTTGCTTGCTGTTTGAATAATATCCCAAGATCTTAAATTATTAAATGTTAGAGAGTCTTCACATAGTTACATATTTATTCGACTACTCATTGATCGTCACTTATATCTTATGGAGTAGGTTGTCATTTGCTCAAGTGCTTCACTTATATCTTTTTAGAGCACGACGGTAGTTTTATTTTGTAGAAATTGTTGAACTCTCATGCTTCACTTATATTATTTTAAGAGTCCCTAAACAACATGGTAATTTTCTTTGGTTGTGAATTTAGTCCTAATATGATTGGCATCCAAGAGGGATATAATAAAAACTTTCATATAAAGTGCATAGAATACTATGAGAAGTTTGATTCCTTACGATTATTTTGAGATATGAAGATGGTGATATCAGCGTCATTCTAGTGAGTAGTTGTGAATTTTAGAAATACTTGTGTTAAGGTTTGTGAGTCCGGTAGCATGCACGTAGGGTGAACCGTTATGTACGAAGTTGTAGCATGAGATATTTTTTGATTGACTTCCTTATGAGTGGCGGTCGGGGACGAGCGATGGTCTTTTCCTACCAATCTATCCCCCTAGGAGCATGGGTGTAGTACATTGTTTCGATGACTAATAGATTTTTGCAACAAGTATGTGTGTTCTTTATGACTGATGTTGAGTCCATGGATTATACGCAGTCTCACCCTTCCACCATTTGTAGCCTTTCTTGTGCCACGAAACTTCCGCCGGTACCATAAACCCACCATAGTCCTTCCTCAAAACAGCCACCATACCTACCATATTCCTTCCATAGCCATTCCGAGATATATTGCCATGCAACTTTCCACCATTCCGTTTATTATGACACGCTCCATCATTGTGATATTGCTTTGCATGATCATCTAGTTCACATATTATTTGTGGCAAAGGCACCGTTCATCATTTTTTGTACATGTCGCTCTGGGTTCATTGCACATCCCGGTACACCACCGGAGGCATTCATATGGAGTCATATTTTGTTCTAGTATCGAGTTGTAATTCTTGAGTTGTAAGTAAATAAAAGTGTGATGATCTTCATTATTAGAGCATTGTCCCATGTGAGGAAATAAACAAAAGAGAGAAGGCCAAAAAAAAGATAAGGCCCAAAAAAAACAAAACAAAAAAATGAGCGAAAAGGAGAGAAGGTAGGTTCATGTTCATGTTCATTACCAGATTGTGTTTCAGCATCAGAAATAGAAATATCATTGCGATTCTCAAGTGTGTCAACAATAGGTTCACTAGAAGCATGCAAAGTCCTATCATTTTTCTTTTTTTTCTTAGAAGAACTAGGTGCATCAATATTAGTTCTCTGAGTATCTTGCTCAATTCTCTTAGGGTGGCCCTCAGAATACAAAGGTTCCTAAGTCATTTTACCCCCTCTAGTCATAAATCTAACAACATTATCCTTTTTCTTATTATTTAATTCATTGAGCAAATCATTCTGAGCCTTTAGTACTTGTTCTACTTGAGTGGTAACCATAGAAGAATGTTTACTAATGAGTTTAAGTTCACCTTTAACTCTAGACATATAACCACTCAAGTGTTCAAGCATATCAGCATTGCATTTCAATTGTCTACCAACATAACCATTGAAGTTTTCTTGTTTAACAATAAAATTATAAAACTCATCTAAGCATTGGCTAGCAGAATTATAATGAGGAATATCACCTTCATCAAATCTATAGAGAGAATTTACCTTTACTACCTGTGTCGGGTTATCAAGACCATGTATTTCTTCAATAGGTGGTAAATTCTTAACATCTTCAACTTTAATACCTTTTTCTTTCAAAGATTTCTTTGCCTCTTGCATATCTTTAGGTCTGAGAAATAGAATACCCTTTTCTTCAGAGTTGGCTTAGGAGTTGGTTCAGGAAGTGTCCAATCATTTTCATTACTCAACATATTATTCAATAGCAATTCAGCTTGATCAATAGTTCTTTCCCTGAAAACACAACCAATACAACTATCCAGGTAATCTCTGGAAGCATCGGTTAGTACATTATAAAAGATATCAAGTATTTCATTTTTCTTGAGAGGATGATCAGGCAAAGCATTAAGTAATCGGAGAAGCCTCCCCCAAGCTTGTGGGAGACTCTCTTCTTCAATTTGCACAAAATTATATATTTCCCTTAAGGCAGCTTGTTTCTTATGAGCAGGGAAATATTTAGCAGAGAAGTAATAAATCATGTCCTAGGTACTACGCACACAACTAGGATCAAGAGAATTAATACTTGTCTTAGCATCACCCTTTAATGAGAACGAAAACAACTTAAGGATAAAGTAATAGCGAGTTTTCTCATCATGAGTAAACAGTGTGGCTATATCATTTAATTTAGTAAGATGTGCTACAACAGTTTCAGATTCATAGCCATAAAAAGGATCAGATTCAACCAAAATAATTAACTCAGGAATGATAGAGAAATCATAATCCTTATCAGTAATAAAGATAGGTGAAGTAGCAAAAGTAGGGTCATATTTCATTCTAGCATTCAAAGAATTATCTTTAAGCTTAGCAAATAATTTCTTAAGATCCGATCTATCATTGCAAGCAAGAAAGTCTCTAGCAGTTTCTTCATCCGTAACATAACCCTCAGGCACAACAGGCAATTCATATCTTGGGGGAGAATCTTCATCATCACTTTCATCAATATTATCAGTTTCAATAATTTCATTCTCTCTAACCCTAGCAAGTTGTTCATCAAGAAATTCACCTAGTGGCACAGTATTATCAAGCATAGAAGTAGTTTCATCATAAGTATCATGCAAAGTATAAGTGGCATCATCAATAACATGCGAAATATCAGAATGAATAGCACGTGTAGGTGTCGCAAGTTTACTCAAAACAGAAGGTGAATCAAGTGCAGAGCTAGATGGAAGTTCCTTACTTCCCCTCGTAGTGGAGGGAAAAATCTTGGTTCTCTGATCTTTCAAGTTCTTCATAGTGACCAGTAGACATAAATCCCAAGTGACTCAAAGAATAGAGCTATGCTCCCCGGCAACGGCGCCAGAAAATAGTCTTGATAACCCACAAGTATAGGGGATCGCAACAGTTTTCATGGGTAGAGTATTCAACCCAAATTTATTGATTCGACACAAGGGGAGCCAAAGAATATTCTCAAGTATTAGTAGCTGAGTTGTCAATTCAACTACACCTGGAAACTTAATATCTGTAGCAAGGTATTTAGTAGCAAAGTAATATGATAGTAATGGTAACAGTGGCAAAAGTAACGGTAGCAGTTTTGGTTTTATAGTGATTGTAACAGTAGCAATGGAAAAGTAAATAGGCGAAGAACAATATATGAAAAGCTCATAGGTAATGGACCAATGGTGGATAATTATGTTGGATGCGATTCCTCATGCAATAGTTATAACCTAGGGTGACACAGAACTAGCTCCAGTTCATCAATGTAATGTAGGCATGTATCCCGAATATAGTCATACGTGCTTATGGAAAAGAACTTGCATGACATCTTTTGTCCTACCCTCGCGTGGCAGCGGGGTCCTATTAGAAACTAAGGGATATTAAGGCCTCCTTTTAATAGAGTACCGGACCAAAGCATTAACACACAGTGAATACATGAACTCCTCAAACTATGGTCATCACTGGTAAGTATCCCGATTATTGTCACTTTGGGGTTAACGGATCATAACACATAATAGGTGACTATAGACTTGCAATATAGGATCAAGAACTCACATATATTCATGAAAACATAATAGGTTAAGATCTGAAATCATGGCACTTGGGCCCTACTGACAAGAATTAAGCATAGCAAAGTCATAGCAACATCAATCTCAAAACATAGTGGATACTAGGGATCAAACCCTAACAAAACTAACTCGATTACATGATAAATCTCATCCAACCCATCACCGTCCAGCAAGCCTACGTTGGAATTACTCATGCACGGCGGTGAGCATCGTGAAATTGGTGATGGCGGACGGCTGATGATGGAGATGGCGATCGATTTCCCTCTCCGAAGCCCCGAACGGACACTAGATCAGCCCTCCCGACAGAGTTTAGGGCTTGGCGGCGGCTCCGTATCATAAAATGCGATGAATCCTTCTTTTTGAATTTTTTTCTCCCCAAACACGAATATATAGAGTTAGAGCTGAGGTCGGAGGAGCACCAGGGGGCCCACGAGGCAGGGGGTGTGCCCAGGGGGTAGGCGCACCCCCACCGTCGTGGATAGGTTGTGGGCCCCCTGGCCTTGATTCTTTTGCCAGTATTTTTTTATATATTCCAAAAATAATCTCCATTGATTTTCAGGTCATTCCAAGAACTTTTATTTCTGCACAAAAATAACACCATGGCAATTCTTCTGAAAACAGCGCCAGTCCAGGTTAGTTCCATTAAAATCATGCAAGTTAGAGCCCAAAACAAGGGCAGAAGTGTTTGGAAAAGTAGATGCGTTGGAGACGTATCAGCGGACGACATTAAGACCTCCTCGAGGGGCGGCCTCCCTAGGCCGGCTCCAGAGGAACCAAGATATATATGCAAGATGCACCTCGCGAGGTTCAGATGACGTGAGCCATGACGACCAAGGCCAAGCGGGCGCCGGTGGGCGTAGTGTACCGGTTTCCTCTTTGTTGCTAAGGGGGCAAGCGCAGACGCGGAGTCTCAAGGAATCAAGCAAAGGTTTCCATTTCGGTGCAAAAAGACCAAGACCGCCAGAAGGGAAGAGCGGAGGTCATCGTTGAGCCCACCACGGCGTCGCGGCCACGAGCTTTTGGCAGGCGAAAACTACTTTTGTCAGGATAGCATGTACTAGTTATCTCCCTTCAAATTTGGCCGTTGTGGGATCCCTTCCCACCTTACATTTGGGAAGAGTACCAAGGCCACTATAAATAGGACTTAGCCACCACCATAGAGGGGGATCATTCAGATGATCCTCTCACCCACCAGCTCATCAAGCACAAGAACATCTCTCCTCTTGAGGTTGTTCTCCACTTCACTAGTTCATCCTCAGCCCTTCTAGGCGAATCCACCACAAAGAAGGAGTAGGGTTTTACACCACGAGGTGGCCTGAACCTGGGTAATTAAACTGGTGTGTCTTTTGTTCATCCAGTTCGTCGAGCTAGGCTATGGGATTAGGGAGCAGGCAGACTGGGGAGGACGAGTTCTTTGCATGCAACCCAGAGTTTGAACCTCTCAATGGTTTGCCGAACCCTGAATCCGACATTTGGCACGCCAGTTAGGGGTGCGTCGGAGCCTCTCCTCTCCCAGCCGATCCGCCCCATCCTGTCGTCCCCATTGCCGGCAATCTGAGGGCTCATACCGAGCACTTGGCTGCTTGGCCTACCTAGGCAGCGCTGTCCGCCCGAGAAGAACTCCACTCCGTGCTCCAGGCGGCCCGCACGCCGCCCAATGCCGTCGGACACAGACGGCATGGGCCGGCGCCGCCCACCCTCGTGCTGCGACATGCGCGTGACACCACATTATCTTCGAGCTACGCCGCGGCAACGGCACCACACACTCACCGGGAGTAGGCGAACATGTGAGCCGCGCTCATTGTGGCACGAGAGCTGTTACGTGTTTGGTTGGCGGAGGGCAGCCGCGACGCCCTGCTGGGTCGCCGAGCTGCTGGATGCCACCTGTAGAGGCGCGGTGCCTTTCTGCACCCTACCTGCATCATATGTTGTGGCGGGGGCGTGCGCTAGGTCCCGCCGCGCCCGCACACTCCTCGGAGTACCCCGGGGATTCGACATCGTCAACAGGACCCGCAACGCCGCCCGTCCTACCACGACTGTGCCACTCCCAGGCGAGGCAAGCTTGGGTGGTCCTCCCTGGGGCTGCACCGGGACGCTGCCTTCCAGTCATCAGGGCCTGTCGTGGGGCCTGATGGCTCATGGCGTAGGGCACCCAGGCGATGGCCCTGGTGCAGCAACTCCGGACGCCTACGTGCCCACCATGATGGACCTGATGCGCTCGACAGAAGAAGGCTCCAGCCTGTTCCCCGAGCTAGGATGGGTAGCGGGGACGCAGGAGGCTGAGTTTTTCCATGAGCCACCCGCAAGTTTTGCCAACCCCTTCAATGACAGCAGCCGTTGGGTACAACTGATATCTCAAGAGCATGCTTACACTAACCATAGACCGCAGGTGAACCAGGCCATAGCAACGGACGGAGACCCCAAGGTGATGGCCCCGCTCTAGGCGGGTGAAGCGCACTGGGGGCTGCGCGGGGGGAGCCCGGAGCCAGGGCCTCCCCACACCGCATGGAGCAAGGCGTTGCACGGAGATAGGTCCTCCGCTGGGGAAGGCGCCGGCGAGCCCCCCTGGAGGAGGGGCCACTAGCGTCCCACTTGCCCCTTGGTCTCATCCTTGTTTCCGGACACCCCAACGGTGGTCGGGGGAGGCACAGGGCGGGGCCCTCGTCAGGCAACATGAAGGAAGGCCCATGCCTATGAAGGTCTTCGCCCGTGACACTCTCACATAATAATGAGTTGGGTTGTACATGCCCCGGAGTCTCCTGAGTGTCGCCCTCGGGCCTCACGGGGGCTCCCACCCACGTCCAAGTGGAAGCACCATTCTCCGGCCTGGCCGTTGACACTGTCCACCAATAACTATGCTCACGCCCTGTGAAAGCACTTAGCTTGTGCTGGTGAGAAGTCAAGAAGACTAGCTAGGTGCCAGATGCAGCCATTTGCTTTCACTCCTTTTTCTGTAACTCGATTCGCCGCCTTTTTGGATTGAAATTTGAAGTTCCTTGTGTTTTTCAGAAACGGGGGGAAGTCGTTCTTGATTTGTGCCGGTTTCTTGCTTTCTTGTTGCATGCTTTACTATGAGGCTTGCACCTGCTATCCTCCTGCTGCGAGCGCCCGCGAGCGGGGGCTGGGCATGGTATGGAGCGCCAAGAATGCTCGGATCAGCACGGGCGACGATAAGGCCCCCTGGGCCAAGAATGCAATCACCATAGGATCACCCCGCACATACCCTGCTGTGGTCCAGCATTCGTTCCTTGCGAGGCTCTCTTGGGCGGGCCAGCAGGCCCCTCGGGAGACCTAAAACCTTGCGAGCCCCGGAGAGCTTGCCTTAGAAGGAAGGCACGTCTGCGACCTCAGTACCCACTCAAGGCCTACTAAAATCAAGACAAGTCACAACAACAACCCTGCTTGGGGGCTCACAAGCTCGCGACAGCACATTTCAAGTCCTACTTTAAAAGACATGACATTAGTTTATACATTACAAGCCCCCCTCCAAAATGCTTTCACGCCCTGCGTGGCTGAGCCCATGTTTTTGCATACAGGTCAAGGCAAAAGGAATGTAGGCCTAACTAGATGCGCTACCTCCAGTACCGTCCTGGTCGCCTTCATCCGCGCTACCTACGCTGCCACTGATGTTGCCTTCATCCTCGTGATCCATGACATCTTCATCCGCCAGGATCATTGCCGCGTCATCCTCGGGGGCGAACTCTATGACCTGGGCATCCACATGATCGTGCACCCAGTATGCTAGGTTGTCCCGGATAACCCCGGCACGGGGGCTATGGCGGTGTCAAAATCGAAGTGGGGCTCAAGGTTCTGAAGGTGACTGAAGACGCATGAGAACGCGCGCCCGAGAAGGCCTCGACTTCTCTCCTCAACAAGCTCGTGAGCTCTCACGGCCCATTCCTCCAGGCGGGTAACGACATCGGCGAAGAAGCGGAGGTGGCTGGCATAGTCACCCTCGAGCGGGTGAGGGGTGCTCTCCTTGCAGATGTCGCTCAAGTCCCGGTTGGCCCTCACCTTGAGGGCTTGGAGCATCGAAGCATGCTTGCACTATAGCATCTAGCGGCGGCATGCTTCATCAGCATTCTTCTTCGCGAGGGACGCGGCGCCCTCGATCTGGTTCTGGAGGGAGAGCAAGTTGGTGCATGTGGAGGCCAAGTTAGCCTGGGCGGAGGTCTAAGCTGCCTTGGCGGCCCTCTCGCATTGCTCCACCTCGTCCAGCTTTGTCCTGAGGGCAGCGGTTCTGCCTTTAGCCTCGGCTTCCAGGAGCTCCAGCTTCAGGCGGTGCTCATCGGCGAGAGCCGCGCGAGCCTTCGCCATCCTCCGATCGACCTCCTCCTAGATCTTGGCTTCTTGTGCGACAACGACATCTTCAGCCACAGCCACCTGCCGCTCCGTCACCTCCAGCCGCTCAAGCTCCAAGGCCTCCAGTGCCAGCGTCTCCTCGTGTTTCTAGACCTCCTTCTCTTCGGAAGGTGCCCCGCTCAGTGATGCGTCTAGGACGGCCCTACATGCTTTGATCCGCTGCTCAAGGGCAGCCTTCAAGGCTTCGAGTTTCCTCTCACGCTCCTCAGCAACATCATAGTGACGATCAGCCGCTCTGGTCTCCTCCAGGGCCCGTGCACAAGCCTTGCGAGAGGCCGCAAGGGACACCTCGGCACTTGCGCTGGTGCGCTCGTGTTGAAGATGCCCAAGGTTGATGGTCACCTTCAACTGGTGCCATTCGTGTGCCAGGCGAAGGTCCTCCGTCTCAAGGCGGGAGTCGACGTCAGCAAGATATTCTCCATGCCGGCTCAATGTACCCATTGCCTCCCGGAAAAGCTCGTGGCGGACGGCACTACGCTCGCACGCAAGCTCCAGTGTGTGGCCAAGCCCATCCTTCACGCCAGGGGCTGTCGGATGGGCTCGGAGCGGCTCCCCTGCCCCCGGTAGGGGGCCAAAGGCTGGAGCCTTCTTGAAAGTGCTAGTGATCGACTAGAGGGGAGGTGAATAGGCGATTTTTTAACAAAGTCTTCAAAACACGTAAGTTTCAAAGACAAACAATAGAAATAAGCCTATTACCATGCAGCGGAAGGTAGACTACACTAAGCAAGCCATAGTCAAATATTCAATGAAGTGAAAGCACAAAGAATAATAGCAGCTAGGCAGTATAGATAAGGTTGGAAGATAGTATGAAGCCAATCAGAACAAGCAATCACTCAGTGAAGATAAAAGATAATGCAAACATGCAATGACTTCACAAGGACCAAGTGTAAACAAAGAGATGGGAAGGATAGAACCAGTGGCTCGTTGAAGACAATGATTTGTTGGACCAGTTCCAATTGCTATGACAACTGTATATGTCTGGTTAGGGAGGCTGATATTCAACTCAGAAGACCGTGTCTTCACCTTATTCCCCTTGAGCTAAGGACACCCAGTCCTCACCCAATCACTCTGGTAAGTCTTGAAGGTAGACTTCCAAACCTTCACATACTTCGTTCACCGGCGATCCACAATGACTCTTGGACGCTCAGAACGCGACGCCTAACCGGCTGGGGGATTCACAGTCCTCAAGTGTAATAAGTCTTCAGATCACACAGACAAGAAGACTTCAGTGATGCCTAACACTCTTTGGCTCTGGGTGTTTAGGGCTTTGTCCTTGCAAGGAATTCTCTCTCAAAGGCTTCGAGGTGGGTTGCTCTCAGACGACAAAAGTCGTACACTAACTCTGAGCAACCAATCGTTTATGGTTGTAGGGGGTGGGCAATTTATAGCCACTATGCAACCCAACCTGATTTGTCCGAAATGACCCTGGGTCACTAAGGAACTGACACGTGTTCCAACGGTCAGATTTCAAACCCACACGGCAACTTTACTTGGGCTACAAGCAAAGCTGACTTATCCAGCTCTGGATAAGATTTGCTCTCATTGTCTTCGCTCGAAGACATAGGATTTTGGTTTAGCATCACTTCAGGCATTCTGACTGGCTCTCTTGGACCCCACTTGACAGTACGGTGGTTCCTATGACTCCACAAAGAAGAAAAAGAACGACTAAAGAACTAAGTCTTCGCGCTCCATAGTCTTCACGCGATGTCTTCTCTTGTCGTAGTCTTCAATGTGAATGTCTTCACATACCACCTTTGACTTCAATGTCTTCATACATTTTTAGGGGTCATCTCTGGTAGGAAAACCTAATCAATGAGGGACTTCTACCTGTGTTATCCTGCAATTCTCACAAACATATTAGTCCCTCAACCAGGTTTGTCGTCAATACTCCAAAACCAAGTAGGGGTGGCACTAGATGCACATACAATCTCCCCCTTTTTGGTGATTGATGACAAACTGGTTGAAGTTTTCAACGGGGAATAAAATATGTGAAGTTGTAATGGATAATGTATTGTCTTCATAAGTGGCAAAGGCTCCCCGTGAAGATGTGCATATAAGTAGTTTGCTTTTGGAATGCAAATGCACATGCCAGGTTGTACTTGTGGAGATCCTCTTCAACTTACGATGACAATTCATCATGCATGATTTGATATGATGAAGATAATGACATGCATAATGAAAAATGGACGTCTGCAAAATGACCTAAGTGCGGAAGTTATCATCGCACATGCGGAATTTATCATCGCATCACAGAATAGCAAATAATTAGCAGACGACCATCGAGTTTAAGTGTTACAACTCAAAGAACCAAATGTATCGAAAAGCGAGAGTTGTAAGCACTTGGCAAAAGGTAAAGCAACCACCCATATGGACCTGCTTGAAGACTATCAACTCATATGCTTCTCCCCCTTTTGTCAGTAAGGACCAAAAAGAGTTGAAGACATAGCGCGCCTACTCGTTCCCATGAGGTGCTAGCGAGGCAGCAGGGTCTTCGTTGAGGTCTGGTGGTGCAGAAGAACTTGGTGCAGTGTCGACACGCGCTGAAGTTGGAGGAGGTGAAGTTGCATCATCTTGGTCATCGATGACTCTGGCATTCACTATCGCAGCTGAGGACGAATAGTGAGAGTTTTCAAGTCAGGGAGTCCGACGCAAGTGAGCATTCCTGGGAGGAGTTGAGTCAAACTTGAATCCTTCGGTGAAGCCATCGTCCTGCTGATCTGTTTCAGCACTAAGCAATGTCAAACTCTTCCATGACCTCTGACAGGTTTCATGAGTGACAAAGGCATTCTTGGTGGCAAGATTGCGAATGCGGTTGACATCCACCAAGAGGCTTTGAATCTGACGCTTGAGCCAGTTTTGATGCTTGTCCCGTTTCTGGTGTAGCGCGATGAGAAGCTCTCGGTCATTGAGAACACGAGATCGCCTTTGAGGCCTTTGGGCAATGGTGCTTCCAGTGGCGTGAGTTTGAGCACGAGGGGCACGTGTGTGGCTAGCCAAGGGATAAACACGCGAGGCTGCGTGAACTCCTTCAATGGGCTGGGTGAAGCTTTGGTGATCAGCATTGTGAAGATAAATGGGATCCCTAGCAGGCTCTGGGTAAATAGCTTCAACAGACAGATCAACCTCTCGCAAGAAGACAAGATGATTGTGCGCAGACGGATGATAGTTGATGGTAGAGTGACGCTTAATAAGGCACATTACCCATGGAGCATAGAATTTCAGACCAAAAATGTCGGAGCCAGATGCAGCCAACTGCCTGATGAAGAAGTCTTGACCATTGAAGCTGATGCCATTGAAGATATAGAAAACCAAAGTCTTCATTGCTCTGTCAAGCTTCGTTGCAGATGAATGTCCTTTGACGGGCCATAGAGTTTTTCTGATGATATGATAAATGGTGCGAGGCAGATACTCTAGGTATTCAACAAAGAATTCAGATGGGTAGTCAGTGTCGTGAGGCAAAAGCTTCATCATGCTCAACATTTGGCTCATGTTGGGTTCTGGCTTCTGAAAAATGCTCTCCAAAGCATTCTGGTGTTGTTGATAACCTGGTTCATAGTATTCGCTAGGAGTGGGCAGGCCTGTGAGCTCAATGATATCAAGAGCTTTGGCTTCATGATGGACATTTCCTATCATCCACTCAAGGACCCAAGTATTTGGATCCCTGTTGTAGCCTCAAATGTGAATAGTTGCATAGAGCTGTAGCAGAAGCTCTTCATTCCAGTGTTCCTTATCTGTGACAAACTGCAGGAGTCCAGTGTCTCTGAAGCAATCCAACGCTTTTCAAGGCAGGGCAGGCCAACTATAGCTTCAGTGTCGAGACGCATATGTGGAAATATGCGCCCTTGATTGTATAAGACACAGGAATAGTAGCTGCGCTACTGATAGCTCCAGTACCAATCTTATGAAATGCGAGGTTTGGTGTAAGGGTTCTTGGCGCTGTTGAAGAAGGTGTTGTGTGCCACGAAGCCATTCACATTGAAGACCCCAGGTGAAGTTGCAGTGCCTGGGAATCGTGGAAGTCTTGGCTTGGGCTTCTGGACGGGAGGTCTGTGCTCGACATGATAGTCGAATTGTGGACCCGCAGCAGGTGGAGGAACCTGAATGGGCCATCGGACCATAACAGGTTGACCACGATCAAATGCCAGCTCAATTGTATGAGGTCTTGGAGGGGGTACAGGAGCATTGACATTATCGTTGATATGGGCTTCAGGGGCCACATTGGCTTCAGGTGCTTCTGTATTGGCTTCAGGCGCTGCAGTGGGTTCAGGTTGTTGCACTTCTGCCACCGCAATAGCTTCAGGCACCACATTAGCTTCAGCCATGACAACGTCATTGGCTTCAGTGTTGATGTTGGTGGCCGCCTCAGGATTGTTAACCTCCACTTCAGGAGCTGGAGGGTCAGACACATTCTCCTCGAGAACAACATCTTGGTGGGACGGGGGTGTAGCAACTATACTTCAACTCTTGGTTCATCTTCTTCATCGGCTGATGCAGCCGGAATATCTTCAGCCATTTTGGCTTCAGACTCAGAAACGTGCACAGTGGAAGTGACTTGGGGCCTTGGTCCTTTGCGAAGCCTGCGTGATGCTGGCGACGCTTGCGGAGATGGAGTTTGCTGGGCCTCAAACTCATCGTCATCTAGCACAGGTGAGGTTTCTTGTGGTTGGGGAGAACTTGGGGCGTCTTGTCGTTGTGGGTGATCATCCCACGATGCATCCTGAGCAGTTGGCGTCAGAGGATGACCAATGCTGATGAGTTCGCTATGCGTGAGCACAGGTGATGATACCAACTGATGCTCGATCTGAGGAAGGACTTCGTCATCTTCAAAATTGTCGTGAGGACCAATGTCTTCAGCTGCGGTGGGGTCAACAACTGGATTGTCTTCAGCTTCAGGAGCCTCTGTTGAAGCAGGCGCATGAACTATCACTTGGCGTTCTTGATGTTCAGACGCAGGACGAGCCACTGAGATTGGCTTGACATCAAGGGGCTCTGTGGGAGCAGCCCTGTCTATCTTCTTGGTTTTTCGTTTCTTGGTTGGAGGAGCATCATCAGTGGTGGCCTTAGTTTTGTGCTTTCTAGCTTCGACTTCAGCTGCCCTTGTTTTCTTCAGTTCTGAAGCCACTATGGGGACCTTAGTCTTAGAGCCTGTCATACTGGCTGGGAAGACAATTGGATGTACTTCCTGCCTTGGTGCTTCGGGTTCTGCCACAGCTGGCTTCTTCTTCTTTTTGGCCGCCATTCGGGGGTCGATGCCTGGTCGCCCCAAAGCCTTGCGCTTTTCAGCTTCATTGTATCCCTGAACACATTTAGCAGCAAGATCCTTCATGCGCTCACGAGAACCTTTGGCTTCTTCGCGTTTCGTTCGGAATGCTTCCTTGAGCTCATGCATCATGACCTGGAAGTTCTGAATGTGTTCAACATTGAGCTTAGCCATATGCTTCTTGAATTGAGCCTTTTCATAATCTATCTTATGATTCAGCTCAACAATTTTCTGAGCTAGAGCCAGCTCAGCAGCAATGGCTCCGTGGAAGGCGACGCTAAGGCCAATGGGAAGATGAAGATCATCAAAGCTAACATTTGGTTTGTCAAACCACTCATCAATGAACTTGTTTATGATTTCAACATCAAAGAGAGGAAGGTCATTGAAGATTTCTGCCTCTTGCTTGCTCTTGATCAACTGCTCAAGAGCGTCATCGCCAAGGTCGTCGTTGATGGACAGATCAATGGCGTCATTCTCGTTGCGCAGAATAGTAGCAGGCGTCAGTGCTTGGCTGGTGGGTTGCATGGGCATCTTCACTTTGGAGGGCTTGGAGATGCGTGGCAGATCTTCAGACTGCACACTGTGTTCAGGAGGTGCAATGGCCAGAGGCTTCACCCGTGAAACCTTTGGTGCAGGGGCAGGCATCGAAGCTTTAGGTTTCTTCAGCTTCTTTGGCTTCGGTGGTGCAGGCGCTTCGTCAGAATCAACGTCGTCTGCAGGTTGATCCACGACTGCCCCTTGAACCTGTATGTGAGTAATGAGACCTTCTAAGTTATAGAAGGGCCCAACCAGATTGGGTTCAGCTTTGCGCGTGCCGTCAGCATGAGGAGTAGAGGGGCCTGGATTGAAGTCTAATCCCCATGACTTCTTGTTTTCTTTGGCCGAGTTCTTGGCAAAGTGGAAGTTGCGCTTGAATAGACTGTCGTCACGGCACCATAGTAATGAAGATGGGTCTGCATCGGCATGCTGTGGTCCACGGACCATGCAAGGATAGAAGCCTTGTTGAATGGCTTCAGCTCTGGATCTGGGTTGAAGATTTCTGTACAAGATGTCTCCCCACGGTCGCTTGATGGCATTTTTCTTAGCATACTCCTGGGTCACAAACCTGTACTTGAACCATTGTTCTGCCCAATATCTTTGAATCCATTGGATTTGGGTTTTCCGCTGATTGTAGTCCTCCTCTGGATCTGTCTTGTACAGCTCATAGAGGTCAGGAGGCAAATCTCTTGAGGTGTTGCCACAACGCTGTCTACCACCCTTCCTTGCAGATTTCTCTGTTGCCATGAAGTTTAGACTGAAAGGCTTCAAAGCTGTCAAAGTCTTCCGTCTACTAGTCAGACAAGAACTGGCTTCATGAGAATTTATATGATGCTGTAAGAACTCTGCAAATGAACGCAGACTATGAGAACCAAGGGATTCTCCCACGAACATGTACCTGTGACAGCATTAAAGGTGTGAGGGAAGGGGAAGAGGTCATATGCATTCTCAGAAGATTTTTGAAGATAAATTAGTTTAGAAGACATTGACCTCATAGTGCGAAGACATTCACTCATAGGTAGAGGAATCTATCTACTTGAAGCATAACTGAATATACTGGGCATGTTATGAGATGCAGTATGAGATAGATCCAACTTGTGTGGACAGAAACTACTTGTGGTTGAAAAGGATGAATGTATCGGATCGAAAGGACTGTAAAAAGGAGGCTTTATTTACCACACGAGGAACTGCTAGACGGAGTGGGAGAGGAGGCCGAGCAGTTCGATCTTACATGCCCTAACTTGGCGACGGAGGACACCTATGGCGAGCCGGAGAAGACGATGTCCGCGGCCGGCATGAGGACGGCGTCAGTGAGGTCGCGGCAGCTAAGCGCTTCGTCGTCGGCATCGTCGAGGGCTAGCGGTGGCGCTATGGTTTGTGCGAGGGTGGAAGAAGAGATAATGACTGGGGTGAGGCGTGTATTTATAGGGACAGGGACGACATAGTGTTATTACACAGGTGCCCCTGGCGGTTCACATCTGAAGGACACGTGGCTATCATGCAACACATTGGAGGTTGTTCAACGTTCCCACACACGCCTGGATTGTCGGGTGGTCGTTCCCACTTCTCCGGGTTTCAGGTTGAAGGATTTAGCATTGAAAACAGATTAATGTTTGTCTCAGTGTCTTTTGCTGACAAGGCCGCAGAGAAGACATTTTGACAGTGTCAATAGAATGCATATGATTTGGATAGATAGACATAAGATAGAAGCATAGAGGGGTTAGGGTCCAATCACATTCACTTAGTTCAAAAGATTCAATAAGAAGCCATAGCTATAAGTGAATGTTGTAGAGGAAAGAAACCAAATCAGTACATTGAAGATAATCATGAAGCCATGTTAACATTGAGGACAAACAGAAAGCGAAGACTTTGCAAATGTAATGCCATGTGAAAAACACTTCTAATGGAAGAATTTGGTGGTGGCGTTACCCACCGTATAGGAAGTATTAGACCCAGACTTGGCGCACAATTATCGTGGCGCTCCAAAGTCAAATTCCATGTTAATGTATTCACACTCAGAATGCAAGTCTTCATTGATTGAAGACATACGTTACTTCGTGTCTTGCACATCTAAGTCATCATCATGCATAAGTGTTAGGATGTGCGCCCGATCACATGACATTTGAGGATTCCAAGATATTTAGCTCACACCGTAACTTGCAAAACCTCTTCTCATCCAAGGGCTTTGTGAAGATATCTTCTAGTTGCTCTTCAGTGTTGACGTGTATGATATCAATATCTTCCTTCATGACATGATCTCTGAGAAAGTGATGACGAATTTCAATGTGCTTTGTCTTCGAGTGCTGAACTGGGTTGTTAGCAATCTTGATGGTGCTCTCGTTGTCGCAGTAGAGTGGTACTTGCTTCAGATGAATGCCATAGTATTTGAGTGTTTGCTTCATCCATAGAAGCTGCGCACAGCAAGATCCAGCAGCAATGTATTCAGATTCAGCAGTGGAGAGAGATACACAGTTCTGCTTCTTTGAAGACCAACATACAAGTGATCGTCCCAGAAAGTGACATGTGCCTGATGTAGAGTTGTGATCCACTTTGTCACCAGCATAATCAGCATCCAAGAATCCAACTAGATCAAACTCTGAGCGCTTTAGATACCATAATCCTAGAGTTGGGGTGTGAGCCAAATATCGAAGAATTCGCTTCGCAGCTAAGTGATGCGATTCCTTTGATGCCGTTTGGAACCGGGCACACATGCAAACACTAAGCATGATATCTGGCCTAGATGCATATAAATAAAGCAAAGAACCAATCATGGAGCTGTATACCTTTTGATCGAACTCTTTACCATTGTCGTCGGGACCCAGATGGTGTTTAGCTGGCATTGGCGTCGTGTAGCCTTTGCAGTCCTGCATTCCAAACTTCTTCACGCAATCTTTGAGGTATTTCTCTTGCGATATGAAAATTCTGTTGTGTTGCTGTCGTAGTTGAAGACCAAGGAAGAACTTCAACTCACCCATCATGGACATCTGATATTGCTCTTGCATCATGTGTCCAAACTCATCACTGTATTTATGATTAGTGCAGCCGAAGATAATGTCATCCACATATATCTAGCACACAAACAGTTCACCATCATATATCTTCGTGAAGAGAGTGGGATCCAGGGAACCAGGTTTGAAGCCTTTGCTCTTCAGGAAGTCTTTGAGTGTGTCATACCAAGCTCGAGGGGCTTGTTTGAGGCCATACAGTTCCTTGTTGAGCTTGTAAACCATGTCAGGATGTTTTGGATCTTCAAAGCCAGGCGGTTGTGCTACATACACTTCTTATTCAATCTTTCCATTGAGAAAGGCGCTCTTAACATCCATTTGATACATAAGAATGTTATGATGATTTGCATAGGCCAGCATTATGGGTATAGCTTCAAGCCTAGCCGCAGGAGCAAATGTTTCATCGAAGTCAATTCCTTCAACTTGAGTGTATCCTTGAGCAACGAGACAAGCTTTGTTTCTGACAACTTGACCATGCTCATCTTTCTTGTTGCAATATATCCATCTAGTGCCTATGATATTGTGCTTACGAGGATCAGGACGCTTGACCAATTCCCATACATTATTCAACTCAAACTGTTGAAGCTCTTCTTGCATAGCTTGAATCCATTCAGGTTCCATGAAGGCTTCATCAACTTTCTTGGGTTCAAATATTGAGACAAATGCGAAGTGTCCACAAAAATTTGCTAGTTGTGTTGCCCTTGAATGAGTGAGTGGACCTGGTGCATTGATGTTGTCAATTATTCTCTCAATTTGTACTTCATTTGCAACACGAGGACGAACATGACGAAGATTTTGCTCTTGCTGATCATTGTCATCGTTAGAAGGATTGTCTTTAGGATGAGCATTGTCTTCAGGTTGATCAGGTGCAGAGATGATGAGTTCCTCTTTAGACTGAGCTTCAAACAGTATGATTTCTCCAGTTCCCATAAGCTTGATGGTTTCACTGGATGGAACTTCATCTAGCACATTTGGCAGGTGCTCTCTTTGCGAGCCGTTAGTCTCATCGAACCGCACATCCACAGTTTCAACCACTTTATAGTGAAAGAGGTTGAAGACTCTGTAGGAGTGCGAGTCCTTTCCGTATCCAAGCATAAAACCTTCATGTGCTTTCGGTGCAAATTTTGAAGTGTGATGTGGATCCTTGATCCAGCACCTGGCACCAAATACTCTGAGGTAACTGACATTTGGCTTCTTACCAATGAGGAGCTCATAGGATGTTTTGTTCAGAATCTTGTGAAGATAAACACGATTGATGATATGGCATGCAGTATCAATGGCTTCAGGCCAGAACTTTCTTGGAGTCTTGTATTCATCGAGCATCGTCTGGGCCATCTCAATAAGTGTTCTGTTCTTGCGTTCCACGACGCCATTCTACTGCGGCATGTACGGCGCTGAAATTCATCAGTGATGCCCAAAGTATCAAGATAAGTGTGGAGGCCAGTGTTTTTGAATTCAGTGCCATTGTCACTTCTGATGTGCTTGATCTAGACGCCATAGTTGTTCATGGCTCGATTGGCGAAGCGCCTGAAGACATCCTGCACTTCAGTCTTGTAGAGGATTATATGCACCCAAGTATATCTTGAATAATCATCAACAATGACGAAGCCATAGAGACAAGCAGTTGTAGTAAGAGTTGAGTAGTGAGTGGGACCGAAGAGGTCCATGTGGAGCAGTTCGAAGGGTTAAGTCGTTGTCATGATTGTCTTCGAGGGATGCTTGGCCCTTGTCATCTTTCCTGCTTCACAGGCACCGCATAAGTGATCCTTCTTGAACTTGACGCCCTCGATGCCTATGACATGCTTCTTCTTTGCAAGAGTTTCCAAGTTCCTCATGCCAGCATGCCCTAGTCTCCGATGCCAGAGCCAGCATTCTGAAGTTTTTGCTAGAAGACATACGACAAGCCGTGGTCCTGCTGAGAAATCTACCACGTACAAATCATCTTTCTGATACCCTTCAAAGACTAGAGACTTGTCAGATTCCATTAGAACAAGGCAATGATATTTTCCAAATATCACAATCATGTTTAAATCGCAAAGCATTGAGACAGACATTATGTTGAAACCAAGGGATTCAACAAGCATCAGTTTATCCATGTGTTGATCACTTGAGATTGCAACTATACCTAGACCCAATACCTTGCTTTTACCAGTATCAGCAAATGTGATGTGACTCTTGTTAGATGGACGTAAAGTTGATGTGACTCCATGAGAAGACTTCGCTTGCCAGTCATGTGATTAGTACACCCACTATCAATAATCCATTCTGAAGCAGCTGGTGTCATACCCTACAGTGCAGTTAGGGGGATAGGCTTCATGGAGAGAATTGTGAAGCATAAACATTTGACGAGCGAGTGTATTATGAAAGCTTAGATCGAGGTTAGGACTGATAGGGCAAGTAGCAAGCGACTCAGAAACAAAATACATAATAAGACCATTTGGGCATTTGATCTTGCGCCCTACAAGATGTTTAAGGTCCCCAGCAATAGCTTCAGATGAATTTGATTTTCGGCTGGAGACCCTTCCCTGCAAAAGAGAGTTAAGCTTTCTTAGCCACCCACATCTTCGAGGGTGGCTTCGAAGCAATGAGTCTAAGTGCAGCATATGAGAACTTTGGCTTTGGAGCCCTAGCAACTAGTCTTGCAGGTGGACAATAGTACTAATAAGAATAAGCAGAGAAGTTCGTGGTCTTATGAACATGGCGGTTTCATGAAACGCGCCCATATTCATAGGCCTGAGTATGGTTTCCCTGCAAAACATTTGCGTTAGTGCGACTCAGGTGAGTCCTTTGTCTGTATGAAGCCTTTGGACCATATGAAGCCTGTGGTCTGGGGTTTGTCTTCTTCACTTGTGGTGTCATGACGACATTCACAGGAAGAATCTCCAACCACTTTTTCGGCACCCAGACTTTCTTCATAGGTGGCCCATTCCTGCAGTTAGTACCAATATACCTGGCAAACACTTCACCATTCTGATTCTTAAACAGTTTATAGTTTGCATCAAAGGATTTATCAATAACAATGGGATTAGCACAAGTGAAGCCAGACAGGGTGGATGGATCCACTGAAGGTTCCTTTGCAGCAACCCATGTGGTTTTGGGGTACTGCTCAGGTTTCCGGTAAGAGCCATCAACATTCATTTTCCTTTTGAACCCAACACCATCTTTCCTAGGGGTTCGGTTCAGGATCTGCCTTTTGAGGACATCACATAGTGTCTGATGCCCTTTGAGAGTTTTGTACATCCCTGTTTCAAGCAATTTCTTCAACCTAGCATTTTCATTAGCAATAGCAGTGGTATCCTCAGCAGAGGGGTTAGTTACCACATCAACAATTGAAGATATTGCAATAGTAGCAGAAGTAGAACATCCAGCAACAGAAGTAGCGTTGTCACGCTCAATGCATTTAAGACATGGTGGTTCAAATCCTTCCTGAGCGGAACTGATCTGTTTGGCGCGAAGTGACTCGTTTTCCTTTTGAAGATCTTCGTGAGCCGCTCTCAATTTCTCAAGATCTTGCTTCCTTTGAAGATAATCATAGGAAAGCTTTTTATGAGTTGTTGAGAGCGTTTCATGAAAACTTTCAATTTCCTCATACTTAGCATGAAGATTTTTTATGTCTTCAATTAAGGACTGAGATCGAGTCATTTCAGCGTCTAACAGGTCATCGCTTTTGTCTAACAGTTTTTGAATATGTTCCATAGCTTTCTATTGTTCAGTTGCAATTTTAGCAAGTGTTTTGTAGCTAGGTTTGGAACCACAATCAGAGTCATCTTCACTGGATGTTTGATAGTGAGTGGTGCTTGTGTTTACCTTGGCACCGTGTGCCATGAATAAGTAGGTGGGAGCGGAGTGGTCCATGTCATTTGCATCGGTGTCGGTGATGAAGTCATTGTGTTCAGTGTGGAAGATGGACTTGGCAACGTATGCTGTAGCTAGACTTGCAACGCCAGAATCGGACTCCTCCTTAGACTCCACCTCCGCCTCTTCAGAAATAGACTCCTCCTCTGAATCCATTTCCTTGCCAACAAACGCACGAGCCTTACCAGATGAGCTCTTCTTGTGTGATGAAGACTTTCAGGAAGACTTGGCAGAAGACTTTGAGTATTTCTTCTTGTTCTTGTCGTTAGAATCATACTCCTTGCTCTTCTTCTTCTTCTTCTTCTTCTTCTTCTTCTTGTTCTCATTGTCCCACTGCGGACACTCAGAGATGTAGTGGCCAAGTTTCTTGCACTTGTGGCATGTTCTTTTCTTGTAGTCATGAGCAGAAGCTTCATCATTCCTTGAGCTTGATCGTGAAGACTTTCTGAAGCCTTTCTTCTTGGTGAATTTTTGGAACTTCTTCACAAGCATAGCAAGCTCCTTTCCAATGTCTTCAGGATCATTAGAACTGCTGTCAGATTCTTCTTCAGATGAGGAGACAGCTTTTGCCTTCAAGGCACGAGTTCGCCCATAGTTGGGACCGTAGATGTCTCTTTTCTCATAAAGATGAAACTCATGTGTGTTGAGCCTTTCAAGTATGTCAGATGGATCGAGTGTCATGAAGTGAGGGCGTTCTTGAATCATCAGGGCTAGGGTGTCAAATGAGCTATCAAGTGATCTCAGGAGTGTCTTCACGACTTCATGCTTGGTGATCTCAGTAGCGCCGAGGGCTTGAAGCTCATTTGTGATGTTAGTGAGTTGATCAAACATGAGCTGAACATTCTCATTGTCATTTCTCTTGAAGCGGTTGCGAAGGACACTAATTCTTTGATCTCTCTGGGTTGAGACGCCTTCGTTTACCTTGGAGAACCAGTCCCAGACTAGCTTAGATGTTTCCATAGCACTCACAAGGCCATACTGTCCTTTGGTCAGGTGACCACAGATGATGTTCTTGGCCATGGAGTCCAGTTGAACAAACTTCTTGACATCAGCAGCGGTGACACCTTCACCAGCCTTGGGGACGCCATTCTTGATGACATACCAGAGGTCGACATTCCATCGAAGACTAGGCACGCAACAGAGACTTTGATTATCCCTACAGTCGACATAGCTAAAACTATAGGTGGTTAAACAGAATCACACAGAACAAGGGAGTACCTTGCTCTGATACCAACTGAAAGTGCTAGTGATCGACTAGAGGGGGGTGAATAGGCGATTTTAACAAAGTCTTCAAAACATGGAAGTTTCAAAGACAAACGATAGAAATAAGCCTATTACCATGCAGCGGAAGTTAGACTACACTAAGCAAGCCATAGTCAAGTATTCAATGAAGTGAAAGCACAAAGACTAATAGCAGCTAGGCAGTATAGATCAGGTTGGAAGATAGTATGAAGCCAATCAGAACAAGCAGTCACTCAGTGAAGATAAAAGATAATGCAAACAGGCAATGACTTCACAAGGACAAACTGTAAACAAAGAGATGGGAAGGATAGAACTAGTGGCTTGTTGAAGACAATGATTTGTTGGACCAGTGCCAGTTCCTGTGACAACTGTACGTCTGGTTAGGGAGGCTGAGATTCAACTCAGAAAACCGTGTCTTCACCTTATTCCCCTTGAGCTAAGGACACCCATTCCTCGCCCAATCACTCTGGTAAGTCTTGAAGGTAGACTTCCAAACCTTCACAAACTTCATTCACTGGCGATCCACAATGACTCTTGGATGCTAAGAACGCGATGCCTAACCGGCTGGAGGATTCATAGTCCTCAATTGTAATAAGTCTTCAGATCACACAGACAAGAAGACTTCAGTGATGCCTAACACTCTTTGGCTGTGGGTGTTTAGGGCTTGTCCTCGCAACGAATTCTCTCTCAAAGGCTTCGAGGTGGGTTGCTCTCAAACGACAAAAGCCGTACACTAACTCTGAGCAGCCAACCGTTTATGGTTGTAGGGGGTGGGCTATTTATAGCCACTAGGCAACCCAACCTGATTTGTCCAAAATGACCCTGGGTCACTAAGGAACTGACACGTGTTCCAACGGTCAGATTTTAAACCCACACGGCAACTTTACTTGGGCTACCAGCAAAGCTGACTTATCCAGCTCTGGATAAGATTTGCTCTCATTGTCTTCGCTCGAAGACATAGGATTTTGGTTAAGCATCACTTCAGTCATTCTGACTGGTTCTCTGGGACCCCACTTCACAGTACGGTGGTTCCTATGACTCAACAAAGAAGAAAAAGAACGACGAAACAACTAAGTCTTCACGCTCCATAGTCTTCACGCGATGTCTTCTCTTGTCACAGTCTTCAATGTGAATGTCTTCACATACCACCTTTGACTTCAATGTCTTCATACATTTTTAGGGGTCATCTCTGGTAGGAAAACCGAATTAATGAGGGACTTCTAGCTGTGTTATCCTGCAATTCTCACAAACACATTAGTCCGTCAACCAGGTTTGTCGTCAATTCTCCAAAACCAACTGGGGGTGGCACTAGATGCACTTACACTTCCCCGCCACTCTTCGGGCCTGGGCGGAGGTGCTGGGTGATGCGGTCTTGCTGCTTGAGGACAAAGTTGATGCTGGGATCATCCAGTCACCGGCGATGGTCCATGGAGGAGCCCTCGGGACGCCTGCTGCACCCCAGGCCGAATTATGAAAGAAGGACACTGGAAACACAGGCTCACGGCCCCCCGTCTGTGCGCCCGCCTTCTGGACCACCCCCGTGCCTCGCACAAACGTCTGGTGCAAGGGGCTCGGAATCAGGAGCGAACCAAGAACCTGCGGGGGTCACTTCTCGGGAGATTTCGCCACCGCAGCCGAAGGTTTCCTGAGGAGCCATTGTCAGGGAGGAACGCGACAAGAAGGAAAACACAAAGACAAGGTACTTACTCATCTGTGACTATGTATTTCCTCTACTTCAATGGCCAGTAGGCGTCGCCACTACAGCGCGGCGATCCTTTCCTCTTGCTAAGTGCCTCAAGGTTCAGGCGAAGCCGGGCAAGGTGTGGGGCATGGCCGTTAGCACCTGGAGCATTCGGCGGGGCTCCTGGGGCGGCGGCCTCAGGAGCATCGGGCTGCGCCAGCTCTCCGATCGCCACCTCATGACCGCTCGCCCGGGCTTCGGGGGCCATCGCCTCATGAGCGTTGGATGGCGCCAGCCTCTCAGTGACCACCTCAGGGGCGGCTGCCTCGGAGGCACCTGTTGGCGCACGCCCCCCAGCAGTCATCTCAGCGGAACCCGGTCGTTCGCCCCCTGCTCCCACATCTGGGGCATGCACCGCAGGGTCAGTAGGCAGGGGTGTCACGAAGATGGGGTTCTCACGGGGACCTTCAAGGCCTGCCGGGTGCAACCCCCACTCGTCAAACAAGGGCATCTGCCTCATGAAGCCCTCCTTGTTCGAGCAATTGTATAGGAGGCAGCCCTCCTCCGGAAGCATGGATGGCGCTGGATCGCCCGTCAGAAGCTCGAGTACTGTGCGCAGCGTCTCAGAAGGAAGCGCGGGCACCTGGAGTCTCATGGGGTCCTCGCAGCCAGTGAAGGCCCACATTTGTTGAGAATGACGCTGAAGCGGAGCAATGCGACACCGGACAAACTCCTTCACCACCATGGGCGCCATCACTCGAGCTTCTTCAACTTGGCCAGCTGGCACCAAACGTGAGCAAGCCGATGGTCGATGAGCTTCGCATGCCCCCAGCCGGAGCTAGGTATGGCTAGCACCCGTGGGAGCAAGAGCAGGGAGTTGAGCACGCCGACATCCATTAATATCCACCGCTTCCAGAATCCACTTACATGTGGCGAGAGCTCGAAGTTGATGCCCGAGCCGGCCATCGATGCTACGGCCAGAAAGGCTATGCACCATGAGCGCTGGCAGGCGTCGACCAGGCGAAGCGAGAAGAAATGGCGAAACAAGGCAATGGAAGGGGCAAGGCCAGGAAGTGCCCACCATGGCCTCGCAGATGAAGGCGAAGACAAGAAAGAGAATGATGGATTGAGGATCCAGATGCAGCGCGTGGACTTGGTAATGTGAGAGTATGGCCTTGAAGAAATCAGAGAAAGGAGGGATCATGCTGGCCAAGAGGGCATGAAGATGGATGGGGATCTTAGTGGCTGCCATGTCGACCATGGCCCGGGAAGCGGGCCAAACCACCGTCGCCTTCCACTCAATTGAATTGGCGGTGAGCGCCAGACAGATCTTGTCCAGCCCCTCTTAGTTGACCACCATCGACCGCTCGAGGGCGGGCTCGAAGGCTGGTGGAGGTTTGACCGGAGCGCAGGTTTTCCCCTTCTTCCTCGACCTTGGCGCCATAGCAGCAAGGGAAGACCGACACCGACGTCAAATCCTGGAAGAGAGCCCCTGTCTTTCGGATAGATGAGGAAGCCAAGGGTGAGAACACCAAACGATGAAGGAAGGGCTGCGTTGGCAACAGGAGGCCGCCGAGACAGGCAGATATCAAGGCTGCATGAGGAAGTGGAGGCGCCCACGTCCCATCAATCGCGACGCATCAACAGAGGCCTCAGCCGGTTAGGGCCCGTGGTGCTCCGCACTTGCCCCTTGTCTTCGACTGGAAGCCAAGTTCGAGCGAGCCTTGGGCCCAGGGGCTACTGTCGTCATCCTGGGTCCGGGGGTACCCAGACATGCCTGCCTGCGTCCCATGGGGTGGCTCCATCAGTGGCCTGATACGGCCCAACAGCAGGATCAACAACCCAAGACCCTCGCGAGCAGCCAAGCCTCACGAGGCAGACGACCCCAAGACCTCCTCGAAGGGCGGCCTCCCCAGGCTGGCACCCGAGGAGCGGAGATATCTATGCAAGATGCACCTCGCAAGGTACAAATGACGTGAGCCATGACGACCAAGGCCAGGCGGGCACCAGTGGGTGCAGTGTACCAGTTTCCTCTTTGGTGCTAAGGGGGCAAGCGCAGGCGCAGACTCATGAGGAATCACGCAAAGGTTTCCATTTTGGTGCAACAAGACCAAGACCACTAGGACGGAAGAGCAGAGGTCAACGTCGAGCCCACCGCAGCGTCACAACCAGGAGTTTTTGGTAGGAGAAGACTACTTTTGTCAGGATAGCATGTACTAGTTATCTCCCTTGAAATTTGGCCGTTGTGGTTCCCTTCCTGCCTTACATTTGGGAAGAGGACCAAGGCCACTATAAATAGGACTTAGCCACCACCGTAGAGGGGGATCATTCAGATCGTCCTCTCACCCACCAGCTCATCGAGCACAAGAACACCTCTCCTCCTGAGGTTGTTCTCCATTGTACTAGTTCATCCTCAGCCCTTCGAGGCCAATCCAGCACAAAGCAGGAGTAGGGTTTTACACCATGAGGTGGCCCGAACCTGGGTAAATTGTTGTGTCTTTTGTTCATCTACTTCATCGAGCTAGGCTATGTGATTAGCGAGCAGGCAGACTGGGGAGGATGAGTTCTTCACACAGACCCAAGAGTTCGAACCTCTCAATGGTCTGCTGAACCCTGAATCCGACACAAACGTCCTGCAAATGGAATGAAATTTGACAGGCGGTCTACCGGTGATGTACCAAGAATCCATGTCAACTCTCGGTCCATTCCGAGAACGTTTTTATCCCGCTGACAAAACAAGATCTGGGAGGTGCGACGGGTGCGTGTGAGAGTGTCGGATACCTAAACGGACAATGGAAAAATGACGAACATGACCGAATGCAAGTTTTGAAAAACATGCAGATGCAATGCACATGTTGAGATCAAAAGGTGCAACACACAAGCGAATGACATGGCAACGACGATGAATAACTGGAAGACACTTGGCGCATTGGTCTTGGGGCATTACAGCTCCAGGACGATACGTCCGCCAAGACGGGCTGGGGCCTAGCTAAGGCCGCCACGGCAGAAGGCAGGAAGGAGGCCATCGAAGCCAGGGAGGCTCGCGACATGGCGTTGGCCAAGGCCGCTTCCGCCGGGAAGCACTGCGCTGAGGTGAAGGCCAAGTTGAAGACCCTTCAGGAGGAGCAAGCCAGGCATGCCCAATGCCTTCGGCAATAGGAGGAGGACCTGAAGGCCCGCGCAACAAAGCTCGCCGATCGCGATGCCAAGCTAGCCCAAGTGACCACTGACAAGGCCCGAGAGCGCGACCACTTGGCCAAGCTGAAGAAGGAAGTGGCTGATGGCCAGGTGTCCCACACCCAGCACGTTTTTGAGGCAGCAACCCAGCTGGAGGCCAGGGAGAAGATCCTCGCTGCTGCTGAGAAAAAGGCAGCCACGGAACTTGACGCCTCCCCTCCCTCATGCTCAAGTCTCGTGATGCACTGCGCTCCATCTGTAGGGGAGGGTAGAGTAGCTCTTCGCGATCGCTGAAGATTTCTTTGCAGGGCTCTCCTCCAAGCTTGCGGAAGTGTCGAGGGGCTCTCCCGTCGAAGTAGACTCCATCCCGAAGGAGTGCCACTCGCTCTTCACCGTGGTCGTGACACACGTCTTCGGCCGGCTCTACCTTTAGGACCCTAGCTTCGAATTCAACACGGTAATCTATTCGATCACTCTTGAATCTCGTGCTACTGCCAAGGGAGCCGTGAAGGGTCACATGGACGCACTGCCGAAGAAGTTACTTTGTGTCGCCGACACCAGGCCCACGCCGGTGGAGGCCAGTGGCGGCAACGAAGGCGACATGCGATGTCGACGATGAGCTCCCTACAACCAGGATAGGCGACGATGACGGCCAAGGTCGTGGTGGCGTTTCTTCCTAGTTTTTATCCTACAACATTTACCATGCCTCATGGAGGCGTAGAAATTCTGTTTGGATTTGTGGAACACCTTGCAGTTGTAATAACTTGCTAGAACTCCGTGCTTTTCTTTCTATGCTTCATGTAATTCCTTTTTTGCCTTTGTGCTCTGCTTTGGCAGGGCCAGCCCCGTGCCTACCTCGACCGCTGTTGGGGCATCCGGATCACCAGGATGAGACCAAGGGGCAAGGGGCTATGTGACTAGTGAGGCCTCTGAGTCGCTATGCTCAGGGGCCCCCCTTGACGTAGGAACGACCCTCATGAAGGAAACATGAGCAGTGTCTAAGCTAATATGGTGTCTCTGATACCCTTCCTCGCTAGCTTTTGCCTAGGAGGGACGCGAGAAGACCAGGTACTAGGGTCCTGGTGAGGTGGGACATGCCAGGCGTGGCCTGAGCACATGCCCCGTGTTCAGCCCCCTTGCGCATGTATCCCATGGGGAAAGCTGCGTGATAGGACCGTACAAAGTGCCGACGGGCTATCCTGAGGTTGGTGTGGCCACTAGGGCGCCCTTAGTTGTTTATCCACGAGCGCAGAGCATGGTGCTTCCACTTTGGCATGGGCATAGCCGCTCCTTGAACATGTCGTCCGCCAGCGTGGAGCATGGGGCTTCCACTTGTGCGTGGGCATAGTTGCGGCTCGACCATGTCATGTGCCAGCGCGGTGCATGGGGCTTCCACTGGTGCTTGTTTGGGAGTTCCCTAGAGGGAGAATCCGAGGTGTGTACAACCCCGATCGTACACGTGGCTAGCACGACAGAACTGGAGGAGGTGTATCTGGGCACCCGTGAGCTAGTGCGGGACTCACAGGGCCCTACCTCAAGGCGGGTTGCGCCTGATTCTTGTGGCATGGGGCACGCTTATGACACTGTGTGACAGGGTGACCTGCGCCGAACGAACCTCTAGAGGGTATCGCATGGCAGGGCCGAACACCAAAGACCCCACGAGGTGACACGAATAGGATTGGCCCACTAGACAATGCTCAGTCATTGGATTTATCGACGCTGCAGGGACGGACCCAAGTACAGACGCCATGCCCAGTCTTCTCATGCAACAATCCCATGGAAAGACAACCGGCGCACAGCTCTCGTGATGGTGAAGCGCCAAACGGCGGTCATATGAACTGGGCCACGTGCCCTTACTCATCCACTCTGAAAGTGCGTTATATCGACTAGAGGGGGGGTGAATAGGCGATTTTTATGAAAGTCTTCAAAACGTGGAAGTTATGAAGACAAACAGAGTGAACAAGCCTATCACTATGCAGCGGAAGGTAGATTACACAAAGCAAGCCATAGTCAAATATATAATACAGTGAAAGCACAGAGACAAATAGCTTCAGTGTAATGAGGATCAGGTTGGAAGAAGTTACGAAGCCAAACAGATCATACAGTCAGGTTGTGAAGACAGAAGATAACGCATGCATGCAATAGCTTCACAATGTGTACTGGTAAGTAAAGGGAGGTGAAGATAAAACCAGTGACACGTTGAAGACAATGATATGTTGGACCAGTTCCAGTTGCTGTGACAACTGTACGTCTGGTTGGAGCGGCTAGGTATTTAAACCAAAGCACACACAGTCCCGGACACCCAGTCCTGAACACGCAGCTCAGGACACCCAGTCCTCACCATTTTCTCCTTGAGCTAAGGTCACACAGACCCCGCCCAATCACTCTGGTAAGTCTTCAAGGTAGACTCCCAAACCTTCACAGACTTCGTTCACCGGCAATCCACAATTCCTCTTGGATGCTCAGAACGCGACGCCTAACCGTCTGGAGGATGCACAGTCCTCAAGTGTAATAAGTCTTCAGATCACTCAGACAAGAAGACTTAAGTGATGCCCAATTACTCTGGCTCTGGGTGGTTAGGGCTTTTCTCCTCACTAAGGATTTTCTCTCAAAGGCTTCGAGGTGGGTTGCTCTCAAACGACAAAAGCCGTGCACTGAAATCTGAGCAGCCAATCGTTTATGGTTGTGGGGGGGTGGACTATTTATAGCCACTTGGCAACCCTGACCTGATTTGTCCGAAATGACCCTGGGTCACTAAGGAACTAACACGTGTACTAACGGTCGGATTTTGAACTCTCACGGCAACTTTGCTTGGGCTGCAAGCAAAGCTGACTTGTCTGACTCTGGACAAGATTTTCTCTCATTGTCTTCACTCGAAGACATAGGATTTGAATTAGGCATCACTTCAGTCATCCTGACTGGTTCTCTTGGACCCCACTTAACAGTAGGTGGTTCCTATGACACAACATGAGTAAAGTAAAACTACGAAGGATCTAAGTCTTCGAGTTCCAAAGGCTTCATGGGGAGTCTTCATGTGTCATTGTCTTCGACATGAATGTCTTCATGAACCACCATTGTCTTCAATGTCTTCGTACATTTTTGGGGGTCATCTCTGGTAGCTAAAACGAATCAATGAGGGACTTCTACCTGTGTTATCCTCCAATTCTCACAAACACATTAGTCCCTCAACTAGGTTTGTCGTCAATACTCCAAAACCAACTAGGGGTGGCACTAGATGCACTTACAATCTCCCCATTTTTGGTGATTGATGACAAACTAGTTGAAGTTTTCAACGGGGAATATAATTTGTGAAATTGTAAAGGAATTGTCTTCATAAGCTGCAAGGGCTCCCCCTGAAGATGTGCATATAAGTGATTTGCTTCTGGAATGCAAATACACATAGCAGGTTGTATTTGTGGGAATCCACTTCAACTTATGATGACAATCCATCATGCGCGTAAAGATATATGAAGATAATGATATGCATAATGAAAAATGGACGTCTGCGAAATGATAAGAGTGCGGAAATTATCGTCGTACATGCGGAATTTATCTTCGCAAAAACACAGTGGCAAACATAGTAGCAGACGACCATCAGGTTTAAGTGTTACAACTCAAAGAACCAAATGTAGCAAAACGAGAGTTGTAAGCACGAAGCAAAATGCAAAATATAAAGCACCCGCCCATATTATTGACCCGCTTGAAGACTATAAATGTCATATGCTTCTCCCCCTTTTGTCAGTGATGACCAAAAAGGTTTGAAGACATAGAGTTTTCTATGCGTTCCTAGGCGCAGCAGGGTCGGTGGAGGCGTTTGGTGGTGCAGGCGAGCTTGGTGCAGTGACGACGCACGCTGAAGACATTGGTGGTGATGTAGTGTCGTCCTCTTCCTCAATGATTTTTCCCGTCACGGTGGCAGCAGAGGAAGAGAACTCGGATTCTTCAAGCGACGGAGTCCCACGCAACACAGCTCTTCTGGGGGGTGTGGAGTCAAACTTGAATCGCTCCTTGAAGCCATCCTCTTGCAATTCAACTTCAGTGCACATCATTGTGAGGCCTTTCCAAGTGCGGCGACAGGTTTCATGAGCGACGAAAGCGTTCTTGGTGGCCAGATTCCTGATGCGATTGACGTCTTGCATGATACTGCGCATCTGCCTCTTGAGCCAGTCATGGTGCCTATCTTGCTTTTGATGCAGAGCCACAAGTTCACGATCAGTGAGTGTACGAGCGCGTTTCTTGGGTCTCTGTGCACTTTCACTGTCAGTGGCTTCAGTGGATGCAGGGGCACGTGTGGTGCCAGCCATTGGATAGACTCTGGAAATGGCTTCAACACCTTCATCATGTTGAGTGAAGCTTTGGTGTTCTGCATTCTGAAGACTTAGTGGCTGTTTGGCAGGCTCAGGATAAATAGCTTCAGCAGAGGTGTCCACATCAGGTAAGAAGATTCTGTGGTTGCGGGCTGAGGGTTGATATGATATGGCAGAGTGGAGCTTGATCAGCCTCATAACCCATGGAGCATAAATCTTCAGACCAAAGAGATCTGAGCCAGACGCAGCAAGTTGACGTATGAAGAGATCCTGGGCATTGAAGCATTTGCCGTGCAGGATGCAGAAGATGAGAGTCTTCATGGCACCGTCAACCTTGGCATATCGAGAGTGCACCTTAATGGGCCATAGAGTCCGCCTGATGATGTGATAGATAGTTCTAGGCAGGTACTCTAAGTCTTCAACGAAGAACTACGTTGGGTAAGGTGCGTCAGAAGGCAATGGCTTCATCATTGAGAGCATCTGACTCATATTGGGCTCAGGTCGCTGAAATATGCTCTCAACTGCTTCAGCATGGAGTTGGCAGCCTTCTTCGAAGAGTTCGCCTGGAGTGGGTAGGCCGGTGAGCTCAATGATATCAAATGCATTAGCTTCATGATGGACGTTGCCGGTCATCCACTCCAGGACCCAAGTCTTCGGATCTCTGTTGTAGCCCTTGATGTGCAATGTGGCATAGAACTGAAGCAGAAGCTCTTCGTTCCAGTGCTCTTCATCCGTGACAAACGGCAGCAGGCCAACTTGCTTGAAGCAGTCCAGGGCTTCTTCCAGACCAGGCAGACCAGTAAAAGCTTCAACTTCAAGGCGCTGATGTGGAAAGATGCGGTTCTGGTTGTAGAGGACGCAGGAGTAGTAGCTGCGCTGTGGGTAGCTCCAGAACCTATCTGACACAATCTTTTCCCTTGAGTAAGGGTTCTTGGAGCGGTTGAAGAAGGTGTTATCTGCCCTGAAGCTATTGACATTAAAGGAGCCAGGAGCAGTGACTGGACCTGGGAACCTTGGCAGTCGTGGGATTGGCTTCTGTACCTGGGGCCTGTGCGCAATGTGATAGTTGAACTGTGGTCCGGCAGCAGACACAGGCACAGAAGGGTCAGAGGCAGTGGCTTCAGTATCTCTTGAGGCTGTTGGTTGGTCGGGCTCCACAAATGCTTCAGTATTATGTGTGGCAGCCGCAGTGGTGTCAGCCTCCTTGAGAACTTCTTCTTGCTGGCGTGGGGAAGATGGAGCTTGAGGTTCTTCATGCTCTTCTGCATGTTCTTCGGCTGATGCAGCCGGAATGTCATCAGCAGTCTGAGCCCTTGGTCCTTTGCGAAGCCTATGGAATGCAGGCGACGCCGGTGGAGTTGCAGTGGGCTGGGGCTCATCCTCTTCCTCCTGTGGGCGATCTGCCCACGATGCATCTTGTGTGATTGGCGTCAGGGGACGACCAATGCTGAGCAGTTCACTCGTTTCGAGCTGAGGAAGGACTGCATCATCTTGTACATTGTCTTGGAGACCAATGTCTTCAGTAGCGGTGGGGTTAGCTGCTGGAATGTCTTCAGCATGCGGAGCCTCCGTGAGAGCAGGCTCATGCACGGTCATCTAACGATCTTCATGAGGAAAGCGAACGGAAAGAGGTTCGACGATCAAGGGCTCTGTGGGAGCAGCCCGAGATTTCTTGGTCTTGCGCTTCTTGATGGTGGGGTCTGAAGGAGAGGCTTCAGGGTGTTTCTTCTTCCTTGCTTTAGCTTCGGCGATCCTTGTCTTCTTAAGCTCTGAAGCGGTTGAGCGCTTTGGCTTCGAGCTAGGCTTGGCGGTGGGGAAGACAATCGGAACAGCTTCTTGTTGTGGGGCCTCTTCTTCAGCCACAGTGGGCGTCTTCTTTTTCTTAGCGGCCATCCTGGGGTCGATGCCACGACGCCCAAGTGACTTTCGCTTCTCGGCCTCATTGTAGGCCTGCACACAGAGATCAGCCAAATTCTTCATGCGCTCGTGTGAGCCCTAAGCCTCTGCACGTTTCTGCATAAAGTTTTCCTTCAACTCATGCAGCATGACTTTGAAGTCTTTGACCTCTTGGACGCTGAGCTTGGCCATGTTCTGCTTGAACTAAGCCTTTTCAAAATCTATTTTCTGCTTCAGTTCCACTATGCGCTGGGCAATTGCGAGTTCTGAAGCAATGGCTCCTTGAAAGGCTACGCTGAGGCCAATGGGCAGCTGCAGGTCATTGAAGCTGATGTTGGGTGTATCAAACCACTCATCTATGAAGTTGTGTATGATTGTTGCATCGAACAGAGGCAGATTGTTGAAGATTTCAGCCTCCTCCTTGCTCTTGATGAGCTGCTCAAGAGCGTCATCACCAAGATCTTCGTCACTGGACAGATCAATGGCTTCGCAGCGGAGAACGGCAGCGGCAGTTAGCTCTTTGCTGGTGTGTGGCTGTGATTTCTTTGCTTCTTGAGGCTTGGAGACTCTTGATAAGCCTTCAGACTGCACACTGGCTTCAGGAGGTGCAGTGGCCAATGGCTTCGCTCTGGAGGTCTTGGGAGAAGCGACTGGCTTGGAAGCTTATGGCTTCTTCTTCATCTGCTTCGGCTCCGGGGCAGCAGGAGCATCATCAGACTCAGTGTCTGCTGGGGGGTCGTTCATGGCAGTCCCTTGGACTATAATGTGAGTGATGAGGCCTTCGAGATTGGCAAATGGCCCGATGACATTGGGATTAGCGTCGCGTGTGCCATCTGCCCTTGGCTTGGAGGGACCAGGGTTGAAGTCCAACCCAAACTCCTTCTTGTTTTGCTTCGCAGAGTTCTGGGCAAATTGGAAGTTGCGCTTGAACAGAGTGTCATCGCGACACCAGAGAAGGGATGACGGATGTGCGTCAGCTGGCTGTTGTCCCCTGATCATGCATGGAAAGAAGCCTTGAGCAATGGCTTCGTCTCTGGTTCGGGGTACGAGATTCTTGTACAAGGCACCTCCCCACGGTCTCTTGATGGCGCACTTCTCTGCATATTCCTTGGTGACGAAGCGGTATAGGAACCACTGCTCTGCCCAATATCTTCGAATCCACTGGATTCGTGTCTTGCGCTGACCATAGCTTTCTTCAGGATCTGTTTGGTACATTTCTGCCAAATCTTCAGGCAGATCTTTAGAGGTGTCACCCCGCCTCTGTCTGCCTCCCTTCCTAGATTGTTTTTCGGTTGCCATGAAGCTTAACTTGACAGGCTTCAAGAGATTCAAAGTCTTCAAAGGATTCAGAGGTTTCAAAGGCTTTAAAGGCTTCCTTTTGCTTGACCAACAGGAACTTGCTTCGGGTGAATTGATGTGACGCTGTAGGAACTCTGCAAATGAATGCAGACTATGAGAACCAAAAGATTCTCTCACGGACATGTACCTGTGACAGCATTAAGGTGCGAGGGAAGGGGAAGAGGTCATATGCATTCTCAGAAGATTTTGAAGATAAATCAGTTTAGAAGATATTGACCTCATCATGCGAAGACATTCACTTTATAGAAAAGGAGTTGGTTCCAGATTTGTACGAACCCATAGATCAGTACAAGTGAGGAATCTAACTACTTCATGAAGAACAAGTGAATATACTAGGCAAGTTATGAGATTCAGACAAGAGGAATGGAACTTGAGTGAATGGAAACCTCTTTTGGCAGAAAGTGATGGAGCAATAGGATCAAAAGAGGCTGTAAAAAGGCTTGTTATTTACCAGACTTGGAACTGCTAGACGAGATGAGAGGTGAGGCCGAGCAGTTCGATCCTCCGTGCCCTAACTTGGCGACGGAAGACACCTAGGGCGACGGCGGAGAGACTGATGTCCGCTGTCGGCGTGAGAACGGCGTCGGAGAGGTCGCGGCAGTGAAGCACTTCCTCGCCGGCGTCGTTGAGAGCTAGCGGTGGCGCTAGGGTTTGTGTGAGGGAGGAAGAGGAGATAATGACCGCAGTGAAACTTGTATTTATAGGGATTTAGACGGCACTGCGCTATTACTCAGGTGCCCCTGGCGATTCGCATCTGATCAGTACGTGGCCAGCATGCGGAATTGTGGGGGCAGTTTCACCCCACGCATGCCTGGTTTGTCGGGAGTCGTTCCTACTTCTCCGGAATTCTAGTTGATGGAAAAACATTGAAAGCTGTTTTAAAGTTTGTCTCTATGTCTTCTTCTGACAAGGATGCAGTGAAGACATTCGACAGTTTCAATAGAGTGCATATGACTTGGAGAGATAGAGTTTGAGGTAGGAAGCATGGAGAGGTTAGGGTCCGATCACATTCACTTAGTTCAAAAGATTCGAACAAGAAGACATAGCTATAAGTGAATGCTGTAGAGGACAGAACACCAGTACATATATAATCAATATAGTGAAGATAATCATGAAGACATGTTGAGATTGAAGCCAAACCAAATGTGAAGACATAGCAAATGTAATGCCATGAGTGAAACACTTCAAGCGGAAAAATTTTGGTGGTGGCGCTACCCACCGTATAGGAAGTATTGGACCCAGACACGGCGCACAATTATCGTGGCGCTCCGAGGTCAAATTCCACGTTAATGTATTCACACTTAGAATGTATGTCTTCATCGATTGAAGATATACGTTACTTTGTGTGTTGCACATCTAAGTCATCATCATGCATAAGTGTTAGGATGTGTGCCTGATCACAGGACATTTGAGGATTCCAAGATATTTAGCTCACACCGTAACTTGCAAAATCTCTTCTCATCCAAGGGCTTGGTGAAGATATCTGCCAATTGCTCTTCAGTGTTGACATGTATGATATCAATGTCTCCCTTTGCAATGTGATCTCTGAGAAAATGATGACGAATTTCAATGTGCTTTGTCTTCGAGTGCTGAACTGGGTTGTTGGCGATCTTGATGGCGCTTTTGTTGTCGCAGTAAAGTGGCACTTGCTTCAGATGAATGCCATAATCCTTGAGGGTTTGCTTCATCCATAGAAGCTGAGCGCAGCAGGATCCAACAGCAATGTATTCAGATTCTGCAGTGGAGAGAGATACACAGTTCTGCTTCTTTGAAGACCAACATACAAGAGATCGGCCGAGAAAGTGACATGTGCCTGATGTGGACTTCTGATCAACCTTGTCACCAGCGTAATCAGCGTCCGAAAATCCAACCAGATCAAACTCTGAGCCCTTTGGATACCATAACCCTAGAGTTGGTGTGTGAGCCAAATATCGAAGAATTCGCTTCACTGCTAAGTGATGCGACTCCTTTGGTGCCGCTTGAAACCGAGCACACATGCAAACACTAAGCATAATATCTGGCCTAGATGCACATAAATAAAGCAAAGAACCAATCATGGAGCGGTATACCTTTTGATCGAACTCTTTACCATTGTCGTCAGGACCCAGATGATGTTTGGCTGGCATTGGTGTTGTGAAGCCTTTGCAGTCTTGCATACCAAACTTCTTCAGGCAGTCTTTGAGATATTTCTCTTGAGATATGAAGATGCCATTGCGTTGTTGCCTTATCTGAAGACCGAGGAAGAATTTCAGCTCCCCCATCATAGACATCTGATATTGCTCTTGCATCATATATCCGAACTCCTCACTGTACTTCTGATTGGTGCAGCCGAAGATAATGTCATCCACGTATATTTGGCACACAAACAGTTCACCATCATATGTCTTTGTGAAGAGAGTGGGATCCAGGGAACTAGGTATGAAGCCTTTGCTCTTCAGGAAGTATTTGAGCGTATCATACCAGGCCCGAGGGGCTTGTTTGAGGCCATATAGTGCCTTTTTGAGCTTGTACACCATGTCAGGATGTTTTGGATCTTCAAACCCAGGTGGTTGTGCAACATACACTTCTTCTTCAATTTTGCCATTGAGGAAGGCACTTTTTACATCCATTTGATACAGGATTATGTTGTGATGATTTGCATAGGCCAGCAGTATACGGATGGCTTCAAGTCTGGCAACAGGAGCAAATGTTTCATCGAAGTCAATGCCTTCCACTTGAGTATATCCTTGAGCAACGAGACGAGCCTTGTTTCTGACGACTTGGCCATGCTCATCTTGCTTGTTGCGATATATCCATTTGGTGCCTATTATGTTATGCTTCCGTGGATCAGGACGCTTAACCAACTCCCATACATTGTTCAGTTCAAATTGTTGAAGCTCTTCTTGCATAGCTTGAATCCATTCAGGTTCCATAAATGCTTCATCAACTTTCTTGGGTTCTGTGATTGAAACAAATGCGAAGTGTCCGCAAAAGTTTGCCAGTTGAGTTGCCTTTGAATGAGTCAGTGGACCAGGTGCATTGATGCTATCAAGTATTCTGTCAATTTGCACTTCATTGGCAACACGAGGATGTAGGGGTCGAAGACTTTGCTCTTGCTGATCTACGTTGTCATGGGGAGGAATGTCTTCAGGCTGAGCATTGTCTTCATGTGGATCTGGTGCTGAGATGATAAGTTCTTCTTCAGGACGAGCTTCAGAAGGTATAATTTCTCCAGTTCCCATTAGCTTGATTGATTCACTGGCTGGAACTTCATCTAGTACATCTGGTAGTTGCTCTCTTTGTGACCCATTGGTCTCATCAAACCGCACATCCACTGTTTCAACCACTTTGTAGTGAAAGAGATTGAAGACTCTGTAGGAGTGTGAATCCTTTCCATATCCAAGCATGAAGCCCTCATGTGCTTTTGGAGGAAATTTTGAGGTGTGGTGAAGGTCCTTGATCCAGCATCTTGATCCAAATACTCTGAAGTAACTTACATTTGGCTTCTTGCCAGTCAGAAGTTCATAAGATGTCTTGTTCAGCAGCTTGTGAAGATATACACGGTTGATAGTATGGCATGCAGTGTCAATGGCTTCAGTCCAGAATTTTCTTGGTGTCTTGTACTCATCTAACATTGTTCTGGCCATCTCGATGAGTGTTCTGTTCTTGCGTTCGACGATGCCATTCTGTTGTGGCGTGTATGGAGCTGAGAATTCATGAGTGATGCCCAATGTATCAAGATATGTGTCAAGGCCGGTGTTCTTGAATTCTGTGCCATTGTCACTTCTGATGTGCTTTATCTTGGCGCCATAATTGTTCATTGCCCGATTTGCGAAGCGTCTGAAGACATCCTGCACTTCAGTCTTGTAAAGGATTATGTGCACCCAAGTATATCTAGAGTAATCATCAACAATGACGAAGCCATAGAGGCAAGCAGTAGTGGAGAAAGTTGAGTAGTGGGTAGGACCGAAGAGATCCATGTGAAGCAGTTCGAAGGGTTGAGTAGTGGTCATGATTGTCTTCGAAGGATGTTTTGCCCTTGTCATCTTCCCAGCTTCACAGGCACCGCATAAGTGATCTTTCTTGAACTTGACGCCCTCGATGCCTATGACATGCTTCCTCTTCGCAAGGGTGTGGAGGTTCCTCATGCCAGCATGCCCAAGTCTTCGATGCCAAAGCCAGCATTCTGAAGCCTTTGCGAGAAGACAAACCGCAAGCTGTGGCCCTGCTGAGGAATCTACCACGTACAAATCATCTTTTCGATACCCTTCAAACACTAGAGACTTGTCATATTCCATTAGTACTAGACAGCGATATTTTCCAAAGATTACAATCATGTTTAAATCGCAAAGCATTGAGACAGACATTAAGTTGAAGCCAAGGGATTCAACAAACATGACTTTATCCATGTGTTGATCCTTTGAGATTGCAACTCTACCTAGACCCAGTACCTTACTTTTACCAGTGTCAGCGAATGTGATGTGGCTCTTGTCAGATGGACGTAAGGTTGAGTCCATAAAGAGACTTCTCTTGCCAGTCATGTGATTTGTACACCCACTGTCAATAATCCATTCTGAAGACTCTGAAGTCACTGGTGTCGTACCCTACAGTGCAGTTAGGGGGATAGGCTTCACCAAGAGTGTTGTGAAGCAAAAACATTTGATGAACCAGTGGATTATGAAAACTGAGATCCAGGTTAGGACAAGCAGGGAGAGTAGCATGCGATTCAGATATGAAATACATAGTGATGCCATTCGGGCATTTGATCTTGCGCCCCACAAGTTTTTTATAGTCCCCAACAATAGCCTCAGGAGATTTTGGTTTTGTGCTGGAGACCTTTCCCTGCAAAAGAGAGTTAAGCTTTCTTAACCACCCACATCTTCAAGGGTGGCTTAGAAGCAATGAGTCTAAGTGCAGCATCTGAGAATTTTGGCTTTGGAGCCTTAGCAAACAGTCTAGCAGGTGGGCAATAGTACTCATAAGAATAGGCAGAATAATTTTTGGTCATATGAGAATGATGGTTTGAAGAACCGCTCTCATAAGCCTGAGCATGGTTTCCCTGCAAAGCATTTGTGTTAGTGCAACTCAGAGGAGTCCTCTGCCTGTATGAAGCCTTTGGACCATATGAAGCCTTTGGTTTGAGGTTTGTCTTCTTCATGTGAGGTGTCATGAGGACATTCACAGGAAGATTCTCAAGACACGTTTTTGGAACCCAGATCTTCTTCATAGGCGGTCCATTCCTGCAGTTAGTACCAATGTACCTGGCAAATACTTCACCATTCTGATTCCTAAATAGTTTATAGTTTGCATCAAAGGATTCATCAATGATAGTTGGATTAGCACAAGTGAAGCCAGATAGATTGGATGGATCTGATGAGGATTCCTTTGCAGCAACCCATGTGGTTTTGGGGTACTGCTCAGGTTTCCAGTAAGAGCCATCTGCATTAATTTTCCTTACGAACCCAACACCCTCTTTGCTAGGGTTTCGGTTTAGAATCTGCTTCTTGAGGACATCACATAGTGTCTGATGTCCTTTGAGACTTTTGTACATCCCCGTTTCAAGCAATGTCTTCAACCTAGCATTTTCATCAGCAATAGCAGTGGTATCCTCAGCAGAGGGGTTAGTTACCACTTCAACAGTTGAAGATATTGCAACAGCAGTAGCAGTGGAACATTCAGCAACAGAAATAGCATTATCACGCTCAATGCATTTAAGGCATGGTGGTTCAAATCCTTCCTGAGCAGAACTGATCTGTTCGGCTCGAAGTGACTCGTTTTCCTTTTGAAGATCTTCATGATCCGCTCTCAACTTCTCAAGATCTTGCTTCTTCTGAAGATAATCATAGGAAAGCTTCTCATGAGTAGTTGAGAGAGTCTCAAGACGATCTTCGAGTTCCTGATACTTAACATGAAGATTTTTTATGTCTTCAATTAAGGATTCAGAACGAGTCATTTCAGCACCCAACAGATCATCGCTTCTGTCTAACAGTTTTTGAATATGTTCCATGGCCTTTTGTTGTTCAGTTGCAATTTTAGCAAGTGTTTTGTAACTGGGTTTTGAATCACAATCAGAGTCATCGTCACTAGATGTTCGATAGTGAGCAGTGCGTGTGTTTACCTTGGCACCACGTGCCATGAAGCAGTAGGTGGGAGTAGAGTCGTCCTTGTCATTTGCATCGGTGATGGTGATGGAGTCATTGTCTTCAGTGTTGAAGATGGACTTGGCGACATAGGCTGTAGCCAAACTTGCAATGCCTGAATCAGACTCCTCCTCGGACTCCACCTCTGCCTCCTCAGAAGCGGACTCCTCTTCTGAATCCATTTCCTTGCCAACAAACGCACGAGCCTTGCCAGATGAACTCTTCTTGTGTGATGAAGACTTTGAGGAAGACTTGGACGAAGACTTTGAGTATTTCTTTGTCTTCTTATCGTCAGAGTCGTATTCCTTGCTCTTCTTCTTCTTTCTGTTCTCATTGTCCCACTGTGGACACTCAGAGATAAAGTGTCCAGTTTTCTTGCACTTGTGACAAGTTTTCCTCTTGTAGTCATGCGCAGAGGCTTCATCATTCCTTGAGCTTGATCGTGAAGACTTTCGGAAGCCTTTCTTCTTGGTGAATTTCTGGAACTTCTTCACTAGCATTGCAAGTTCCCTTCCAATGTCTTCAGGATCATCAGAACAGCTGTCAGATTCCTCTTCAGATGATGACACAGCTTTTGCCTTCAAGGCACGAGTTCGCCCATAGTTTGGACCGTAGATATCTCTTTTCTCAGAAAGCTGAAACTCATGTGTGTTGAGCCTCTCAAGTATGTCAGACGGATCGAGTGTCTTGAAGTCTGGACGTTCTTGAATCATCAGGGCTAGGATGTCAAATGAACTGTCAAGTGATCTTAGAAGCGTCTTGACGATTTCATGTTTGGTGATCTCAGTGGCGCCGAGGGCTTGAAGCTCATTTGTGATGTCAGTGAGCCGGTCAAATGTGTGCTTGACATTCTCATTGTCGTTTCGCTTGAAGCGGTTGAAGAGATTGCGAAGAACACTGATTCTCTGATCTCTCTGGGTTGAGATGCCTTCATTGACCTTGGAGAGCCAGTCCCAGACCAGCTTGGATGTCTTCAAGGCACTCACACGGCCGTACTATCCCTTGGTCAGATGACCACAGATAATATTCTTGGCAGTGGAGTCCAATTGAGTGAACTTCTTGACATCAGCCGCAGTGACACCTTCTCCAGCCTTGGGAACGCCGTTTTCGATGACATACCATAGGTCGACGTCAATGGCTTCAAGATGCATGCGCATCTTATTCTTCCAGTAGGGATATTCAGTTCCATCGAAGACGGGGCACGCAGCGGAGACTTTAATTATCCCTGCAGTCGACATAGCTAAAACTCCAGGTGGTTAAACCGAATCACACAGAACAAGGGAGCACCTTGCTCTGATACCAATTGAAAGTGCGTTATATCGACTAGAGGGGGGGTGAATAGGCGATTTTTATGAAAGTCTTCAAAACATGGAAGTTATGAAGACAAACAGAGTGAACAAGCCTATCACTATGCAGCGGAAGGTAGATTACACAAAGCAAGCCATAGTCAAATATATAATACAGTGAAAGCACAGAGACAAATAGCTTCAGTGTAATGAGGATCAGGTTGGAAGAAGTTACGAAGCCAAACAGATCATACAGTCAGGTTGTGAAGACAGAAGATAACGCATGCATGCAATAGCTTCACAATGTGTACTGGTAAGTAAAGGGAGGTGAAGATCAAACCAGTGACACGTTGAAGACAATGATATGTTGGACCAGTTCCAGTTGCTGTGACAACTGTACGTCTGGTTGGAGCGGCTAGGTATTTAAACCAAAGGACACACAGTCCCGGACACCCAGTCCTGAACACGCAGCTCAGGACACCCAGTCCTCACCGTTTTCTCCTTGAGCTAAGGTCACACAGACCCCACCCAATCACTCTGGTAAGTCTTCAAGGTAGACTCCCAAACCTTCACAGACTTCGTTCACCGGCAATCCACAATTCCTCTTGGATGCTCAGAACGCGACGCCTAACCGTCTGGAGGATGCACAGTCCTCAAGTGTAATAAGTCTTCAGGTCACTCAGACAAGAAGACTTAAGTGATGCCCAATTACTCTGGCTCTGGGTGGTTAGGGCTTTTCTCCTCACTAAGGATTTTCTCTCAAAGGCTTCGAGGTGGGTTGCTCTCAAACGACAAAAGCCGTGCACTGAAATCTGAGCACCCAACCGTTTATGGTTGTGCGGGGTGGACTATTTATAGCCACTTGGCAACCCTGACCTGATTTGTCCGAAATGACCCTGGGTCACTAAGGAACTGACACGTGTACTAACGGTCGGATTTTGAACTCTCACGGCAACTTTGCTTGGGCTGCAAGCAAAGCTGACTTGTCTGACTCTGGACAAGATTTTCTCTCATTGTCTTCACTCGAAGACATAGGATTTGAATTAGGCATCACTTCAGTCATCCTGACTGGTTCTCTTGGACCCCACTTAACAGTACGGTGGTTCCTATGACACAACATGAGTAAAGTAATACTACAAAGGATCTAAGTCTTCGAGTTCCAAAGGCTTCATGGGGAGTCTTCATGTGTCATTGTCTTCGACATGAATGTCTTCATGAACCACCATTGTCTTCAATGTCTTCGTACATTTTTGGGGGTCATCTCTGGTAGCTAAACCGAATCAATGAGGGACTTCTACCTGTGTTATCCTGCAATTCTCACAAACACATTAGTCCCTCAACTAGGTTTGTCGTCAATACTGCAAAACCAACTAGGGGTGGCACTAGATGCACTTACACACTCGCTATTAGCTCATGTGAGAACAAGGCACCAAGGACCCTAGGAGGTGACGCGCATGGGGTTGCCCTGTGGGACAGAGCTCGGTCGCTTGTGTTTAACAATGCTGCAGGGATGGACCCGAGTACAGACGTCATGGCAGGCCTTAATCATGAGGTGGGCATGGGCAGGTTCTTAAGGGCACAACGACATTCATGGTGGCGAAACACCGGACATGCATGTTGAAATATTTAGGGAATTCATAAAGACAGAGGTAGTTCTGATACATGCGCAAAATGATACAGCTGCGGGGCTGGGTCCTTGCAGTCGAAGGATAGTGCAACCCGAGGGGCACCCTCAAGTGAACATACCAAAAAGTGACCTAGCACCATCACTGTGGAAGCGTTGGGGTAGTTGAAGAAATGCGTTGTGCAAGCTGCTCCTGACGAGCTGGGCGACTCCAGAGGCCTGGAGAGCTCGCGAGGCCCGTCGGGCTCGCAAGGGTCTGAAACCTCCTCCAACAGGACCGGCTGGTGCCTAGCCTCATGAGACTCCATAGCACGCTACGTGAAGCGCTAGTACGAGGCACCCATGTTTAACAGGCCAATCGGCATGCAGACGTAGTTGTAGGGGTAACCCCCACAACGGCCGACACGAGAAGGCCAAAAGAGGTCCTACGAAGTTTTCCTATTTTGGCCTGGGATGTTGACACAGACGCGCAGCTCGCTACCCATGTCAGGGGCCGCAGCTGTGCTGGGAGGCCGTGCGGGGCGACGCTCATTGCGCATGACCCTTGCTTGCTGAAGCTCCTGGATCGCCATGGTGATGAAGTCCCGCACACCTGGCACCTTGCCTCGTGCACCTTGCTCGCGGGGGCGTGCATCGAAGCACGCCTCCAAGTGGTGCCCGAGGGCCTCCCTCATCGCATTGGTCAGGTTAGAGGCTCTCCAAACAGGAGCCCCCAAGACTATCTGTCGGTGCAACAAACCCTGGGTCTGTTGCCCAGACTGTGCATAGTCCTAAGACCAAGATTACAACATCCAAGACCATACCAGGCACCAGAGATCAACTCTTTGAATGATCAGAGTGCAGATGAAGAAGACCAACTCAAGATAAAAGTGCAAGACACCACCAAGGGAAAAACCTCCCTTGCCGGGCAGGAGAGCCTGACGAGGTCAAGGTTACCCAGGAAGCAAACTTCAAGACTGTCCCAGCAGGCCTACCGGGACCCACAAAGGCAAGCTATCCCGCCAAGGCTCCACTACACCACCTCACAGCGACATAAGTCAACGATCGGCGTGGTGTCAAGCCCCCAAGTCACTAAGTGGCTGTTTCTTGCCGCATGGCAGCCACTTCCTATGGAAATCACCTCCAAATGACACCTGTCTAGCAATGTGTCATGCAGACAGGAGAGAAGGTGGTCGAGCAGCCCGGCAAGGCTTGCCGGGCAGACCATGATGTGAGACTAAGCGGCTCATTTAATGCACTCTGTCCTGTCAACAGAGTTAGGTATGACAACACTATTTGCTATCTAATCAGTACACAATGACTGATTTGCCACTATGGTGACCCCTGGATCTATAAAAGGAGGCCCATGGCAACCATAGAAAGGATTCAGACCATTGTACAATCATACACGCGTAGATGCTCTTGCCTGGAGGCAACCCTTCCAGGCAAGAGCGTTGCACTTCCACCACAATCCACCAAAGCAGGAGTAGGGCTTTACATCTCGCGGCAGCCCGAACCTAGGTAAAACTGCCTGTGTGATCTCTGTTGTGCTGCGCAACACTCTCTGCTCTTTGTGCAACGTGCTCATCCCCCTTGGCAAACCTCAAGGGGCTCATGGCCCCATAGGTGGCCGTGGTTTCCCATGACATCTTTGTCGCGCTAGGTAGGGGATGCACTTGCGCGAACTGGAGAAGCGTACGTAGCGCGTCATCTTCATCATCATTCTCTTCATTGACGGCTCCATCATCCATGGCGGCCAAGAAGAAACCACATGCCGCTGCCCAGTCCTCCTCCTCGAAGGCCCCGCCATGCGCGACCACCGACCCCGTGGGGGCTACAGGGATGCATGGGGATGTGGACACTATGGGGGATGTGGTTGAAGCAGGCGTCGTCGTCACCACCTCCCCTGTGGCCGAAACATGAGCAGGAGGCACCGGAGAAGGACAACACCAACAACATCCCAACGGCCATGCTCTACGAGGTACGGGTGGAGTAATCGTTCCTTCTGCACCTCTCCACCCTGCCGAAGGGCACAGTCACAGAGGTGGCACTCGCTCTGGGCGAATCGCAATCCTCCGGCAACCCCTACTGCGTGCACGACTGCAGGACATGCACCACCCCTAGAGAAAGCTGACCCAACCAATGCACCAAACAGAGCCGCTAGTCCACAAGCGCCTCCACCTCGTCACCATGCCATCTAGGCAGCTAGCTCACAGCGGCGAGGGCACGACGCAACTAGTACTGGCACCATCAGGAGTCGCGTGACATTATGATCTTCATCGACATCCATGCCAAGCACCACTTCGGAGGCCATGGCATGAGCCCAGCTGCTGTTGAAATTCCCACCAGTAGCTGATCAGATGGATGAGTGGAAAGCCACTGTCCAGAGCTTGATTTTTTTCTCCGAGACGGGAGGATATGAGCGAGCTGGCCCACCACGGCCTCCCCAGGCAACGACAACGGCCCATGCTGCTGGCCATGTGGAAGTGGCCACCCCTATGGTGCAATCCCCTCCATGGTAGCCAGCACGGGAGCCTCACAACCAAAAACCCGACGGCGTCTCGATGGCTTCATTTGACCCTCCAGTGGGTCAAGGCCAACAGTGAACCCTGGAGGACAGGCAATGGGAAGGCGCGCATGTCAGCATCGAGAGATGCCATGACACCCACCACCATTCTGACATGCGCGATGGCCCTGACGTCAACGAGCCCGCACTCGCCGAAGTTGGTTACCTGCCTTTCGAGGCTGGGTGCCCTGCCTTCACCCATGAGCTGCGGCAAGTCCGTTGGCCATCCACTCACGTGGTTACTAGAGAAGTATGATGGGAGTCTGAACCCGGCAGAGTTCTTGAGCATCTACACCATCGTTGTTCAAGCTGTCGGAGGAAGAGACGAGAAGGTGTTTGTCGGTGTCAAAACCGGCGGATCTCTAGTAAGGGGTCTCGAACTGTGCGTCTAAGGCGGAGGGTAACAGGAGGCAGGGGACACGATGTTTTACCCAGGTTCGGGCCCTCTTGATGGAGGTAAAACACTACGTCCTGCTTGATTTATTCTTGATGATATGAGTATTACAAGAGTTGATCTACCACGAGATCGGAGAGGCTAAACCCTAGAAGCTAGCCTATGGTATGATTGTTGTTGTCCTACGGACTAAAACCCTCCGGTTTATTTAGACATCGGATAGGGATAGGGCTACACAAGGTCGGTTACAAAGGAGGAGATATACATATCCGTATTGCCTAGCTTGCCTTCCACGCCAAGTAGAGTCCCATTCGGACACGAGACAAAGTCTTAAATCTTGTATCTTCATAGTCTAACAGTCTGGACAAAGGATATAGTCCGGCCGTCCGGAGACCTCCTAATCCAGGACTCCCTCAGTGTGCACGAACTACTTCCCTTTGGCACTCAAGCAAAATGTGAGGTCTTGGCTGATTTACCTATTGGAGAACTCCATTTTGACCTAGGCTGACTTGTGCCATGAGCTCGTCAGCGCCTTCACGGGCAACCATCAAGAACCACGGCATCCCAGCAACTTGCAGCTCCTCCCGCAGAAGGAAGGGGAGACTCTGCGGAAGTACATGTAGAGGTTTAGCCGAGTCCACAGAAATATTCCAGACATCCACCCGACAGCTATGATAGCTGCGTTCCGGTCCAGCGTGCGCAATCGTTAGATACGTTCCAAGAAGAACATTCAATTCCCCAAGACTGTGAAGGAGCTTTACACTCTAGTGGACAAGTGTGCTTGGGTCGAGGAGGGGAGGAGGCTCCCTGGAAAAGAGGATGGCAGTGACATCGACTCAGAGGATGATGACATGGCCACCAGTCAGAAGAAAAAGAATAAGAAGCGCAATAAAAGGCGCAAGGATAAGTCAGTAATTGCCGTTGAGGGATCGGGCACACCTAGTACCGGCAAGAAGGCCAAGACTGAGGTACCCGGCAAGGAAGTTGCTGCGTACACTGATTTCCGGGGAGCCGCGGCTGCCGAGAAGGCTAGGAAAGGTGATGGGTCATACTGCAAGATCCATCAGACCAAGGGCCACGATCTCCAGTGGAGCAACTCATCAAGAAGCAGAGGGATGAATATGAGAAGCATGATAAGGAAAAAAGGTCAGAATGGCGCTGGCGGGAAGGGCCGAGGCGGTAGAGCGAGCCATCCCGGGAAGGCTCCTCAGAATCAAGGAAAACCCGCTAGAGGCTGTGAGAAGGCTCCTTAGAATCTTCATAGTCTAACAGTCCGCCCAAAGGATATAGTCCGGCTGTCCGGAGACCCCCTAATCCAGGACTCCCTCAGTAGCCCCTGAACCAGGCTTCAATGACGATGAGTCCGGCGCGTAGTGTTGCCTTTGGCATTGCAAGGCGGGTTCCTCCTCCGAATACACCACGGAAGAATTTGAATACAAGGATAGTGTCCGACCCTGCAAAATAAGTTCCACGTACCACCATAGAGAGAATAATATTTCCACAAATCTAATTTGCTGACTTGTTTTGGCAACACGACATTATGCCATGGCCCGGTGATTATTTGAACCATTTCCTTTAACTAGCCCCGCACATAATGCGAGGCAGTTTTTTGACACGTCTTGTCAAAGCAGAGATCGTGTCCCCCTTATTACGGGATTCTCATCAATACGGGCGTGGGTAACCCAACCGCGCCATCAATTATGGCGCTTGGGGGATAAGCAAGTTTTACCAGGCTAGTGGGGGCGCATAGTTTTGGCCGCCCTTATAAAGGGATAAGGTTCAACCTTTCTCTACCCACGCCTTCTTCCTCCTTGCCCATCCATTCTTGCACACTCGAGCCCCAAAGCCCAAGTCCACATCTTTCTCCTCAACCTCCTCAAAACATGTCCGGAGCGGGAGGCAAGTGGATGGCTTCCTCCGTTACGGAGGAACACGTCAAAAAGCTGCGCGGAGCCGGATACTAAGCCACGAATATCGCGCATCGGTTGCCCGCTGCGGGGCAGATCATCCCTACCCCAGAACCCCATGAGAGGGTAGTTCTCCTCCACCACTTCCTCCGCGGACTGGGGTTTCCCCTTCACCCATTCGTCCGTGGTCTCATGTTCTACTACGGGCTGGACATCCATGATCTGGCCCCGAACTTCATCCTCAACATTTCGGCGTTCATCGTCATCTGTGAGGCTTTCCTCCGCATCCGCCCCCACTTTGGCCTATGGCTAAAGACCTTCAATATCAAGCCGAAGGTGGTGGGCTGCCAACAAGCAGAATGCGGTGGAGCCATGGTGGGCAAGATGCCCAACGTTATATGCCTTGAAGGCTCCTTCGTGGAGACCATAAAGGGGTAGCAATCGGCGTGGTTCTACATCACCGAGCCGCGTGACACCAAATGGGTGGCTGCCCCCAAGTTTCGATCCGGATTCCCCACACGGCTCACTTCCTGGAAAGAGAAGGGCTTGTCGTGGGGTTCATCGGTGGAGCTGGACGGACTCCAGAAATGTATCCTGAACATGGCAAGCAAGAAGCTCAAGCTTGTCAACATAGTCCAGGTCATGCTCGTCCGCCAGATCCTCCCATGCCAACAATGGGACTTCAACTTTTGGTTGTCCGACCCGGCCCAGCACCAGACTCTGAGCGAGGTCTTCGACACGACGCACAAGGACGTCTGGAAGGTGTTGTTCAAGGGCGCAGAGGTCCCTCCCTCTCTCACTGAGGACCGCGGGTTAAGCGCGAAGCGCCGAGCGCATTCGGTGAGTTCCATACATCTGGTAGGATATCTATTTCCCCTAGCTTAACCATGTGTGGGGTCTGAGCTCCATGCCTTTGACAGGACTGGGTGGAGACATCGGGGTAGATTAACTGTTCGGCCCCTTTGCCCGAAGACACTACGGACGCTCTCCTGATGGAGATGCTGACTCTGGCTCCTTACAAGGTACGAAAGAAGACCAAGAAGGCCAAGGGAACCCGAAAGAGTTCCCGCCGCTAGGTGTTATCGGACTCGTTGCCCAATAACTCCGCGACGCACTCCTCCCTCGAAGACGAGGAGGAAGATGAAGATGCTCCCCCTTCAGTCGGGGGAGACAAGAAAAGGAAGGCCGCCCCCACTGGGGGGCGGAGGGTCCAAGAAGGGAAGGACTCTCCTTCCGGACTACTCCACCACCGCTGCCGAAGGCGAAGACGAGTGGCTGCTTAGGGCCAAGCCCCTGGTGAAGTCATAAGTATTCGGATGCCAGAGTAACTCATAGCATACCTTTGTCGCACTGCCTCTCCTAACGCCAAATTATGACTATGCAGACCGCCACGAGCCCGTATCGACGTATCATCGGACGGCTCCCTGGGCTCGTCGGATATGGATAGCGATCCACTTCCGACCGCCACCTCCCCTTGCCTTACGGACAACACCGAGCTATTGTCTCAAGAGGCACTGAGTCGAGGGGAGACAGTCCCGGAGGCGCCTCAAGGCGACCTTCCGGACTTCGGGAGCAGAGGGAACAAGGCCCCCAAGGGCTCCGAGTTCAGCCCTCAGCCGAACACTGTGCTGGAACCTCCAGTGGTTCCGGACTCCGGCAGGCAGCCTCCTTCCAAGAGGGGCAAGATGCCTGTGCCGGTGACGTCTGTCCATCCAGAGGCACCGGACAATCTGCTGAGAGCGCTTCGCAGCGCTTCCATCGACGAGGAGCACCACACTATTATGAGTGCGGTGGTCCACAAGGTTCAGTCCGCCAAGAGCGGACTGACTGAAGCCTGTGCCAGCCTTCTAAAAGACTTTGAGGTAAGTTTTTGAAATATGGGAAAAATATAACCACATAGACAATAGCCCCTGATGCTCTGTTCGGTGTTCGCAAAGAAAAGCCGAGCAGAGGATCAAACAATATCGCAGGAGTCTAACATAAGTATGTCCATATGCGTATGCAGGCTTCGCTGCTGGCATCTGCTGCACTGACTGCGGAGGTCGCCGCACTGAAGCAGGACCTTAAAGGGTCCAAGGGCGAGCTCGGCCTTGACAAGAGGCAGCTCGAGGAATATAGAGGTAAGTAGTACCTAGTCTATGGATATGTATAAAAAGAATGTAATTGCAAAATGACAGGATTATCGTAAATTTGCGAGGGGCCACGACCGAGGTGGCGACCCTGAAGCAAGCGCTATACGAGGCCAAAAACCAAGCGGCCAAGGAGCGCAACGAGCAGGAAAGGCATGAGGCACAGGTGGGTGAGGTGCAGCAAGAGCTCCACACTCTTGTGACGAAGCACGAGGCGTTGGAGCTTGACTTGAAGACGCGAGAGTCCGAGCTTTCCGCGGCCCTCGAGGCGCAAAGAATGCCAGGGCCGAAGCCCAAAAGGCCCTCCAGGAGATTGATGCGATGAAGAAGATAATGGCGGGTAAGGCATTCTATATGCAAAGCAAGCATGTGAAAGTAAATTACTTGTTACTTACCTGAATCCGGAGCTCTCCAGGAGCATTCGCAGATTTGCCCCACAGCGTGTCGGATGCCGCAACGTTTTACCAGGCCAAGGAGGGAAGCTCAACGGAGAAGTTTTTCTGGGCCCAATATACTAGGACCAAACACCCGGTGCCTATGAGCGACCAGCTAAAGCACCTGGTCGAGCTACACAAGGCGACCGAACAGGCCATGAAGGCCTTTATAGTCCGGCTGTGGCCTGGCGACGCCCTTTCGAACAGCTACTTCGGCCTGGTGAGGCGGCTTGTGGATGCCTGCCCATGGCTGGAAGTCATCAAGCGGTCCGTCTGCATCGAAGGTGCACGTCCGGCTTTCGCCTGTGTGAAGGTGCAATGGGCCAAGCTGGACGCCGTGAAGCTGATTAAGGAAGGGCCGCCGGAGGGCAAGGAGCATCGCCACCCCGAGATGTACTATGAGGGTGTCCTGAAGGGTGCTCGTCTCGTAGCGGACAAGTGTACGAAAGATATAATATTCAAGTGAACTCGCTCGTGTAATCCTGTAGTTATGAAAACTTGTTCATATGCGCTACGCAACGCTTGTTTGAATTTAAAATATTACCTTCTGGTCGGCTGTTTATCAAATCTGAGAGATGGCTAGTCGTCGGCTCCTGCCACCACGCCACGAGTGCTGGGGTGTTCGGGATAAACCTGAGCACTCTTGTTCCTATTGTTGGGTCCTTCGAGGGAGGTGCTCAGCAGAACGAACAAGGCAATCGGACTATAATGCGTTATCACTCTCACTTAGCCATATAATTCTATAATTTTAAATTTCGGTGAAGCCCCTAGTGTTCGAAAGGCCGAACTCGGGGCGCGATACATGCCTTAAGCCGGACAGGGCCGACTCCTCGCTCTAAGAGGCATAAGTCTTTAAGGACTCGAAAACCCCTCGAACAGTGACCAGTCTCTCACCTTATCATGACATTCAGTTTTAGCTTTCTCTACTGAGGTGCTTAGCCCAGCAGAACCGGGGCACAATCGCAGTAGTTCTCCTAGTGCTACCTTAGACGATATAGCGGAACATAGGGTACCAAAACATGGGAGGCGGGCAAACCCAACTATTGATCCAAGACATGATTCGGAGCTGATGCATATAATGCTATAAGTTCGGGGTGCCGCACTGTTGAAAGTGTCTGGACTTCTCAAGCCGTATTGTGGGGTATGCTTAAGCCCCTAGCGTATTGGCCCTACCAGAGTGTACGGGTGCTGGATGTCATGAATGAACATATATATATATATAAGAAGAATGCAATAAAAGCCTTAATGCAATGCATAAAAAACGTGCGTTATAGCAGAATGATAGAGGTAGTGCGATAAGCAAAAAGTAGGACTATGTCCCCTCCAAGGGCAAGCTGAGAAATAATATTAAAGCAAGTATTTCACTCGTTATCGTAATCCACCTGGGATTTCCGTGGTATGATGTAGCTTTATGCCTCCTTGGTTGCAGCATCACGTGTTCAGCAATCATGCTGCCGGACAGGGTTTCCAGGGATTAAGGTCCTGAAAGAGAAAAATAACAAAGCAGGAAGCCCCTAGTGCGGTTTAAGCCGCGTCTTGGAGCGTGCCGTAATCGTGCCCCCTCCCTACCTGTGCCCATGGTATGTTTAATGTGTAATTATGTACACGTGGCACGAGTTTCGCCGTTAGCTTGGGCCGGGGTGGACGCGACATTGCTATGCGAGCTCAGAACGCGCCAGGCGGTCCTGTTGCCGATTACTCCGGGCGCGCTTGAAGGTGTTCAGGTCCTTAAACGCCGAACTAGTGGATTGCCTTAAGAGGCTACTTTGCGCTTCTGCTGCGAGGGCTGCAGTGTGCTCCTCCGTTCGGAGAGAGCGCTCTGTGTTTCCATTAACTGTAATAACCCCCTGAGGTCCAGGCATCTTGAGCTTGAGGTATGCATAATGCGGTACTGCATTGAATCTCGCGAATGCGGTTCGCCCGAGCAGTGCATGATAACCACTGCGGAACGGGACTATATCGAAGATTAACTCTTCGCTTCGGAAGTTATCCGGGGATCCGAATACCACTTCCAGTGTGACTGAGCCTGTGCAATGGGCCTCTACACCTGGTATGACGCCTTTAAAGGTCGTTTTGTGGGTTTGATCCTTGAGGGGTCTATACCCATTTTGCACACCGTGTCCTGGTAAAGGACTCGAGTGAGGTAAAATCCGTCAATAATTGGGTCTTAGACCAGTGCGGTGAATCCGCCATGACGGATACTAGTGGGGTGGTCCCTGCGATCGAAGATGATCGGATAGGAGGACCATGGGTTGAACTTTGGGGCGACTGGCTCTAATGCATATACGTCCTTGAGCGCACGCTTCCGCTCCGTCTTGGGGATGTGGGTTGCGTATATCATGTTCACCATCCGCACTTGTGGGGGGAACCTCTTCTGTCCTCCGGTATTCGGCTGCCGGGGCTCCTCCTCCTCATCGCTATGTGGCCCTTTATCTTTGTTTTCGGCAATTAATTTGCCGGCCTGCTTGAACACCCAACAATTCCTATTGGTGTGTTTGGCTGGCTTGTCGGGGGTGCCGTGTATTTGACATGAGCGATCGAGTATACGGTCCAAACTAGACTGGCCTGTAGTGCTTCTTTTGAATGGCTTTTTCCGCTGACCGGGTTTAGAGCTTTTGAATCTGGCATTGACTGTCGTATCCTCGGTATTGTCGCTGTTGATGTGGTGCTTATGTTCGTTGTGATGTGACCTGCTACTGCCGTCCTTGGTATCCGAAGTACCATGGTTCTTTGATATGTTGTTAGTGCGAGCCAGCCAGCTGTCTTCTCCCGCACAAAAGTGGGTCATGAGTGTCGTGAGGGCTGCCATAGATTCCGGCTTTTCCTGTCCAAGGTGCCGGGCAAGCCACTCATCACGGATGTTATGCTTGAAAGCTGATAGGGCCTCTGCATCCAGATAGTCGACAATTTGATTTTTCTTAGTTAGGAACCGTGTCCAGAATTGCCTGGCCGATTCCTGTGGCTGTTGAATTATGTGGCTCAAGTCATCAGCATCTGGTGGTCGCACATAGGTGCCCTGAAAGTTGTCGAGGAATGCGGCTTCCAGATCTTCCCAACATCCAATGGACTCTCCTGGCAAGCTATTGAGCCAATGCCGAGCTGGTCCTTTGAGTTTGAGTGGGAGGTATTTAATGGCGTGTAGATCATCACCGCGTGCCATGTGGATATGCAGGAGGAAATCCTCGATCCATACTGCAGGATCTGTTGTGCCGTCGTATGATTCTATATTTATGGGTTTGAAACCCTCTGGGATTTGATGATCCATTACTTCATCTGTGAAGCATAAGGGGTGTGCGGCGCCTTTGTACTGGGCTATATCGCGACGCAGCTCCAATGAGTCTTGCCCGCTGTGCTTGGCCCGGCCGGATTTACTTTTACTGTATCCGGCGTGACAATTATCGTCTCGCGTAGTGGCGCGCCCTCGTGATCCATAGATCGATCTTGCATGTCTTTCTTTGTCCTCCAATACGCCTCGCAGGTCTGGCGTGTTTCCCCATGCCTTTTTATTTGAATGGCGTCGGGGTGCAGGCTGAGCTTTTGGCTAGAATGCTTCTTTGTTGCGGCCACAAGGTGGCCGGTCAGCCGCGTCATATGCTTCTTCCTCCAGTCGGGGTAGCAACCTGCATTTTGGGTAACTCTTGGAGGGGCGTTTGAGTTTATATTCCTCGGCCGCTATGACTTCAGTCCATCTGTCAGCTAGCAGATCTTGATCAGCTTGAAGCTGTTGCTGCTTTTTCTTAACGCTATTTGCTGTGGCTATAAGCCGGCGCTTGAAGCGCTCTTGCTCAATGGGGTCCTCAAGCACGACAAATTCGTCGTCGCCGAGGCTTGCCTCGTCTTCGGAGGGAGGTATATAATTATCATCCTCTTCCTCTCTATCTGCCGCTCTCTCATGAGGGTTGGCTTCTCCATCCTCCTGTACTGAATCTTGCTGGAGGGGTTGTCTTCGGCACTGTCCGGGGTGTTATTATCTCCTGTGCAGGAATCACCGTTTTTGCTTTGGCGGGACTTAGAGCGGCGCCGCTGATGCTGGCGCTTAGGTTGCTTCTTGGAGGGGTCATCCTCCGCTGTTCCGTCGCCATTACCTTCTTTGGGTGTGTCCACCATATATATGTCATACGACGAGGTGGCTTTCCGGTGCCTAGTAGGTGTTGGTTCCTGTTCGTCTCCTGCATCGTCGTCCATACCGTCGATGTCTTCGGAGTCGAAGTCGAGCATGTCGGTCAAGTCATCGACAGTGGCTATGAAGTGGGTGGTGGGTGGGCGTCGAATTTCTTTGTCGTCCGCATCCCAATCCTGCCAGTCATAATCCGGCCAGGACTCTCCTAACAAAGAGAGAGACCTTAGTGAACTCAGTATGTCGCCGAAGGGCGAGTGCTGAAAGATATCCGTGGCAGTGAACTCCATGATCGGCGCCCAATCATATTCGATTGGCAGGGGCGCGGATGGTCCAGAGTCCGGAGGAGAGTCCGACGATGGGGAGTTACGGGCCTTGCGAAGGATAAGGTTGGTGTTCGGTTCAATCTCCGTTGAGGCTACAGCTGTGACACCCCAAAATTTTGACCTTGTTTTAATGAATTAAAATTTTGCCAGGAATTAAAAATTTGGATTTCTGAGCTCCATTTTGATTTTTTTTAAATCTTTTCCTTCCCTGTTATGATGAGTTTTCCCAAAGAGAAAACTTTTCAAATATGTTATTGGACTTATTTAATCTCTCAAGAGAAAATTTTCCTTATGTCCGGTATGGCATGGTAAGGTATATTGAGTGGTGATTTCGTCGGTTGTAATATATTTGATATACATGTCATGCAGGGAACTTATAAACCTCCTGAGTCGACCGCAGATCGAGTCTTGTTCCAGTAACCCCCATACTTGCCTCGTACTACCACTTGTCCCTGCCGCAGGTAGGGTACGGTTCAGTAAGTCGTCAACCCCTTTCCAGCACACACCGTACAGAGAGGCCATGGTGGAAGATATCGGTTGTAGCCGGTAGGCAGGCCACCTGGTCCGGGGGCATGGGTGTTTCCGGTTGGGACCGAGAGGGGAGGCCACCCCTTAGAGCGCGCGATATAAATTTGATACCATGCTACGCGAGGTTGTAGCCTCCCCACTTAGAGTTTTGCTTAACAAGTATCGTGGGTGATTCCAGACACCGATGAGTTAAGATGGTGTGCGCAAGTTAGGCGTGTTTTCACTAAAAGGCCGTAGACGGAATTAGTCCCGATGGACTAAAGGAATCCGTTACTCGTGGGTAAAGGGTACACCCTCTGCAGAGATTAAGCCTATTCGAATAGCCGTGTCCATGGTTAAGGATTACAGTCTGGGATGGGTCAAGTGTTGGTCTTAGTGTCGGTCTTCGGAGGTGAAATTGTTAAACCAAACTTGGATACTGACCGGTGACTTGTGAGGACCATGATTATTATTTTGTGATGGACTAACCTGTTTTATTATTTGTATTATCAAGTATCCCTGGGATGGTTCTACCCCCTGGATATTCATGGTGATTATTTATTTCTAAGCCCGGTTAAATGTTTATTCCTGTGGATGGACTAACCCGTTTATTATCATGAATTGAATATTTATTATGAGTATTAATTTACTTGTGAATAAAAGCCCTTTCTGTGATGTCGCTCAGACGTCCGGCTGTGGCATTTCTTTTAAAGCCCTTTCTGTGATGTCGCTCAAACGTCCGACTATGGCATTTCTTATAAAAGCCCTTTCTCTGATGTCGCTCAGACGTCCAACTGTGGCATTTCTTTTAAAGCCCTTTCTGTGATGTCGCTCACACGTCCGACTGTGGCATTTCTTTTAAAAGCCCTTCTGTGATGTCGCTCGGACGTCCGATTGTGGCATTTCTTTTAAAGCCCTTTCTGTGATGTCGCTCAGACGTCCGACTGTGGCATTTCTTTTAAAGCCCTTTCTGTGATGTCGCTCAGACGTCCGACTGTGGCATTTCTTTTAAAGCCCTTTCTGTGATGTCGCTCAGACGTCCGACTGTGGCATTTCTTTTTAAGCCCTTTATGTGATGTCGCTCAGACGTCCGACTGTGGCATTTCTTTTAAAGCACTTTATGTGGTGTCACTCAGACGCCCGACTGTGGCATTGCTTGTTATTTATTTACCGTATAAGCCCTTTATGTGGTGTCGCACAGACGCCCGACTGCGGCATTTTATTTCCACTCCCTTATTGCTTATTCATGTTGCATATAAATAACTGCTTGCATGCATAAAAGATATTTTATTTGTGACTGACGATGTGATCATAGAATATTTCGGTGCATAGATATCAATTATATTATCCCAGTGTTCATGATGTTTGCGAGTACATTCAAAGTACTCACTGGCTTGTCCCTGGCTATTGTCTTGGCCAGATTTCTGCATGGAGAGGAGCGTTGCGATGACAGCCCCGGAAACTAAGCAACAGCGATAGCAGCCTCGCGAAGATAGGAGTTAACCTGGTCAGCTGTTCCCGTGGGAAATGGAGTCCCATAGACACTATTGACTCACAAACCGCTTCCGCCATCAACCACTAGAAAACCATTTGATGTACTCACAGGCCACAATGGTCTTGTACTACACATTTTGTACTTTTGCTTGGAATTTCTGTAACAAGTTGGTGCCTCATCAGCTAACAGTAGTCCTGGGGCTAGTGAGCACAACGACCATTTTCTGGAAATTTTTCTCCGGAAAACCGGTCGTGACAGACTTGGTATCAGAGCCAGGCTGACCATTGGCTAATCCTATCTTAGCCAGGTCAATAAACCTAAGTAAACCAGCCCACCAGACTTTGACCAAACCCCAGTCAAGCTTCCCTAGCAAGATAGCCACACCGAGACCCGACACCTTTTGGGCAGTCTGTGCCCAACCTATCAACCCAACCTGTCACTCATGCACTATTGACCGAATCCTAAATAGTCTTTCTCACAAGCGTGCGAAGGAAGACTCCGCCCCCTTTTCCTATAAAAAGGGCACGCTAGCCCCAACCCAGCACAGCACAGCCGCTACCCCAAAACGAGCCACAATGCCTGGCCCCGTCGTGCACAATGAGACCACAGCAACCAACCTTGGAGGCTTTGTGACCATACTCGCAAACCTCACCCGTCGTGCCTATGCGTTAGAAGAGCCCCCATGAGCGGCGAGAGCCGTCAATTCTGGGCCACTGTGCACATTTATGGTAGGGGACTAGAGCCCGAGCGCCCCTACAGGTTCACCGGAAGGACAACTTCCTTTGAGCCACAAGCCATCCAACTAGCTGCTCGAGAAGCTATAGTTCATCTCCGACACTTGTCGCCCAGAGTTAACTGTCGCTTGTTCCACTACTACCCCAGACGTGAAGGGTATGGTAGACCACCCCAAGTTGTGAACGGAGATCACGAGACGGACCCTGCATTGTTGCACCTAGTGCGCTATGTAAGTGCACTAGAGGAACTATGCGATCAAATCACGATTGATCTAATCGCATCTCGTGGAGAGCTGGTTCGTCGAACACCGGCAAGAGAAGAGAACGAGCCCAACACCAACAACCCAGTCATGCTGTTTGGACACCCCATCGAGCCCCGGATATCTGCCCTAGCCATCGGCCAAGGTGCCGCGATAACCCCAGAAGTACTTCGCCGCATATTGGAAGCACACTCCAACGGGGTTGTGGCCAACAATCCCCGAGATGATCATCATCGCTACACCGAGCCTGTAGCCCCTCAGACCACTCCAGTTAATTCAGACGACGAGACCTGAAGAGAAGCCTCGACATCCACAAGGCACGCTCGCTTGGATATAAACGAGGTAGACTAAGTCACCCAAAATCGTATCGAGTCCCAGTGTACCCTTTCTTTTTAATCATGTGGCCTTGTTTTTAAACGCCGCCTGTTGTCGTGCTTCCGTTTTAAATAGTAACCTTGCACGGGTATGTCAGCACCCAGTTGCATATTTTTCCGGACACAACTACCCAAAAACCTTCCCCGACAACCCCCACAGTAACACATCACTATAGTGAAATGTGTGAATCTATGGTTTGAACCCGACCTTGGAACAGAGCTGAAAATTTTCTTTACCATTCACCACGGTAAAAATGACCCAGCTCCAGTGCTATAAAGGGCCACCACATGACCTTGCCAAGCACCCCTCATCTTGTGCACCATCCTCATAATCAATTCCTGCCATGCCGAGCCCCAGCATTTACCTGAGAACCCCAGATGCAACCCAGGGTAGTTTTGTCAAGATATTGTGGGATTTTACCTGCAGTACCATGGGCGCTACCCAGCCACCCCAGTACGAGCTGTTCAAATCAAGGATCACCTCTTCCACCTCTAGATATTGGGCAGCAATGCACATCCCTCCCGTAAACTCAAACCAAGATCCAACAGAGGTCTCCTTCATGGGGAAATCTATGCCAACCCCAGAAATGGCCGTGGAAGCTGCTGCATACGAAGCGCTTGCTCGCCTTCGATTCGCAGTGCCTTATGCCAGCGAACGAGGATACTATTACTTTCCGAGCCGTGCAGAACCCGGAGGAGTGACATCTTTTCCTGGTGGACGAATTGAGAGAGACCCAGTCCTAGCCAACCTTGTTCAGTACGTCATCGCTCAAGAGCGTTTAACCCAACGTGTGATGGGTTATCTTCCGAGCCTCGCAGATTTAAATCCTCAAATCGCCATCGGCAGAGCACTAAGGCCCGACCGGGAGAGACACGTGCATCGACTGGTCAATCCACTTTCCCCGATAGAAGAGGAATGTATCCCAGTACCAGAGACGTTTTCTAGGGACCCCGTCCAGTTACCATTCCCATTTTAGGCATTGCTGCGGTGTTCATTATTGCAACATTTAGTTATGTGGTTGACTTATGCGTGATAACCTGAGTTTGTATGACAAGTCAATTATTTGGCCTCTTCTAATGTGTGTAATTTTTGTGTGGGTTATGCTCCTTTAAATTAACTGTTTTTCCCTCGCAAAATCCTGGAGTGAGATTTCTTTGAATTGCTACACCTGCACCTTCTCACGACGTGGATTAATTAATTTCACACAGCACCACAGCAGCAACTCACAACCACAACCATTCGAAACACCTACACTGATTGCAAAACTTTGCAGCAGTGTTACATCCAGCTAATCACCCACCCCTAACAACGGTTAGCACCTAGCACACCCCATCTACTCCTCGTGATCACCACCACCGCGGAGAGCCAACACCCGAGCAGCAGTGTCGCGACGATCGTCGAGGATCATCGCGCACAGGAGCACGGAGAGCCCCAGTAGTGTCGCCAACCCTCCGAATATCAGGATCGCAAACCAGTCCGGCATCGCCTCCGCCATCAGAGCCTCACCCGAGCTTCTGTAAGCAGTAATGGAAGAAGAAGGAGGAGGAGAAGTGAGGCCAGGTGTGAGGAAGAAGAGAGGAGAACACCCCGGCCATTTTATAGCTCGAGCTCGGTGTACGGTGGGCGAAGTCCACCAACGCCGCTCGTCGCCGATCGCCGGTGTTTGGAGACGAATCCGCGAGCAGTGCCGACAGCATGCTGGCCCGCGAGGTGAGTGCACGCTGCGCCGGCAGCTAGCACGCCGCGCACTACCGCGGTACGGCCTAGATGCCCTACGCGCTAAACGTCGCCGGTGGAGAAAGCGCGGGGCAGCACGCGGGAGAGAGGAAGAAGAGAGAACCAGAGGGAGAAGAAGAGGCTGACAGTGGGCCTCGGGTCCACCTGTCGGCCAGGGAGAGCACTGTGCTCTCGGGTACGATCAGCGTATATTTAAATTTAGAAGTTATTCTAAATTTATATCCAGCGTAAAAATCTCACATTTCGTCCCGAACCGTAGATTTCTCACGCAGCACCAGTATCCACACTGTGGTTTTACACCACTTATTGCCCTCTCACTGTAGCCACATCTTTGTTGCATAAGATTTTCTTGAAACAGCTTTTGACAAATCTCGAGGACGAGATTTTTCTTAAGGGGGTTAGTGTTGTGACACCCCAAAATTTTGACCTTGTTTTAATGAATTAAAATTTTGCCAGGAATTAAAAATTTGGATTTCTGAGCTCCATTTTGATTTTTTTAAATCTTTTCCTTCCCTCTTATGATGAGTTTTCCCAAAGAGAAAACTTTTCAAATATGTTATTGGACTTATTTAATCTCTCAAGAGAAACTTTTCCTTATTTAAGATAACTAATTAAATAATTAAGTTGCTTGATCTTTACTTTCTTGAAAATGGATTTTCAAGGTTAAGTGGCCATATTTGAACTACAACCATTTGATAAATTCACTTAAAATTTCCACAAAAATTTGGAGATGTCATGTGATGTCTACAAATAACTTTTGTGCAAAAAATCCTTATTTAATGAAATATTTTGAGCTCTACAACCAATTTTGTTCTCTGGTCCAGTGGACAATTTTGCACTACAACTCATTTAAATATTTTCTTCTAGCCTCCACCAAAAATTTTGGATGTCAGTAGTAACATATGATTCAACATTTTGCAAAAACCTAGTGCTGTTCTTTGAAAAATTTGAGTGAATCAACCTCATTTTTATTCTGGTCCAACTTGAGGATTTGTACAGCAACTACATCTTAAGTTGCTCCTTTACCCATGATTCCTTTTCCTGCTTGTAGACCACCCTACCAAACCCCTAAATCCAGGAGCATGCACCCATTGGTTCATTTTTGGTTCATGAAATAATGCCATTTATCTTCTGTCCAGAATTGAAGTTTCACAAAACTTGCACTAACAAGTTTCTGCTTTTGGCCAAATAACCTCACCACCTTCTCATTCATCTAAGGAGACCCTGATCTGGAGAGTTTGGCAACTCCAAGAAAAGCCTAGGTGCCTGTGGCATTTTATCAAACACCCTGTGTGCATGGCCAGATTTGGCATGGATTCAAGTTTGCATTGTAAACTTGGCCACCTGACCTAACCACCATGCCCATTTCCCCTCTATCTAACCCTAACCTAGCCCTGTTTCTTCCCAGCCTCAACCGCGACCTCTAGCGTGCTCTCGCATTGTGTCGAGCACATCCCGTGCGTGCCCAGAGCGCGAGCAGAGCGTGCGTTTGGCACGCGTTTTGCACATGCCGCGCCCGAGCCGACACGCTGGCCCCCCTGGCTTTGGCCCACTCGGCAGCACCTCGCCACGCACGTCCCTCCTCACCGCTACGCGCCAAGCCGCCCCTCGCCATGCCCGACAGGCCAGGAGCTAGCCGCCACGGCCGCCGATAGCCCCTGCTCCGTTCAGCGCCGCCGAGCCTCCCCGCTCGCCACCTGCCTCCTGGAGCAGTGCGTGCTCATCCGCAAGCTTGTCCCATAGCGCTCGTCGCCGCCACGTCGCCCTGCCACTACAGAGAGGCGGTTCGCCGGCATCCTCATCCGCCGCCGCAGAACCGACCTCGACGAGCTATAGAAGGAGGTCCCCGAGCTTCCCCGAGCACGCAGGCGACCTCATGCCACCCCATTGGCGCTCCCCTAGCTCGCATTCGACCCGGGGAGGCCTCCTTCCTCATCTCCGGCAACTCCTGCCGCCGCCACCGCCCCGGCCATTCCGGCACCACCAGGGCCTCCCCCTCTCCATTCTCTTCGCCAAAAACTTCCTCATCCTCCCGTGAACCCATCCCCCTACTCAATCTTGATCGGGAACCACCGTAGCCCAAATCCACCTTGCTCCCGAAGCCTCCTCCACCGCGAAGCTCGCCGCCGGCAGCTCCGTCCATCCCCGAGACCATATCGACCACCGGAGTGACCGTCTTGATCCCCTGAGCACGCCGATGGCCTCCGTTCCCCGAACGGTGCCGTCATTCGCCGGTGAGCCTCGCCGGAGCCCCGCCCCGCTCGGGCAGAGGAGGGAGAAGACGCGGGCGACTGGTCAAACCTGACCAGTGGGCCAGGCGGGCCCATCGTCAGTGACCCAGCGCCGGTCCACGTGGGCTAAGTGAAAGCACAAAACCTCCAGTACGTTTTCCCCGCTTCGAAAGCGTATTACCCTCTGAAATGTTTTCTTTTCTGTTTTATTTTAAATAACAAATTTTGACCAAATCTTTGACTGGCTATAACTTTTTAAATATAACTCCAAATGAGTTGATTCTTTTTCCTACCTTCCTCAAATCTGGTCTAGTTTATTTTAAGATTTTTTTGAAAAAATTTCCAAACAACTTTTTGTACTGTTTTTTGAAACGTGTGTTGACTCAAATATATTTTAAAATAGGATTTTGGAGAGAGAGAAGAAACTTTCAAAAGTTTTGGAGAGCACCTCACCCCTCCACAACTTAAAGGCAAGCATTCTGAACCCTGGTATAATGTTTTTGGTGTGTTATTTCACACGTTTATAACACCACCTTATTTCGGAGGACTTGTTATTTTATGTGATATGATCATATGCATGGAAGCATATCAGTGATTTCCTTGCTGTTGGAAATGAATATTTTTTTGATGGTAATCATCCTCATGTGCCTTGCATGCATGCCGGAAAGGAATCCGGGAAAGCCTCGGCCTCGGGTAGGCGTGAGCTTGTCACCGGTCCCCGTCGGGACGGTTATGTCCGGTATGGCATGGTAAGGTATATTGAGTGGTGATTTCGTCGGTTGTAATATATTTGATATACATGTCATGCAGGGAACTTATAAACCTCCTGAGTCAACCGCAGATCGAGTCTTGTTCCAGTAACCCCCATACTTGCCTCGTACTACCACTCGTCCCTGCCACAGGTAGGGTACGGTTCAGTAAGTCGTCAACCCCTTTCCAGCACACACCGTACAGAGAGGCCATGGTGGAAGATATCGGTTGTAGCCGGTAGGCAGGCCACCTGGTCCGGGGGCATGGGTGTTTCCGGTTGGGACCGAGAGGGGAGGCCACCCCTTAGAGCGCGCGATATAAATTTGATCCCATGCAACGCGAGGTTGTAGCCTCCCCACTTAGAGTTTTGCTTAACAAGTGTCGTGGGTGATTCCAGACACCGATGAGTTAAGCTGGTGTGTGCAAGTTAGGCGTGTTTTCACTAAAAGGCCGTAGACGGAATTAGTCCCGATGGACTAAAGGAATCCGTTACTCGTGGGTAAAGAGTACACCCTCTGCAGAGATTAAACCTATTCGAATAGCCGTGTCCAAGGTTAAGGATTACAGTCTGGGATGGGTCAAGTGTTGGTCTTAGTGTCGGTCTTCGGAGGTGAAATTGTTAAACCAAACTTGGATACTGACCGGTGACTTGTGAGGACCATGATTATTATTTTGTGATGGACTAACCTGTTGTATTATTTGTATTATCAAGTATCCCTGGGATGGTTCTACCCCCTGGATATTCATGGTGATTATTTATTTCTAAGCCCGGTTAAATGTTTATTCCTGTGGATGGACTAACCCGTTTATTATCATGAATTGAATATTTATTATGAGTATTAATTAACTTGTGAATAAAAGCCCTTTCTGTGATGTCGCTCAGACGTCCGACTGTGGCATTTCTTTTAAAGCCCTTTCTGTGATGTCGCTCAGACGTCCGACTGTGGCATTTCTTATAAAAGCCCTTTCTGTGATGTCGCTCAAACGTCCGACTGTGGCATTTCTTTTAAATCCCTTTCTGTGATGTCGCTCACACGTCCGACTGTGGCATTTCTTTTAAAAGCCCTTTCTGTGATGTCGCTCAGACGTCTGACTGTGGCATTTCTTTTAAAGCCCTTTCTGTGATGTCGCTCAGACGTCCGACTGTGGCATTTCTTTTAAAGCCCTTTTTGTGATGTCGCTCGGACGTCCGACTGTGGCATTTCTTTTAAAGCCCTTTCTGTGATGTCGCTCAGACATCCGACTGTGGCATTTCTTTTTAAGCCCTTTATGTGATGTCGCTCAGACGTCCGACTGTGGCATTTCTTTTAAAGCCCTTTATGTGGTGTCGCTCAGACGCCCGACTGTGGCATTGCTTGTTATTTATTTACCGTATAAGCCCTTTATGTGGTGTCGCACAGACGCTCGACTGCGGCATTTTATTTCCACTCCCTTATTGCTTATTCATGTTGCATATAAATAACCGCTTGCATGCATAAAAGATATTTTATTTGTGACTGACGATGTGATCATAGAATATTTCAGTGCATAGATATCAATTATATTATCCCAGTGTTCATGATGTTTGCGAGTACATTCAAAGTACTCAGTGGCTTGTCCCTGGCTATTGTCTTGGCCAGATTTCTGCATGGAGAGGAGCGTTGCGATGACAGCCCCGGAAACTAAGCAACAGCGATAGCAGCCTCGCGAAGATAGGAGTTAACCTGGTCAGCTGTTCCTGTGGGAAATGGAGTCCCATAGACACTGTTGACTCACAAACCGCTTCCGCCATCAACCACTAGAAAACCATTTGATGTACTCACAGGCCACAATGGTCTTGTACTACACATTTTGTACTTTTGCTTGGAATTTCTGTAACAAGTTGGTGCCTCATCAGCTAACAGTAATCCTGGGGCTGGTGAGCACAACGACCATTTTCTGGAAATTTTTGTCCGGAAAACCGGTCGTGACAGCAGCCTCCGCGGCGGGGTCTAGCTACCCCCCTCGGTCGGCGCAGTTGGCTCCGAATTAAAGGTCGGAGCGGATGCGGGTGCGGCCTCCAGGGCATTGTTCGGCGGCAGAGCTAAATCATGCCCATCGTGACAGTGCGGTGAACTCGGCAGGGGCTCGAATCCATTGAAGATCAAGTCTCCGCGGATATCGGTCGTGTAGTTTAAGCTTCCAAACCTGACTTGATGGCCAGGGGCGTAGCTTTCAATCTGCTCCAGATGGCCAAGTGAATTGGCCCGCAGTGCAAAGCCGCCGAATACAAAAATCTCTCCGGGGAGAAAAGTCTCACCCTGGACTGCATCGCTAACGATGATCGAAAGAGCCATCAAGCCTAACAGTGACGACACAGTGGAACTCTCAATGAAAGCACCAATGTCGGTATCAAAACCGGCGGATCTCGGGTAGGGGGTCCCGAACTGTGCGTCTAAGGCGGATGGTAACAGGAGGCAGGGGACACGATGTTTTACCCAGGTTCGGGCCCTCTTGATGGAGGTAAAACCCTACGTTCTGCTTGATTTATTCTTGATGATATGAGTATTACAAGAGTTGATCTACCACGAGATCGGAGAGGCTAAACCCTAGAAGCTAGCCTATGGTATGATTGTTGTTGTCCTACGGACTAAAACCCTCCGGTTTATATAGACACCGGAAAGGGCTAGGGTTACACAAGGTCGGTTACGAAGGAGGAGATATACATATCCGTATTGCCTAGCTAGCCTTCCACGCCAAGTAGAGTCCCATCCAGACATGAGACGAAGTCTTCAATCTTGTATCTTCATAGTCTAACAGTCTGGCCAAAGGATATAGTCCGGCTGTCTGGAGACCCCCTAATCCAAGACTCCCTTAGTGTTCAGGAACTACTTCCCTTTGGCATTCAAGCAAAATGTGAGGTCTTGGCTGATTTACCTACTGGAGAACTCCATTTTGACCTAGGCTGACCTGTGACATGAGATCGTTGGCGCCTTCACGGGCGGCCATCAAGAACCACGACAGCCCAGCACCTTGTAGCTCCTCCCGCAAAAGGAAGGGGAGACTCTGCGGAAGTACATGTAGAGGTTCAGCCGAGTCCACAGATATATTCCAGACATCCACCCGACAACTATGATAGCTGCATTCTAGTCCAGCGTGCGCAAACGTCAAATACGTTCCAAGATGAACATTTGATTGCCCAGACTATGAAGGAGCTTTACACTCTAGTGGACAAGTGTGCTTGGGTAGAGGAGGGGAGGAGGCTCCCTGGAAAAGAGGATGTCGTCGACATCGACTCAGAGGATGATGACATGGCCACCAGTCAGAAGAAAAAGAATAAGAAGCGCAATAAAAGGCGCAATGATAAGGCAGTAATTGCCGTTGAGGGATCAGGCACACCTAGTACCGGCAAGAAGGCCAAGACTGAGGTACCTGCAAGGAAGTTGCCGCGTACACTGATTTCCGGGGAGCCGCGGCTGCCGAGAAGGCTGGGAAAGGTGATGGGTCATACTGCAAGATCCATCAGACCAAGGGCCACGATCTCCAGGAGTGTCATCAAGTGGAGCAACTCGTCAAGAAGTAGAGGGATGAATATGAGAAGCGTGATAAGGAAAAAAGGTCAGAATGGCGCTGGCGGGAAGGGCTGAGGCGGCAGAGCGAGCCAACCCGGGAAGGCTCCTCAGAATCAAGGAAAACCCGCCAGAGGTTGTGAGAAGGAGTATTGCAATGATGAGAGTAATGGATGGATGAAGACGAAACCAACGAGCAAGAATTCCAGAAAGCCACTGATGCCATGTGCATTGATGGGGGTGCATCTCTGCACTCCCCTCACCGCCAAGTTAAACAGTGGGCGCGTGAAGTCAATGCCGTGGAGCCAGCGGCAAATTCTTGAAGGCCGCTCAAGTGGTCCCGCATGCCCATCATCTTTGACAAAGAGGACCACCCTGAACGCACTACTACAGTCCGGTGTTTGCCGTTGTTTGTCTCACCAACAATCCGCAACCTCAAAGTCACAAAGATGTTGTTTGACGGTGGGGCCGGGTAGAATCTGATTTCTCCAAAGGTCATCAAGAAACTTCAGATAGAAGAGGAAGAGCTCAAAGTTACTGGTATGTTTCAAGGGATCAACCCCGGCAGGATTCATCCTAAGGGGAAGATCACGTTGCCGGTGACGTTCGGGGGAGAGCTAAATTACCGGAGAAAGAAGATCGTGTTTGATGTGGTCGACCTCCCCCTACTGTACAATGGTATCCTTGGTCGCCCAGCTCTGGCCAAATTCATGGCGGCATCCCACTATGCATATAACACCTTGAAGATGCCAGGGTAGATAGGTGTCATTTCCATTCCATCAAACAAGAAGCACACAATCATTTGCGTGGACAAGATGTACTGGGAGACAGTTGCGGCAGAGGCCGCTGAAGCTGTTGTTCCCACCAAGGAAAGTAAAGGAAAGAAGAGTGCTAACATGGACGCCAGGAAGGAATCCGGGAAGCATACGTCTTCGGAGTATGCTGCGCCTGTTGATGACTTGCCGGAGAGTTCCAATAGCAAGAGATCTAAGGCTGCTACACCCGCTGTGAAAAAGGTCTTGATAGGCCTGGCTGGCGTTGATGGTATTTCCACTATCAGTGCCACCCTCAATGAAAAATAGGAAAGCGCGCTTGCTGCCTTCTTGTGGGCGAATATCGATGTGTTTGCATGACAACCATATGATATCCCCGATGTTCCCAGGCAGGTAATTGAGCACCACCTTGCTCTCTGCCCACATGCCTGACCCGTCAAGCAGAAGGACTGAAAGAAAGCCTTGGAGCAGCAACAGTTCATTGCCGAGGAGATCAAATAACTTTAGGTAGCTGGTCTGCTCAAAGGAGTACTGCATCCAACATGGTTAGCAAATCCTATGGTGGTACGCAAGGCTAATGGGAAATGGAGGTTGTGCATAGATTTTACAGATCTGGACAAGGCATGCCCGGAGGACACATTTCCCTTGCCGTGCATCGACCAGATTATGGATTCAACCTCTAGGTGTGACTTGCTCTCTTTTCTGGATGCATACTCTGGATACCACTAGATTTTTATGTCCAAGGTGTCCAAGGAAGACGAAGAGAAGACCTCATTCATCACCCCACGTGGCACATACTGCTTCGTACGGATGCCTTTCGGGTTGAAGAGCGTCGGATCCACTTTTGCAAGGGCAGTCCAGGTTGGTTTTGGCTCATAGTTGCACAGAAACATTGAAGCTTACATGGATGATATTGTGGTCAAGACCAAGGACAGATCAACCCTCATTCAGGATTTAGAAGAAACGTTTGCTAATCTGCGCAAGATCAACTTGAAGCTGAACCCGAAGAAGTGTGTGTTTGGCATTCCTTTCGGCAAGTTGCTTGGCTTCTTTGTGTCCCACTAGGGGATAGAGGCCAACCCCGACAAGATCAAGGCTATCGAGCAAATTCAAGCACCCAAGACAGTTAATGACGTGGGGCGTTTGACTGGATGTGTTGCCGTGCTTAGCAGGTTCATTTCCATGTTTGCCGAGCGTGCCTTGTCATTCTTCAAAATCTTGAAGAAGGCAGGGCCCATGGAGTGGCCTCCATAGGCAGATGCTACACTACAAGATTTGAAGGCCTAACTTTCCTCTGTGCCCACTTTGGTCGCTCCCAGACCACAAGAGCCGTCGCTGCTGTACTTAGCGGTAATTAATCAAGTGGTTAGTGCAGCACTGGTGGCGCAGCGGGAAGTGGAAGAATCGGCAGCCATAGCCAGTGTTCCCTCTAGAGAGGAAACTGAACACACCCCGGCAAAGTAACATGCAGATCAAGACAGAGAAGGCAAGGCAGTGGAGGCATCCCCAAGGTTGCGGCAAGGAAGAAGGTGGTGCAACGCCCAATGTACTTTGTCAGCTCCCTGTTTCAATGGGCTAGATCTAGGTACTCTAGTGTGCAAAAGTTGATTTTTGGCCTTGTCATGGCCTCAAGGAAACCGCGCCACTACTTCCAAGCCCACAAGGTCACAGTTGTCACCCGTTTTCCTTTGCAATAGATACTCCAAAACCCTAAGGTTACTGACAGGATAGTAGAGTGGGTGTTTGAGTTATCCAGCTTTGGTTTGAAGTTTGAGAGCACTTCAACTATTCAGAGCAGGGCATTGGCAGAGTTTATTGCAGAATGGACGCCAACTCCTGATGAAGAAATATTGGAGACAGTTATTTCCAGCAAGGAAGAGCCCTAGGAATGGATTATGTATTTCTATGGTGCCTTCACCCTACAAGGTGCAGCGGCAGGCGTGCTTCTCATTGTTTCCACTGGGGAACACCTGAAGTACATCGTTTAGATGCATTTTCCCCGGGAGAATGATACCAACAATACAGCAGAGTACGAAGGGCTCCTTGCTGGGCTCAGGATTGCAACAAAACTAGGGATCAAGAAGCTGATCATCCGCGGAGACTCACAACTTGTGGTGAGACAAGTCAACAAGGATTACCAAAGTCCATTGATGGAGGCGTATATTGAGGAAGTGATAAAGCTGGAGGAGCCTTTTGACGGATTGCAAACAAAGCACGTACCCCGTGCGGAAAACATCATTGCTGATCATCTGCCTAAGTGCGTTGCGCAAAAGCTCCCTGTGGAACCAGGAACTTTTGTTCCCCATCTGACTCAGCCCTCCATATCCCCGGCAACTGGACTCCGGTCTCCCAGTAGAACCTCTTGAGGCTCCCGACAGAAGACTTGTCGGGAACAACTCCCCTTCGGTCGCTGAGCTGGATCCTCCCACCAGACCACCAGTCCCACCAGTCGAGGAATACACTCCCGAGAATGAGGAGGTGCCGAGCCTCAGGCTCCAACTTGGGTGCGACACACGGTCCATTTCCTCCAAACTGGAGAACTTCCCGAAGAGCAAGAAGAAGATTAAAGAGTAGCCCGGAGGGCCAGTGTGTATCTGTTCGTTGATGACAAGCTGTATAGATGGAGGCCCAACAGTGTGAAATTGAAGTCCATTTGCCGGGAAGAAGGAAAGGAACTGCTGGCAGAGATACACAAGGGTAGGTGTGCTACGTCTTGAGCTTGCGTTGGTTTTCCCCGAAGAGGAAGGGATGATGCAGCAGAGTAGCTTAAGTATTTCCCTCAATTTTTGAGAACCAAGGTATCAATCCAGTAGGAGCCCACGCTCAAGTCCCTCATACCTGCACAAAGCGATAGCTACTCGCAACCAATGCGATTAGGGGTTGTCAAGCCCTTCACGGTCGCTTATGAGAATGAGATCTGATAGATAGAATATTTTTGGTATTTTTGATATAAAGATGCAAAGTAAAAAGTAAAGGGAAGGTAAATAGCAAAACAATATAAAAGTGATGGAGATTGATATGATGAGAATAGACCCGGGGGCCATAGGTTTCACTAGTGGCTTCTCTCAAGAGCATAAGTATTCTACGGTGGGTGAACAAATTACTGTTGAGCAATTGATAGAATTGTGCATAATTATGAGAATATCTAGGCATGATCATGTATATAGGCATCACGTCCATGAAAAGTAGATCGAAACGATTCTGCATCTACTACTATTACTCCACTCATCGACCACTATCAAGCATGCATCTAGAGTATTAAGCTAAAAACAGAGTAACACCTTAAGCAAGATGACATGATGTAGAGAGATAAATTCATGCAATATGAAATAAACCCCATCTTGTTATCCTCGATGGCAACGATACAATACGTGCCTTGCTACCCCTTCTGTCACTGGGTAAGGACACCGCAAGATCGAACCCAAAGCTAAGCACTTCTCCCATGGCAAGAACTACCAATCTAGTTGGCCAAACCAAACGGATAATTCGAAGAGACTTGCAAAGATAACCAATCATGCATAAAAGAATTCAGAGAAGATTCAAATATTATTCATAGATAGACTTGATCATAAACCCACAATTCATCGGTCTCAACAAACACACTGCAAAAAGAAGATTACATTGAATAGATCTCCACAAGAGAGGGGGAGAACTTTGTATTGAGATTCAAAGAGAGAGTAGAAGCCATCTAGCTACTAACTATGGACCCGAAGGTCTGAGGTAAACTACTCACACTTCATCGGAGGGGCTATGATGATGTAAAAGCCCTCCGTGATGACGACCCTCTTCCGGCGGAGCTCCGAAACAGGCCCCAAGATGGGATCTCGTGGATACAGAAAGTTGCGGCGGTGGAATTAGGTTTTTGGGTCCTGTTCTGATCGTTTAGGGGTATGTGTGTATATATAGGAGGAAGGAGTACGTCGGTGGAGAATCGAGGGGCCCACAAGGCAGGGGCCGCGCCCTAGGTGGGGCCCACCCTCGTGACCACCTCTTTGATCCCTTGCAGTAGGGTCCAAGTATCCTGGATCACGTTCGGTGAGAAAATCACGTTTCTGAAGGTTTTATTCCGTTTGGACTTCGTTTGATATTCCGTTTATCCAAAATACTGAAATAGGCAAAAAACAACAATTCTGGGCTGGGCCTCAGATTAATAGGTTAGTCCCCAAAATAATATAAATGTGGAAAATAAAGCCCAATATAGTCCAAAACAGTAGATAATATAGCATGGAGCAATCAAAAATTATAGATACGTTGGAGACGTATAATGCATCCCCAAGCTTAATTCCTGGTCGTCCTCGAGTAGGTAAATGATAAAAAGAGAATTTTTGATGTAGATTGCTACTTGGCATAATTTCAATGAAAATCTTCTTAATTGTGGTATGAATATTCAGATTAGAAAGATTCAAGACAAAAGTTTATATTGACATAGAAAATAATAATACTTCAAGCATACTAACAAAGCAATTATGTCTTCTCAAAATAACATGTCCAAAGAATGTTATCCCTACAAAATCATATAGTCTGGCTATGCTCCATCTTCCCCACACAAAGTATTTAAATCATGCACAACCCCAATGACAAGCCAAGCAATTGTTTCATACTCTAACTTTTTCAAAACTTTTTCAAACTTCACGCAATACATGAGCGTGAGCCATGGATATAGCACTACAGGTGGAATAGAATGGTGGTTGTGGAGAAGACAAAAAGGAGAAGATAGTCTCACATCAACTAGGCGTATCAACGGGCTATGGAGATGCCCATCGATAGATATCAATGCGAGTGAGTAGGGATTGCCATGCAACGGATGCACTAGAGCTATAAATGTGTGAAAGCTCAACAAAAGAAACTAGTGGGTGTGCATCCAACTTGCTTGCTCACGAAGACCTAGGGCAATTTGTGGAAGCCCATCATTGTAATATACAAGCCAAGTTCTATAACGTAAAATTCCCACTAGTATATGAAAGTGACAATATATGAGACTCTCTATATGAAGAACATGGTGCTACTTTGAAGCACAATATATGAGACTTGCTATGTCATGGTGCTACTTTGAAGCACAAGTGTGGAAAAAAAGGATAGTAGCATTGCCCCTTTTTTATTTATTTATATTTTTTTGGGCCTTTTTTTTCTTTGGCCTTTCTCATTTTTTGGGACAATGCTCTATTGAATGATGATCATCACACTTATATTTATTTACAACTCAATGATTGCAACTCGATACTAAAACAAAGTATGACTCTATATGAATGCCTCCGGCGGTGTACCGCGATATGCAATGAATCAAGAGTGACAAGTATGAAAGAATTATGAACGATGGCTTTGCGACAAATACTATGTCAACTACATGATCATGCTAAGCAATATGGCAATGATGGATGTGTCATAATGAACTAGATGGTGGAAAGTTGCATGGCAATATATCTTGGAATGGCTATGGAAATGCCATAATAGGTAGGTATGGTGGCTATTTTGAGGAAGGTATATGGTAGGTGTATGATACCGGTGAAAGTTGCGTGGTATTAGAGAGGCTAGCAAGGGTGGAAGGGTGAGAGTGCGTATAATCCATGGACTCAACATTAGCCATAAAGAACTCATATACTTATTGCAAAAAAATAGAAGTTATCAAAGCAAAGTATTACACGCATGCTCCCAGGGGGATAGATTGGTAGGAAAAGACCATCGCTTGTCCCCGACCGCCACTCATGAGGAAGACAATCAATAAATAAATCATGCTCCAACTTCATCACATAACGGTTCACCATATGTGCATGCTACGGAATCACAAACTTTAACACAAGTATTCTTTAAATTCACAACTACTCAACTAGTATGACTTTAATATTATCACCTCCATATCTCAAAACAATTATCATGCTTCAATCTTTTCTTAGTATTCAACAGACTCAAAAGAAAGTTTCACAAATCTTGAATACCAAACATATTATTATTAGGCAAATTACCATGCTATTAAGAGTCTCTCAAATTAATTTAAGTGAAGCATGAGAGATCAATAGTTTCTTTAAAACGAATCCACCACCATTCTCTAAAAGATATAAGTGAAGCACATAGAGCAAAATTATCTAGCTCAAAAGATACAAGTGAAGCACATAGAGCAAAACTATCTAGCTCAAAGGATATAAGTGAAGCACATAGAGCAAAACTATCTAGCTCAAAGGATATAAGTGAAGCACATAGAGTATTCTATCAAATTTTAATTCATGTATGGCTCTCTCAAAAGGTGTGTACAGCAAGGATAATTGTGGCATACTAACAAACAAAGACAGAAATAATACAAGACGCTCCAAGCAAAACACATATCATGTTGGTGAATAAAAATATAGCTCAAGTAAATTAACGATGGAAGTGGACGAAAAGAGGGGATTCCTTCCGGGGCATCCCCAAGCTTTGACTTTTTGGTGTCCTTGGATTATCTTGGGGGTTCCATGGGCATCACCAAGCTTAGGCTCTTGCCACTCCTTGTTCCGTGATCCATCAAAAGAATTCACCCAAAACTTGAAAACTTCACAACACAATACTCAAGATAGAAAACTCGTGAGCTCCGTTAGCGAAAGAAAACAAAAGACCACTTCAAGATACTGTAATGAACTCATTATTTATTTTTATTGGTGTTAAACCTACTGTATTACAACTTCTCTATGGATTATAAACTATTTTACTAGCCATAGATTCATCAAAATAAGCAAGCAACACACGAAAAACAGAATCTGTCAAAAACAGAACAGTCTGTAGTAATATGTAGCTAGCGAAACATATGGAACCCCAAAAATTCTAAAATAAATTGCTCGACGTGAGTAATTTATCTATTAATCATCTGCAAAAATAATTAACTTAATATCACTCTTCAACTAAAATTGACAGCAGTTCTCGTGAGCGCTAAAGTCTCTATTTTTACAGCAAGTTCAACAAGACTTTCCCCAAGTGTTCCCAACGGTTCTACTTGGCACAAACAATAACACAAAAAACACAACCAAAACAGAGGCTAAATAATTTATTTATTACTAAACAGGAGCAAAAATCAAGGAACAAAAATAAAATTGGGTTGCCTCCCAACAAGCGCTATCGTTTAACGCCCCTAGCTAGGCATAACGAGCAAGAATAGATCTAGGTATTGCCATCTTTGGTAGGTAATCCATAAGTGGCTCTCATGATAGTTTCATATGGTAATTTTATTTTCTTTCTTGGAAAGTGTTCCATGCCCTTTTTTAATGGAAATTGAAATATAATATTCCCTTCCTTCATATCAATAATCGCACCAACCGTTCTAAGGAAAGGTCTACCAAGAATAATAGGGCAAGAAGGATTGCAATCTATATCAAGAACAATGAAATCTACGGGCACATAATTACTATTTGCAACAATAAGAACATCATTAATTCTTCCCATAGGTTTCTTAATAGTGGAATCCGTAAGATGCAAGTTTAGAGAGCAATCATCAAAATTACGGAAATCTAGTAAATCACACAAAGTCTTGGGAATAGTAGAGACACTAGCACCCAAATCACACAAAGCATAAAACTCATGATCTTTAATTTTAATTTTAATAGTTGGTTCCCATTCATCATAGAGTTTTCTAGGGATAGAAACTTTCAACTCAAGTTTTTCTTCATAAGATTGCATCAAGGCATCAACAATATGTTCGGTGAAGGCTTTATTTCGACTATAAGCATGTGGAGAATTTAGCATGGATTGCAACAAGGAAATACAATCAATCAAAGAGAAATTTTCATAATTAAATTCCTTGAAATCCAATATAGTGGGTTTAGCAACATCTAGATTTTTATTTCTTTCCATCCCACTTCAATTAATTTCATTATTAAGATCTAAATGCTCCGAATTTTTAGAACGCCTTCTAGGTAAAGGAAGATCATATTCAGTTTCATCAAGATTCATATTGAAAAATAAAGATTTAATAGGAGACACATCAATAACTTTTAGATCTTCATCTTGATTTTCATAAGAATTAGAAGAACACGCTTTAATAAAGGCATCTTTGGAAGCACGCATCCTAGCAGTTCTTTCTTTACACTCATCAATTGAAATTCTCATGGCTTTTAGAGTCTCATGAATATCATGCTTAGGTGGAATAGATCTAAGTTTCAAAGCATCAACATCAAGAGCAATTCTATCAACGTTCCTAGCCAAATCATCAATCTTAAGCAATTTTTCTTCAATCAGGGCATTAAAATTGTTTTGCTAAGAAATAAATTCTTTAATATTTGATTCAAAATCAGAGGGCATCTTATTACAATTTCCATAAGAGTTGTTGTAGGAATTCCCATAATTATTAGAAGGATTACTAGGATATGGCCTAGGATTAAAATTCCCTCTATAAGCATTGTTACCAAAATTATTCCTACCAACAAAATTTACATCCATAGATTCATTGTTATTCTCAATCAAAGTAGGCAAAGGCATATCATTAGGATCAGAAGAAACACTCTTAGTAGCAAATAATTTCATAAGTTCATCCATCTTTCCACTCAACACATTAATTTCTTCTATCGCATGCACTTTTTTATTAGAAGTTCTTTCAGTATGCCATTGAGAATAATTAACCATAATATTATCTAAGAGTTTAGTAGCATCTCCTAAAGTAATTTCCATAAAAGTGCCTCCCGCGGCCGAATCTAAAAGATTTCTAGAAGCAAAATTCAATCCGGCATAAAAAATTTGTACAATCATCCACAAATTCAAACCATGAGTAGGGCAATTACGTCTCATTAATTTCATTCTCTCCCAAGCTTGTGCAACATGTTCATGAACAAGTTGTTTAAAGTTCATTGTATCGTTTCTAAGGGAGATGATCTTAGCGGGAGGAAAATACTTAGAGATAAAAGCATCTTTGCATTTGTTCCATGAATCAATACTATTCTTAGGCAAAGTCGAAAACCAAGCTTTAGCACGATCTCTAAGCGAAAAAGGAAATAGCTTCAATTTAACGACATCATTATTGACATCTTTTTTCTTTTGCATATCACATAAATCAACGAAGCTATTCAGATGAGTAGCGACATCTTCACTAGGAAGGCCGGCGAATTGATCTTTCATAACAAGATTCAACAAAGCAGTATTAATTTCACACAATTCAGCATCGGTAAGAGGAGCAATCGGAGTGCTAAGGAAATCATTATTATTGGTATTGGTGAAGTCACACAATTTGGTAGTATCTTGAGCCATCGCGACAAACAAGCAATCTAACACACGAGCAAACAAAAAGCAAGCGGACGAAAAGAGGCAAACAGAGAGGGAGGATAGAGAGAGAGGGCAAATAAAACGGCAAGGGTGAATTGGGGGGAGAGGAAAATGAGAGGCAAATGGAAAATAATGTAATGCGAGATATAGGGATTGTGATGAGTACTTGGTATATTGACTTTTTGCGTAGACTCCCCAGCAACGGCGCCAGAAATCCTTCTTGCTACGTCTTGAGCTTGCATTGGTTTTCCCCGAAGAGGAAGGGATGATGCAGCAGAGTAGCGTAAGTATTTCTCTCAGTTTTTGAGAACCAAGGTATCAATCCAGTAGGAGCCCACGCTAAAGTCCCTCGTACCTGCACAAAGCGATAGCTGCTCGCAACCAACGCGATTAGGTGTTGTCAAGCCCTTCACGGTCACTTACGAGAATGAGATCTGATAGATAGAATATTTTTGGTATTTTTGATATAAAGATGCAAAGTAAAAAGTAAAGGCAAGGTAAATAGCAAAACAATATAAAAGTGATGGAGATTGATATGATGAGAATAGACCCGGGGGGCATAGGTTTCACTAGTGGCTTCTCTCAAGAGCATAAGTATTCTACGGTGGGTGAACAAATTACTGTTGAGCAATTGATAGAATTGTGCATAATTATGAGAATATCTAGGAATGATCATGTATATAGGCATCACGTCCATGACAAGTAGATCGAAATGATTCTGCATCTACTACTATTACTCCACTCATCGACCACTATCCAGCATGCATCTAGAGTATTAAGTTAAAAACAGAGTAATGCCTTAAGCAAGATGACATGATGTAGAGAGATAAATTCATGAAATATGAAATAAACCCCATCTTATTATCCTCGATGGCAACGATGCAATACGTGCCTTGATGCCCCTTCTGTCACTGGGTAAGGACACCGCAAGATCGAACCCAAAGCTAAGCACTTCTCCCATGGCAAGAACTACCAATCTAGTTGGCCAAACCAAACGGATAATTCGAAGAGACTTGCAAAGATAACCAATCATGCATAAAAGAATTCAGAGAAGATTCAAATATTATTCATAGATAGACTTGATCATAAACCCACAATTCATTGGTCTCAACAAACACACTGCAAAAAGAAGATTACATCGAATAGATCTCCACAAGAGAGGGGGAGAACTTTGTATTGAGATTCAAAGAGAGAGAAGAAGCCATCTAGTTACTAACTATGGACCGGAAGGTCTGAGGTAAACTACTCACACTTCATCGGAGGGGCTATGATGATGTAGAAGCCCTCCGTGATGACGACCCTCTTCCGGCAGAGCTCCGGAACAGGCCCCAAGATGGGATCTTGTGGATATAGAAAGTTGCGGCGGTGGAATTAGGTTTTTGGCTCCTGTTTTGAACGTTTAGGGGTACGTGTGTATATATAGGAGGAAGGAGTACGTCAATGGAGCATCGAGGGGCCCACAAGGCAGGGGCCGCGCCCTAGGTGGGGCCCACCCTCGTGACCACCTCTTTGATCCCTTGCAGTAGGGTCCAAGTATCCTGGATCACATTCGGTGAGAAAATCACGTTTCCAAAGATTTTATTCCGTTTGGACTCCGTTTGATATTCCGTTTATCCGAAATACTGAAATAGGCCAAAAGCAACAATTCTGGGCTGGGCCTCCGGTTAATAGGTTAGTCCCAAAAATAATATAAAAGTGGAAAATAAAGCCCAATATAGTCCAAAACAGTAGATAATATAGCATGGAGCAATCAAAAATTATAGATACGTTGGAGACGTATCAATGCGCGGCTCACACATTGGATCGAGGGCTCTGGTTGTAAAAGCCTTCCAACAAGGATTTTACTGTCCCATAGCCCTCCAAGATGCAATTGAGTTGGTCACCAAATGTGAAGCCTACCAGTTCCATTCCAAGAATATCCATCTGCCTGGCCAAGCTCTTAAGACAATCCCTTTGTCATGGCCTTCTTCGGTCTAGGGGCTCCATACCTTGGACCCTTTCCCCCGTGCTACCGGGGCCTTTGAATTCTTGTTTGTTGCAATCGACAAGTTTACAAAGTGGCCAGAAGTAGAGCCCGTGAGAAAGGTGACTGCCCAGTCAGCTATCATGTTCTTGAAAGGACTGGTGTGCCGCTTCGCAGTCCCTGCTCGAATCATCACCGACAATGGCGCCCAATTCATGAGCAACACCTTCATGCAATACGTTCATGCCCTCACAAGCAAGATCTCATTCGCCTCTTTTGCTCAATGAAGGTGCAAAGGGCAAGCTGAGAGGGTGAATGCTAAAGTGTTGCGAGGACTCAAGATGAGAACAGTTTGATAAGCTGCAAAAGTGTGGCAGGCGGTGGATCGACGAGCTGCCGGTGGTTCTTTGGTCCCTCAGAATGACACCAAATCGAGCTACTGGGCAGACTGCCTTCTCCCTAGTCTATGGGGCAGAAGCAGTTATTCCCACGTAACTCAATTACGGGTCACCTAGAGTGCTTGCCTACGATGAATTAGCGCAAGAACAATACCGACGTGACGATGCTGTGGTACTCGAGGAGAACCGTCTCTGGGCTGCTATGTGTACTGCATGCTACCTGCAAGCCCTGTGTTGCTATCACAGCCATAGGGTTCATGCCGAGAGTTTTGAGGAAGACGCCCTTGTCCTTAGACGCGTTCAGTCCGCCAAGGGTACAAACAAGTTGATGCCGAAGTGTGAAGGCCCTTACCGGGTAGTATGAGTCACCAGACCTGGTGCAGTTCATCTGGAAACCGGAGATGGCATTCAGTTGCAAAACTCATGGAGCATTGAGCATCTCTGCAAGCTCTACCCACAAGGCGCGGCTGTCGGGCTCTGCCTGGCAACCACCCTTTTGTACAGGCCTTGCCTCTATTACATGTAACCCTATGTGCAAATCCAAGCGCAGACCCTGAGCAACAGAGAAATAAATGAAGCACTTGGGGCCCCCCCGAAAAATTTCATGCATGCATAATCATAACATGAGCATAGCATGTTCATGTAGATAGGATCGCATGTTGCATCCTTTTCATCTGCACCAAACTGCAGGCTCCTACCGAGGACTCGGTCCCAAAGAGGAGAAGAGAAGACAATCCTACATTCGATCCCCGGTGATCCCAAACAGATAAGTTCTCTCTCTTATCCGTACGTATTCTGTAAGTAAAAACTTATGCATAAGAAAACCTCGCCACTTTTGAAAGCAAAAGTGCTCCCTAGGTGGTTTTGATAATTGATGACAACATATCTCTTGTTGGACTAACGTTTTCATCTAGTATGTTTCAGATAAGTTCAACAATGGAGTGGCATGGACTAAAGGTTGTGGGAAGTTCTCCAAGATGCTAAGGACAAAGGATTGGCTAAAGCTTGAAGCTCAAGATTCTTCATTTTACATTTTAGTGATCCAAGATCACATTGAGTCCATAGGAAAAGCCAATACTATCAAGGAGGGATGAGGTGTTGCTTAATGAGCCTCTTGCTTCATATGCTTAATGATATGCTCCAAAATCCTCAGCTACTTTCCCACTTCCACATATGACCTAAACCTAAAGCCAAACTCGGACCTACCGATCATTCCTATCCGGTGCCACCGAGTTTCACTTGTCATAGCCATTGCCAAACCCTAATCTGTCCGGTCTCACCTATGGGATCTCGGTCTCACCGAGATGGGCTTGCAAACTCTCTGTTGCCTATTGCAATATTCTCGGTCCCACCGAGATATGCAATCGGCCCCACCGAGTTTGCTCGGCCAACTCTCTGTTTCACTTATTACCCAAATCGGTCCCACTGAGTTTGAGTAATCGGTCAAACCGAGTTTTGGATTTACCCTAACCCTAGCACATCGGTCCCACCGAGTTGATCCAGTCGGTCCCACTGAAATCTCTAACAGTCACTAGGTTTACCTTTTCGGTCCGACCGAGTTTGTTGATTCGGTCCCACCGAGATTGGAAAACTATGTGTAACGGTTGGATTTTGTGTGGAGGCTATATATACCCCTCCACCTCCTCTTCATTCGAAGAGATAGCCATCAGACTAAGCCTACACTTTTAGCATCCTATTTCTGAGAGAGAACCACCTACTCATGTGCTGAGACCAAGACATTCCATTCCTACCATATGAATCTTGATCTCTAGCCTTCCCCAAGTTGCTTTCCACTCAAACCTTCTTTCCATCAGATCCAAATCCTATGAGAGAGAGTTGAGTGTTGGGGAGACTATCATTTGAAGCACAAGAGCAAGGAGTTCATCATCAACACACCATTTGTTACTTCTTGGAGAGTGGTGTCTCCTAGATTGGCTAGGTGTCACTTGGGAGCCTCCAACAAGATTGTGGAGTTGAACCAAGGAGTTTGTACGGGCAAGGAGATCGCCTACTTCGTGAAGATCTACTGCTAGTGAGGCAAGTCCTTCATGGGAGATGGCCATGGTGGGATAGACAAGGTTGCTTCTTCATGGACCCTTCATGGGTGGAGCCCTCCATGGACTCGCGCAACCATTACCCTTCGTGGGTTGAAGTCTCCATCAATGTGGATGTAGGATAGCACCACCTATCCGAACCACGGGAAAACATCTGTGTCTCCAATTGCGTTTGAATCCTCCAAATCCTTCCCTTTACATTCTTGCAAGTTGCATGCTTTACTTTCTGCTGCCTATACACTCTTTGCACACTTGCTTGTTATGTATTATGAATGATGAAATTATGCCTAAAAATCCACTTAAACCGAAAAAGCTTAAAAATTGCAACTTTAGCATGAAGTGTCTAATCACCCCCTCTAGACACATCTACTTCTAGGTCCTACAAATGGTATCAGAGCCTTGGTCTCCATTGCCTTGGTTTAATCATCATTGGAGGAAGATGGATGTGTCTACTTTAGGGAGTCTTAGACATAGAGTGCCTATTCTTGATGGAGAGTATTTTCATGAGTGGAAAAATGAGATGCTTGCAATTTTCAATCAATATCATTTAAACAAGTATATTGCTAGCCCTTGTGCTCCTCACATTGATCCTTTGCATCCTACCCTTGATGAAGATATTGAAATGATTCGCAATCTTAGAAATATTGAGCTCATCATTAGAGGATTGCCCAAAAATTTGATTGCTAGTTTACCTACTCTTAATTGTGCCTATACTATATGGAAATTTCTTGAGGAACGATTTCCCGACCATTCCTTGAAAAATTTGGATGAAATTCTCCATAAATCTATTGCCTTGAGTAAGATGAACTCTAGTGATCCTAGTTTTGGTGATTGTCTATTTGAGCTTGCCAATCTCAAGCGAGCTAAAGGAGATGTTGGAATCATTAGTGATATTATATCCGAAGCTATAAGAATTCATAAAAGTGACCACCTTGATGATCATTTATCTAATGAATTGCCCTCTCTAGGAAATGATGAGTCACAAGATCATGGTGAACATGGATACTATGATGATGATGATGATAGTGACTTCGATCTTGATGATGCAATGAGACACTTTGGTCTTATGGCAAATCTTCGGGGATATGAATCAGGAGGAAAGGAATGGGTTCTTGATAGTGGATGTACTGATCATATGACCGCAGATGAAGAGATGTTCCGTGAGCTTGCTGAAAATGACGGCCCTCGAAAATATGTCACCTTTGGTGATAACTCAAAGGGTAAAGTGGTTGGCCTTGGTAAGGTGGCCATCTCACATGATAGTTCCATTCAAAATGTCATGCTCGTTGAATCTCTCGGCTACAACTTACTTTCAGTATCTAGACTTGCTGATTTTGGTTTGAATGTCCTATTTACTGAAGTAGATTGCCAGGTATTTCGTCGAGACAATCATAAAATGGTCTTTACCGGTATGCGTAGAGGCGATCTTTACATTGTTGATTTCTCTAAAAAGGCACAACCTAAAACTTGCTTTATTGCTAAATCCTCAAAAGGTTGGTTGTGGCATAGACGACTAGGTCACGTTGGCATGAGAAACCTTGACAAGCTTATTAAAGGAAATCATATCCTTGGAGTTAACGATGTCATATTTGATAAGGATAGACTTTGCAGTGCTTGTCAAGCAGGTAAACAGGTTGGAGGAAGGCATCCCATGAAGAACATCATGCCTACAAGGAGGCCACTCGAGCTACTTCATATGGATCTCTTTGGTCCCAACGCCTACAAGAGTCTCGGTGGAAATTCTTTTGGTCTAGTTATAGTTGATGATTTTTCAAGATTTACGTGGGTGTTCTTTCTTAATGACAAGTCGCAGGTCCAGAAGATCTTCAAAAACTTCGCTAGGAAGGCCCAAAATCAGTTTGATGTGAAGATCAAGAAGGTTCGAAGTGACAACAGAACGGAGTTCAAGAACGAAAATGTGGACACCTTTCTTCACGAAGAAGGGATTTCACACGAGTTCTCGGCTACATACACACCTCAACAAAATGGAGTTCCTGAGAGGAAGAACCGGACGCTCATCGAAATGGCAAGAACAATGCTTGATGAATACAAGACGCCGAAGCACTTTTGGGCAGAAGCGGTTGAGACAGCTTGTCACGCAACAAATCGCTTGTACCTTCACAAGGTACTCGGCAAGACGACATACGAGCTCCTCACCGGTAACAAACCCCAAGTTGGATACTTTCGAGTATCCGGCTCAAAGTGCTACATTCTTGATAAGCATCATCGTTCAAAGTTTGCTCCTAAATCTCATGAAGGTTTCCTACTAGGTTATGGCTCAAACTCTCACACTTACCGTGTCTACAACAATTTCACCCGAAAGGTTGAAGAGACAGTAGATTTGAATTTGATGAATCTAATGGCTCGCAAGTAGAGCAATTGCCAATTGATGTAGGAGACAAAGACCCTTCAGAAGCAATCCAAGACTTGTCCATAGGCAAAATTCGTCCAACGGAGGTGAAGGAGAGTACTTCATCCGTCCAAGTGGAAGCTTCTACTTCACAACAAGGTGAACCAAGAATCGACATGGAAGCATCCACAAGTGGGACACACCAAGATGAAGAAGACAAGGAAATGCATCAAGACGAACATCAACAACCTCCTTCTCCACCACGACAAGAAAACGACAACGTCAACAATGAAGAAGGCCAAGAGGAAGAACAAGATGAAGAAGATGTTCAACGAAGACCCAAGCAAAAGTTCTCACGAGTTCGAGCAAGAATCACCAAAGATCATCCCGTCGAGCAAATCTTTAATGATATACAAACCGGGAGAATTACTCGCTCAAAAACTCGCTTAGCTAACTTTTGTGAAAACAATTCATTCATCTCTTGCATTGAATCTATGAAGGTCGAAGAAGCATTGGAAGATCTGGATTGGATAAACGCTATGCATGAAGAGCTACACAACTTTGAGAGGAACCAAGTTTGGACATTGGTTGAGAAGCCCGACAACAACCACAACATCATTGGTACCAAATGGGTGTTTCGCAACAAGCAAGATGAAGATGGACAAGTGGTTCGCAACAAAGCACGTCTCGTCGCCCAAGGGTACACACAAGTCAAAGGTATGGACTATGGTGAGACATATGCTCCCATTGCTAGACTTGAGTCCATTCGCATCTTACTTGCCTATGCCAATCACCATAACATCACCTTGTACCAAATGGACATTAAAAGTGCTTTTCTAAATGGTGAAATAGAGGAGGAAGTTTATGTCAAACAACCTCCCGGCTTTGTCAATCCTAAGAAACCTAATCATGTTTACAAACTTCACAAAGCTCTTTATGGTCTTAAACAAGCTCCTAGAGCATGGTATAAATGCTTGACCAAGTTCCTTATTGCAAGTGGTTTTGAAATTGGTAAAATTGATTCTAATCTTTTTACTAAAAGGGTTGATGGAGAACTATTTGTATGCCAAATTTATGTTGATGATATCATATTTAGTTCAACTAACCCTCTCTTTAGTGAAAAGTTTGGAAAGCTAATGTCAGAAAAGTTTGAGATGTCTATGATGAGTGAACTCAAATTCTTTCTCGGTTTGCAAATCAAGCAAACAAAGGACACCAAGGACTTATTCAAGAAGTTCAATATGCAAGAATGCAAAGGTATGTCTACACCCATGCCTACTAGTGGACATAATGATTTGACCAAAGATGGCGAACCGGTTGATCAAAAGGTTTATCGCTCTATGATTGGTTCATTGTTATACCTATGTGCTTCATGTCCCGATATTATGCTAAGTGTGTCCATGTGTGCATGATATCAAGCTTCTCCTAAAGAATGTCATCTTAAGGCCGTGAAAAGGATAGTTAGATACCTAATTCATACACCAAATTTTGGCATTTGGTATCCTAAGAGGTCTTCTTTTGATCTTGTTGGCTATTCCGACTCGGATTATGCCGGAGACAAGGTTGATAGAAAGTCAACTTCGGGTACTTGTCAATTTCTTGGTAGATCTCTTGTGTCTTGGTCTTCCAAGAAACAAAACTCTGTATCCTTATCCACCGCCGAAGCGGAATACATTGCCGCTGGTTCATGCTGTGCTCAATTACTTTGGATGACCCAAACTCTTAAAGATTATGGGATCTATGTGAAACATGTTCCACTGCTGTGTGACAATGAAAGTGCTATTAAAATTGGTCATAATCCTGTACAACATTCTCGAACTAAGCATATTGAAGTTCGTCATCATTTCATTCGAGATCATGTTGCTAAGGGTGACATTGATCTCAAACATGTTGGCACCGATAAGAAATTAGCGGATATATTTACTAAACCACTTGATGAGAAAGTGTTTTGCAGGTTGAGAGGAGAATTGAACATCATTGATGCTTCAAACTTGGAGTAGAAACTCCAATGGATACATGCAAGACATGAGCTTATGACTAATCCATGATATATCTCTTATGATGACTATCTTATGTCTTGGATATATTTGTACCTTGCATGTTGTCTAACCCATGTAGGTGCTTGGTTGAATCTAATTCCATGATATTGCGACTCACTCACATCTCGAGCAATCTCTACATCACCAAGTCTCTACACGATGGTGGTTGAAGACAAGGAAGCACAGAACCATTCAAACATATCCTTTGACAAATTCTATGTTGAGCTTCATGATTGTCATTTCTGGATACACAAGTGCTCTTCCTTGCAAGAACTAATCCATGTAGGTCGGTGAACTCACACTCCAAGTGGTGCTCCCCACTCTTGATGAGCTACATCAACCTTGAGCACCCACACAAGTTCAACACATGAGCAAGAACCACACCACCACCCAAGGTATGTTATTCCATCTTAGAGAAGCCTTACTCCAAGACATGAGTCAAAGCAACTCAACAAGATGTGAATACATCAAAATGCTTAAATGAAAAATGGTAACCCCATTTTGAGCTTAAAACATGAGTATGACCTATGATCAAGTGTTCTCACTTGACTCCTAAGTCAATATACTCTAACATAGGTGACTATGTCACCGCCCAATTCTAGATGAAGTTCTCGTGTGTTTTTTTGTGTTATTGTATTTGTCTCTTGCATGTTTTCTTTTTGTCGGATTTCGGGTTCCGGCAGACCCTTAAGGTTCGAACACTGGAGTGCGCACGGAAATCTCGCCTTCAACCTCTCCGTCTCGATGGGGTCTAAACTACTAAAAGAACTGCATGAAAGACACAAGATTTATACTGGTTCGGGCCACCGATGTGGTGTAATACCCTACTCCAGTGTGTGGTGGATGGATTGCTTCCTGGGGCTGGTGAGGACGAACAATACAAGGAAGAACAGCCTCGCGAGGGTCTGTTCTTGGCTGTGGTGATGAACTCTTGTGAAGAGTTCAGTCACCTTCTTTCTCTCTCTCTCTACTTGTGAACCAAACGAACCAAACCCCAAAAACTGAACTGGAATCGAACCCCCGGCTATGTGGGTGGCTAGTCCTATTTATAGAGGCCCTGGTCCTCTCCCCAAATATTGAGCGGGAAGGGATCCAACAATGGCGGGCTAATTTGAAGGGGGACAGCGAGTACATCTATCCTGACAAAAGCAGTCTTCGCCTGCCAAAGGCTCTGGTGATGACGCCGCGCTGGGCTCCATGGTGACCTCCGTCTCGTAGTCCTTCGGGTCCTGGTCTCGTTGCACCGAAGTGGCAACCTTTGCCTGACGCCTCGGTACTCCGCTGATACGCTTGCCTCCTTTGCACCAAAGGGGAAAGAGGGACGGTGCGCGTGCTGGCACCCGCCTGGTGCCCCGTATCATCATGGCTTGCGTCATGTGCACCTCGCGAGGTACCCCGCCTTGAACTCTCTGCCTCCTCACGAACCAGCCTGACGAGGCTGTGCCTGAGGATGCGCCGTGTCGTCCGCCTCGCGATGCTTGGCCCCTCGCGAGGGTCTTGAGCCTTGTGTTGATGAAGATGGGCCGTGCTGGGCCCCCACTTGAGCCACGCCGTAGGCCGCAGGCAGGCAAGTCTGGGGACCCCCGTTCCCAGAACGCCGACAGTAGCCCCCGGGCCCAAGGCGTGCATGGACTTGGCCGTGCCGAGAGGCGAAAGGGCAAGGGCAAAGCGCTATGGGCCCTAACAGCCTGCGGCCTTGGACGCCACATGGCAGTTGATTGGACGTGGCTCCTCCGCTTCCCCATGACGCCTTGGTGATCATGCGAGTTGGACAAGTCCCTGCATGCAGAACGTGTTATGATTACCTGCGATCATGGAGACCGGCGGTTGGCCTTCGCCGGCTATAAGTACGGCACCGCTCGTGCCCGTCCAGTCCATCTCCTCTTGCTCTCTCCTTCGCCTCAGTTCTTGCTCCGTCTTGGTGTGATGGCTCCAATTCGCCAATTCTCTGCAGCGGAGAAGGGAAAGGCTCCTCGAGAAGGGCCGGACCCTCTCCCGCCGAAGAAGCGACTCGCCCATTGCAGCCGGGACGATGAGGACGATCCAGTGGTGGCGAGGCCCCGGGGAGAGCGGGCTCGGGCGAGGTTCCCGCTGCCTTTGTACGCCCACGTCAAGGGCCCCGGAGGTACCGATGCTGATCTCCGCGGCCAGCGCCATCGTCGGTGCCGTCGGGTTGTGAAGGCGTGGGTAGTTCCTCCTGGAGTCCATGCCGAGGGCTCCTCCCATGAGTTCGTGCTCCACGTCGTCACTCCTCTTCAGTCCTGGATCCGCCTTCCTCCCTTCTTCGCCTCCGTGGTTCCTCCAGGGGGGCCTATGGAGCTCCAGCTGCAGCACGCCGAGTGCGCCGCCCCTGCGACCGAGGCCGAGGTCGTCGTTGCTGCCCCGGGCGCGGTCTACATGTCCCGCGGCTGGAGGGAGATCGCCCGGGTCTGCAGGGAAAGATGCGTCTTCACGGTCCACCTGGAGTATGACTGCGCGACGGCGATGTTCCTCAAGGTCTTCAACGCGATCGGGCGCCGGCTGGAGTGCTGCCGCGGGAGAGGCGACCAGGACCTCGCCCTGGTGAGGGCTAGGCCCATTGACCGCCCCCTTGACAGTGGCGCCCGAGGGTCCAGCGGCTCCAGCGGAGGCTACGTGACTCCGGAGACGAGCGACGACAGCTACGAGCCCCCGAGTCGCCGTCGCTCCTGGAGCAGGGCGGACGCGTCAGGCCGTCGCCAACCCTGATCTGGATGGAGTTGGCGCCGGTGCTTGATGACCCACTGTTGATGATGGCATCTTCTGCAGGAGCCCATGTAGTTAGCACTCCCATGGGGGCTTGTAAGGTGTCTATAGTTCCGTTTGTTAATATATGACCTTTGCTATGGATTCGTGTGAGTTGTTGATTCCGTCATAGCTTAGTTCTCCCTTTCGAACCTCGCGAGGGCTTGGTGCTCTACGCCGACAGGTCCCAGTCCCAAGGCGGCGTCAGCCGTCGCTGGTATGCCAGGTCGCGATGCCGTGGTCAAGGCCAGGAGGTGAGCGACCCGAGGTCCGGTAAGAGCCCCTGAGTCACGATGCTCAGGAGGTCCCCTTTGGCGCCCAAGCAGCCATCACTTAGTAAGAAAGGGAAGCAACGTTGCTAGTACGGAGTCGCTTTAGGTGCGGGGGTAGTGCTGCAGTAGCCAGTGCCGCGGGTGGTAACTTATCTTGAGGATCAGGGGTTGTTCCAGGTGCGCCGTTGGGTCCGTGTGTGGATAGGAGCGGCAACGCTCGGCAAGGTCCTCGCAAGGCCCCTTCTTCCCCGCCTCTGCGCCCCTTTCTGGTCAAGGCTCTTGAGGACGTCGTCCTCGGCATCGGCCCCGCGGCCGAGGCCGAGGCGCACGTCCTGTCTTCTGCCGCGCTGACACGGGTCTTCGCCCACGTCTACCTCCGCGATCCCAACACTGACCTCGACGCCCAGCTGGAACCGGTGAGCGGCGAGGGTGCTGCTGCCGCTGTCGAAGCCGTGAAGGGGCAAGCGGAGGCGCTGCTGGAGAAGTTCCGGGCCTTCAGCACCAGGCCGAAGCAAGGCGCTGCCGACCCTGCTGTTCCACAAGGAGAAACCAGCGCCGACGAGTGACTCCGTCCCGTCCCTGCTCTTCTTTAGGTTCCTGCACATGCATCACGCCTCGGGGAGGCATTTAAACTTGCGTTTGGGATTGAGATTGACAGTATGGACTATAATGTTTGATTTTAAGTTCCTTGGATTTTATGCTTTTCTTCCCTACTTGCTTGTGTTCTATGCCGGCAGGGCCCGGCCCCTCGCATGCCTCACCCAGCATCAGCCCCGACCAGAAACCAGGACGGGACCAAAGGAGTGAGGGGCCACGTGACAAGTTAGGCTCCTGAGTCGCGATGCTCAGGAGTCCCCTTTGGCGCTCAAACAACAAGTAGGGAAGCGTGATGTAGGCGTGTTTTCCGTTCTACGTCTACAAAGCCCGACCCCGCGCGTACCTCACCCAGCATAGCCTTTCGGAACTAAGGAGTAAGGGGCTACGGAGCCAGTTAGGCTCCTGAGTCGCGATGCTCAGGAGTCCCCCTTGACGCACGAACAGCGGGTGATGAGGCGAGATGTAAGCATGGCTACCGTTCTACATCTGTAGAGCCCGGCCCCGCGCGTACCTCACCCAGCATAGCCATTCGAAACTAAGGAGTGAGGGGCTACGGGACCAGTTAGGCCCCTGGGTCGCGATGCCCAGGGGTCCCCCTTGACGCGCAAACGTCCTTCATACCTTGGCTCTGCTTGGGGAGAGACGCGCGGCGAACCAGGCCCGAGGGGCCTGGCTGGGCGGTGTACGTCTGGGCGTGACCCAGCCGTAGCCCCCATGCCCAGCCCCCTCATGCGGCGCTCCCAAGGGGAGGCGTTGCGATGAGACCAGCCACTGAGCTCTGGGCTCCCTGAGGTTAACGCGGCCCGGAGGCCACCCTCAGTTGTTTATCACCAACGCGGAGCATAGCGCTTCCATATGTGTACGGGCATAGCCGCTCCTCGGCAGTGTCGTCAGCCAACGCCGGAGCATGGTGCTTCCACTGGTACATGGGAGGGGGCTCCCCTCCGGGAGGAGCCCCCGGGGCGTATACAGCCCCGCCCTGACACGTGACCGGCACGGTAGAGCTGGGTGAGGTGTATCTGGGCACCCGTGAGCCAGCGCGGGACTCACAACTTCCTACCTCTGGGCGGGTTGCGCCCGGCACTGGGCCATATCTTGAGATGTGTCCCTGCAAATTTTGGTTAGATGCCGGTACTCTACGTCCTCGGGTCCCGGCCCTCGAGCTTGTCTCAGCCGTCGCTGGTATGCCAGGTCGCGATGCCGTGGACAAGGCCAGAGGTTAAGGGCTGGAGAGCCAGTAAGAGCCCTGAGTCGCGATGCTCAGGCACCCCCCCTTTAATGTGCAAGTGGCCGACATGGGAGGAGAAGATGCCGCGGATGGGCACCATGCAGCTAAGCGTGATAGGCAATGCATAGTTGGAAATAAACAGTACGGAGATACACGCCGTTGGGCTTGGCCCCAGCGGCTTGGGGATGATGCAGCCCGACGGGCGCCCCCAACAAGGCAAACTAATGACGGAAAGGTAAATGCAGATACATGCCGCGGGGACGGACCCACGCGGCCTGGGAGTGATGCAACCCTGGGAGGGTGCTCCCAGCTGAGAGCGGAACTTGAAAGATGTCACCTGAGGATGTCGTCGGCGTAGTGGCGTTGGTGCGGCATACTTGACGGGCTGCAGAAGCCGATCCTCACGAGCCCCCAGGCCCCGGGGCCTCGGGAGGCTCCGGAGGCGCTGGTGACCCCTCGCGAGCTGCCTCCACCTCCGCCAAGGCCGCGGAACGCCTGTCTTCCTGATCCTCCACGATGCCCCTCATGAGGCGCTGGTACGCCGCAGCCATGCTCGGCAGGCCGTGAGGCATGCGAACATAGCTGTGGGGTGGACCTCCGCACCGCCCCACTTGCGAGGGCCAGAGGCGCTCCGTTGTGGCGATCTGATTGAGCCCTGGTACGTCGACGCAGATGCGCAGCCCACCATCCTCGCCTGGATGTGGGGCCGCGGCTGGCAAGCGGCGGCAACCTCTCATGATCCTTGTCTCTTGTAGCTCTTGAATGGCCTCGTCAATGAACTCTTGCTGGTCTGATCTTCCTCGCCTGGCTCCCTCTCGAGGGACACATGCTGCGAAGCACGCCTCCACATGATGCTCAAGCGCCTCCCCCGTGACCCTGGCTAGGTCGGTGGCCCTCCAGGTGAGAGCCCCCGAGCCCTGCCTGAGGAGGGCGTCGGGCGCGCTTTCCTATGAGATGGACGGAGGGCCCTGCTGAGGAGGCACGTGCCCTGAGGGGCCTTCCTTCTGAGGGGCTGAGCCTGACGACGTCTTCTTCTTCTTGGGGGCAGTCTCAGGAAGCCTCCTGCTTCCGCGATCTGGGTCTTCTAGCGACGCGGCCTGAAAGGCTCGCTCCAGGGAACACACTGCATCTCTTTCTTCACAGGGCACCGTGATGACGCCGCCGCTTCCTGGCATCTTGAGGACGTTGTAGCCGTGGTGGGTCACGGCCATGAACTTGGCCAGCGCTGGGTACCCGAGGATGGCGTTGTACGGCAGGCGGATGTGGGCGACGTCGAAGTCGATGAGCTCGGTGTGGTAGTTGCTGCGGGCCCCGAAGGTGACAGGGAGGCAGACCTGCCCGATCGGGACTGTGGAACCGTCGGTGATCCCGGAGAAAGGCCTGGTTGGCTGAAGCTGGTCATAGGGCACTTGGAGGTTGTTGAATGTTACTACGGACAGGACGTTGAGCCCTGCCCCACCATCGATGAGGGTCTTGGTGACCTGCACGTTGCTGATGACTGGGGAGCAGAGCATCGGGAGGACTCCCGCAGTGGCTGCGCACTTGAGCTGGTCTGCCGAGCTGAACATGATGGGGCACTCCAACCAGCTGAGGGGGCGCGTTGCTTCGAGCTTGGGGAGAACTGCATTGACTTCACCCGCAAACTGCTTGAAGATACGTTGGGAGGCTGGGGCTTGAGCTCCGCCCAGGATGCAGGCGATCGCGCGCGGCTCCTGGAAGCCCTCAACCCCCTCGTCTTGATGGCAGTCTTCGTTCCTTCTTGGTGGAGGCGGCAGCGGAGGTTGGCCTGCGTTGCCATGAGGGCGGTCCTCACGAGGCTGGTCTCTCCAGTCCCCCTCGCGAGGCAGGTCCCGCCAGCGGTCCTCGCGAGGCTGGTCGCGCCACCCCTGGCGCGAGCCGCGGTCTTCCCAGCGCCCTGGGTTTCTTCCTCCTCCTCGGCCGTAGCCCCGGTCAGCACGGTCAGGGCGACGGCCGATCCTTCCTTCTCGCACGGTGCGGAGCTCTTGACATTCATTGGTGTTGTGGGTGTGGAGGTCATGGTACACATAGTACCGGCTGCCTCTGGAGGGTTCGGGCAGATCTTTGCCCCGCTTGGTGTCTGGTTCCGCCACGAGTACGGCAGCCCCCTTGCGCTTCACGTCCTTGGCCTTGGGCTTCTTCTCTTCTGGGTCTGCGGCAGGCAGCTCGAGGAGGGAGAGACGTCCCTCCTCAGCCCTGGCGCACTTGTTCGCCAAGTTGAACAGCTCCAGAGAGGTGCAGAGGTCTTCGTGCATCGCCAGTTCCTCCTTCATCTTGACGTCACGCACGCCGTCAGAGAAGGCGGAGATGATGGCCTCCTCTGACACCCTAGGGGATCTTGAGGCGCGCGCTGTTGAAGCGCTGGATGTACTTTTGCAGGGTCTCTCCGGGTTGTTGCTTGATGCGGCGCATGTCGCTCACGGCAGGCGGCCGGTCGCGAGTACCTTGGAAGTTAGCGATGAATCGGGCGCGCATCTGGTCCTAGGAGGAGATCGTGCCTGGAGCCAGATTCAGGAGCCAGGTTCGCGCCCCTTCCTTGAGCGCCATGGGGAACCAGTTCGCCATGACCGTTTCATCCCCGCCGGCAGCCTCGATGCCCAGCTCATAGAGCTGGAGGAATTCCGCGGGGTCAGTTGTGCCGTCGTAGCGAGGAGGCAGGTCGGGCTTGAACTTGCCGGGCCACGCGACGCTGCGCAGCTCAGTGGTGTAGGCGTGGCAGCCCGCGCTGGCCGCGAAAGCCCTCAGTTGGTGGAGAGCTTGGTCTTGAGGGTCCCCACGCGCTACTGCTAGGAGCAGGGCAGGGTCTTGACGTGCCGGAGTTGGAGCAGGGTCGCGGCGTGCCGGAGCAGGGAGCGCCCGGGCAGCCTCCTGCGGGCAAGGGATTTCTTGGCAGCTTTGCTCTTGTTGCGATGGCGCCTGGCGGAGCGGGTTCCGCCCAGGGGCCAGTCGCCTTGGAGCCACGACATCTTCTTGGAGAGGAGGCGGCTGGTGCACCTCCGGAGCTTCGTTGCCCGCGCGGGGCGGAGTGCGGCGCAGAGGGACGGACGACGCGGAAGAGCCCCCTGCGGCGCGGACAAGCTCGGCCATGCAGTCGAGCCATTCTTCGTAGACGTCATCGACAGGACGGTAGCGCAGCAACTCGTTTGCCGTGAGGAGCGCAGCTCGAGCCTTCAAGGGTGCGCGGAGCGCGCGGGACGAAGAACCGGCTGGAGCGAGTGATGGAGTGGCGGTGCGGCCGTCTTGCCGCACGGACGGGTGCTGAGACGATACCTGCTGCTCGCCCCCCGCTAGGCCGGTGGCGGCGTTGACGGCGGGCGACGGGGAACGACGAGGACGCCCACCAACGGGGGCCGTCTGGGCGACGCGAGAAGCGATGGCGGCCCGGCGCTCGGCGCGACGAGCGTCTGACATGGATGCGACGGTCGGAGGAGAGCGGAGCGGTGGAAGACGAATTCCGGCGCACCCCTACCCTGCGCGCCAAATGTCGGATTTCGGGTTCTGGCAGACCCTTAAGGTTCGAACACTGGGGTGCGCACGGAAATATCGCCTTCAACCTCTCCGTCTCGATGGGATCTAAACTACTAAAAGAACTGCACGAAAGACACAAGATTTATACTGGTTCGGGCCACCGATGTGGTGTAATACCCTACTCCAGTGTGTGGTGGATGGATTGCCTCCTGGGGCTGGTGAGGACGAACAATACAAGGAAGAACAGCCTCGCGAGGGTCTCTTCTTTGCTGTGGTGATGAACTGTTGTGAAGAGTTCAGTCACCTTCTTTCTCTCTCTCTCTCTACTTGTGAACCAAACAAACCAAACCCCAAAAACCGAACCGGAATCGAACCCCCGGCTATGTGGGTGGCTAGTCCTATTTATAGAGGCCCTGGTCCTCTCCCCAAATATTGAGCAGGAAGGGATCCAACAATGGCGGGCTAATTTGAAGGGGGACAACGAGTACATCTATCCTGACAAAAGCAGTCTTCACCTGCCAATGGCTCTAGTGATGACGCCGCGCTGGGCTCCATGGTGACCTCCGTCTCGTAGTCCTTCTGGTCCTGGTCTTATTGCACCGAAGTGGCAACCTTTGCCTGACGCCTCGGTACTCCGCTGATACGCTTGCCTCCTTTGCACCAAAGGGGAAAGAGGGACGCTGCGCACGCTGGCACCCGCCTTGTGCCCCGTATCGTCATGGCTTGCATCATGTGCACCTCGCGAGGTACCCCTCCTTGAACTCTCTGCCTCCTCGCGAGCCAGCCTGACGAGGCTGTGCCTGAGGATGCGCCGTGTCGTCCGCCTCACGAGGCTTGGCCCCTCGCGAGGGTCTTGAGCCTCGTGTTGACGAAGATGGGCCGTGCTGGGCCCCCACTTGAGCCACGGCGCAGGCCGCAGGTAGGCAAGTCTGGGACCCCCGTTCCCAGAACGCCGATACTTTTTCCTTTTCAACTTCTTCTAGTTCCTTCGTTTCTTTTCTTTTCTCTTCTTTTTGTTTTGTTCTGCATTTTCTGCATCCTATTCCTTGTAGCTCCTTCAGGTAATTCATTGCAAATCTTTGTGAAATCCTACATGTCTAGTGAGCTGAGGTGACAAGTGTTTTTCTCTGTGTAAACTCGGTTTCACCGACTTGCAATTTTCGGTCCAACCGAATCCTTTCGGTACCACCGAAATATGCCACTCGGTGCCACCGACTTTGCAATCAGAAAAATAGTTTGCCACTTATTCTACATTTCTTCTGATCCAGCTCCACTCAATGAATCTTTTCCTCTACAAGCATCACAATTTTATCCATTGTTTTGTGCTGAGTCTCAAGGACCAAACCTATACGACGGATTTCAGAAAGCCCTTCTTGGAAATTGATGTCAAAGGGGGAGAGAGAGAGATCACATCAAAGCTTGTAGGAGAGAGAGATCACATCAAGGGAGAGAAAAAGTCTCAAGGACCACACCTACAAGAAAGAAAGCTCCAGGGGGAGAGAAAGTCTCAAGGATCCCATGTTGTTAAGGGAAGCTCAAGGGGGAGAGAAAGTCTCAAGGATCCCAGATGTTATTAAGGGGGAGAGAGAGATTTCCAGGGGGAGAGAAAATACTCAAGGATCCCAGATGCTTGATGATTCAAGAGGAGAGATGTTCATATACGCTTATTTGCATTAAGTTCTATCCAGTTTATCTTTCAGCTCTGATTTTCTGTTTTCTATCTTCTCCCAATATCCCATGTAAGATTCAGTGGGAGCAAGACACCTAAGGGAAAGAAATCAGTCAAATTCATTGCATATATTTACTCTTGGGGACATGTTGAATCCATTGTGGTACCTTGTACTCACTCTCCACATGTCATCCCAGTCTTGGTTCTCTTGTGGCTTCTTTGGTTTGCTCTGGCTAGTGGAGGTACCTGTATTATCTAACCTTGTTTGTGCAGGTTCATTCCATCCTAAGCCAGCTAAAGACTACAAGGTAAGTGTATGCATCAAAATCATGAGTATGAGAAGTTCTTGCTTATGTACATACTGTTTGCAAGAAGGACTCATGAGCATGAAGGTATTTTCCTTGATAATCTTTTACTCTGATGCATATGGCCAATATACATGTAACGCATTGCCTACTCTATCATGATTATGCTCTCACATGCTTCTATACTTTATATTCATATGATTGCATACATGTGGGGTTGCCTATGTTTGTTACATGTCCTTCCAAAGCTTTACTTGTTGTTCTATATATCCTTATCTAAAGCTTTGATGTATGTTGCCATCAATTACCAAAAAGGGGGAGATTGAAAGCACAAGTGCTCCCTAGGTGGTTTTGATAATTGATGACAACATATCTCTTGTTGGACTAACGTTTTCATCTAGTATGTTTCAGATAAGTTCAACAATGGAGTGGCATGGACTAAAGGTTGTGGGAAGTTCTCCAAGATGCTAAGGACAAAGGATTGGCTAAAGCTTGAAGCTCAAGATTCTTCATTTTACATTTTAGTGATCCAAGATCACATTGAGTCGATAGGAAAAGCCAATACTATCAAGGAGGGATGAGGTGTTGCTTAATGAGCCTCTTGCTTCATATGCTTAATGATATGCTCCAAAATCCTCAGCTACTTTCCCACTTCCACATATGACCTAAACCTAAAGCCAAACTCGGACCTACCGATCATTCCTATCCGGTGCCACCGAGTTTCACTTGTCATAGCCATTGCCAAACCCTAATCAGTTCGGTCTCACCGGTGGGATCTCGGTCTCACCGAGATGGGCTTGCAAGCTCTCTGTTGCCTATTGCAATATTCTCGGTCCCACCGAGATATGCAATCGGCCCCACCGAGTTTGCTTGGCCAACTCTCTGTTTCACTTATTACCCAAATCGGTCCCACCGAGTTTGAGTAATCGATCAAACCAAGTTTTGGATTTACCCTAACCCTAGCACATCGGTCCCACCGAGTTGATCCAGTCGGTCCCACCAAAATCTCTAACGGTCACTAGGTTTACCTTTTCGGTCCGACCGAGTTTGTTGATTTGGTCCCACCGAGATTGGAAAACTGTGTGTAACGGTTGGATTTTGTGTGGAGGCTATATATACCCCTCCACCTCCTCTTCGTTCGAAGAGAGAGCCATCAGACTAAGCCTACACTTTCAGCATCCTATTTCTGAGAGAGAACCACCTACTCATGTGTTGAGACCAAGACATTCCATTCCTACCATATGAATCTTGATCTCTAGCCTTCCCCAAGTTGCTTTCCACTCAAACCTTCTTTCCATCAGATCCAAATCCTATGAGAGAGAGTTGAGTGTTGGGGAGACTATCATTTGAAGCACAAGAGCAAGGAGTTCATCATCAACACACCATTTGTTACTTCTTGGAGAGTGGTGTCTCCTAGATTGGCTAGGTGTCACTTGGGAGCCTCCGACAAGATTGTGGAGTTCAACCAAGGAGTTTGTCCGGGCAAGGAGATCGCCTACTTCGTGAAGATCTACCGCTAGTGAGGCAAGTCCTTCGTGGGCGATGGCCATGGCGGGATAGACAAGGTTGCTTCTTCGTGGACCCATTGTGGGTGGAGCCCTCCGTGGACTCGCGCAACCATTACCCTTCGTGGGTTGAAGTCTCCATCAACGCGGATGTAGGATAGCACCACCTATCCGAACCACGGGAAAACATGCGTGTCTCCAATTGCGTTTGAATCCTCCAAATCCTTCCCTTTATATTCTTGCAAGTTGCGTGCTTTACTTTCCGCTGCCTATACACTCTTTGCACACTTGCTTGTTATGTATTGTGAATGATGAAATTATGCCTAAAACTCCACTTAAACCGAAAAAGCTTAAAAATTGCAACTTTAGCATGAAGTGTCTAATCACCCCCCTCTAGACACATCTACTTCTAGGTCCTACAACTTTCGAAACGTAGGTGCTCCCATCCTCTGACTCGAACGCTACTTCGGTTGGGATGGTTGCAGCAGCCTTTGGCGAGAAGGTTTAGTAGGGGGCGGGTCCCTCTTTATGATTTGTGCTCGGCAGGCCTAGCTTCGCGGCAGCAAACTGAGGGTATCAGCAGGATAACCTGCTAGGGAAAAGTTGTTTAATTGAGTGTATAGAAGCATTCTACCTCTGCATTGACATGATACATGCACAAGTGCCTGGCAAGGTTTATTTTTTTCATTATTATGCTGGTCAACAAGCTTAGACCTTACAAAACACAAACATGTTTGAAATAAATTGCATAATTTGATCTAAATTTTGGGAAGTGCCTACACATTTTAGATTGAAATAATATAAGTGCCCCGTGATGTCGTTTCTTGTCCCTCTCCTCCTAGGCACTTCGGCAGGAGGTGATGAGGGCAAAAGGGGCGCCTAGGCAGAAGCCCAGCCTAACCCTGTCAGTCTCCAGGAAAGGTAGCCCAACAAGACTAGGAAGGCGCGGGCGAAGCTGATGGTGAAGAGATCGGAAGAGACGAACCATCAACCGCCACCATATGGCTAGCAGGACGCGGCAGGGAGAACTAAGCTACAAACCCGTGAGGAAGCCTATCGGGCCCCAGCTGGAAGGCTGCTGGAGGAGCCAGGGCACCATCTCCACCCCTGCACCCAACTCCCTCTTCCCACCATGCTCTTAACCTTGGTCACGTATGCTGCATGCGTTGAGTGGTGTATGTAATGGAGGCATGTGGTGCGGGAGAGTGTCAAGGTGGTTACTCACCAATGTGTTAAAGTCATTCACAGGCCATTACAAAGGTGGCCCCACTACAGCTGGCGTTACACGACACACGAGAGAACCAAAAATTGACCTGCGCTTAGGTTAATGAAGAAGCCAAGAAAATCTCAAGGGATGAGCAACTACTACTGCCATGTGAACTGGTTAGGGCCTACCCCGACGACGTCCGGTAGCTCGTTTGGGCCAAGCCAGGGGGATATACCCCGCGGTATGACCCGGCCGAACATGGTGACTCAGTGGTAACACGCCTTGACTTGGCGACTCACTAAGTGACCCGCCCGGATATCTCCACTCACTGATGACTCGGCTGAGCCAGGTGACTCATAGGTAACCCAGCAGGAGGGTCAAAGGAGCGACAAGACCTGGAGGCCCAGAAGGCGGTTCATGCAAGACCGGCTTGTGTTATGGTGGGCTGGCTTAATAGAAAAGGTCTAAGGAATATTCCCTTACAAAGGAAGCAAGACTAGGACTCCACTTGTAATAGAGTAATCCTAATCCTACCAGGACTAGTCATGTAACCCGCCCCTTCAACTTATATAAGGAGGGGCAGGGCACCCCAAGAGGCAAAAGTTTCACAAGTTGGACAAGTTGAGACAGAAAAATCAATATCTTTTGAGATAGAGCACCCATGTAATCGTGAAGCAGGATGTAGGATTTTACCTCCACCGTGAGGGGCCGAACCTGGGTAAAACCTCGCGTCTCTCGTCCCGCTCAACCCCTCTCAAGCTACCAGTTAGATGTGTTGACCTCATGAAAAAGTCCTCACACTAAGGACATCTATCGTGACAAATCCACGATAGTTGGCTCCCACCATGGGGCAGGAGTCCCAGTGGGTAAGTACTACTATTATGTTTACCGCAGGCTGATGGCAGTCGAAGTACTGGTTTAAATATCAAAGACCATAAGCAAAGTACAATGGTAGATCAATTACGTCAAGGCTGATTTGATTAATTATTGGTGGAATACTCTCACATGTGGAGCCCTGGTACAATACTACAAGTGCTATGGCATTCGCAGAGCATAATTTCATATATTTTTTTCCACGCTGCACATTATCAATGTTTGCACTCATCCAACAAAACACTAGGTGTTATCTTTTCTATATATTTTGTCAGCACATATTAAATTTTTTGAGAACAAGTACCCTGGCTTGTGATATTTTTTGATGTAGGATAATTGTTCACTTCAAGAGCGATGGTCATGGATATATAGCTCGTGCAAAAATTATCAGGCACTAGCATCTGACCATACCATAATGCTCAATGAATGTATGCACAAGCTGCGACCTCTGTGGCCAAATTTACATCAACACAATTGTCGGAATCTTGGATTAGGGGGTCCCCGGGAGTCCTGGCTATGTGACGTTGGCTGGACTAGTGTTCCGTGAAGATACAAGATAGAAGGCTTCCCCCGTGTCCGGATGGGACTCTGTTTGGCGTCGAAGGCAAGCTTGGCGTTCGGATATGAAGATTCCTTTCTCTGTAAACCGACTCTGTACAAACCCTAGCCCCCTTCGTTATCTATATAAACTGGAGGGTTTAGTCCGTAGAGGCAGTCATAATCATACAGGCTAGACATCTTGGCTTTAGCCATTACGATCTCGTGGTAGATCAACTCTTGTAACCCCTATACTCATCAAAGTCAATCAAGTAGGATGTAGGGTTTTACCTCCATCAAGAGGGCTCGAGCCTTGGTAAACATCGTGTCTCCTGCCTCCTGTTAGCTTTGATCCTTAGACGCACAATTCGGGACCCCCTGCCCGAGTTCTGCCAGTTTTCCCACCGACATTGGTGCTTTCATTGAGAGTTCCTCTATGTCATCGATGAAGGATTAGATGGCTCATTTGATCATCCAGAATGATGCTGTTTCGGGGGAGATTTCCCCATCGGGCCAAATTTTTGTGTTCGGCGGCTTTGCGCTGTGATCCAACTTGACTGGTCACTTTGAGAAGATCGACAGCTACGCCCCTGGTCATCAGATTAGTTTTGAGTGCTTAAACTATGTCACTGATATCCGAGGAGATTTGATCTTCGAAGGATTCACGGCCCCAATTACCGCTCTGACCTTAGATCCACAGCAGGTTGACATGTCGGAACACGGGAGTCTTGAGCCCGCTGGACTCTCTGGAATTATGGAGCTTGCTGCCGGAGAACCACCGGACACTCCGTCGGACTCTAGGTCCGAACTCTCGAGGTCCATGTCAAGCGGGCGCCGCTAGGAGACTCTGACTCCGGAAAGCCGCACGGACTCTCGTTTCTCTATCCAACCGTCACCTTTAAACGAGGCCCTAGACTTAATGTGATCACTCGCCATTACAGAAGGATCGCTTCCGAACTACGCCCAGCCCAGACTAGGGGCTGAGAGCGGGGAATTTTGCGTCCCACCCACCACCCACTTCATAGCCACTGTCGAAGATTTAACTGACATGTTGGATTACACCTCCGAAGACATCGACGTTATGGACGGCGATGTCGGAGACGAACATGGCCAAAACCCTCCGTTTACCGGAAGATGGACGGCCACCTCCACATACGATGTGTACATGGTGGACACACCCAAAGAGGATGGCGACGACGGCAAGGAGAATCCAGTTGAGGACAAGCCTGCCGAAGCACCTCCAAAACATCGACGCTAGCGGTGCCTCTCAAAATCGCGTCGTCGAAAAGACAGTAATACCGGCACCGAAGAGTATAACACTCCGGAGAATGCCGAAGACCCTGAAGCCCCTGTAGAGCCAACATCCGAACAGGATGATTGGGAGGATGGGCAAGTAAACCCCGACGACCCTGTCGGGAATGAAGACTCAGAGGATAGTAATTACCTACCAATCTCCGAAGAGGATGTGAGCCTCAGCGATGAAGACTTCATCGTGCCAGAGGAACCTCTCGAATAAGAGCGCTTCAAGCGCCGGCTAATCGCCACTGTGTGAAGCCTGAAAAAGAGGCAGCAACAACTTCAAGCTGATCAGGATTTGCTCAACGACAGATGGACAAACGTCCTGGTAGCTGAGGAATACAACCTTGCACCCCCAAAGAGCTACCCGAAGCGCAAGCTACTGCCACAATTTAACGACGAGGCCCCGGAGCCCATACAGCCAATGCGCAATGCTGGCAGACCTGGCCGACCGCCGCGTGGCCGGGACAAAGGATACACCGCACCACCTTGCCGTAAAGGCAGAGAAACAGCGGCCCCAGGATACACCTATGACCTACGACAGGACCTGGATAATAGAGCCGGTCAAACTAGATCAATCTATGGATCAAGGGGGCGTGCTCCAACGCGTGAGGATGTCCATCAGACTTGGCATGATAAAAACAACCTCACACGGGCCAAAAACCGCATACGGCCTCTGTCCGAACTACGCCGCGACATCGCCCGGTACAGAGGCGCGGCACACCCCCTATGCTTCACCAACGAAGTAATGGAACATCAGTTCCCAGAAGGGTTTAAACCGGTTAACATGGAATCATACAACGGCATGACAGATCCCGTAGTCTGGATAGAAGATTTTCTTCTCCATATTCACATGGCTCGCGGTGACGATCAACATGCCATCAAGTACCTCCTGCTCAAATTAAAGGGACCAGCTCGACACTAGTTAAACAACCCCCCCCCAGATAATTCTATTGGCACCTGGGAAGATCTAGAGGAAGCCTTTAGAGAAAATTCCAGGGTACTTATGTACGGCCCCCAGATGCCGATGACCTGAGTCACATAGTTCAGCAACCCAGAGAGTCGGCCCGGAAACTATGGACAAGGCTCTTAACTAAAAAGAACCAAATTGTCGACTATCCGGACGCCGAAGCCCTAGAGGCCTTCAACCACAACATCCGGGACGAATGGCTCGCCCGACACCTCGGCCAAGAAAAGCCAAAGTCCATGGTAGCCCTTACAGCACTCATGACCCACTTTTGCACGGGAGAGGATAGCTGGTTAGCCCGCAACAACAATGGTACCAGCGACGTAGGTACCTCTAAAAGCATAAATGACAACAGCAGGCCCCGACACAACAAACACAAGCATCGGAGCAACAATGATAATACCGTAGACCCAGCAGTCAATGCAGGATTTAGTGGCTCTAAATCCGGTCAACCGAAGAGGCCATTCAAAAAGAATAAAGGCGGTTCATCTAACTTGGACGGAATACTAGATCGACCTTGCCAGCTTCATGGCACCCAAGACAAGCCAGCCAACCATACCCACATAAGTTGTTGGGTCTTCAAACAGGCCGGTAAGATGAATACCGAACATAAGGAGAAGGGGTCGCCTAGCGAGGACGATGCCGATAAACCTCATCCGCCGAATATAGCGGGACAGAAGAAATTTCCCCCTGAAGTCAAAACAGTGAATATGATATATGCTACTCATATCCCCAAATGAGAGCGCAAGTGCGCTCTGAGGGACGTCTACGCGATAGAGCCAGTCGCCCCAAAATTCAACCAATGGTTAGCCTGCCCGATCACTTTCGATCACAGAGACCATCCGACTTGTATCCGTCATGGAGGCTCGGCCGCATTGGTCCTTGACCCAATTATCGATCGATTCCACCTTACGCGAGTCCTCATGGACGGTGGTAGCAGTCTTAACTTGCTTTATCAGGACACGGTCCGTAAAATGGGTATTGATTCGTCAAGAATTAAACCCACTAAAACTACCTTTAAAGGAGTAATACGTTGAGTAGAGGCCCGTTGCACGGGCTCAATCACATTGGAAGTCGTCCTCGGCTCACCAGACAACTTCCGAAGCGAAGATTTGATCTTCGACATCGTCCCCTTCCGAAGTGACTATCATGCACTGCTTGGACGAACCCCGTTCGTTCGCTTCAATGCGATCCTGCACTATGCCTACCTCAAACTCAAGATGCCCGGACCCCGCGGTGTCATAACAATCAATGGAAACATGGAGCGCTCCCTCCGTACTAAGGAGCACACCGCGGCCCTTGCAGCGGAAGTCCAAAATGGCCTTATCATGCCAAATACTACATCGGTAGTTAAGCCCCTGGACACTGTAAAATGCGTCCGGACCACCCTGCAGAGCGACAATCAAGAACGTCAGGAGCTCGATTAGCAGTTCGGCCTCCGTCTCAGCCCCAACCGCATCACGGCATATGTACCACACGTACATAACTACGCACTAAAGATACCATGGGCAAAGACGGAGGCATATTAAAAATAAAATCCACAATACTGCTCGACCCTATGTGGACACCCATATCATTTCACTTTTCCTTATTTTTTTTCTAGGCTCCTTAAACCCATGTCAACTTTTGATGGTACCAAGGGCACCGTTTCCAGTCCCTTTATGAAAAACTGATAGTCGATCTTCTTGAAGGGTCACACACCAAGGAGCAATGCTGCGCAGACGTGCGGCCGAGTATCTAAAGCATCTTTAAGGATCGCCTCTTTCTCTTTAGGACCCGTACATAGCTTTCCCTGGTATTCGGCATGTAAAATAGCCTGGATGCTTGTCACATCATTTGTAAAAATACGTTTTGACGTATCAATCAGACTATAATGGGAACAATCTTTCACCCAACCTACTCGGTACCGACTTATTTCCTAATCTGTATTCCTTCTTTTTTTCTCGTCTGATTGCCATGTACACCTTGGTATGACCTAAATCGCCAGGGGCTCCATTCGGCCACGTACATGTCTTAAAAATAAAATAAGTCTGAAACACCTTTGCGGTGCAAATTCGGCATAATGAAGATATAATTATATGCATTGGCTCTGAATCATGTCTTTGGTCAATAGTTGGGTTGCCCGGCTCCTTTGGTTATTGCCTTACGTTCCGCTTTTTTGGCTAAGGCAGTAAAGGGAGAACTACTACGATTGTGTTTTCGGCTCATCCAGATAAACATCTCAGTAGACAAAGCTGAAAATTAACTGTCATGGTGCGGCGAGAGCTGGTCATCTATTCGGTGACTATTTAAATACAAATCTCTTGCAATTTTGCCCGCATTATGCGCAGGATCGGTCTATGCCCGATCAGGCGTCTATAGCACCCAAGTTCAGATAATCGAGCAACACTAGGGGCTGCGCCTATAAACCTCATTGTCAAACTCCTATGACTAAGTGAGAGCGATAAAGCCACATAGTCTGATTGCTTGGTTCGCCGCACTGACACCTCCTTCAAGGACCACGCTGGTTGGGTCAAGTTTGTCTAGGTGCCATTCCGAACACCCCCATACTACATATGTGGGGGCTGAAGCCGACGACTAGCCAACTCTCAGATACCGTAAACGGCCGCACATGAGGAAAGGATTTCAAAATAAAACAACCAACACATTCTACATAAGCCTTGTTTTATAATACAAAGTACGGGCATTACAGGTACATTCATTCGAAAATAGTGTCCATCGAACACTGGCCCTCTACAATGCGGGAACCCTCCAAGACTTCATCGAAATACTGCTCAGGCGTGCCGTGCTCTTTTCCCGCGGGCGGTCCCTCGGTTGCCAGCTCGACAGCGTTCATCTTCGCCCACTGCACCTTGACACGGGCAAAGGCCATCCGGGCACCTTCGATACAGGTCGACCGCGTTATGACATCAAGCCGGGGGCAGGCGCTGATGAGCCGCTTCACGAGCCTGAAGTAAGTGCCGAGTATGGGTTCGGCTGGCCAAAGTCGGATTACTACATCCTTCATGGCCAGTTCGACCACCCTATGCAGCTCGGTCAGCTGCTTCAGCTGATCGCTAATGGGCACCGGATGCTCTAGTGCATGGTACGGTGACCAGAACAGCTTGTCCGTTGAACTCCCCTCTTCGGCTCGGAAGAACTCCGCAGCATCGGCAATACTCTGGGGTAGATCCACAAACGCCCCTGGAGAGCTCCAAACATGGGTCAGTAATATGTACCTCCTCCTTACAAATTTGCTTTGCATGTTAAAGGCCTTACCCGCTGTGATCTGCTTTGCTTCTTGGATCTCCCGGCAGGCGACTTCGGCTTCAACCCGGGTTGCCTTCACGCTTTGGAGGGCCTCAGCAAGTTCGGAATCTCGATCCGAAAGCTTGCGCTCTACGGAATCACATTTGCCTATGGCATCCTTGAGCTCTTGTTGAACTTCCTCCACCCGTGATTCATGCTTTTGGCGGGGCTCATTCCCCCTCCGCCTCCTTCTTGGCCTCGTCCAGCGCGTTTTTGAGGGTATCAACCTCAGACGCGTCAACTGTGAGCATAATTACAAAACTCAGCAAAATAGCACAACAACAAGCCATATCATGTCAAATGTGAATCGCATACCTTGCTTCTCCGCCAATAGTTTGTTGGTGTGGATGAGCTCTTCATTGGCCCGCTCCAGCCGCCGCTTTAGTTTGGAAACTTCATCCGCATGGGCGGCTGCCGCCAACTTCGATGCCTGTTTGTTCAAATGCACATGTATGTTAATCTCCTGCGAAATATTCGATCCTCTGTTTGACTTTTTCTTCACGAACACCGAACGGAGTCTCAGGGGCTACTAACTATACACAGGCATTCTGTTTATTTAAACCACGTACCTCAAAGCCTGTCAGAAGGCTAGTATAGGCCTCGTTCAATCTACTCTTAGCGGCCCAAACCTTTTCAACCATCGCACCCATGAGGGTATGATGTTCTTCAATGATGGAGGCGCTCTGAAGCGCTTCCATCAAAGTGTCCGGCGCATCTGGATTGACAGAGGTCCCCGGAGGAGTCGACGCACCCCCTTCTTTTGAAGGAGGCTGCTTGCCTAATTCCGGAGCCATAGTGGCCTCTAGAATGATATTTGGTTGTGGGCCGAATTGGGCATGGCACCCGTCACCAGTCTCCATGGGGGTCCGCTCCCCCATGTTCTTGGCTGTAGAGGTATTGCCCTCTGACACCACCTTGACGGCATCCGATACCTCTTCGTGTCCTGGATAGGCCCTATGGGACAACACTTTGGTGTTGTCCTTAGTAGTGGGTGGAGACGCAGGTGGAGGCGACTCGCTCGCCATCATGTCAGAACCGAGTGAAATCCCAGAGGATGATGATTGCCGGGGGAGATCGCGGGCCGGACTACTATACATGATTCTGTGCGTTAGAATCACAAGGCATGAAGCCGTATACATACATTATACTTAAATACTTACGATTCGGCTGAAGGCCTCGTCCTGGGGTTCCATTCGGGGACGGCTTCGGCGTCCGATTATGAATCGTCTGAAAGGGAGAGTTTCCCCTTCTTGGACGCTTCCGCCTCTAGATCTGCAGAAGCTCCCCTTTTTTCTTTCCCCCCTTGGGGAGAGAATTGTGCTCCTCCTCTTCCTCCTCATCTTCATCATGGGACGAGAGAGCGTCGGTGTCTTCGCATGATATGTCCGAAGCACATTTTCGGTGAAGGCCACTCTGGACCTCCTTGCCCTTCATCTTGGCCTTATTTTCCGGCGCCTAGTACGACGTCGGAACAACATCTTTGTTAGAAGAGGAATAGCTGGATCTTCGGGCAGGGGAGCCGGACACATGATCCACTCTACCTTCTTCATCCAGCCCTAGGAGACAAGGGGAGTGGTCGAACTTACTCCTTGGATCTACAAATCAAGGACATGATTAGAAATCCTAAAAATTTACTGGAGTGGCTGGGTTAGCGCAGTCATGGACGAGGTCTTCGGTCGTTCACGGCCACGACTTTTGGGCCTTGAACAATAGTTTCCATATATCTTCATGCTTCATGCCAAAGAACGGCTGCAAGGTCCGCGGACTTGCCAGATTGAACTCCCACATATGGGAAGTCCGACGTTGGCACGGGAGAATCCGGCGAAATAGCATCACCCGGATCATGCTGGCGAGGCTGGTGTTCTTGTCCACCATGGTCTTGATGCGCTTTTGCAGCGTCATCACCTCGTCAGATGACGCCCAATCTAGGCCCTTCTTGAGCCATGATGTGAGATGCATTGGCGGACCGGTTTTGAAGTCAGGAGTGGCGGCCCATGAGGCATCGCGAGGTTCCGTAACATAGAACCACTCCTGTTGCCCCCCTTTACGGTCTCTATGAATTTCCCCTTGGGCCAGGTGACGTTGGGGAGCTTGCTCACCATGGCGTCGCCGCACTCCGCGTGTTGACCCTCAACCACCTTCGGCTTCACATTAAATACCTTGATCCATAGGCTGAAGTGGGGCGGGGGTGCGGAGGAACGCCTCACACACGACGATGAACACCGAGATGTTGAGGAATGAATTTGGGGCTAGATCATGGAAATCTAGCCCGTAGTAGTACATGAGTCCACGAACGAAAGGGTGGAGAGGAAACACTAGCCCGCTAAGGAAGTGGGGAATAAATACTACCCTCTCATTGGGCTCTGGTGTGGGAATGATCTGATTTTTGGCAGGGAGCCGATGGGCAATTTCCTTGGCTAAATACCCCGCCTCCCGGAGTTCTTTGATGTGCTCCTCCATGACGGAGGAGGCATCCACTTGCCCTGTGCTCCAGATCCAGACATGGCTGGAGCGTTTGTTGGGGGCGGAAAGGGTTGAAGCTTGGGCGCTAGAGCTCGAGAGTAGATGGGCTGAGGAGGAAGAAGGTGTGGGGTAAAAAGGTGGATCCTTGTCTCCTTATAAAGGCAGTGAATATCAAGCGCCCCCCCCCCCACGAGCCTTAAAACTCGCCTACTCCCCAGGAGTCGTATTAGTGGCACAGTTGGATTACCCAAATCTGAATTGATGAGAATCCCGCAATAAGGGGACCCGATCTCCACTTTGACATGACGTGTCAATGAATACCGCGTCTCGAAACGCGAAATGGAAGGTTGGAAAATGGTTTGAAATAATAATAAGGCTGGAACACAACACCTCGCCAAAAAACTTCTAAGAAGACATAACGTATTTTTGTTTAAAGTATTTTGCCCTTGAGGCCCAGGGTTGCAAGTATTGTACAGAGCCGGATATAGTTATTTTGATCAACTACTTTTGAGTATTCGGAGGAATAACACACCTTGAAATGCCGAAGACAATCTGCGCGCCGGACACATCGTCATTGAAGCCTAGTTCGGGGGCTATTGAGGGAGTCCTGGATTAGGGGGTCCCCGGGCATCCTAGCTATGTGACATGGGCCGGACTGGTGGGCCGTGAAGATAAAAGATAGAAGGCTTCCCCCATGTCCGGATGGGACTCTCCTTAGCGTGGAAGGAAAGCTTGGCGTTCGGATATGAAGATTCCTTTCTCTTTAAACTGACTCTGTACAAACCCTAGCCACCTCCGGTATCTATATAACCTGGAGGGTTTAGTCCGCAGTGGCAGTCATAGTCATACAGGCTAGACATTAAGGGTGTAGCCATTACGATCTCGTGGTAGATCAACTCTTGTAGCCCTATACTCATCAAAGTCAATCACGTAGGACGTAGGGTTTTACCTCCATCAAGAGGGCCCGTACTTGGGTAAACATCGTGTCCCGTGCCTCCCGTTACCTTCGATCCTTAGACGCACAGTTCGGGAACCCCTACCCGAGATCTTCCGGTTTTGACAACAATGCCATTGACTCGCTCGTCCGCGTGGTTTATCACACCTGCGATTGACTTGCTGATCCGCACCGTCTTACAATGCCATGGCCGGCTCATCTATTCGTGCCTGCGGCCGACTCGCCCGCTTCTGTACTGTCTCTGATGACACAACCATCTTTACTGTCTGCTTCCGTTTCTTGGTAATGATTCTAATTTTCGTGAGAATATGATGCTACCTAAATTGGATACATTTGTCTTGCTTAGAAATGAAGGGCCTAGCTTGGACAAGAAGGATGATCATTGGATCAAGATCAAGCATGGAGATAATGGCATGCACAAGGGGAACCAGAATGGAGTTACAAGTGATGAATTTAGGACTTTGAAGCCTCCATAATGACTGCGTGAAGCCTTGGACAAAATATACAAGATGACACTTCATAAATTTCGTCCAGAGGCTATAATAGGTGTTGCGTCACCTTATTATTGGGCCAGCGTCATGTAATTTCGAAATACTTGAGTATAGGCTATTTTTAGAGTCCGTATGTGTGGGAAAACAAGAGTTAGGGTTGGTTTCGGACCACTCCTCCAAGGGCCACGAAATTCCCCCCTCTTCCTCCAAATGTACAGCCCTTAGGGCGTCGTTTAGACTTTGGGTTTGTTTAGATTAAAGTTCACCATAGCTGCAACTTCGCGTACTTTGTTTATGTTCACCGACTAGACAAAGGCATCACAGAACCCCACCTTGATCAATAAAGCTTTCCTCTTATATTCGCAATATCCAGATTGCAATATTAGTTTCTTGCTTGTTCTTCGTTTGCATGTAGAAAATAGTCCTTCGTGGTCAGGTTGATCTTGCTCTGGCGTGGTCAATAACCTCTTGAAGTTGGTTTAGCGATTGCTAAGGCGCGACGTCGTCGCACGTTCGTAGTCGGATCTTCAAAGTCGACTTCCTCCAAAATGATAGCCACCATCTCACCAAATGACGGGGCACCTTTGCCTCTATCAAATGGTATCAGATTTCCAGGTTGCTTGGTGAGATTTTACAGTTTTTTCATAGTTCAGATCGAGTTTGTTCTTCATACCTATAGTCCACGAAAAAGCCAAAAAAAATTAGGGTTAGTTCATCCTATCCAAACCAATCTGAGCCTTTGCATAATCTATTCTGTATTTGCTTTGTTGAATTTGCGGTTGCATCGTCGTGTCAAGTTGCTGGTCTTAGCATCTAGTCATTTAGAGTTTCGGGTTCTGTTCACAGGTTTTCACGTCTCCGCTGCCATATATCACCACCGCATCTTCATCATCGCTACTGCCGTATACCACCACCGCACAAACTTCATTGCCACTGCCATATACCACCACCACATGTTCATCGCCAATCCGAGTCCATATACGCCACCACCTATCCGCCGCCATCACGCCAATCCGAGTCCACCTGCAACATATATCCGCCACCAGCCCGAGTTCCACCGGATTCATCGCCATCACCAGTCCGAGTTCCACCAGATTCATCTACGCCACCAGTCCTAGTTCGAGTCCAGTATTTTGTTACTCTGTTTTGAATTTCCAGATCGCACCATACTCCAAGTCGTGACAGAGTAGGACTCCCGAACTTTCATGATACCTGCAGTAGAAAAATAGTTCCAGTTTCAAAAAAAAAAACTAAGTCTGGAAATGTAACGCCCCAAGACCGGAGCTTCAGATGCCTTCCATGGGTTCCGAGATTCGTTGGTGTTTTGTTTGGTTCGTGCATTCATCCTTGCATCATGTGCATTGCATGATGTCATCATGCAACCTGTTTTAAAAACTCAACCAAATAAACCGTATGGATCTTCGATCCATTTAAATTGAGGGAGTTCACATGGTGAAATTCTCTTTATAACATATAAAAGTCTCCTACTATTATTAGGGAGCTATATTAAAAAATTCCATTGTTTTGGAATCACCCGTGAACCCACTTGCATATTAAATCCCTTGGCCTTTTTCTTCTTCAAGTTTTGACTCTCTAGCCTTGCCAATAATTCTTTTACCACTTTCCGGAGCTCTAGCAAATTTCCCTACATTTTTGGACCTATCGTATACCGACTTCCTTCTCACACTCATTTGAATTAAATTCAAATGAGTTTGAATTCCAACTTCACACATGCGCTCTTTCCTATTTTCTCGGAACAAGCTCATTTTTATGAGTCCGGGGAAATTAACCTCCTGCACAAATTCAATCCCTAACACTTCCTTTATTTCTCCTTTTCTTTGCTATTTTTTCTTTTTCTTTCTATTTTTTGGAAGGAAGTAGGAGAGCAGTTGTAGCTTGGCCTGCCAGCAGCAAACGGCCCTGGCCACCGCGGCCTCCCTAAGCCCAGCAGCTAGCCAAGCTCACCAAGTCCCCGTCTAACCTCTAACCCTAACCTACCCGATCCTCTCCCCTCGATCTCTCCCCTTCTTTCCTCCTAGCACCGCCAGGGGAGGAGCCCGATCCCCATCTCACCCTCTCCCTCCCGAGCACCCTCCTTCCCCTTCCCGTTCTCCTGCCTCGACATGGGGCCTTGCTCCGCCGCGCCTCCTTCCATGGCCTCCTCCTTGCCTTGAAGCCCCGCGCCCTGGTCTTCTTCCTCACGCTCCTTGCCATGGCCATGTGCCCCTCGAGCCAGCAGGACAATGCCCTGCCTCACCGCCGTTCACCTTCGGCGAGCAGCCGTGCCATGACCTTCCTCCTCCCACACCCTGCTCGTCGCCAGAGAGAGAGCCTCCTCACCGCCCCGTTGTGCACCGAAGGTCAGGGCCTCCATGGACGAGTTCCCCCGCGACCACGCCCCTACTGTCCCTGCGGATCTGTTGCTTCATTGCCAGCCTCCAGCGCCTCCGCCGGCCTAGTTCGCCTCACCGCTGTTGCTCTGCAAGCCTGCCTCCCTTCTGCTCTGTCCATTAGACCACCTTGGTCGTGGTTTTCTGCTGCCTAGACCACCTTCAACCGGGTGCCCCGCCTCCTGCTTCGGCTAGAGTTCCTTCGCCTCCAAGATGCTTCTCGAGCTGTCGCTCGAGGCAATAACATCGATGTGTGCTACCACCCGGTGCATGTTGCCAAAGTACCACAATATCGATGACCACACAGACCGCCAAGACCGACTACAAGGATTCACCAAGTACCTTCGGATGCGCCAAGTTTGACTTCATGGACCGCCAAGTTCCGCTTCTAACATGTACGACTACACCCGGTGATGCAACAAGTACCCCGACAAAATGCACAACTACCGCAAGAACGATTCGACAAGTACCCCGACAACGTCTGTACCTCTACCGCCCCCATGGGTCCGACAAAGCCAAGTGTACAACTACCGTTGCCCCGAGGACGTTGGATCCATCAAGTACCTCTCTGAGAACAAACATGTACCACTACTTCCACTTCCGTCGCCGAGGAACGATAGGACCACTACTTCCCACGAACGTCCCGAGAACGTCTACTTCATCTACTTCCCTCGACGAACTCGAACCTCCCCGGAAATGCACGCTTTGAAGGTATAACCCTGAGACGATTGCCTGCGGACCATATGCATGTGATGTATTGTATGAGATGCCCATGTTTGCACCATGGTCGATGTCGGCGTTCTGGGAACGGGGGTCCCTAGACTTGCCTGCCTGCGGCCTGCGGCGTGGCTCAAAGGGGGGCCCAGCACGACCCATCTTCACCAACACAAACTCAAGACCCTCGCGGAGCCTCCTCAGGCATGGCCTCATCAGGCAGGCTCATGAGGAGGCGGAGAGATCAAGGCAGGGTACCTCACGAGGTGCCCGTGACGCAAGCCATGACGACTCAGGGTGCCAGGCGGGTGCCAGCCCGCGCAACGTCCTCCTTTCCTCTTTGGTGCAAAGGGGGCAAGCGCAGCCACGGAGTACCGAGGCATCAGGAAAAGGTTGCCATTTCGGTGCAATGAGACCAAGACCAGGAGGACTACGAGACGGAGGTCACCGTGCACCCCAAGACGGCATCATCGCCAGAGCTTTGCGCAGGCGAAGACTACTTTTGTCAGGATAGCTGATACTTGCTGTCCCCTTTCAAATTAGCCCGCCATTATTGGCTCCCTTCCCGCTCGATATTTGTGAAGAGGACCAGGGCCTCTATAAATAGGACCAGCCACCCACGGAGCAAGGGGGTTGGGAGGTAGGAAGGAAGAGGCTCGTTAGAGAGGTTAGAAGCAGAGAGAGAGAGAGAGAGAGAGAGAGAGAGAGAGAGAGAGAGAGAGAAAGGTGGCTGAACTCCTCCCAGCAGCTCATCGCCCCAGCCAAGAACAGACCCTCGTGAAGCTGTTCTTCCTAGTATTGTTCACCATCATCAGCCCAAGAGGCAATCCACCACACCACACACTGGAGTAGGGTATTACACCACAACGGTGGCCCGAACCAGTATAAACCTTGTGTCTCTTGTGCTGTTCTTCCCATAGTTTTGATCCTAGCATGGCGGCGGGGTGCAGGTAGGTAGAAGGCAAAATCTCCACGCGCACCCTAGTGTTCGAACCTCAAGGGTCTGCCGGAACCCGAAATCCGACATTTGGCGTGCCAGGTAGGTGTGCGCCGGAATTTGTCTTTCACCACCCCATTCTCCTCCGACCATCACGCTCATGTCTGACGCTCGTCGGGCCCGCGCGGAGCGCCGGGCCGCCATCGCTTCCCGCGTCGCCTAGATAGCCCCTGTCGGCGGGCGTCCTCACAGTTCCCCGTCACCTGCCATCAACGCCGCCACCGGCCCGGCGGGGGACGAGCAGCAAGCATCGTCTTAGCATCCGTCCGTGCGGCAAGACGGCCGCACCGCAACTCCCTCGCTCGCCCCAGCTGGATCTTTGTCCCGCGCGCTCCGCGCGCCCATGGAGGCTCGGGCTGCACTCATCGTGGCGAACGAGCTCCTGCGCTACCGTCCCGTCGACGACGTCTACGAAGAATTGCTCGACCGCATCGCCGAGCTCGCCCGCGCCGCAGGGGGCTCTTCTGCGCCATCCGTTCCCCTGCACCGCACTCCGCCCCGCGCGGGCGAAGAGGCTCCGGCGGCGCCCCGGCCGCCTCCTCCTCAAGAAGACGCCATGGCTCCAAGGCGCGTGGCCCCTGGGCCGAACCTGCTCTGTCAGGTGCCAGCGCGGCAAGAATAGAGCTGCCAAGAAGTCCCTCGCCCGAAAGAAGCTACCTGGGTGCTCCCTGCGCCAGCACGACGCGACCATCCTCCTGCTCCAGCGCATGGGGACATGCAAGACCAGGCTCTCCATCACCCAAGGCCTCCCGTGGCCACAGCAGGTTGTTGCGCCTACACCGCCAAACTGCGCAGCGTCGCATGGCCAGGCAAGTTCAAGCCGGACCTGCCTCCTCACTACGACGGCACGGCGGACCCTGCGGAGTTCCTCCAGCTCTACGAGCTGGGCATCGAAGGTGCCAATGGAGACGAGAAGGTCATGGCGAACTGGTTTCCCATGGCGCTCAAGGACGGGGCCCGCACCTGGCTCCTGAACCTGGCTCCAGGCACAATCTCCTCCTGGGAAGAGATGCACACCCGCTTCATCGCCAACTTCCAAGGTACTCGCGACCGGCCACCTGCCGTGAGAGACATGCGCCGCATCAAGCAACAACCCGGGGAGACTCTGCAGAAGTATATCCAGCGCTTCAACAACGCACGCCTCAAGATTCCCAAGGTGACTGAAGAGGCCATCATCTCAGCCTTCTCCGACGGCGTGCGCGACGTCAAGATGAAGGAGGAGCTGGCGATGCATGAAGACCTGTGCACTTCCTTGGAGCTGTTCAACTTGGCGAGCAAGTGCGCCAGGGCTGAGGAAGAGCGTCTCTCCCTCCTCGAGCTGCCTGCTGCAGACCCAGAAGAGAAGAAGCTCAAGGCCAAGGAAGTGAAGCGCAAGGGGGATGCCGTGCTCACGGCTGAACCGGACACCAAGCGGGGCAGAGATCAGCCTGAACCTCCCAAGGGCAGCCGGTACTACGTGTACCACGACCTCCACACCCACAACACCAGCGAATGCCAAGAACTCCGAGCCGTGCGAGAAGGAAGGATCGGCCGTCGCCCTGACCGCGGTGACCGGGGCTACGGCCGAGGAGGAGGAAGGACCACAGGGCGCTGGGAAGACCGTGGCCCGCGTTAGGGGTGGCGCGACCAACCTCGCGAGGATCGCTGGCAAGACCCACCTCGCGAGGGAGGCTAGAGGGATCAGCCTCGCGAGGATCTCCCGCAGGGAAACACAGGCCTCCCGCCGCTGCCGCTGCAGCCAAGGAGAAACGAGGACCGCCACCAGGACGAGGAGGCTGGGGGCTTCCAGGAGCCGCGCGATCGCCTGCATCCTGGGTGGAGCTCAAGCCCCAGCCTCTCAACGCATCTTCAAGCAGTTCGCCCGCGAAGTGAATCCAGCCCTCCCCAGGCTCGAAGCCACGCGCCCTCTCAGGTTTTCGACGTGCGCCATCACCTTCAGCTCAGCAGATCAGCTCAAGTGTGCAGCTACAGCCAGAGTCCTCCCGATGCTTTGTTCCCCAATCATCAGCAATGTGGTGGTCACCAAGACCCTCATCGATGGTGGGGCAGGTCTGCCTCCCTGTCACCGGCATCACCGACGGCTCCACGATCCCGATCGGGCAGGTCTGCCTCCCTGTCGCCTTCGGGGCACGCGACAACTACCGCACCGAGCTCATCGACTTCGACGTCGCTCACATCCGCCTGCCGTACAATGCCATCCTCGGGTACCAAGCGATAGCCAAGTTCATGGCGGTGACTCACCACGGCTACAACATCCTCAAGATGCCAGGAAGCGGCGGAGTCATCACGGTGCCCTGTGAAGAGAAGGATGCAGTGTGTTCCCTGGAGCAAGCCTTTCAGGACGCATCACTGGAAGACCCGGATCGCAGAAGCAGGAGGCTTCCCGAAGCCGCCCCCAAGAAGACGAAGACATCGTCCGGCCTGGCCCCTCAGGAGGCAGGTCCCTCTCGGCCCATGCCTGCCCAGGGGGTGAAGGAAATATGCCCTAGAGGCAATAATAAAGTTATTATTCATTTCCTTATATCATGATAAATGTTTATTATTCATGCTAGAATTGTATTAACCGGAAACATAATACATGTGTGAATACATAGACAAACAGAATGTCACTAGTATGCCTCTACTTGACTAGCTCGTTAATCAAAGATGGTTATGTTTCCTAACCATGAACAAAGAGTTGTTATTTGATTAACGAGGTCACATCATTAGTTGAATGATCTGATTGACATGACCCATTCCATTAGCTTAGCACCCGATCGTTTAGTATGTTGCTATTGCTTTTCTTCATGACTTATACATGTTCCTATAACTATGAGATTATGCAACTCCCGTTTACCGGAGGAACACTTTGGGTACTACCAAACGTCACAACGTAACTGGGTGATTATAAAGGAGTACTACAGGTGTCTCCAATGGTAGATGTTGGGTTGGCGTATTTCAAGATTAGGGTTTGTCACTCCGATTGTCGGAGAGGTATCTCTGGGCCCTCTCGGTAATACACATCACATAAGCCTTGCAAGCATAATAACTAAGATGTTAGTTATGAGATGATGTATTACGGAACGAGTAAAGAGACTTGCCAGTAACGAGATTGAACTAGGTATTGGATACCGACGATCGAATCTCGGGCAAGTAACATACCGATGACAAAGGGAACAACGTATGTTGTTATGCGGTCTGACCGATAAAGATCTTCGTAGAATATGTAGGAGCCAATATGGGCATCCAGGTCCCGCTATTGGTTATTGACCGGAGACGTGTCTCGGTCATGTCTACATTGTTCTCGAACCGTAGGGTCCGCACGCTTAAGGTTTCGATGACAGTTATATTATGAGTTTATGAGTATTGATGTACCGAAGGAGTTCGGAGTCCCGGATGAGATCACGGACATGACGAGGAGTCTCGAAATGGTCGAGACATAAAGATTGATATATTGGAAGCCTATGTTTGGACATCGGAAGTGTTCCGGGTGAAATCAGGATTTTACCGGATTACCGGGAGGGTTACCGGAACCCCCCGGGAGCCAAATGGGCCAACATGGGCCTTAGTGGAAAGGTGAGAGGGCAGCCCACATAGGGCTGCGCCTCCCCCCCTCTCCCTAGTCCTATTAGTACTAGGAGAGGGGCCGGCCACCTCTCTCTCTCTCCCCTTTGAAGGTTTCCTAGTTGGACTAGGATTGGAGGGGGGAGTCCTACTCCCGGTAGGAGTAGGACTCCTCCTGCGCCTACACCTCTTTGGCCGGCCAGCCCCCCTCCCTCCAACCTTTATATACGGAGGCAGGGGGCACCCCAAGACACACAAGTTGATCCTTGAGATCGTTCCTTAGCCGTGTGCGGTGCCCCCTGCCACCAAATTCCACCTCGATCATACCGTTACAGTGCTTAGGCGAAGCCCTGCGTCGGTAGTACATCAAGATCGTCACCACGCCGTCGTGCTGACGGAACTCTTCCTCGACGCTTTGCTGGATCGGAGCCCGAGGAACGTCATCGAGCTGAACGTGTGCTAAGAACTCGGAGGTGCCGGAGTAACGGTGCTTGGATCGGTCGGATCGGGAAGAAGACGTACGACTACTTCCTCTACGTTGTGTGATCGCTTCCGCAGTCGGTCTGCGTTGGTACGTAGACAACACTCTCCCCTCTCGTTGCTGTGCATCACCATGATCTTGCGTGTGCGTAGGAAATTTTTGAAATTACTGCGTTCCCCAACAGTGGCATCCGAGCCTAGGTTTTATGGTTTGATGTTATATGCACGAGTAGAACACAAGTGAGTTGTGGGCGATACAAGTCATACTGCCTACCAGCATGTCATACTTTGGTTCGGCGGTATTGTTGGTTGAGATGATCCGGACCAACCTTACGCATACTCTTATGCGAGACCGGTTCCCTCGACGTGCTTTGCACATAGATGGCTTGCGGAAGACTATCTCTCCAACTTTAGTTGAACCAAGTATGACTACGCCCGGTCCTTGAGAAGGTTAAAACGGAGTCTATTTGACGAACTATCGTTGTGGTTTTGATGCGTAGGTGAGATGTGTTCTTACTTAAGCCCGTAGCAGCCACGTAAAACTTGCAACAACAAAGTAGAAGACGTCTAACTTGTTTTTGCAGGGCATGTTGTGATGTGATATGGTCAAGGCATGATGCTGATTTTATTGTATGAGATGATGATGTTTTGTAACCGAGTTATCGGCAACTGGCAGGAGCCATATGATTGTCGCTTTATTGTATGCAATGCAATCGCGATGTAATGCTTTACTAGATTACTAAACGGTAGTAATAGTCGTGGAAGCATAAGATTGGCGAGACGACAATGTTGCTACGATGGAGATCAAGGTGGCGCGCCGGTGACGATGGTGATCATGACGATGCTTCGGAGATGGAGATCACAAAGCACAAGATGATGATGGCCATATCATATCACTTATATTGATTGCATGTGATGTTTATCCTTTTATGCATCTTATCTTGCTTTGATTGACGGTAGCATTATAAGATGATCTCTCACTAAATTATCAAGGAGTGTTCTCCCTGAGTATGCACCGTTGCAAAAGTTCTTCGTGCTGAGACACCACGTGATGATCGGGTGTGATAGGCTCTACGTTCAAATACAACGGGTGCAAAACAGTTGCACACGCAGAATACTCAGGTTATACTTGACGAGCTATGCATATAAGATATGACCTCGGAACACGGAGACCGAAAGGTCGAGCGTGAATCATATAGTAGATATGATCAACATATTGATGTTCACCATTGAAAACTACTCCATCTCACGTGATGATCGGTTATGGTTTAGTTGATTTGGATCACGTGATCACTTAGAGGATTAGAGGGATGTCTATCTAAGTGGGAGTTCTTAAGTAATATGATTATATTGAACTTAAATTTATCATGAACTTAGTCCTGGTAGTATTTTGCAAATCATGTTGTAGATCAATAGCTCGCGTTGTTGCTTCCCTGTGTTAATTTTGATATGTTCCTAGAGAAAATTGTGTTGAAAGATGTTTGTAGCAATGATGCGGATTGGATCCGTGATCTGAGGTTTATCCTCATTGCTGCACAGAAGAATTATGTCCTTGATGCACCGCTAGGTGACAGACCTATTGCAGGAGCAGATGCAGACGTTATGAACGTTTGGCTAGCTCAATATGATGACTACTTGATAGTTTAGTGCACCATGCTTAACGGCTTAGAATCGGACTTCAAAGACGTTTTTAAACGTCATGGACCATATGAGATGTTCCAGGAGTTGAAGTTAATATTTCAAGCAAATACCCGAGTTGAGAGACATGAAGTCTCCAGCAAGATCTATAGCTAAAAGATGCAGGAGAATCGCTCAACTAGTGAGCATGTGCCCAGATTGTCTGAGTACTACAATCGCTTGAATCAAGTGGGAGTTTATCTTCCAGATAAGATAGTGATTGACAAAATTCTCTAGTCACCATCACCAAGTTAGTAGAACTTTGTGATGAACTATAATATGCAAGGGATGACAAAAGTAATTCCTAAGCTCTTCGTGATGCTGAAATCAACGAAGGTAGAAATCAAGAAAAACATCAAGTATTGATGGTTGACAAGACCACTAGTTTCAAGAAAAGGGCAAAGGGAAGAAGGGGAACTTCAAGAAGAACGGCAAGCAAGTTGCTGCTCAAGTGAAGAAGCCCAAGTCTGATCCTAAGCCTGAGACTAAGTGCTTCTACTGCAAAGGGACTGGTCACTGGAAGCGGAACTACCCCAAGTGATTGGCGGATAAGAAGGATGGCAAAGTGAACATAAGTATATTTGATATACATGTTATTGATGTGTACTTTACTAGTGTTTATAGCAAACCCTTAGTATTTGATACTAGTTCAGTTGCTAAGTTTAGTAACTCGAAACGGGAGTTGCAGAATAAACAGAGACTAGTTAAGGGTGAAGTGACGATGTGTGTTGGAAGTGGTTCCAAGATTGATATGATCATCATCGCACACTCCCTATACTTTCGGGATTAGTGTTGAACCTAAATAAGTGTTATTTGTTTTTTTGCGTTGAGCATGAATATGATTTGATCATGTTTATTGTAATACGGTTATTCATTTAAGTAAAAGAATAAATTGTTGTTCTCTTTACATGAATAAAACCTTATATGGTTACACACCCAATGAAAATAGTTCATTGGATCTTGATCTTAATAATACACATATTCATAATATTGAAACCAAAAGATGCAAAGTTAATAATGATAGTGCAACTTATTTGTGGCACTACCGTTTAGGTCATATTGGTGTAAAGCGCAGGAAGAAACTCCATACTGATGGGCTTTCGGAATCACTTGATTATGAATCACTTGATGCTTGTAAACCATGCCTTTTGGGCAAGATGACTAAAACGCCGTTCTCCGGAACAATGGAGCAAGCAAAAGATTTGTTGGAAATCATACATACTGATGTATGTGGTCCGATGAATATTGAGGCTCGCGACAGGTATCATTATTTTCTGATCTTCACAGATGATTTGAGCAGATATGAGTATATCTACTTGATGAAACAAAAGTCTGAAACATTTGAAAAGTTCAAAGAATTTCAGAGTGAAGTGAAAAATCATCGTAACAAGAAAATAAAGTTTCTATGATCTGATCATAGAGAAGAGTATTTGAGTTACGAGTTTGGTCTTCAGTTAAAAACAATGTGAAATAGTTTCACTACTCAAGCCACCTGGAACACCACAGCATAATGGTGTGTCCGAACGTCATAACCGTACTTTATTGGATATAGTGCAATATATGATGTTTCTTACCGATTTACCACTATCGTTTTTGGGGTTATGCATTAGAGACAGCTGCATTCACGTTAAATAGGGCACCATCTAAATCCGTTGAGACGACACTATATGAACTATGGTTTAGCAAGAAACCAAAGTTGTCGTTTCTTAAAAGTTTGGGGTTGTGATGCTTATGTGAAAAAGTTTCATCCTGATAAGCTCAAACTCAAATCGGAGAAGTGCGTCTTCATAGGATATCCAAAGGAAACTATTGGATACACCTTCTATCACAGATCCGAAGGCAAGACTTTTGTTGCTAAAATTCGGAAACTTTCTGGAGAAGGAGTTTCTCTCGAAAGAAGTGAGTGGGAGGAAAGTAGAAACTTGACGAGGTAACTGTACCTGCTCCCTTGTTGGAAAGTAGCGCAACACAGAAAACTGTTTCTGTGGCACCTACACCAGTTAGTGAGGAAGCTAATGATGATGATCATAAAACTTCAGAACAAGATACTACTGAACCTCGTAGATCAACCAGAGTAAGATCCGCGCCAGAGTGGTACGGTAATTCTTTTCTGGAAGTCATGCTACTAGATCATGATGAACCTACGAACTATGAAGAAGCGATGGTGAGCCCAGATTCCGCAAAGTGGCTTGAAGCCATGAAATCTGAGATATGATCCATGTATGAGAACAAAGTATGGACTTTGGTTGACTTGCCTGATGATCGGCAAGCAATAGAAAATAAATGGATCTTCAAGAGGAAGACGGACGCTGATAGTAGTGTTACTATCTACAAAGCTAGAATTGTCGCAAAAGGTTTTCGACAAGTTCAAGGTGTTGACTACGATGAGATTTTCTCACTCGTATCTATGCTTAAGTCTGTCCGAATCATGTTAGCAATTGCCGCATTTTATGAAATCTGGCAAATGGATAAACAAAACTCCATTCCTTAATGAATTTATTAAAGAAGAGTTGTATATCCAAAAGGTGCTAACAAAAAATGTGCAAGCACCAGCGATCCATCTGTGGACTGGTGCAAGCATCTCGGAGTTGGAATATACGCTTTGATAAGTTGATCAAAGCATATAGTTTTATACAGACTTGCGGTAAAGCCTGTATTTACAAGAAAGTGAGTGGGAGCACTACAGCATTTCTGATAAGTATATGTGAATGACATATTGTTGATCGGAAATAATGTAGAATTATTCTGTAAAGCATAAAGGAGTGTTTGAAAGGAGTTTTTCAAAGAAAGACTTCGGTAAAGCTGCTTACATATTGAGCTTCAAGATCTATAGAGATAGATCAAAGACGCTTGATAAGTTCTTTCAATGAGTACATACCTTGACAAAGATTTTGAAGTAGTTCAAAATGGAGCAGTCAAAGAAAGAGTTCTTGCCTGTGTCATAAAGGTGTGAAGTTGAGTAAGACTTAAAGCCCGACCACGGCAGAAGATAGAAAGAGAATGAAAGTCATTCCCTATGCCTTGGCCATAGGTTCTATAAAGTATGTCATGCTGTATACCAGATTTATTGTATACCCTGCACTGATTTAGCAAGGGAGTACGATAGTGATCTAGGAGTAGATCACTGGACAGCGGTCAGAATTATCCTTAGTGAAATAAGGATATGTTTCTCGATTATGGACGTGACAAAAAGGTTCGTCGTAAAAGGTTACGTCGATGCAAGTTTTGACACTGATCTGGATGACTCTAAGTCTCGATCTAGATACATATTGAAAGTGGGAGCAATTAGCTAGAGTAGCTCCGTGCAGAGCATTGTATACATAGAAAATTGCAAAACACTTACGGATCTGAATGTGACAGACCCGTTGACTAAAATTATCTCACAAGCAAAACATGATCACACCTTAGTACTCTTTGGGTGTTAATCACATAGATATGTGAACTAGATTACTGACTCTAGTAAACCCTTTGAGTGTTGGTCACATGACGATGTGAACTATGGGTGTTAATCACATGGTGATGTGAGCTATTGCTGTTAAATCACATGGCGATGTGAACTAGATTATTGACTCTAGTGCAAGTGGGAGACTGAAGGAAATATGCCCTAGAGGCAATAATAAAGTTATTATTCATTTCCTTATATCATGATAAATGTTTATTATTCATGCTAGAATTGTATTAACCGGAAACATAATACATGTGTGAATACATAGACAAACAGAATGTCACTAGTATGCCTCTACTTGACTAGCTCGTTAATCAAAGATGGTTATGTTTCCTAACCATGAACAAAGAGTTGTTATTTGATTAACGAGGTCACATCATTAGTTGAATGATCTGATTGACATGACCCATTCCATTAGCTTAGCACCCGATCGTTTATTATGTTGCTATTGCTTTTCTTCATGACTTATACATGTTCCTATAACTATGAGATTATGCAACTCCCGTTTACCGGAGGAACACTTTGGGTACTACCAAACGTCACAACATAACTGGGTGATTATAAAGGAGTACTACAGGTGTCTCCAATGGTAGATGTTGGGTTGGCGTATTTCAAGATTAGGGTTTGTCACTCCGATTGTCGGAGAGGTATCTCTGGGCCCTCTCGGTAATACACATCACATAAGCCTTGCAAGCATAATAACTAAGATGTTAGTTATGAGATGATGTATTACGGAACGAGTAAAGAGACTTGCCAGTAACGAGATTGAACTAGGTATTGGATACCGACGATCGAATCTCGGGCAAGTAACATACCGATGACAAAGGGAACAACGTATGTTGTTATGCGGTCTGACCGATAAAGATCTTCGTAGAATATGTAGGAGCCAATATGGGCATCCAGGTCCCGCTATTGGTTATTGACCGGAGACGTGTCTCGGTCATGTCTACATTGTTCTCGAACCGTAGGGTCCGCACGCTTAAGGTTTCGATGACAGTTATATTATGAGTTTATGAGTATTGATGTACCGAAGGAGTTCGGAGTCCCGGATGAGATCACGGACATGACGAGGAGTCTCGAAATGGTCGAGACATAAAGATTGATATATTGGAAGCCTATGTTTGGACATCGGAAGTGTTCCGGGTGAAATCGGGATTTTACCGGATTACCGGGAGGGTTACCGGAACCCCCCGGGAGCCAAATGGGCCAACATGGGCCTTAGTGGAAAGGTGAGAGGGCAGCCCACATAGGGCTGCGCCTCCCCCCCTCTCCCTAGTCCTATTAGTACTAGGAGAGGGGCCGGCCACCTCTCTCTCTCTCCCCTTTGAAGGTTTCCTAGTTGGACTAGGATTGGAGGGGGGAGTCCTACTCCCGGTAGGAGTAGGACTCCTCCTGCGCCTACACCTCTTTGGCCGGCCAGCCCCCCTCCCTCCAACCTTTATATACGGAGGCAGGGGGCACCCCAAGACACACAAGTTGATCCTTGAGATCGTTCCTTAGCCGTGTGCGGTGCCCCCTGCCACCAAATTCCACCTCGATCATACCGTTACAGTGCTTAGGCGAAGCCCTGCGTCGGTAGTACATCAAGATCGTCACCACGCCGTCGTGCTGACGGAACTCTTCCTCGACGCTTTGCTGGATCGGAGCCCGAGGAACGTCATCGAGCTGAACGTGTGCTAAGAACTCGGAGGTGCCGGAGTAACGGTGCTTGGATCGGTCGGATCGGGAAGAAGACGTACGACTACTTCCTCTACGTTGTGTGATCGCTTCCGCAGTCGGTCTGCGTTGGTACGTAGACAACACTCTCCCCTCTCGTTGCTGTGCATCACCATGATCTTGCGTGTGCGTAGGAAATTTTTGAAATTACTGCGTTCCCCAACAGGTAGAACCTCCTTCCATCGCATAGGAAAGCGCGCCCGGCGCCCTCCTCAGGCAGGGCTCGGGGGCTCTCCCCTGGAGGGCCACCGACCTAGCTAGGATCACGAGGGAGGCGCTTGGGCACCACATGGAGGCGTGTTTCGAATCACATTTCCCTCAAGAAGGAGCAAGGCAAGGAGATCCAGACCCACAAGAGTTCGTCAGCGAGGCTATTCAGGAGCTACAGGAGTCAAGAGTCATGAGAGGTGCCCGCCGCCTACCAGCAGTGGCTCCCCATCCAGGCGAGGATGGCGAGCTGCGCGTCTGCGTCGACGTACCACGGCTCAACCAAGTCGCCTCCCTAGAGCGCCTCTGGCCCTCGCGAGTGGGGCGCTGCGGAGGTCCACCCCACAGCTAAGTTCGCATGTCTTACGGCTTGCCGAGCACGGCTGACATGCACCAGCGCCTCATGAGGGGCATCATGGAGGCACAAGAGGCCAGGCGCTCTGCAGCCCTGGCGGGGATGGAGATGGCCCGCGAGGAACCGCCAGCGCCTCTGGAGCCTCCCGAGGCCCCTGGGCCTGGGGGCTCATGAGGATCGGCTTCTGCAGCCCACTGAGTCTGGTACACCGACACCCCTTCGTCTTCAACATCATCAGGTGACATCTTTCAAGTTTCACTTCCAGCTGGGAACGCCCCCAGGGCTGCATTACTCCCAGGCCGTGTGGGTCCGTCCCTGCGGCGTGTATCCCTTTTATTTTGCGTCGATTAGATTACCTTGTTGGGGGCACCCCTCGGGCAGCATGACCCCCAAGTCACTTGGGCCTGACCTAGTGATCTCCGCATTCCCAACATCTATTTGAACGAATCCACTCCTTCGCTGCTAATGTGCTTTACCTAGTTGCCTACTTAGCTGACGCCAACTGACGGAGCTGCTCCCAAACGGCACGACGCTTGCGCATGGGTCCGTCCCTGCAACGCCGACAAACCTGGATGGCTAAGCTCTGGCCGCGGCAGCCCCGCATAGCGTCACCTCGTCAAGCCTTCAGTGCCTCACTACCCTTCGGAAGCAACCAACGGCTGACCGTCAATTGTTATGGCAACCCCTTGCTTTTTCTATGATGGACCTGCAAGACCTCCTGAAGGGGCTGCGTTAGGCGAGGCTCTTGTTGTGTCTCCTTCGCTCTCGTCCGCGCGAACTGCTTGCACGTTAAAGGGGGGGTTGCCTGAGCATCGCGACTCAGGGCTCCTACTGGCTCTCCAGCCCTCACCATCTGGCCTTGACCATGGAATCGCGACCTGGCATACCAGCGACGGCTGAGACTCACTCGAGGGCAGGGACCCGAGGATGTAGAGTAGAAAGGGGAGCAAAGGCGAGAGGGGAGAGACACACCAGGACCTCGCCGAGCAACCTCGCGCCTGCCGATGCACGGACCCGGCCACACCAGAGAGCGGCCCCTAATCCTCGAGATAAGGTATCGCCCGGAAGCGCCAGCTACCGTGGCACCATCCCTGCACCTAATGCTATCCCATGTTAGCGACGTCGCTCCCCTTTCTCACCGAACGACGGCTGCTTGGGCGCCAAAGGGGACCTCCTGAGCATCGCGACTCAGGGGCTCTTACCGGACTCTGGGTCGCTCACCTCCTGGCCTTGACCACAGCATCGCGACCTGGCATACCAGCGACGGCTGAAGCCGCCTTGGGACTAGGACCTGTCGGCGCAGAGCGCCAAGCCCTCGTGAGGTTCGAAAGGGAGGGCCGAGCTAAGATGGGATGGGCAACTCACGCAAATCTACGACAAGGGTTATATTAACAAAACAGGATCACAAGCACCTTACAAGCCCCCACGGGGCGCGTATTTTGTTCCTCGCAGGGAACAGATCCTAAAGAGATGCAAACTACACGCATCGCTACAAAAGACGCCATCATCAATAGTGGGCCGTCAAGCACCGACGCCAACCCCATCCAGATTAGAGTCGGCGGCGGCCTGACGAGCTCGCCCTACTCCGGGAGCAGTGCCGGCTCGGGGGCTTGTAGCTGTCGTCGCTCTTCTCCGGAGTCGCGAAGGGCTCGCCGGAGTCGCTGGAGCCTCCGACGTCTCCACCGCCCGAGAAGCCGCCAAGGGAGTGGTTGGCGAGCCCAGTCCTCGTCGCAACAGGGCCCTGGCCGCCTTCACCGAGGCAGCACTCCACCCGGCGCCCGTTCGCATCGAAGACCTTGAGGAGCATCACCGAAGCACCGTCGTAGTCCAAGTGGATCGAGAAGACGCCCCTTGTCCTGCAAACCCGGGCGATCTCTCTCCAGCCCCGGGTCATGTAGACCTCGCCCGGGGCGACGACCGCGACCTCTGCCTCGGTCGCGAGGGTGCTGCAGCCGGCGTGCTGCAGCCAGAGCTCCAAGGGCTCCCCCTGCAGGATGACGGAGGTGAAGAAGGGAGGAAGACGGATCCAAGACTGAAGAGGAATGGCGACGTGGAGCACGAACTCTTGGGAGGAGCCCTCGGTGTGGACCCCAGGGGGGACGACCCACACCTTCATGACCCGTCGGTGCCGACAGCGGCGCCGCTCATGGCGGTTAGCATCAGCTCCTTCGGGGCCCTCGACGTGGGCGTACAATGGAAGCCGGAACCCCGGCGGCGCCCGCTCGCCCCAAGGCCAGGACACCACCTGAAGGGCCCCCTCGTCCGGGCCACGGTCGACATGCCGTTTGTTCGGTGGAAGTGGGTCTGGTCCCTCTCGGGGAGCCTTTCCCTTCTCTGCCGCCGAGAACCGGCGGATCGGAGCCATCACGGCAAGACGGAGCAAGAATCGGGAAGAAGGAGAAGCAATGAGGGATGGACCGGAAGGGCGCGCGACATTCCGTACTTATAGCCGGCGGAGGCCAACCCCCGACCTCTAGGATCGCAGGTAATCATGACCCGTTTTCATGCAGGGACTTGTCCAATCCGTGCAGTTGCCGAGGCGCCATGGGGAGGTGGAGGCGCCCACGTCCAGTCAACCGCCACGCGGCGCCCAAGGCCGCAGGCTGTTAGGACCCACGACGCTTCGCTCTTGCCCTTCCGCCCTCCTGCACGGCCAAGTCCGGGAGCGCCTTGGGCCCGGGGGCTACTGTCGGAGTTCTGGGAACGGGGGTCCCCAGACTTGCCTGCCGGCGTCCTGCGGCGTGGCTCAAAGGTGGGCCCAGCACGGCCCATATTCACCAACATAAACTCAAGACCCTCGCGAGGGGCCAAGCCTCGCGGGGCGGATGATGCGGAGCCTCCTCAGGCACGGCCTCATCAGGCAGGCACACGAGGAGGCGGAGAGATCAAGGCGGGGTACCTCGCGAGGTGCCCGTGACGCAAACCATGACGACTCAGGGCGCCAGGCGGGTGCCAGCCCGCGCAACGTCCTCCTTTCCTCTTTGGTGCAAAGGGGGCAAGCGCAGCCGTGGAGTACCAAGGCATCAGGCAAAGGTTGCCATTTCGGTGCAACGAGACCAAGACCAGGAGGACTACGAGATGGAGGTCACCGTGGAGCCCAAGACGGCGTCATCGCCAGAGCTTTGCGTAGGCGAAGGCTACTTTTGTCAGGATAGCTGATACTTGTTGTCCCCTTTCAAATTAGCCTGCCATTGTTGGCTCCCTTCCCGCTCGATATTTGGGAAGTGGACCAGGGCCTCTATAAATAGGACCAGCCACCCAAAGAGCAAGGGGGTTGGGAGGTAGGAAGGAAGAGGCTCGTTAGAGAGGTTAGAAGCAGAGAGAGAGAGAGAGAGAGAAAGGTGGCTGAACTCCTCCCAGCAGCTCATCGCCCCAGCCAAGAATAGACCCTCGCGAGGCTGTTCTTACTTGTATTGTTCACCATCATCAGCCCAAGAGACAATCCACCACACCACACACTGGAGTAGGGTATTACACCACAATGGTGGCCCGAACCAGTATAAATCCTGTGTCTCTTGTGCTGTTATTCCCATATTTTTGATCCTAGCATGGCGAAGGGGTGCAGGTAGGTAGAAGGCGAAATCTCCGTGCGCACCCCAGTGTTCGAACCTCAAGGGTCTGCCGGAACCCGAAATCCGACAGTTGAATCGTAGCTTGCATGGTCCTCCTCGTTGCCATGCCGTCCACCTGTGGGAACCCGGTATCCGGCATCACCCCACCATCCTTGCATGAAACGCTCCCTTCTCTTTTCCTTTTGCACTGGTATCTCCATGAGCTACCAGAACCGATATGTTGCCATGGCATCATTTTCGGATTCGTTGCCATGGCAACCCTTTCGTTTCCGCCACGATGACAAACGCTTCATATCATGCTCTTATCAACATTTTCATAAAATTGCATAAAACTTGCAAATGTCATCCGCATCATGATAACAACATCAAGTATGTTTAAATTGTTGTTTGCATTAATTTTCTAAATGCATATGGGGATTTACCGGATTTTTTGTTTGTTATATCCGGCCCCATTTAAATTGTTTAGATGGTATAGTTTTGTTATGCTTCACCTCTTGCCATGTTAACCAACATTTAATATTGTTGAGTACCTAAACGAGAGAGAACTAAATAATTGATGTGGTGTTCCGTCAATATGCAAGCCATTCCATATTGAGCTCCATTTGATTTCTAGTTTTTTTGTGCACTTTGCCATGCCATGCCTCATTAATCCGGACATGCATCATACTTGGTTGTGCATCATGCCATGTTTATGTGATGGTTGTTTACTATGTTGTTTGCTTCTTTCCGGTTTTGCTTCTTCGGGTTAGTTCTGATAACGTCGCGTTTGTGAGGATTCGTTCGACTTCGCCTGTTTGTCTTCCTCATGGACTCGTTCTTCTTCCTTGTGGGATCTCAGGCAAGATGACCATACCCTCGAAATCACTTCTATCTTTGCTTGCTAGTTGCTCGCTCTTTTGCTATGCTGCGATACCTACCACTTGCTATATCATGCCTCCCATATTGCCATGTCAAGCCTCTAACCCACCTTTCCTAGCAAACCGTTGTTTGGCTATGTTACCGCTTTGCTCAGCCCCTCTTATAGCATTGCTAGTTGCAGGTGAAGATGGAGTTTGTTCCTTGTTGGAACATGGATATTGTTGGGATATCGTTATTACATATATTGTTTACTTTAATGCATATATATATGTCGGATTCACGGTTTCTGGCAGACCCTTAAGGTTCGAACACTGGGGTGCATGCGGAAATCACGCCCTCTACCTCCCCGTCTCACAAAGATCTAAACTACTAAAGGAACTGCACAAGGGACACAAGATTTATACTGGTTCGGGCCACCATTGTGGTGTAATACCCTACTCTAGTGTGTGGTGGATGGATTGCCTCCTGGGGCTGGTGCTGACGGACAGTACAAGGAAGAACAGCCTCGCGAGGGTCTGTTCTTGGCTGGGGTGATGAACTGATGGGAGGAGTTCAGTCACCTTCTCTCTCTCTCTCTCTCTCTCTCTCTCTCACTGACTCTCTCTACTTGCTAGTCAGATCCACATGCCGAACCGAACCCCTTGCTACGTGGGTGGCCAGTCCTTATTTATAGGCGAAGGCCCTGGGCCTCTTCCCAAATATTGAACTGGAAGGGCGCCAAAAATGGCGGGCTAATTTGAAGGGGAACATCTAGTACACTTATCCTGACTAAAGGTGGTCTTCGCCTGCGAAAGACTCTACGGTGACGCCGTGCTGGGCTCCATGGTGACCTCCGTCTCGTAGTCCGCTTGGTCCTGGTCTCGTTGCATCGAAATGGCAACCTTTGCCTGATGCCTCGGTACTCCGCGGCTGCGCTTGCCCCCTTTGCACCAAAGAGGAAAGAAGGATGCTGCGCGCGCTGGCGCCCGCCTGGCACCCTCGATCGTCATGGCTTGCGTCATGGGCACCTCGCGAGGTACCCCGCCTTGATATCTCCGTCTCCTCGCGAGCCAGCCTGAGGAGGCAGCGCCTGAGGATGCGCCGTGTCGTCCGGCTCGCGAGGCTTGGCCCCTCGTGAGGGTCTTGAGTCTTGTGCTGATGAAGATGGGCCATGCTGGGCCTCCATTCGAGCCACGCCGCAGGCCGCAGGCAGGCAAGTCTGGGGACCCCCGTTCCCAGAACGCCGATAGTAGCCCCCGGGTGCGAGGCGCGCATGGGCTTGGCCGTGTCGAGAGGCGAAAGGGCAAGGGCAAAGCTCCGCGGGCCCTAACAGCCCGCGGCCTTGGGCGCCGCATGGCGGTTGATTGGACGTGGGTGTTTCCGCAACCGCGCAGGTTGGTAAAGGAGCGGCATCGGCCCAGACTTCGCCTTTTGCTCTCTCCGGTCGCTGCTTAGATCCCCTTTCTTGCGCCTTCCCTTTCTTCCTCTAAACTTCTAGATCTACTCCAGCTGCGCGACCTAGGAAGCCATGGCGCCTCGCCAGCCTCCAGCCAAAGCTTGGTATTCCCCTGCTCTGGACCTGCCGAATGTGTCCAAGGCGAGCCTTGCCCGGCTGTCCCGGATAGCGACGGCGCAGGGCCTCAACGGGACGGAGGTATTCAAGGCCGGCTCCGCCACCCCCGAGGGCCGAGGGAGCACCTTTTATCCTCTCTTTGTAAGCTCCATGGCTGCGGGCTTGGTGCCTCCATTCTCCGAGTTCTTCTTCTCCGTCCTCCGCCATTACGACTTGCAGGCTCTGCATCTCCACCCCAACTCTGTCCTCCTTCTGGCGATCTTCGCTTACTACTGCGAGGCCCACGTGGGGGTGCAGCCTTCGGTGGCCCTGCTGCGCCACTACTTCTCCCTCCGGGTCTCCGGCAGCTCTCTTTCCACGTGCGCGGGCTTCGTTGCGTATGGCGGCACCATTGCCATCTCGAATCCCGGGAAGAGGATTGAGGGCTTCAGGAGCGAGTGGGTCTTGGCAGATGCCGGGCGCATCCACCCTCGGCTGATCTTGCCCACGGAGCAACCCGTGAGCTCCAGCGACTGGTGCCGAGCGAAGCTCACGGACCCCCGCGCGGAACTGGTGTTGGAGAAGATAGACGCGGATGTGAGGCCGGCCACCATGGCGGCGGCGAAGTTGACTGGTGCGTCGCTGCTAAAGGAGTTCCTGGAGCACCAGCTGGCTCTGCTCTGGCAGTACTCTCCTCCAATGTGGAGGCCTCATCCGAACCCTAAGGTTGTGGATGAACAGGATGTGACCGCGGTTCTCCAATCTCTGGTTGGGGGCGAGGTGGCAAGGTTGAAGGACGCTCCCAAGCCCTTGTTCCTTCGTGACGACTGGAAGCGGGTGGTGAAGTCCATGCCTGTTTTTAACGGGGACGGGCTCGTGCCCACGGCGGCTTCTGAAGAAACGGTGGATGTGCCCTCCAGCGACTCCAGCGATGAGGAGGAGGAAGAGGAGTGGGGAGAGGGGCCCGACTCTGGGGCGACTGATGGAGAGTCGAGGGCGCCCCTCTCCCGGCGCGTGTCCCGCACTCTCCGCCTTTCGCCGAGCGATGATGATGATGATGACGATGACGTTTTGGGTAGCGGGAGCTCGCCCACGGTCCCGAGGAAGGACAGGACCGGGCTGATCTCCCGCGGGTCCGTCCTGACTCCGGGGCGAACCGTGGACGCGCCTTCTGCTTCTGAGGTCGACCCTTCCAGCCGGCTGTCAGGCTTCAAGTTGGGCCGGAGGCTGCCCGAGCTCATCGGCGAAGACCTGTAAGTGCTTGATCCTTGATCTTTTGTTTCTCGTTCCGCCGACGAGGCTTGATGATTGCTTCTCTTGGGTAGGTTGGCGCCAATGGCGAAGAAGCCTAAGGGGGCTCCTGAGGTTCCACCTGCGGCGGCGCCTCCGCCTGTCGAGGGGGGTGACCACGGCGCGCGGGCTTCTCCTGCCCGGTCGCCCTCGGGAGGCCTAGCCATTCTGGCTGGGGCGAGCTCAGCCCCCATGGCCCAAGTGACTCCGGAGGTGCCCTCGTCTGGCGCCGCTGCTACGGCTGCGGAGGCACAGCGGACTCTGCCTCAAGACACTGCGGCCTCGCCGCCGGTACTTTCTGCTCCCATTCCATTGACCGTTGCTTCCCTGGCTCCTCCTGTTGTCTTGGGGCACACCGACGTTTCTCCGCCTCCTTCTTCCATCTTGGAGCGTGCCGTCGCCGAACTGGACCGGCTGCGGCAGGATCTTCTCGGCGCCGACCCTCGCCTGGTGGCCGGGCGCCTGGAACTGGCTTCGGGGTGGATTCACTCTGATGCTTAGATTCGGGCGGCGTTGGTTCAGGCCTCAACGGCCTGTGACGGAGAGAGGGAGGCCACCCTCGAGGCGAAGGCTGCTCGTGATGCAGCCCTGGGGGAAGTGGTTGAAGTCCGCGATCGTTGCAAGGCGTTGGAGGACGAGCTGCAAGGCCTGCGGGGCTAGCTTGCGGAGTAGGTCCACCTGCGCCAAGAGCTGGAGAAGGGGGTGAAGGCACGTGAGGCGGCGCTCAGGGACCGGGAGGCCAAGCTCAAGAAGCGTCGCGACCACCTAGGCGCGTTGAAGAAGGAGCTGGAGGTGACGAAGGTTGAGCTGGACGCTAAGGCCCGGGTTCTTGCCGAGGATCGCGTGGCCTTCGCGGACATGGAGAAAGATGCCCGTGCTTCGCTGAAGATGCTTTACGAGAGCGGCCTGGACAGCCCGCTAGCCGGTGACGGGGACGGCCCCGCCAAGCTGCTTCCCTTCCTGGTTTAGGCCCTTGGGGATGTCGCCCTTGGCATCGGCCCTGCGGCCGAGGCCGAGGCGCACGTCCTGTCTTCTGCTGCGCTGACGCGGGTCTTCGCCCACATCTACCTTCGTGATCCCAACGCCGACCTCGACAGCCTGCTGGAACCGGTGAGCGGCGAGGGTGCTGCCGCGGCTGTCGAAGCCGTGAAGGGGCGCGCGGAGGCGCTGCTGGGGAAGTTCCGGGCCTTCAACACCAAGCCAAAGCAAGGCGCTGCCGGCCCCACTGCTCCATGAGGCGAAGCCTCTCCGCACAGCTTCACCACCGACGAGTGACTCCGTCCCATCCCTGTTCTTCCTTCAATTCCTGCACATGCATCACGCCTCGGGGAGGCATTTAAACTTGCATTTGGCATTGAGACGATAGTATGGACTGTAATATTTGCTTTTAAGTTCCTTGAATTTTATGCTTTTCTTCCCTACTTGCTTGTGTTCTGCGCCGGCAGAGCCTGGCCCCGCGCGTGCCTCACCCAGCATTAGCCTCGACCGGAAACCAGGACGGGACCAAAGGAGTGAGGAGCTACGTGACAAGTTAGGCTCCTGAGTCGCGATGCTCAGGAGTCCCCCTTGGCGTGCGAACAACAAGTAGGGAGGCACGATGTAGGTGTATCTTCTGGTCTACGTCTGCAGAGCCCGACTCCGCGCGTACCTCACCCAGCATAGCCTTTTGGAAATAAGGAGTGAGGGGCTACGGGGCCAGTTAGGCTCCTGAGTCGCGATGCTCAGGAGTCCCCCTTGACGCGCAAACAGCGGGTGACGAGGTGCGATGTAAGCGGGGCTACTGTTCTACGTCTGCAGAGCCCGGCCCCGCGCGTACCTCACCCAGCATAGCCTTTCGGAACTAAGGAGTGAGGGGTTACGGGGCCAGTTAGCCCCCTGAGTCGCGATGCTCAGGGGTCCCCCTTGACGCGCAAACGGCCTTCATACCTTGGCTCCGCTCGGGGAGAGACGCGCGGCGAACCAGGCCCGAGGGGCTTGGCTGGGCGGCGTACGTCCGGGCGTGACCCAGGCGTAGCCCCCGTGCCTAGCCCCCTCGCGCGGCACTCCCAAGGGGAGGCGTTGCGATGAGGCCAGCCACTGAGCTCTGGGCTCCCTGAGGTTAATGCGGCCTGGAGGCCACCCCCAGTTGTTTATCACCAGTGCGGAGCATAGCGCTTCCATATGTATACGGGCATAGTCGCTCCTCGGAAGTGTCGTCAGCCAGCGCGGAGCATGGTGCTTCCACTAGTACGTGGGAGGGGGCTCCCCTTCGGGAGGAGCCCCCGGGGTGTGTACATCCCCGCCCTGACACGTGGCCGGCACGGTAGGGCTAGGTGAGGTGTATCTGGGCACCCGTGAGCCAGCGCGGGACTCACGAGGCCCTACCTCTAGGCGGGTTGCGCCTGGCACTGGGCCGTATCTTGAGATGTGTCCCTGCAAAATTTGGTTAGATGCCGGTACTCTACGTCCTCGGGTCCCGGCCCTCGAGCTTGTCTCAGCCGTTGCTGGTATGCCAGGTTGCGATGCCGTGGACAAGGCCAGAGGATGAGGGCTGGAGAGCCAGTAAGAGCCCTGAGTCGCGATGCTCAAGCACCCCCCCTTTAACGTGCAAGTGGCCGAATTGGGGAAGAAAAGATGCCGCGGACAGGCATCATGCAGTTAAGCGTGATAGGCAATGCATAGTTGGAAATAAACGCGAGGGAGATACACGCCGCTGAGTCTGGTCCGAGCGGCCTGGGGATGATGCAGCCCGAGGGGCGCCCCCAACAAGGCAAACTAACGGCCGTAAGATAAAAGGGGATACATGCCGTAGGGACGGACCCACGTGGCCTGGGAGTGATGCAACCCTGGGAGGGCGCTCCCAGCTGGGAATGGACCTTGAAAGATGTCACCTGAGGATGTCGTCGGCGTAGCGGCTTTGGTGCAGCAGACTTGATGGGCTGCAGAAGCTGATCCTCACGAGCCCCCAGGCCCCGGGGCCTCGGGAGGCTCCGGAGGCACCAGTGGCTCCTCGCGAGCTGCCTTCATCTCCGCCAAGGCCGCGGAACGCCTGTCTCCCTGAACCTCCATGATGCCCCTCATGAGGCGCTGGTGCGCCGCAGCCATGCTCGGTAGGCCATAGGGCACACGAACATAGTAGTGGGGTGGCCCCCGCAGCGCCCCACTTGTGAGGGCCAGAGACGCTCCGTCATGGCGATCTGATTGAGCCCTGGTACGTCGACGCAGACGCGCTGCCCACCATCCTCGCCTGGATGTGGGGCCATGGCTGGTAGGCGGCGGCAACCTCTCATGATCCTTGTCTCCTGTAGTTCTTGAATGGCCTTGTCAACGAACTCCTGCTGGTCTGACCTTCCTCGCCTGGCTTCTTCTAGGGGGAAACATGCTGCGAAGCACGCCTCCACATGGTGCCCTAGCGCCTCCCTCATGACCCTGGCTAGGTCGGTGGACCTCCAGGTGAGAGCCCCCGAGCCCTCCCTAAGGAGGGCGTCGGGCGTGCTTCCCTATGCGATGGAAGGAGGGTCCCCCTGGGCAGAGGCGGGCCCTGAGGGGCTGAGCCTGATGATGTCTTCTTCTTTTTGGGGGCGGTCTCAGGAAGCCTCCTGCTTCCGCGATCTGGGTCTTCTAGCGACGCGGCCTGATAGGCTCGCTCCAGGAAACACACTTCATCCTTGTCTTCACAGGGCACCGTGATGACGCCGCCGCTTCCTGGCATCTTGAGGACGTTGTAGCCGTGGTGAGTCACGGCCATGAACTTGGCCAGCGCAGGGTACCCGAGGATGGCGTTGTACGGCAGGCGGATGTGGGCGACGTCAAAGTCGATGAGCTCGGTGCGGTAGTTGCTGCAGGCCCCGAAGGTGACAGGGAGGCGGACCTGCCCGATCGGGACTGTGGAACCGTCGGTGATCCCGGAGAAAGGCTTGGTCGGCTGAAGCTGGTCATAGGGTACTTGGATATTGGTGAATGTTTCCACGGACAGGATGTTGAGCCCTGCCCCTCCGTCGATGAGGGTCTTGGTAACCAGCACGTTGCTGATGACTGGGGAGCAGAGCATCGGGAGGACTCCGGCCGTGGCTGCCTACTTGAGTTGGTCTGCCGAGCTGAACGTGATGGCGCACGCCGACCACCTGAGGGGGCGCGTTGCTTCGAGCTTGGGGAGAACTGCATTCACTTCGCGGGCAAACTGCTTGAAGATACATTAAGAGGTTGGGGCTGGAGCTCTGCCTAGGATGCAGGCAATTGCACGCGGCTCTTGGAATCCCCCAGCCCCCTCGTCTCGATGGCGGTCTTCGTTCCTCCTTGGCTGAGGCGGCAACGGAGGTAGGCCTGCATTGCCATGAGGGCGATCCTCACGAGGCTGATCCCTCCAGTCTCCCTCGCGAGGCAGGTCCCGCCAACGGTCCTCGCGAGGTTGGTCAAGCCACCCCTGGCGCGGTCCGCGATCTTCCCAGCGTCCTGGGTTTCTTCCTCCTCCTCGGCCGTAGCCCCGGTCAGCTCGGTCAGGGCGACGGCCGATCCTTCCTTCTCGCACGGCGCGGAGTTCTTGACATTCATTGGTGTTGTGGGTGTGGAGGTCATGGTACACACAGTACCGGCTGCCTCTAGAGGGTTCGGGCAGATCCTTGTCCCGCTTTGTGTCTGGTTCTGCCGCGAGTACGGCAGCCCCCTTGCGCTTCACGTCCTTGGCCTTGGGCTTCTTCTCTTCTGGGTCCGCGGCAGGCAGCTCGAGGAGTGAGAGACGTCCCTCCTCAGCCCTGGCGCACTTGTTCGCTAAGTTGAACAGCTCCAGGGAGGTGCAGAGGTCTTCGTGCATCGCCAGCTCCTCCTTCATCTTGAAGTCGCGCACGCCGTCGGAGAAGGCCGCGATGATGGCCTCCTCGGACACCTTGGGGATCTTGAGGCGCGTGCTGTTGAAGCGCTGGATGTATTTTCCCAGGGCCTCTCCGAGTTGTTGCTTGATGCGGCGCATGTCGCTCACGGCGGGTGGCCGGTCGCGAGTACCTTGGAAGTTGGCGATGAAGCGGGCGCGCATCTGGTCCCAGGAGGAGATCATGCCTGGAGCCAGATTCAGGAGCCAGGTTCGAGCTCCTTCCTTGAGCGCCATGGGGAACCAGTTCGCCATGACCTTTTCATCCCCGCTGGCAGCCTCGATGCCCAGCTCATAGAGCTGGAGGAACTCTGCGGGATCGGTTGTGCCGTCGTAGCGAGGAGGCAGGTCAGGCTTGAACTTGCCGGGCCACGCAACGCTGCACAGCTCAGTGGTGTAGGCACGACAGCCTGCGGTGGCCACGAAAGGCTTCGGTTGGTGAAGAGCTTGGTCTTGAGGGTCCCCACGCGCTGCAGCTAGGAGCAGGGCGGGGTCATGGCGCGTCGGAGCTGGAGCAGGGTCTCGGCGTGCCGGAGCGGGGAGCGCCCTGGCAGGCCCTTGCGGGCGAGGGACTTCTGGGCAGCTCCGTTCTTGCTGCGCTGGCGCCTGACGGAGCAGGTCCCGCCCAGGGGCCAAGCGCCTTGGAGCCATGGCATCTTCTTGGAGGGGAGGCGGCCGGTGCGCCTCTGGAGCTTCGTTGCCCGCGCGGGGTGGAGTGTGGCGCAGAGGAATGGACAGCGCGGAGGAGCCCCCTGCGGCGCGGACAAGCTCGGCGACGCGGTCGAGCCACTCTTCATAGACGTCGTCGACGGGGCAGTAGCGCAGGAGCTCGTTTGCCGCGAGGAGTGTAGCCCGAGCCTCCAAGGGTGCGCGGAGCGCACAGGACGAAGAACCGGCTGGTGCGAGTGATGGAGTAGCGGTGCGGCCATCTTGGCGCACGGACGGATGCTGAGACGACGCTTGCTGCTCGCCCCCCGCCAGACTGATGGCGGCATTGACAGCGGGCGACGGGGAGCGACGAGGGCGCCCACCGACAGGGGCCGTCTGGGCGACGCAAGAAGCGATGGCGGCCCGGCGCTCGGCGCGGGCCCGACGAGCGTCGGACATGGATGCGACGGTTGGAGGAGAACAGAGTGGCGGAGGACAGATTCTGGCGCACCCCTACCTGGCGCGCCAAATGTCGGATTCACGGGTTCCGGCAGACCCTTAAGGTTCGAACACTGGGGTGCGCGCGGAAATCACGCCCTCTACCTCCCCGTCTCACAAAGATCTAAACTACTAAAGGAACTGCACAAGGGACACAAGATTTATACTGGTTCGGGCCACCATTGTGGTGTAATTCCCTACTCCAGTGTGTGGTGGATGGATTGCCTCCTGGGGCTGGTGATGACGGACAGTACAAGGAAGAATAGCCTTGCGAGGGTCTGTTCTTGGCTGGGGTGATGAACTGCTGGGAGGAGTTCCGTCACCTTCTCTCTCTCTCACTTACTCTCCCTACTTGCTAGTCAGATCCACATGCCGAACCGAACCCCTTGCTACGTGTGTGGCCGGTCCCTATTTATAGGCGAGGCCCTGGGCCTCTTCCCAAATATTGAGCGGGAAGGGCGCCAACAATGGCGGACTAATTTGAAGGGGAACATCTAGTACACTTATCCTGACTAAAGGTGGTCTTCGCCTGCGAAAGACTCTGCGGTGACGCCGTGCTGGGCTCCATGGTGACCTTCATCTCGTAGTCCGCTTGGTCCTGGTCTCGTTGCACCAAAATGGCAACCTTTGCCTGATACCTCGGTACTCCGCGGCTGCGCTTGCCCCCTTTAGACCAAAGAGGAAAGAAGGACGCTGCGCGCGCTGGCGCCCGCCTGGCACCCTCGATCGTCATGGCTTGCATCATGGGCACCTCGCGAGGTACCCCGCCTTGATATCTCCGTCTCCTTGCGAGCCAGCCTGAGGAGGCTGCACCTAAGGATGCGCCGTGTCGTCCGCCTCGCGAGGCTTGGCCCCTCGCGAGGGTCTTGAGTCTTGTGCTGATGAAGATGGGCCATGCTGGGCCTCCATTCGAGCCACGCCGCAGGCCGCAGGCAGGCATGTCTGGGGACCCCCATTCCCAGAACGCCGGCAATATACTTGGTAAAGGGTTGAAGGCTCGGCCTTATGCCTGGTGTTTTGTTACACTCTTGCCGCCCTAGTTTCTGACATACCGGTGTTATGTTCCTTGATTTTGCGTTCCTTACGCAGTTGGGTGTTATGGGAACCCCTTGACAGTTCGCTTTGAATAAAACTCCTCCAGCAAGGCCCAACCTTGGTTTTACATTTGCCTAACAACCTATCACCTTCCCTTGGGTTCTGTAGACTCAAGGGTCATCTTTATTTTAATCCCCCCAGGCCAGTGCTTCTCTAAGTGTTGGTCCAAACTAGAGTCCTTTGCAGCGCCACCTCAGGGAAACTTGAGGGCTGGTTTTAGTTGTACGGAGCGCTCATCCGGTGTTGCCCTGAGAACAAGATATGTGCAGCTCCTATCGGGATGTCTGCACATCGGGCGGTCTTGCTGGTCTTGTTTTACCATTGTCGAAATGTATCGTAACCGGTATTCCGAGTCTGATCGGGTCTTCCTAGGAGAAGGAATATCATTCGTTGACCGTGAGAGCTTGTGATGGGCTAAGCTGGGACACCCCTACAGGGTTTGAACTTTCAAAAGCTGTGCCCACGGTTTGGGCAGATGGGAATTTGTTAATATCCGGTTGTAGATAACTTGACACTTAAATTAATTAAAATGAATCAACCGCGTGTGTAGCCGTGATGGTCTCTTCTCGGCGGAGCCCGGGAAGTGAACACGGTTCTTGTGTTATGATTGAACGTAAGTAGTTTCGGGATCACTTCATGATCACTTATAGCTTCTCGACCGTGCTTTGCTTCTCTTCTCGCTCTCTTTTGCGTATGTTAGCCACCATATATGCTAGTGCTTGCTGCAGCTCCACCTCACTACCCTTTTCCCTACCCATAAGCTTAAATAGTCTTGATCTCGTGGGTGTGAGATTGCTGAGTCCTCGTTGATACTTCCAAACAGTTGTAGGTGCCGATGATACCAGTGTAGGTGACGCAACCCAGCTCAAGTGGGAGCTCGATGAAGATCGTGTTCGTTGTGTTGTTTCGTTTCCTATTGATCAGCAGTGGAGCCCAGTTGGGTCGACCGGGGATCTAGCATTTTGGGTTGTCTTTATTTATTTTGGTTCCATAGTAGGACCTTGATTGTATTCTCGTTGATGTATGCTATATTTATGTATTGTGTGAAGTGGCGATTGTAAGCCAACTCTTTATCCCTTCCTTATTCAGTACATGGGATGTGTAAAGATTACCCCTCTTGCGACATGCCTACCATGCGATTGTGCCTCTAAGTCGTGCCCCGACACGTGGGAGATATAGCCGCATCATGGGTGTTACAGGAAAATTTTGGCTAGGCAGTTTTTAGACCATTTGTAGACTTTTTCGCAAATTGCAACAAAAAAAGAGAAAAAAATTGGACTGTGCTCCTCCCCTTTTTATGTGCAGCGCCGTGATTTTGTTAGTGTTCTAGGCTCGCGTCTCTAGCACGGTCTCGCCTAGGACCAGCATAGTACCATCGTTGAGCATTTATTCAACTTTGCATCTCTGAATTGATTATTGCTGACCCTTTTTGCTACCATATTATAAGCCTTCCCAGCTCCACATACATCTACGTCGTGCGTTTGACTCTCCCTGGTAATCGCTCTATCCAAGCTTTGAGAGTTTTGACCACAAGACCACATCCACATCCTTACTATATCCAATGGTTCAATAACAGCGGCAAGGTTAAGGTAACACGTACTGTTCATGTGCATTTTGGTATCTCTACATATGCTAATTATGTTGATTGTGATGTGGTGCCCATGCAAGCATGTTCCTTATTACTTGGGAGAACATGGCAATTTGATAAAAAAATTACATCATGGTAGAAACAATGAGTATACTCTTGTTCATAAGGATAAACATATGACTTTGCTTCCTATGACTCCTGATTCCATTTTGAAAGATGATATTAATAGAGCTAATAAAGCAAAACAGGAGCACAACAAGAGTGAAAATCAGATTGTGGCAAAAGAATTTGAGCAACAAATGAAGCCTAATAATAAAACATCTAGTGTTGCTTCTGAAATTAAATTGAAAAGTGCAGGCTTACTTGCCACCAAATCTAATATTGACGATCTAGATTTCAGCAAATCTGTTTGCTATGCTTTTGTGTGCAAAGAGGCATTATTTTCATTCGAGGAGGTGCCTTCCTCTTTGCCTCCTGCTGTTACTAAAACTTTACAGGAGTTCGCTGACGTCTTTCCATAGGACGTGCCACCGGGATTACCACCTGTTCGAGGGATTGAGCATCAGATTGACTTAATTCCCGGTGCTTCGCTACCCAACCATGCACCATACCATACCAATCCAGAGGAGACGAAGGAGATTATGCGTCAAGGGTAGGAGCTACTCGACAAAGGTTATATTTGCGAATCCCTTAGTCCTTGTGCTGTTCCTATTACTCTAGTGCCGAAAAAGGATGGTACATCGTGTATGTGTGTTGATTGTAGAGGCATTAATAATATTACTATTCATTATCGTCATCCTATTCCTAGGCTAGATTACATGCTTGATGAATTGAGTGGCTCTACAATATTCTCCAAAGTTGATTTGTGTAGTGGATACACTCAAATTCGTATGAAATTGGGAGATGAATGGAAAACTGCATTTAAAACTAAGTTTGGTTTATACGACTAGTTAGTCATGCCTTTTGGGTTAACTAATGCACCTAGTACTTTCATGAGATTAATGAACGAAGTTTTACGTGCTTTCATTGGACGATTTGTGGTTGTCTATTTTGATGATATACTGATTTACAGTAAATCTTTGGAGGAATATTTGGAACATTTACGTGTTGTTTTTATTGCTCTACGTGATGCCCGTTTGTTTGGTAACCTTGGGAAGTGCACCTTTTGCATCGATCGAGTATCTTTTCTTGGCTATGTTGTTACTCCACAAGGAATTGAATTTGATAAAGCAAAGATTGAAGCTATTGAGAGTTGGCCGCAGCCCAAAACCATCACACGAGTGAGTAGTATCCTTGGCCTCGCTGGTTTGTACAAGCATTTTGTGAGAGATTTTAGCACCATTGCTGCACCTCTCAACGAGCTTACAAAGAAGGATGTGCCTTTTGTTTGGGGTACCGCATGGGAAGAAGCTTTCACGGTATCGAAAGATAAGTTGACACATGCTCCTTTACTCCAACTTCCTGATTTTAATAAGACTATTGAACTTGAATGTGATGCTAGTGGAATTGGATTAGGAGGTGTGTTATTACAAGATGGCAAACCTGTTGCATACTTTTTCTGAAAAATTGAGTGGGCCTAGTCCGAACTATTCTACTTATGATAAAGAATTATATGCTCTTGTTTGGACCTTAGTAACATGGCAACACTATTTGTGGCCCAAGGAATTTGTTATACATTCTAATCATGAATCCTTGAAACACATTAAAAGTCAAGAAAAACTAAACTGTAGACATGCTAAATGGGTTGAATTCATTGAGACTTTCCCTTATGTCATTAAACACAAGAAGGGTAAAGAAATTGTTATTGCTGATGCATTGTCTCGTCGTTATACTATGCTTTCACAACTTGACTTTAAAATATTTGGTTTGGAGACCATCAAAGATCAATATGTGCATGATGCTGAATTTAAAGATGTATTGCAGAATTGTAAGGAAGGGAGAACTTGGAACAAGTTCATTGTTAACGATGGATTGTGTTTCATGCTAACAAGCTATGCATTCCAGATAGCTCTGTTCATTTTTTGTTGTTGCAGGAGGCGCATGGGGGAGGATTAATGGTACACTTTGGTGTGAAGAAGACGGAGGATATACTTGCTACACATTTCTTTTGGCCAAAGATGAGACGGGATGTTGAGCGTTTTCTTGCTCGCTGCACTACATGTCACAAAGTTAAGTTACGACTCAATCCTCATGGTTTATATATGCCTTTGCCTGTACCCGGTGTTCCTTGGGAGGATATATCTATGGACTTTGTTTTAGGTTTACCTCAAACAAAGAAGGGGAGGGATATCATATTTGTTGTCGTGGATAGGTTCTCCAAATAGCACACTTTATACCATGTCATAAAAGCGATGATGCTGTTAATGTTGCTGATTTGTTCTTTCGTGAAATTATTTGCTTGCATGTTGTGCCAAATACTATTGTTTCAGATCATGATACTAAATTTCTTAGCCACTTTTGGAGATGTTTATGGGCTAAGTTGGGGACTAAACTGCTTTCTAGTACTACATGTCATCCCCAAACTGATGGACAAACTGAAGTAGTCAATACAACATCGTCTACCATGCTTAGGGATATTTTGAAGAATAACAAGAAAATATGGAAGAATGCTTGCCTCATATTTATTTTGCTTATAATCGGTCGCTTCATTCTACTACTAAGATGTGCCCTTTTGAAATTGTGTGTGGTTTCCTACCTCATGCACCTATTGATTTGTTACCTCTTCCATCTTCAGAGAAGGTTAATTTTGATGCTAAGCAACATGCTGAATTGATATTAAAAATGCATGAGTTAACTAAGAAAAATATTGAGCGCATGAATGCTAAATATAAACTTCTTGGAGATAAGGGTAGAAAATGTGTTATCTTTGAACCTGGAGATCTTCTTAGGTTACATTTGTGTAAGGATAGGTTTCCTAATTTGTGCAAGTCAAAGCTAATGCCACCTGTTGATGGTCCTTTTAAGGTGTTAGAAAAAAGAAATGATGATGCATATAAACATGAGTTGCTTGCAGATTTTGGGTTAGTCCCACTTTTAACATTGCCGATTTGAAGGCTTGCTTGGGTGACGAAGATGGGCTTCCATCGAGGACGACTTCAATTCAAGAAGGGAGGATGATGAGGACATCACTAACAAAGTTACACCCACAGCCCCTACTGATACATATACATGACTAATTGCTAGAGCTCGCGCACGCCAATTAAATTATCAGGTACTTTTGTTTCTTGGTAATGATTCTAATGTTCATGAGAATATGATGCCGCCTAAATTAGATACATTTGTCTTGCTTACAAATGATGATCATTGGAAAAGAAGGATGATCATTGGAGCAAGATCAAGCATGGAGATGATGGCATGCGCAAGGGGAACCAGAACAGAGTTACAAGTGATGATTTCGGGACTTTGCAGCCACCATAATGAGTGTGTGAAGCCTAGGACGGAATATACAAGATGCCACTTCATAAATTTCGTCTAGAGGCTATTATAGGTGTTGCGTCACCTTATTATTGGGCCAGGCCCATGTAATTTCGAAATACTTGAGTATAGGTTGTTTTCAGAGTTTGTACGTGTGGGGAAACAAGAGTTAGGGTTGGTTTCGGACCCCTCCTCCAAGGGCCATGAAATTCCCCCCTCTTCCTCCATATATACAGCCCTTAGGGCGTCCTTTAGGCTTTGGGTTTTGTTTAGATTAAAGTTCGCCATCGCTGCAACTTGGCGTACTTTGGTTGTGTTCAACGACCAGACAAAGGCGTCACAGAACCCCACCTTGATCAATAAAGCTTTGCTCTTATATTCGCAATATCCAGATTGCAATCTTAGTTTCTTGCTTGTTCTTCGTTTGCCAGCAGGAAACAGACCTTCATAGTCAGGTTGATTGTGCTCCAGTGTGGTCAATAGCCTCTTGGAGTTGGTTTAGCGATTGCTAAGGCACAACGTCCTCACATGTTCGTAATCAGATCATCAAAGTCAACTTCCTCCAAAATGATAGCCATCATCTCATCAAAAGACGGGACACCTTTGCCTCCATCACGCGGTCTGGTCAACATGAGCAGACTGGAAATGCACCTGTTTGCATGAGCTGTTTAAGTGAGTGCATGCAAGTCACTGCTCTTGCAGCCCGGTTTAATTCCAACAACCCTGGAGCAAATCATAATATGTTATCAGCATCCGCCTGCACCGGATGATTCAATGGATAGGCACTCAAAGTCATTGCCACTGTGGTGTGTTTAAATTCAACAACCAGCTGGGATGAACCGTTGGCCGGATTACTAACACAAATCATATGGGCTCATTTATAACCCACCACGATCGACCTCAAGTTTCTGTGGATTCACATCGCGTTATCAACGCCAAGGATATACAATGAGTGTTGCGGGAATCGTTAACTCGTCACCTTGCTTCCAGCTTCAACATATGACAGCGTTAACTCGTCACCTTGCTTCCAGCTTCAACATACAACAAGAACCTCAAGCCAACTCCTCGAGCAATCTTAAGACTCAGGGGCTATAATGACATGACTCAGCAAATCTTGCAGTTTCAGCAAATTGAAGAACCCCGGGTCATTGAAGGGAAAGATAACCCGGTTCCGGAGGCTACTGCCATATTGATGAAAATTTAAAGGCCGTTAGAAAATTTCTAGCTTAAAATGAAGGATTCCATTTTAAAATCTGGCTCAAGGAAAATCTATCTCTCGCAAAGGTTTGAAGCTCTCGATATCCGATTTAAAATTCCGGTTCAAAAAGAATTCGTCTCTCGCAAGTTCCAGTTCTCAGGAAAAATTAAAGGTTGCCAAAGAGAACTTGCGACCATGATGCGTGGTCCAAACATGGGCATCCTGCCTTATGGGCTTATCTTATTATGGTCACTTGGGGGTTTCCTGCTCATTGAGTATAGCTATGACTACCCTCTTGATCCGTTTTGTATGCCTTGATTGCAAATTACTTGGGGGCTTCCTGCTCATGGAGCATAGCTATGGCTACCCTCTTGATCTGGCTTGTACGCCTTGATTACAAATTACTTGGGGGCTTCCTGCTCATTGAGCATAGCTATGATCCGACTTATACGCCTTGTTGAAATGACTCTGATCCGGCTTATACGCCTTGTTGAAATGACTTGAGGGTTTTCTACCTAAGTTAAACAGTTATCAAAGATAACTTGCTATGCTATTGTCGGGGGGATGAACTCCAGGCAGGCAACAGAACCCGGATCCTTTTTTGAAACAATGGGGCCGGCGTCGCCCCTCAATCCGGCCCGACCTTGGTCGAGTTGCTCGACTCAGCCGGGTCGCTCGATCCGGCTAAGCAGGCCGACCCGGCCAGGCTCCTCAACTCGGCCCCAACAACCAAGCTCGAGATTTCTCCAGCAAGCCAGCACCACCCTTCGCATGTTCTCCGAACCCAGCAAAGGGTCAGCGGCCTTCCCATCCTAGCCGTACGACGGGACAAGTCTCCGCCAGCTAATGATCAATGCCACAGTACCCCACCCATGCCTCTGGTCAGCCGGACGAGGCAACCGTGCCCACCACCTACCCGCTGACTAGGGCCGGCGTGGCTACAGTGCCCTACGCCTACCCACTGGCTAGGCTGGGTGTGGCAATAGTGTCCTGGCGTGACCAATGACTCCCACAAGCGGCGACCTGACGGAGCGCCACTCTAGCTGACTCAAACCGGCCATACCCTGACGATCGACAAGACGCCACACAGTGCCCCCTAGGCGCATGGGGCCCGCGCCCGGAAAACCCGGCGAGCCTTGGTACCCGGCGGGTCTCAGCACCGGGTCCCTAGACACTGACAACCCGGCACTACGGCCTTGTAATATTACCCTTGTACCACTGGGGGTTGACCTATAAAACCCCCAGGAGCCCCCTTGAATACGGGCAGAATCCGCTTCATTCACACAATCGATCACACGCAGAGCAATACCCGAGGAGAGGGAGCAGCCTAAGCCTTGGTTAGACCTCCTTCTCCCTCCATACAGCTCTAGGAGCAACTTTTTACTATTACATATAAACCACACTCGGCAGGACTAGGGGTGTTATCTCTCCGGAGAGCCCCGAACCTGGGTATGTCTTGTGTCCCGCGCTCGCTCATGTCGACCTCGCCTCTGTAGCCCACCAGTGCCCTCGAGCCTCCTCCTCTCTATAGCCATCCCATGGTATCTACCGTGCGCCCACAATGTCACACCCTAGCTAGTTCAAGCAGTAGAGTGTGCATCATGTTTAAATTCTCTTAAATTTGAAATGGGGAAAGCAGAAACCCCCAACACCCCCCCCTGAAATCAACTAGGGTTTACTAAAAATAATTTCAATGAACCTGAAATGCCCTTCTAAAAAGTTCACCCTCTTTGTCTTGGGTTAGAACCTCTGGCAAAATTGGTGCACAATTTTCTAGGTCAACAGAAGGTCATTGATTTAAATCATAAGTATTTGAATTTGGGCATTTAAATGCTATGAAATAATTTAAATGCTCAAATAATTTTGGGAATAAATGTTTCCTGTTGGAAATATTCTAAACAAAGCTCACATTTATTTTCAGGATTTTTGGAAACATTTTAGTATTTTTTAATAAAGCCCAACAGTTACAGTTTAATAGAAAACAGAAACAAATTAAAAAAAGGAGAGGGAGAAGCCCACCTGGGCCTTACCTGGCGCCGCGCACCAGGCCCACCTGCCGGCCTAGCCCAGCCACCGCGCCAGCGAGCAGCTTGGCTCGGCCAGGCAGGCAGGCAGGTGCTCGACGGTGGCACCAGCGCGCGCCACGCAGCTGGCTGCCGCCCTGCTTCCTCCCCTCGCCGCCCTACTGGCCTGGACAGGCTCCACGTCGTCGCCTCGGCCCCCTGGACACGCTCACTCGCCCCCTGCCTCACTCCCTCGCTCCCCTTCGCCATGGCCGACGCAGCCGTCGCCGTTCCGCCACCGTAGTCGCATCCACCGCCGTCCCCGTGCTGCTCCACCGTGTCCTGAAGCTCCGCCCCTTCCTCCTCCATCGCTCCACCAAGCCACGCCCCGCCGGAGGCCTGCAAACGACTCCACCGAGCTCATCTTCAACCTCGGGCTGCCCAGATCGCCTCCGCCGCCCCGCTTGCTCCGGCTCGTCCCCGACCGCGCCGTCTGTCTCTGTGTGACCGCTGTGAGCCCAGCTACCTCCCCGTCCTCTCCGTTCTCCTCCTCGTGCACCACAACGAGCACATGAAGCTCACCCGCACGCACCACCGCGGAGCTCGTCGCCGACGTGTCTCCGGCCAAACACCGGCCACGCCACCTAGTCTAACAACTTCACCGCATCCCTAGGGTCACAACGCACCTCACCACGCGCCTCGCCGTGCCCCGTAGCCTCGGGCTCACTTTCACCCGACTCCGGCGACCGCAAAGCTCGTCGCCGGCGACATTTCCGGCCACCCCGAGCCCAACCACCACCACCAAACGCTGCGGCTTGTTCCCAGCTATCCGTAGATGATCTCCGCCGTCGTTTTGGTCGCCTGAGGGCGTTTTCCAAAGCCCTCCGCCATCTCGGCCTCGCCGGCGACTCAACGCCGGCGGGATTAGCCCTGTTGACCGGTGGGTTTGACCACTGACATGGACTGGGTGGGCCCAGTTGACTCCCCTGAGTCAATGACAAGTGGGCCCCCCTCTGCTAATTATCCAGATTAGTTTCTAACTAAGATTAGTTAGTTTAATTAACTACTGACAGGTGGGACCCACCAGTCAGGTTTGACCTGGACGTCCCCGTTGACCCTGATGTCACCCTGACACATTGCTGACGCAGTAATTGATTTACTGGAATTAGTTTTATACAGGAAATTCCAGAAAATAGTTCAAACTTCAAAAATTCATAGAAATTCAACCATAACTCCAAATGAAATAATTTATATATGAAAAATTATCAAAAAAATTCAATCTATCCATCTGTAATGGTTTCATGCATGACAAAACAAGTTTACCTTGCTGTTTAAGCAGAATAAGGAAATGCACTATTAAGGCCATGTTTAATGAGCTAATATTTGAATCTTTATTCAAATGAGTTCATCCCTTTCTATTTTAGCTTGCATTAGGCCAAGACACATCCATATTGGCATGTCATAGCATGCATCATATTGTTGCATATCATCATGTGTTGATTGTGTTTGATGTGTTCTTCATGGTAGGTTCGGCCTCCGAGGATATTCATGAGTATCCAACTGAAGGGCAGTATCCCACTACCACTCCATCAGGAAAGCAACCCATTGATCATTCCGATACAAACCCATGTTCTCGCTTCTGCTCTTGTTTACTGCATTAAGACAACGCGATTCAAACTGTTGTGTGCTACGGTAGTTGAACCCTTATCCTCTGCATGACCTGTCATTGCCACAGTAACTAGATGAAACCCACTAGCATGTGTAGGAGTTGATTGAGCCATGTATGTGATTCCTACCTTGCTATGCCTGCTATGCTTAGAGTTGTGTCAGGTCTGGTTCATCTGGGTGATGGGCTAGAGTGATATGATTATGTCGGTAGTATGAGGAATGTGTTGAACATGTTTTGGTAAAGGTATCGATGAGAGGCCATGTAGGAGTACATGGTGGGTTGTTTCATTGAGACCATCCCTAAGAACTGAGATCTGTATGTGTGATTTAAGATTCAGCTACTACCATGCACTGGGATCCTTAATTGACCCTCTCGGCTTCTTAATCACCCTATTACTCTGTCCAGGAGTTGGAAATAGTTTCTGGTGTTTGTAGGTTATGTGTTGCAGGCCGTGTGTAGCGCTGACCCTAGGGGTGGGCTATGTTGCGGTAGATACACCGTGGCCGGGTATGCCGGGCGCCCGTTTGGCGTCTCAGGACCATGTTCACATCGTTCGGGGACGTATGGGGAAACCTCGGCCGGACTCCCTGCGGATGGAACCTGGATAGGCGATAAACCTGGACTAGAGACTTGAGTGTTTAGGTAGGCTGTGGCCGACACCCTCGCTGGGCTTCCGCTTGAAGGTTGCCGAGTACATGTCGTGTAAACGGCGATAAGTGGTGAAAGCATGTATGACGAAGTACACCCCTGCAGGGTATAAAACTATTCGAATAGCCGCGTCCGCGGTAAAGGACTACTTGGTTGACAAGTAAATGGATACTACTAAAAGACTCAAGATAAGTGTGAGTACCGAGGATGGCCCTCTCGTAGGATGATGAGGGAGGATCCCCGGTGGAGTATTGTGTTGGTGAGTAGTGGACTCATGTGCGAAAACTATTTTACTAGAGGAGTTCCGTAGGATAGCTTAGCCAAGAGTCAAAGCTGGCTTGCTGCAATAACCCCTCCACCTTCTTGAGAATGAGCATGTATAGTAGGTTCTGATGTAAGACTTGCTAAGTACCTTTGTACTCATGTTTGTTTAATTACTATTTTCAGATGACAACACCGCCCCCTCCGATGGGTTCTACGTAGACCTTGACGTCGACGAGTGACTAGCCACCCAGGTGGTGATCCTGGCCATGGAGGGCCTTATGTAGATAGACAGGCTTCGAGAAGCCTTCTTTCTTTCTAGAGTATGTACTCATACTAGTTGCTTCCGCATGTGCTTGTTTGATTGTATGACTTGAGTGTCGGGTCATGTGACCCCTATCTGTATGAACATGTTATGTATGGCTCTCTGGAGCCTTTAAATAAAGTACTTGAGTTGTAGAGTTTTGTTGTGATGCCATGTTGTATGTACTCATATCGGGCATATTGTGTGTATGATTGAAATGCTTGATATGAGTGGGATCCAACAGTCTAGTTGTTTATCCTTGGCAGCCTTTCTTATGGGGAAATGTAGTCTAGTGTTCCTCGAGCCATAGTAGTCCACTACAGCCCGGTTCACCGGAGTCCTGCTAGCCCAGCACTACTGCTCAGGACACTTGACTGGCCGGCATGTGATTCACTTCGTTCCTATGTCTGTCCCTTCGGGAAATGTCACGCGGTGACTTCTGGAGTCTTGCCTAGCCTGCTACAGCCCGGGTTCCCCGGAGTCCTGTTAGCCCAGTGCTACAGCCCGGAATCACTCGCTAATGACCGACATGCTCGATGTGATTCATGTATGCCTGTCTCCATAGGTCTGTGCTACTTTGGGTTCACGACGAGCCATGTCGGCCCGGGTTCTCTGTCATATGGATGCTAGCGACACTATCATATACGTGAGCCAAAAGGCGCAAACGGTCCCGGGCCATGGTAAGGCGACACCCGTGGGATACTGTGCGTGACGCCCCAAAGTGATATGAGGTGTTACCGGCTAGATTGATGTGACTTGGAATCGGGGTCCTGACAGCGTTGGCATCAGAGCCGGACTGCCTGTAGGTTCGTTGAGCCAAACTGGTCGATGTCGAGTCTAGAAATGCTTTAGTTATGTGTAGGGGAATCGATTGTGGGAGGGAACGTAAGGCTCTTTTATTCCTTTACCTTAAGCCCTCTGATCCGAGTCATTCTCTTCTCATTCAACGTGGGTTAAGGACTAGGCTCTCTTCTTCTATCAGGTTCACGTGTTACTAATCCATAGTAGCTTATAGGATTATTGTTACAAGTCCCAGTTCAGTTTCTACTATTTTTAGTATGTTGCTATTTGAATCAGAACCTTGATATGATGTTGTTGAGCGGTATTGTGAACTGTTGTGGATGTCTCAAATCTTTTTCTGAGCATTTACAGCCGTTATGCTGTCCAATTTTCCCTAGAAATTCTAATGTCTTTGCATTTGTGGTTGTGCTTTCAGATGGCCAACCAAGGTCAAAACCAAGTGGTTCGCCTGACCAGGTGCCTCGACGTGCCCGGTCATACTGCTATGTTAGTCCGGGTCATGATCGAGACGGGTTACCATTGGTATCCCGAATACACCGTCGAAGAGCAGTTCTGCGACTTTAATCAAAGCCAGTATTTCTGCACCGTCAGGATATTTCCTTCTTATCCTGGATCTACTAAGCCCCTTCACTGTTCCTATGGACTCGGGGTTACTGTTGAGATGGCTGTGCAGGATGCTGCCTATTCCATGATGACCATCATGCGAGTCCGGACTGGCCTGCTTCGGAACACTGATTTCCGTTACATGCCAGCTTCACTTCCGGGAGCGCAAGGCTATCTTCAGGCTATCTATGCTAACTCCACTCAGGAGGATTCATTAACTCATACCACTGCTGAGATGCTCAAAGATAAGGACTGAGAGAATCGGGCCTTGAGGCCGGAGCTTTTTAATACTCGTGCTGATCATTGGGCCACATTGACTCGGTTTGCACCTGTGGTGCAAGCTGGATGTATCCTATGAGGTCTGCTTTGCCAGACGTGGTGGATTGGCGTGATGTGGGAGGCATCACCCCACCCCGTGGTCCCCGTAGGCCACCGTTTGTTGGTCCAAGACCCCATCCTAGCCCCTATGGTCCACAGGCTCCTCAGGACCGTCTATTCCCGGATGGTCACGTTGAACTTCCAGGCTATGGAGGTGACTTCTATGAGGACTACTACGGAGCTGTCTGAGTTAGTAGTAGTACCACTAGTATTGTAGTAGTTATATCTCCACTGTCCTGCGTGACTTGTGGAATATGACTTTGCGTGTAATTGATTCCGGAGGTGTAGACAAATAATGTATAGGAGCTTGGAATGCCTCCGATGAGATGTAACGTCTTTCATCATAGTTGTACTGTAGCCTGGGCTTGTACTAAACTATGGATGATGTGTATGACCATTGGTATATATATGGCAATTTTATATTACCATGACATACGGATGAACATCTCTGCATTCCGTGTTATCCATTACATTCTGCACTTCCCTGCTAAGGTTGAGCCATCCTTGTCTAAACCGTTGTCTTGTTTTCTCCTAGGATGGTCAACACCCGCAGCAACCCTGCTGCCCCGGAGCAGGGGGAAGCCAGTGCAGCTAGAGGTGAAAATCTGCCTCACCCGCCTTCTCTGGCCGAAGTAATGCTGGAGGCGGAAAGAAACAAGCGTGAGACTAACCGCCTGCTGGAGCAGATTGAGCAGAACACTGCACGCCACCCGTGAAATGACTTGGTGTCAATCAATGACTTTATCAGGCTGTACCCACCAAAGTTTAACCATTCCGTCGAGCCCCTCGACGCGGATGACTGGCTTCACAGCATCACCCACAAGCTACATTCTGCCAACGTAGCCGAAGCCGACAAGGTTACTTATGCTGCCTATCACCTCGAAGGGCCTGCTAGCCTTTGGTGGGAAAACTTCGAAGCTATGCGCCCGGTCGGCCAATTCACTACTTGGGCTGAATTCAGTGAGGCTTTCCGTGAGCATCACATTCCGGAAGGTCTCATGGATCGCAAGAGGGAGGAGTTCTGCAACTTAACCCAAGGAAGACTGACCGTGGATGCTTATAGTCGTAAATTTGGGAACCTGGCACGTTATGCCCCTGAAGAGGTATCGACTGACGCTAAGAAGCAGGCTAAGTTCCGCAAGGGACTTAGCCCTGAGCTTCGCCGCGATCTTCGTCTGCACGAGTGCACCTGCTTTCAGAAGTTGGTCAACAAAGCCATCAGTGCCGAGACAGGCCAGACTGATTATGACGCTTCCCGCAAGCACTCCCGTGATTTTGGCTCTTCATCCGGCTCTGGAGCTCAGAAGCACCGGGTGTGGATTCCAAGCACGGCACTGCCACCCAAGTTCATCCCGAGGCCATCCTTCGAGGCGCCTCGTCCCAACCAGCAATTTGCACCGCCCAAGCCCTATGGTGGCCCCGCTGCTAATGCTGCTCCATGCCCCAATGTGGTGACATGCTTTAAGTGTGGAGAGCCGGGTAACTATAGCCGAGAGTGTCCCCAGAACAACCCCAATCAAACTGGAAAGTCCGTTGGCTATGGTAAGCCCGTAGGAAAAACATTCTATGCCAAGCCGGCCACCACTGCACGTGGCCATGTCAATTATGTTTCAACCGAGGAGGCTCATGAGGATCCCAACGTCGTCCTTGGTACGCTCCTTGTTAACTGCCATCTGGCATCTGTTCTTTTCGATACTAGAGCATCTCATTCATTCAAATCCAAGAACTATGCTCGATTGCACAACACGACATTCTGTGATATGCCCTCTACCATAGAAATTCAAACCCCTGGCTCTAGATGGCAAACTTCTAGAGTAAGCCATGGGAACGAATGTCTTGTCGATAGACTTGTCTTCCTTGCATCCTTAATAGCCCTCAAGTCCTCGGACATAAACATCATCTTGGGTATGGATTGGATGTCAGCTCATTATGCTAAGATTGATTGTGCCACTAGAACCGTTCAACTTACTCACCCATCGGGCAAGACAGTTAATGTCTTAACTCGAGTGGCCAAGCGCCAGCTTTACTCCCTAAATGCCAACCCCCTTCCAGACCTTGAGGACGTTCCCGTAGTCCGAGACTTTCCGGATGTCTTTCCAAAAGAACTGCCAAGTGCTCCACCTGACAGGGATATCGATTTTGTGATAGACCTTGTTCTAGGAACCGTTCCAATTTCTAGAAGACCCTACAAGATGGCACCCTTAGAACTAGCCGAGCTTAAGAACCAACTCGATGAGTCCTTGAAAAAGGGTTTCATCTGTCCTAGTTCCTCTCCTTGGGCTTGCCCCGTCCTCTTCGTTAAGAAGAAGGATGGAACAGATCGAATGGTTGTGGATTACCGACCTGTCAATTTGGTCACCATTAAGAACAAATACCCGCTTCCCAGGATCAATGATCTGTATGATCAGCTCGCTGGATCCTCAATCTTTTCCAAGATGGATTTGAGGTTGGGCTACCATCAAATCAAAATCACAAACGGGGACATTCCCAAAACGGCCTTTGTTACTCGTTATGGCAAATACGAGTACACCGTTATGTCCTTCGGTTTAACCAATGCCCCGGCTACCTTTTCTCAGTTAATGAACTCGGTTTTCATGGAGTACATGGATAAATTCGTCATAGTATACCTCGATGACATACTCATCTACTCCAAGAATGAAGAGGAACATGCCGAACATCTAAGGCTGGTATTGATGAAACTTCGAGAGCATTCCTTTATGCCAAATTCTCCAAGTGTGAATTTTGGTTGCCAGAAGTAACCTTTCTAGGCATGTAATCTCTGGTAAGGGTATTGCTGTCAATCCCGAGCGAGTTCAAGCCGTCCTTGATTGGACTCCACCTAAGACGGTCTAGCAAGTTCGGAGCTTCCTTGGCTTAACGAGCTATTGCCGCCGCTTCGTCGAGAATTTCTCCAAGGTTGCTAAACCTCTAACTGAACTCCTCAAGAAAGATAAAAAGTTCGAGTGGACTCTACAGTGCGAGTTCAGCTTTCAGGAACTGAAAAGACGCCTGACATCTGCCCCCGTACTAGTACCACCAGATTTCTCCAAGGTCTTTATTATCTATTGCGACGCCTCGCGACAAGGACTAGGTTGCATACTCATGCAACATTGTCAGGTAATTGCCTATGCTTCACGGCAATTACACCCACATGAGGAAAACTATCCCACACATGATCTAGAGCTTGCAGCTGTAGTCCATGCACTTAAAACTTGGCGACATTATCTCCTCGGTAATCGTTGCGAGATCTTCACCGATCACCAAAGTTTGAAATATATCTTCACCCAACCATATTTGAATCTCAGGCAAAGACGTTGGGTCGAGTTGATCTCGGATTACGACTTAGGAATAACTTACACCCCGGGCAAAGCCAATGTCATGGCTGATGCACTAAGCCGTAAGTCCTATTGTAACAACCTGATGTTACAACAGAGTCAACCATTTCTCCACGAGGAATTTTGTAAGCTTAATCTTCACATTGTTCCTCGAGGATTTCTATCCACCCTGGTGGCGAAACCTATCCTTATGGATCAGATCATAACCGCCCAGCGGTATGATAAGGGCATATCCCGGATTAAGGAAAACATTGCTAGCGGAGTTGCTAAATGTTTTTCCATGGATAAGCGGGGTGCTGTCTTCTTTGAGAACCGTTTGGTGGTTCCCAAGAAACAACATCTACGCCAGTTGATCCATAAGGAAGCTCATGAATCCCCTCTCACCATTCATCCCGGTAGCACTAAAATGTATCAAGACCTACGCCAGAGGTTTTGGTGGACTAGGATGAAGAGATAAATCGCTCAATACATTGCTAGCTACGATGTTGTCGTCGTGTTAAAGCAGAGCATCAACGGCCTGCTGGCACCCTTCAACCTTTGGCTATTCCTGAATGGAAATGGGATAAAATCAGTATGGATTTCATTACTGTGTTTCCCAGGACAAAGAGTGGGAATAATGCCATCTTCATCGTGATCGACCGTCTTTCCAAAGTAGCCCATTTCCTACCTGTTCGTGAGAGTATCACTTCTAGCCAGCTAGCTGATTTATACATCTCCCGAATAGTGTCTCTCCATGGTGTCCCATTGAAAATTAACTCAGACTGTGGGAGTCTCTTCACCTCTCGATTTTGGGAAAGTTTCCAAAATGCTATGGGAACTCATCTCTCCTTTAGCACCGCCTTCCATCCTCAATCAAGTGGTCAAGTAGAGCGAGTCAATCAAATTCTAGAAGATATGCTCCGAGCTTCTGTTATCTCGTTCGGAATGAGTTGGGAGAAATGCCTTCCATTGATGGAGTTTGCTTATAACAATAGTTATCAAGCTAGCTTGGGCAAAGCTCCTTTCGAAGTTCTCTATGGACGAAAATGTCGAACGCCTCTTAACTGGTCAGAAACCTGGGAAAGACAACTCTTTCGCCCGGATATGATTCAGGAAGCGGAAGAGCAGGTTTGCATTATTCGTGAGAAATTGAAAATAGCCCAATCTCGTCAAAAGAGTCAATATGATCGTAAACATAAGCCTATGACTTATGAGGTCGGCGAGAAGGCTTACCTTCGGGTTACTCCGCTAAAGGGAACCCATCGTTTCGGTATCAAAGGCAAATTGGCTCCTCGTTAATTGGACCCTCTCGCATTCTTGCCAAACGAGGAGAAGTTCCCTACCAATTGGAACTACCTCCGCATCTTTCCAGAGTTCATGATGTCTTCCACGTTTCACAACTCAGGCGTTGCTTCGCGGATCCTATCCGTGGAGTGGACCACGAAACGCTTGATCTACAAGATAACCTCTCTTATCGGGAATATCCCGTTCGTATCCTTGATCAAGCCGAGCATACCACTCAACGTCATAATATCAAGTTTCTCAAGGTTAAATGGTCACACCATTCCGAGAAACAAGCCACTTGGGAAAGGGAGGATCGTCTATGACTCGAGTACCCCACCTTCTTTCCAGAGGATCCTAAATCTCGAGACGAGATTCTTTTGAGTGGGGGTGAGTTCTCACACCCTAGCTAGTTCAAGCATTAGAGTGTGCATCATGTTTAAATTCTCTTAAATTTGAAATGGGGAAAGCAGAAACCCCGAGCACCCCCCCCCCCCGTGAAATCAACTAGGGTTTACTAAAAATAATTTCAATGAACCTGAAATGCCCTTCTAAAAAGTTCACCCTCTTTGTCTTGGGTTAGAACCTCTGGCAAAATTGGTGCACAATTTTCTAGGTCAATAGAAGGTCATTGATTTAAATCATAAGTATTTGAATTTGGGCATTTAAATGCTATAAAATAATTTAAATGCTCAAATAATTTTGGGAATAAATGTTTCCTGTTGGAAATATTCTAAACAGAGCTCACATTTATTTTCAGGATTTTTGGAAACATTTTAGTATATTTTAATAAAGCCCAACAGTTACAGTTTAATAGAAAACAGAAACAAGTTTAAAAAAAGGAGAGGGAGAAGCCCACCTGGGCCTTACCTGGCGCCGCCCACCAGGCCCACCTGCCGGCCCAGCCCAGCCACCGCGCCAGCGAGCAGCTTGGCTCGGCTAGGCAGGCAGGCAGGTGCTCGACGGCGGCACCAGCGCGCGCCACGCAGCTGGCTGCCGCCCTGCTTCCTCCCCTCGCCGCCCTGCTGGCCTGGACAGGCTCCACGTCGCCGCCTCGACCCCCTAGACACGCTCACTCGCCCCCTGCCTCACTCCCTTGCTCCCCTTCGCCATGGCCGACGCAGCCGTCGCCGTTCCACCACCGTAGTCTCGTCCACCGCCGTCCCCGTGCTGCTCCACCGTGTCTTGAAGCTCCGCCACTTCCTCCTCGATCGCTCCACCAAGCCACGCCCCGCCGGAGGCCTACAAACGACTCCACCGAGCTCGTCTTCAACCTCGGGCTGCCAAGATCGCCTCCGCCGCCCCGCTTGCTCCAGCTCGTCCCCGACCGCGCCGTCTGTCTCTGCGTGACCGCTGTGAGCCCAGCTACCTCCCCGTCCTCTCTGTTCTCCTCCTCGTGCACCACGACGAGCACATGAAGCTCACCCGCACGCGCCGCCACGGAGCTCATCGCCGACTTGTCTCCGGCCAAACACCGGCCACGCCACCTAGTCTAACAACTTCACCGCATCCCTAGGGTCACAACGCACCTCACCACGCGCCTCGCCGTGCCCCGTAGCCGCGGGCTCACTTTCACCCGACTCCGGCTACCGCAAAGCTCATCGCCGGCGATGTTTACGGCCACCCCGAGCCCAATCACCACCACCAAATGCTATGGCTTGTTCCCAGCTATCCGTAGATGATCTCCGCCGTCGTCTTGGTCGCCTGAGGGCGTTTTCCGAAGCCCTCCGCCTTATCGGCCTCGCCGGCGACTCAACGCCGGCGGGATTAGCCCTGTTGACCGGTGGGTTTGACCACTGACGTGGACTGGGTGGGCCCAGTTGACTCCCCTGAGTCAATGACAAGTGGGCCCCCCTCTAGTAATTATCCAGATTAGTTTCTAACTAAAATTAGTTAGTTTAATTAACTACTGACACGCGGGACCCACCAGTCAGGTTTGACCTGGACGTCCCCGTTGACCCTAACATCACCCTGATGCATTGCTGACGCAGTAATTGATTTACTGGAATTAGTTTTATATAGGAAATTCCAGAAAATAGTTCAAACTTCAAAAATTCATAGAAATTCAACCATAACTCCAAATGAAATAATTTATATATGAAAAATTATCAGAAAAATTCAATCTATCCATCTGTAATGGTTTCATGCATGACAAAACAAGTTTACCCTGGTGTTTAAGCAGAATAAGGAAATGCACTATTAAGGCCATGTTTAATGAGCTAATATTTGAATCTTTGATTCAAATGAGTTCATCCCTTTCTATTTTAGCTTGCATTAGGCCAAGACACATCCATATTGCCATGTCATAGCATGCATCATATTGTTTCATATCGTCATGTGTTGATTGTGTTCCGATGTGTTCTTCGTGGTAGGTTCTGCATCCAAGGATATTCACGAGTATCCAACTGAAGGGCGGTATCCCACTACCACTCCATCAGGCAAGCAACCCATTCATCATTCCGATACAAACCCATGTTCTCGCTTCTGCTCTTGTTTACTGCATTAAGACAACGCGATTCAAACTACTGTGTGCTACGGTAGTTGAACCCTTATCCTCTGCATGACTTGTCATTGCCACAGTAACTAGATGAAACCAACTAGCATGTGTAGGAGTTGATTGAGCCATGTATGTGATTCCTACCTTGCTATGCCTGCTATGCTTAGAGTTGTGTCAGGTCTAGTTCATCTAGGTGATGGGCTAGAGTGATATGATTATGTCGGTAGTATGAGGAATGTGTTGAACATGTTTTGGTAAAGGTATCGATGAGAGGCCATGTAGGAGTACATGGTGGGTTGTTTCATTGAGACCGTCCCTAAGAACTGAGATCTGTACGTGTGATTTAAGATTCGGCTACTACCATGCACTGGGATCCTTAATGGACCCTCTCGGCTTGTTAATCACCCTAGTACTCTGTCCAAGAGTTGCAAATAGTTTCTGGTGTTTGTAGGTTATGTGTTGGCGGCCGTGCGTAGCGCTGACCCTAGGGCTGGGCTATGTTGCGGTAGATACACCGTGGCCGCGTATGCTGGGCGCTCGTTTGGCGTCTTGGGACACTGTTCACATCGTTCGGGGCCGTATGTGGAAACCTCGGCCGGACTCCCTGTGGATGGAACCTGGATAGGCGATAAACCTGGACTAGAGACTTGAGTGTTTAGGTAGGCCGTGGCCGACACCCTCGCTGGGCTTCCGCTTGAAGGTTGCCGAGTACATGTCGTGTAAATGGCGAGAAGTGTTGAAAGCGTGTATGATGAAGTACACCCCTGCAGGGTATAAAACTATTCGAATAGCCGCGTCCGCGGTAAAGGACTACTTGGTTGCCTATACAGTTCATAGACAAGTAAATGGATACTACTAAAAGACTCAAGATAAGTGTGAGTACTGAGGATGGCCCTCTCGTAGGATGACGAGGGAGGATCCCCGGTGGAGTATTGTGTTGGTGAGTAGTGGACTCGTGTGCGAAAACTATTTTACTAGAGGAGTTCTGTAGGATAGCTTAGCCAAGAGTCAAAGCTGGCTTGCTGCAATAACCCCTCCACCTTCTTGAGAATGAGCATGTATAGTAGGTTCTGATGTAAGACTTGTTGAGTACCTTTGTACTCATGTTTGTTTAATTGCTGTTTTCAGACGACAACACCGCCCCCTCCGATGGGTTCTACGTAGACCTTGACATCGACGAGCGACTAGCCACCCAGGTGGTGATCCTGGCCATGGAGGGCCTTATGTAGATAGACAGGCTTCGAGAAGCCTTCTTTCTTTCTAGAGTCTGTACTCAGACTAGTTGCTTCCGCATGTGCTTGTATGATTGTATGACTTGAGTGTCGTGTCATGTGACCCCTATCTGTATGAACATGTTATGTATGGCTCTCTGGATCCTTTAAATAAAGTACTTGAGTTGTAGAGTTTTATTGTGATGCCATGTTGTATGTACTCATATCGGGAATATTGTGTGTATGATTGAAATGCTTGGTATGTGTGGGATCCGACAATCTAGTTGTTTATCCTTGGCAGCCTTTCTTATGGGGAAATGTAGTCTAGTGTTCCTCGAGACATAGTAGTCCGCTACAGCCCGGTTCACCGGAGTCCTGCTAGCCCAGCACTACTGCTCAGGACACTTGACTGGCCGGCATGTGATTCACTTCATTCCTATGTCTGTCCCTTCGGGGAAATGTCACGCGGTGACTTCCAGAGTCCTGCCTAGCCTGCTACAGCCCGGGTTCCCCAGAGTCCTGTTAGCCCAGTGCTACAGCCCGGAATCACTCGATGATGACCGACATGCTCGATGTGATTCATGTATGCCTGTCTCCATAGGTCTGTGCCGCTTTGGGTTCACGACTCGCCATGTCGGCCCGGGTTCTTTGTCATATGGATGCTAGCGACACTATCATATATGTGAGCCAAAAGGCGCAAACGGTCCCGGGCCATGGTAAGGCGACACCCGTGGGATACCGTGCGTGAGGCCGCAAAGTGATATGAGGTGTTACCGGCTAGATCGATGTGACTTGGAATCGGGGTCCTGACACACCACGACAGTTGGCGCCCACTGTGGAGTAGCTCGAGGTCCTGGCTGGGAGCATGCTTCAGATGGGGATCCTCTCCGACTCCGATGAGCCCGTCACGCTGGCGGACGACGTCATCGACGCACTCACCGCCTCCTTCGCCACGCTATACATCTCCGACGCGCCTACGGACGACGAGTACGCCCGCGACGTACTTAGCTTTTCCGAATCCCCGCTCTACATCCGTGACGGCGCTTCCACCGGCGCGATGGACCTCTGCGTGGAGGTTTTTGTCACAGACATTGACGCCTCCTCATCGTCGAGCGTGGCAAGGAAGGTCACCGAAGCTAATGCCGTGTCGGATAGGGCCAGCCCGCCCAACCCGCTGTGCGCCACGATACAAAGCCTACGCGTTCCCATCGGCACCGACATCAAGGCCTCCAACATCGCCGAGTTCCGGACTTGCCTCAACGACGATTGCCAGCGCCTTGTGGACCTCACCGAGACACTCGCCGCCACGCAGCATCGCCTCGACTCCGCCCAGTGGAGCACAACACCGCCTATGGCATCACGCCTGCCGCCCCCGAGCCAAGTCGGGTCGGCGATGTGCGAGCCCGGTGTGGTGTGATCGGGCGCGCTTTCGGCGCCCTCCCTCCTATCTACGAGACTCCCGCGAAGAACATGCGTGCCCCCAGGCGGTCGCGGCCGGCATGGATCAGCTCATGGGCGAATGGCTGCAAGATCGCCTCAATAGGGTGAACGATGTCCTCGCTGCGGCTAACGCGCAGCAGGACTGCCTCAACAAACTAGCCAAGCCGGCTGGATCCGGCTTCGCTCGTGTCGCAGGACCTGGCGATTTCCAGCACAAGGCGTCTTCGCCACCAGGCGAGGCGCACTCCGGCCGCATCCAGACCCGGCGTAATCCTGCCCTGATGGCCGCTGGCGGCTTGGCGGACGAGCCGGCCTCCGAGGCCCGGCGGTGCCTTGATCCCCTGCTCCAACCCGGCCGACGTCTAGGTGCAGGCGAGCCGGCCCCTTGTGGCGCAGTCACCGACCGGCTGGGTCCACGCGACATCGACAACACCGATGCTCATCACCGTCTCGACCGACTCGCCCTCTCCCAGGAGCTAGAGGAGATCGGCCCCGTCGGACCGGCGTGCTTCGGGCCACGCATCCGGGGCGAGCCTTTCACCGAAGGGTTTATGCTCCCCCGCGACACCCCCAAGTACAACGGCATTGTGAAGCCGGAGGACTTGCTCACAGACTACACCACCGCCATCGGCATCGCCGGTGGCAACCACCACCTCGCTGTGCGCTACGCGCCTCTCATGCTCCAGGGGTCGGCCCGCACCTGGTTGAACATTCTGCCAACCGGCAGCATCAACACGTGGGTCGATTTCGCGCAAGCTTTCATGCGCAACTTCACTGGCACCTACAAGCGACCCGGCCACCCCAGTTAGCTCGCCATGTGCGAACAAGGGCCGGCGGAAACCGGCCGCGAGTACCTTGCACGCTTGAGCGAGCACCGGAACAGCTGCGAGGGCGTCCACGAAGTTCAAGCCATCCAGTACCTCATCAACGGGTGCCGAGACGGCACCCTCCTCAAGCACAAGCTCTTGCGCTCCGAGCCGTCCACTATGGCCGCGCTCATGGTAACGGCAGACAGGTACGCGAACTTCGACTCCGCCATGCAAATCCAGGTGGCACTGGATGAAGCCGGCAAGGCAAAGCCGGTGCCGCCTCCGAAGCCGACCGGTGAGGGAATCCGGCAGCAGCACAACCAGCAGAACAAGCGCAAAGACAATCAACCGGCTCAGTGCTACGACAACCGACTCCTCGCGGCCGCCAAACGCCGGAACACCAACAAAATGGCATGGTAGCCCGCCATGAGTTTCGTGGAGATGCTCGACGATCCCTGCAAGCACCACAGCGGCACAAGGCCGTCTACGCACATGCTTCGACAGCGTGCCATCACCAAGCGCATCGCCACAGGCGACATCCCGCCACCTCCAGCTCCGGCTCTGGGAGCGGGGAAGCTGCCTCCGCCTCCGCCACCACCTCCGGCCGCCGGCGTTATGTGCGTCGACTCTTACCCGGCCAAGAACGCGACCTACGTAGTATTCACCATCCTCGTCGATGACAAATGCAGCGAGCGCCTCCTTTGGCAGGAGGTGAACACCCTCGTCCCAGCCAAGACGAAGTACATGCATTGGTCGGAGCACCCGGTCACCTGGACCCGGGAAGACCACCTGGCCATCATGCCAAACCCGGGTGGTTGCGCTCTCGTCCTCGACCCCACCATCGTCGTGCCCCGGCGCACATGCAAGTTCTCCCGGGTTCTCGTCGACGGCGGCAGCAGCATCAACATTCTCTACCGCGACACCATGACCAAGCTCGGCCTCGAGGCCAAGGACCTGGAGTCGACCCGGACGATCTTCCATGACATCGTACCCGACCTCTCCTGGTCTCCGATCGGCCAGATCCGGCCGACATCCTGTTCGGTGATAGCAGCCACTTCCGACGTGAGCCGATCTGGTTTGAGGTAGTGGACCTGTCTAGCGTGTACCATGCGCTGCTGGGTAGGCCTGCGATGGCCAAGTTCATGGAGGTCCCCCACTACACCTACCTGAAGATCAAGCCACCGGATCCAAAGGGCCTCATCACCATCACTAGCGACTACCGCAAGTCCCTGGATTGTTCCTAAGATGGCGCTAAGCTAGCCGAGTCGCTGGTCATAGCCGGGGAGCTGCGCCAACTCGACCGGATCGTCGCCTTGGCCTAGGAGGCGTCGTCCACCCGGATCCCAACCGAGGAGCCGCCCGACGAGGCCGCATTCAAGAACTCCAAAGAGACCAAGAAGGTGAAGCTGAACCCGGAGGATCCCACCTACAGCAAGTACGTTGTCGTAGGCACCTGCCTCGACAGCAAATAGGAAGCCGAGCTTGTCGACTTACTCTGTGAGAATCGGAATATTTTTGCATGCACCCCCAAGGACATGCTGGGTATCCCGAGGAACTACGCCGAGCACAAACTCCACGTCCGCAAGGATGCCAAGCCTGTCCGTCAACCCCTGCGACGCTTTTCCGAATAGAAGAGAAGGACCATCAGTCAAGAGGTCGCCAAACTCTTGGCGGCCGGCTTCATCATGGAAGTGTTCCAACCCCAGCGGCTGGCTAACCCAGTCCTCGTCCTGAAGAAGAACAAGACCTGGCGCATGTGTATCGATTACACCAGCCTGAACAAGGCCTGCACCAAAGACCCGTTCGCCCTCGCGCGAATCAACCAAGTTGTCGACTCCATCACCGGGTGCGAGCTCCTGTCCTTCCTGGATGCTTACTATGGCTATCATCAGATCAAGTTGGACCCGACCGACGCCTTGAAGACATCCTTTATCACGCCTCTCAGGGCGTATTGCTACATCACCATGTCGTTCGGTTTGAAGAATGCCGGCACCACCTTCTAGTGTTGCATGTAGAAATGCCTGCTGCCATAACTCGGCCGCAACATCCACATCTACGTGGATGACATCATGGTGAAGACCAACCAGCACCTCACGCTCCTCGACGATTTGAAGGAAACCTTTGCCAACCTGCGCCAATACAAGGTCAAGCTCAACCCGGAGAAATGCGTTTTTGGCGTCCCGACCGGAAAGCTACTCGGCTTCCTAATCTCGGAGCGCGACATTGAGGCGAACCCGGAGAAGATCAAGGCCATCGAGCGCATGCGCAAGCCGACTCGGCTGTGGAATGTCCAAAAGTTCACCGGCTGCTTGGCCTTGGTCAGCCGGTTTCTCAGTCGGCTGGGTGAGAGGGCCTTGCCCCTGTATCAATTGATGAGGAAGCCAACGCCGTTCGAGTGAACGACCGGGCGGACGAAGCCTTCCGGGATCTCAAGCGCATGCTCTCCACCGCGCCTGTCCTGGTCACCCCGGCCGAGAAGGCGCCGTTGGTTCTCTATATTGCCGCGACCTCGCGGTTGGTCAGCACGGTGATGGTGGTCTAGCGACTAGAGAAGGGCAAGGTTCAAGCCGTCCAGCGTCCAGTCTACTAGTTGAGCGAGGTGCTCTTTGCCTCAAAACAGAACTACCCGCACTACCAGAAGATGTGTTACGACGTATACTTCACCGCCAAGAAGCTGAAGCAATACTTCCAAGAGCATGTTGTCACCGTTGTCAGCACGACCCCTCTCGGTGAGATCATCGGGTGCCGGGATGCCTCCCGCCGGGTCGCCAAATGGGCACTCTAGCTAGCCGGCCACACCATCCTCTACGAGCCCCGCACCATGATCAAGTCCCAGGCTTTGGCCGACTTCCTCGTCGACTAGACCGAGACCCAGTACCTGCCGCCGCTATGGCTGGACACATTGGCGCATGCACTTCGATGGCTCGAAGATGCAACTCGGCCTGGGGGCCGGCATCGTGCTATCCTCCTCCAAGGGCGACCGGCTCAAGTATGCGCTACAGATCCACTTCGCCGCCTCCAACAACGTCGCCGAGTACGAAGCCCTTGTGCACGGCCTCCGGCTTGCCAAGGAACTCGGCATCCGGTGAATCCTATGCTTCGGCGACTCGGACCTAGTCGTCAAACAATGCTCGGCGAGTGGGACGCCCTCGACCCCAACATGGCAAGCTATCGCTTCCTCATAAAGAAGCTGTCCGTGTTTTTCGAGGGTTGCGAGTTCCTCCATGTCCCGCGCGCGGAGAATGAGGCATCCGACACGCTTGCCAAGATTGCCTCGTCCCGATAGTCCATTCCGTCCGGCATCTCCCTCGAGCACCTGCACAAGCCATTCGTCAAGCCGTCTCCGGACTCCGACTCCATCCATGTCCCGGACGACCCAGCTGCGCCTCAACCCGGCCCGGGGACTGCTCCAGTCGACTCGGCCGTGCCTCAACACTACAAAAAAAAGACACACCCGTGACATTTTGGGCCGAACGAAATTTTTTCTGTCATACATATGACACTTCTATGACGATAATTGTGACAAAACCCGGTATCATCATAGATGTGGTGGGCTCCTACTTCCATGACAAAAAATCATGACAGAAAATGGGCTTTTCGTCCTGGGCGGGCCGGAGATGCAGCTGCATGACATTCTTTGGGCCGTCCATGACGGAAAAAACCATGGTAGAAGCGAGGGGGAGGAAAAATTTGGGGATTTCCCGGTTACGGTGGGAGGTCGGGGGCCGAGCGATGCGCGTTTCTCTCGTACACGTACGCGCGTGTGTGTGAGGCGTTGGCTCTAGCTGAACCCGAGCGAGGCGTTGGGCTCTAACTGAACTCGAGTGATTGCACTGCAGGCTACGCGTTACTGAACCCGAGCGATCGATCGATGGCTGTTAACTGAACCCAATCGAGCGATTCCTTCGCTACTGCTGCTAACTGAAGGCGATTGATGGGATGAACAGTGAGCATTGCGGGGGGTTTGGATGAACAGTGAGCGGTGGCGTTACCTCTGGATGAACAGGACCACGTGGTGTGGTGGAGGGCTGGATGAAAAGTAGACGATGAAGGGGTCCCCGTGGAGGGGTGGATGAATAGGACCCCATGGTGTGGAGGGCTGGATGAACAGTAGACGGTGGAGGGGTGGTTGAACAGGACCCCGTGGTGTGGAGGGCTGGATGAACAATAGACGTTAGAGGGGTGCCCGTGGAGGGGTGGTTGAACAGGACCTCGTGGTGTGGAGGGCTGGATGAACAGTTGACGGTGGAGGGGTGGTTGAACAGTAGCCGATGGAGTAGCGCGGGGTGGAGGCTGGATGAACAAGAGCTCGTGGAGGCTAGAGGAGGTCCACGGTGGAGATGAACAATATCCCGTGGAGTCTCGTTTTGTGGTACGCCACACCCCTCCCGATGAACTGGACCCCCGTTTCAACCGTAGAGCTCCAACACAAGTTTGTTTCATCCGTTTTGCGGTATGCCACACCCCTCCCGATTAACAGGACCCCTTTTTCGACCGTAGGAGGTCCGTTTCCTCCGTTTTGCGGTACGCCAGACCCCTCCCGATGAACAGGGTCCCATTTCAAACATGGCCGGTCGAACACAAGGTTGTTTCCTCCGTTCTGCGGTACGCCAGGCCTCGTTTCCATTGCCTGTTCCGTCCAAGCCCTCCCGATGAACACGACGCATTCTGTTGCCTCCCCATGAACACGATGCATTCCGTTGCCTCCCCATGAACACGGCGACGACGCTGTTTCTCCGTTCCGACCCAGCCATGTACACGAGCCGTCGCCGTACGTATGCGCGAGTGGGCGTTCGAGACCCCGCCCGTATGTACACATACGTGGCCGTCTTTTCTTTCTTGCACCCTGGCTGCTGTACGTACGTGTAAATGCTACGTGCGTGCCTCTACTACAACACGTGCGCGCCTCTACTACGACACGTGTGCGCCTCTACATCGACCAGTATGTACGTACACATTCACGACTAGAATGACAACGCTACATACGCTTTGACTAGGTGGGTCCCGACTGTCAGGCACTTCCTTGCCTGCGAAGATGTAGCTGGTCGGTCCCAGCAGTCAGGGGGCGAATCATTTTGTTTTTTTTGCCCGGACGCACTTCCTTGCATGCGAAGATGTAGCTGGTGGGTCCCAGCAGTCAGGGGGAATCATTTTTTTCGCGAAATACGGTGGTCCGTCCGGTGGGTCCCGCTGTCAGGTGGAGGAATAATTATTGTGCACGTAATAAGGAGGCACTTCCTTGCTGCGGCCGTGGACCCAGCTGTCAGCCTCTCCACGTACAATCCACGTCCGATGGAAGCCGTTCCTTGACCACGTTGACATGTCGCGCCGAGAGCACCAGGGCGATGGACGACAGCGAGGCCTAGGAAGGGGACGACGCGGAGCCGGGGAAGACGCGGTAGTGGATGCCCACGCGTAGAGGAGTACGAGGGTTCACTGGTTCGATACGGTGTGAGGATGCCATCACCACAGAATAACAGGGGGTGTGCGTGAGTAGAGGGATGGCCTAGCCAGCGGTGGGAGTAGTAGGGGGCGGTGAGGCCTCCGCCGCATCGCAGCCGGCCACGGGAGGCAGGAGCACGAGGCACGACCGGTGCTGGTTTGGGCAGCTGGAACAAGAAGACCAGAGGTTGAAGAAGCACTACGTCCGTTGGATGGACGTCGTACGGTCACTAGAGCTAGAATCGTGCATATTGACTAATTTGACAAAGCCCTCCGTCCCCGTCAACTTAGTAGGCTCACAAGTCAGCCTGCCACTATATTAGATCCCAGCTAACAGGGGGAGTATTCATTCTTTTGTGCGTAATAACGAGGCACTTCCTTGCGTGCGAAGATATAGCTAGTGGGTCCGAGCTATTAGCGGCGGTAATGTTTTTTTCGTGAAATACAGAGGCCGTTTCGGTGGGTCCCTGATGTCAGGTGGAGGAATCATTATTTTGCGCATAATAAGGAGGCATTTCCTTGCGTGCGGCCGTGGACCCAGCTGTCGGCCTCTCCATGTAAAGTCCACTTCAGATGCATGTCGGTCGTTGACCACGTTGACCAGGCCGCGCCGAGAGCACCAAGGCGGTGGACGATGACGAGGTCTAGGAAGGGAACGACACGGAGGGAGGGAAGACTCGGCAGTTGTTTCCCACGTGGAGGGGAGTACGACTTTACGAGGGTTTACTGGTTCGTCTGCCGTTGCCGGAGAATAACAGCAGGTGTGGGTGAGTAGAGGGATGGCTAGGCCAGCGATGGGAGTACATTGGGGCGGTGAGGCCTGCGCGGCAGCAGAGCCGTCCGCAGGGAGGAGGAGGCAGGCAGTCCCGCCGGCGCCTGTTTGAGCGGCTGGAGCAGGAAGAGCGGAGATTGAAGAAGCACGACGACCGTTGGATGGCCATCCAACAGTCACTACTTGTGCGTCAACCTTTTTTTAGGAAAGCCTCAAATCTGTGGAAAACAGCATACATCCCATTTGCTAATTCTTAAGGGTTTTTTGGAGCCCATATTCTTTTTGTTAGCATTACAGCCCATATTGTGGCCACGGTTAAAAAATTATACGAAATTTTGCATATTTCGGTGTAGTCCCAACTGTTTTTAATCTCGAAATTTTGACTCGCATTCAAACTGATTTTAAAAATAAATGTATATCAATATAATCCAACAAATTCTCCACGCATAAAAATTAATGTAATTTAAAAGCTCGAAATGAAAAAAAGATATTTGAAACTAATTGCCAGTTTGATGTGTTTTAAAAATGTACAATCCATTTCTCCTTACTGATGGGCCATTTTCTTGGCCAGCCGAATGAAAGCTCTCCTCATCTTGAAAGATTTGCAGCCCAACAGGCCTGACAAAGCGACTTACTTCGAAAATCACAAAAAAACTGGGTTGTGGCCGTGGACACAGCTGTCAGTCCATTTGTTTTTTAGTCCATTTGGTGGGCTGGGTGAACCAATGATGTAGCATCTATGCAGCCCATTTAAACCCATTTGCACTTTTCTCGAAAGCCGCGGACTTGCTGGGCTGGGTGAAAATATCATGTTGGTAAAAACATAAACACATGATTGCACGTCAGTAAAATCTTTGCAAGCTTATGTATGCAATCACTAGGAGTTAACTTGCCAAGTTATATATAGACAATTATTATTATTATTTTGTAAGAACTTTCAACTTATGAAATAAAATATCATTTTAATTTGATGAGTTAATAGTACGTGGGGTATTATTATTTTTTAGGCTAGACGTGGGACAGTCGAGTTGGTTCTAGGGGAAAGTACTGGGAGAAAACTCAGTTTACATCGAAAAAGAAAGTGGGAGAAAATTCAGAGACCTGCTGGGTCCACCTAAGGAGGGGAATATGTTGGGAGGAAGGAGATTCAAAGCACGGCAGCCGAGTGAACTAGTTTTTTTATGGACAAGTGAACTAGTTTAGATACATAAGCAAATTGCCACTAAAAAAAGCAATCAGATTAATGGGTTCATAAAAGAAATATTCCGGACAAAATAGATAATTACGATACATAGGCTAATGCATGAAACACTCACATGATAAAGGTGCTTATAAACAGATAAAGTACAACATCTAGACCTTCCTGGAACACTTGATCATGACGCTGCGACTGTCCGTGTACTCGTTGGTTACAGGAAGCAGACACGCCCTCATGTCCAAGATCTGCATGTACATGTCGTAGCATGCGTATGCGCCCTTTGCCACGTAGGTTGTTTAGGCTAGATTCAGAGGTACCTCCCACGTGAGGTCGTCTTCTTTCATGTTGGCGTATCAGGGGTCGATGATGGTCTCAGCAAGGTCAACCACGGAGTCCTTCTCCTGCCCGTTGCTGATGATCTTGTATTGCTCCTGGATGTCGACAAGCTTGCAGCACCAGATGGCCGAATCGTCGCGTTCTTCCTTCTCTCCACTATAGCGAAGGTGCAGTCGGCGCTGCCGATGAAATGGGCAAATGCTCCAGAACCTGGTACAGCCATAGGACTGAGGCGAGGCAGAGCTTCATCGAGTCCATATTGTTGGTGTACATCACATTCAACTTGGTGCAGCCATAGGACTGAACGGCGAACTCAAAGGGGAACTCCTTGCCGAAGTCCATATCCAGCAGGCTCACCCCTTGGATCGCCATTGGAGTCTCTTCGAGTGAACGAGTGTGTAGGTGGCGGCAGCAGTTCGTTTTTCAACTCTTGGTGAACTTGATTCAACAGTAAGCTGAGTGTGTACAGGCGACAATAGTTACTACCCCTCCCTCATCCACTGCACGCCCAGCAGAAGATGCACCCTCGGCCACACGTCGGTTCACGAGCGGGTCTATATTGGTACTGTAATAACAGGAGTTAGTGGTCACTTTACTTAAATTTAATTAGCTTTAATAGAAATTTGTACTTAAAACAAGCTATGCTTTCGCTCGTTCTATCAGTGCCACAGGATTAACATGCACAACAATTAGAATTATTATTCTCAGTACGCACACGATCATCACATTTGTCGCACTTCCACAAAAGATAATACTACCGAGTTTGAACTATTTGTTATGGTTGTTGTCCTCTGCATCATCATGCCGTGTTTCCCAGCTTGTAAGATTCAGAACCAATAAAGAAGATCCAAATAATAAGTACAACAAATAGGCCTACACATCTCACTCATTCCCAGCTTGCAAGATTCAGAACCAACCCATTAGAGCCTTTTCAGAAAGTGAATATCGGGATTAAATCCATCTTGGCTAGCCATGCCATACAATCGAAGAACTTGGCGAATGCTCTTGACCGTCACAACATCTGTAGTTGAGTATTCATGTTTGCACAGCATGTTTGCACAGCACAAACAAGGAGACAGAAGAGCATGATTTCGCTTTAATAGCGGCCTCCTTGAACTCAACCTCCAGCTCTACTTGGATGAGGTCTGCCTAGAGTTCCATGATTCAATTCATGCGCCTTTTTCTGCAGTTCACCAGAAATGAAGCAAAGATTGCATCATTCAGCTAGCAAGAAGTACTTGCTCTTGTGAGCTGGCAGGTTCTTCTTTAGTAGTTGCACTAAAATTGAGGAACATTAAGGTTGGCTGTCTGGCTCATGTAAGGTGCAACTATAATTTTCTTATCCTTTTATGCAGTTCCACTAAAATAAAGTGCCATTGTGGTGACAGTGACGACTCCATCTTGCAAAGGCTAATAAAATGTTGCATGAGATTACCAGCAGAACTTGACGGAGATTTTGGAAACTCCAATCACCATTTTGTGCCGTTCCACCAAAAGTGAGAGATGTTGCCCATGTGACATTTTAGTTGAACTGCACAAGACACTCATTCCAAAAAGTGTTTTCTGCAGTTCACCAAAAGGTCACAATAGCAACAAGGTGAAATGGATATCCCTATCTGCACAAAAAGATAGAAAGTAAACAGTTGTTGGTCAATAAGAATATACGAAACATATACAAAATGAAAAGAAGCATCTTAATTATGTTCATGGCAATCACGCGAGGACAATAGAAATTTTAAAACGTCAGCGATGCATCATGTTACCAGAAGCATTACGATCAACAATGAGATTCCTCAAATATGGGATTACTTTAATGGTGGCATTGCTTGTTTACCAGACACAGTAAACCAACAGCAGCTAAAGAGTTGGTTTAAGGGCATGGGACCGTGGGGACACCAGGACACTCAGCAGCGTAAAGGAGCAACTTACTTATCATACTGGGGAAAACAACAGGAGTGCCATTGTACTATGTGAGGATAGCAAATCTAATCCTGGAGACCTTTTACTATGTGAGGGCAGCAAATCTAATCCTGAGACCTTTTACTATGTGAGGGAAGCAAATCTAATCCTGGAGACCTTTTACTATGTGATGGTAGCAAATCTAATCTTGGACATACTCTGTTGACTTGTCCACCAGCCGCCACTTTCTATCCTTTTTTCAACCAATAATAGATCTGTTCCTTATCCAGTTTGTACTGCGTTTTCCCATTATTTCCCTTTTCAACCAAGAGACCGGTTGGGTATCTGGTCTCTACTACTTTCATCATATTATTTCCTCTTTGAATCAAGTCCTAGATTCATGCTACAACTTTACCCCCTTTCTTCGTTGTTTAAACAAAGCCCTACATTCGAATGCATGAAGTAGATTTACCTCTAATAATACTAAAAATTTAGGTGGCTTTGGAAGAGCTGATGGGAGTAGAAAAAGATGCACATGCAGACACGTGGGGAGCTGGGGCATTAGAGCAAGGCCGCTTTCGAAGAACTTATACCCGAGGGTCGCCGGGATGTCGGCTGTGGCAGGTCAGATTTGCAGACAATACGGCATGGAGGAAGAAGGGTCGGAGGACCTCCCGAGCCGGCCATGTGTCAGAGAGAACGACACGGGCAGAGGATCGGGCCCCTCCGGCAGTTGTGGGTTTCCTCCCTCGGCGGCGATGACCGCGTGAACGATGCACCTTTTAGTCCTCTACACACACCGGCCGAAGGGATCCGACCGGATCTGTGACCAGCGGTGAGCAGAGAGAAAATGTCGCTACCGCTGTCTTGTTTATATCTGGAGAGGATGAGAGAATGAAGAGAGCAACCCTATTAAAGCAAGCGCTCAGGCCCCTGCATCCATATATAGTGGAGTGATTATCTTTTTTCTCTCCACAACAAGCGTTTCAATTTGTGTACGTGGCATTAAAGAAAAGAAACTCTCTATTTAAGGTGACTACTGTACGACTACTACTTTCTACTAGTAGTTCTATAGTATTGTTCACTTGTGCTCCCCGCCCCTCCATTCATTGAACAACCCCACTGGTGAATAAACATACAGTAAGTACTATATTTATATAGAACGAACAAGCTCGAACTGTTTTCGCGTAGTTAAAAGTTGAGGGCGGGGCTTTTCCTGGGTAGTACGCACGGCACTTTTTGGGTAGGGCCAGAAGACTATTTTTTTTTAAAAAAAAAACTTCAAGACGGCCACATAGCATGGAGCCTACCCCAACGATTTTAATCTTACAGGCACGGTACACGCTATCCTAGACTACTATACACATGAAACTACCACACGAGCATCCGGGCTGCGCTTGGCTCTTCGCCTCTTCGGGAAGTCGAACAATGATGGAATACTACTACACTAGAGGAGTACTACTGTACGCTTCTGGCCATCTGACACCGATTGAACTGCTGCATGTCCATCGCGTGCGGGAGGGAGAGCGTGTAGCAAAAGCTTCTCCTAGTCTTGCCAGGCACCACGCTCATGGGCAAGGGAGGGACGCTCCTGCCTTTGCGTGTATGAGAGGTGGGCCCTACAGGTGTGTGGCCAACCTGTCATACTGCCAAAGGCATGTGCAGTTAAGTCTGCGAGGGAGAGGATAATCAAACTTCTCATTGATGTACGAGTTGACGCGACACATCAAAGCACTCCACTCGATATATTTCAATAATTTGCGTGTGTGACTCCCAGATGTAGAGGCCGCGGGTCATCATCCTCCTTTTTGAGAAAAAATAGACGCATGTGTGAGAGGACGAGTGCGTGCATGCACCTCTTCTCTTCCTGTATAACGTACTACTAAACTCAGAGCACAAGTTTTTGTGGGTGGCATGATGGTGCGTGCGGGAAGTCCCGAGAGATAGGTTTAATGCATTAATTGCAATGCATGCATGCATAAAGTACATGCATTGGTCAATTTTTTCTTAATACTTGCATGCAATGATTTAATGCACCTTGGAATCCGAACATGTGTTGGGGACAACCAAATTGAGCCTTATAAAATGGAAAAACTAAAATTTTGAGATAAGCCCTATAAAACCGGAAAGGAGGGAATAGTGCCGCACTTTGAAACTAGAACCGTCAATAAATTTTGAGCTTGCGTCTCATCACATTCCAAATTACTCCACGCTATATTGAATTGCAAACCTGTTCACACCGATCACAACCTAAACGGTTTCCCACTTAGGAGCGTATTAGTACTCGGTTATAAATACTAGTATGCCAAGATGACTTCACATTCCTCCTAAACTCCTCATCCACAAAAACAAACAAGTCATTCAGCACCCTTCCCTTGCGTCTGCCATGGCCAGCGTGAGTCCTGGGTCGAGAGATTGCCACCAGGGAGAGGCGAGCATGGAAGCGGAAGCACGAGAGATGTCCCGCCTTGCTGCGAGAGCAGCCGACATGTGCCGTCGCGCAGAAGTAGCAGCACAGAGGTCCCGCCATGCCGCTAAAGCAGCACGGAGGTCCTACCGCACCGTCGATGCAGCAGACTGGTCCGGCCGCACCGCGGAAGCAGCAGAGATGTCCCGCCGTTCCACGAATGCAGTAGAGATGTCCTGCCGTGCTGCGGCGGCCTAGGAAAATTTCTCGCGGGCATGCGACGACTGTTACAAGCGCATGCATGCAATCGTCCATAGCCAGACGGATCATATCTCCTGCTCGGTGAGGTTGCAGGACGACATGATAGCCTCGTTTGAACAGGCTACCGGCGTCATCCGGCAACTAAGGGAGGGCAATGATAGGCTACGGGCCGAGCGGGACCTGCTGAGGGAGAAGATCGTCCAAAGTGCAGACCTGCAGGAGGAGACTAGTGCCTTGTTGAAGAAACTTATGGATGAGAATGACATGCTCCGCAACGAGCGCCAAAGGCTGGTGGAGGAATCCGTTGATGTTCTCAAGCAGCGTCTTGAGGACACGAAAGAGCTCATTGCCGCTCGCCGCAGAGACTAGTTTCCTGGTTTCTTTTGATGTCATAATCGGTTTAGGATGTGGAATGTGTCATCGGTTGTGAAATGTTGGGTGCTAGCACGGATGTTTGGCCTTTGTTGGCCTCTTGGGATGTTGCGATTTCAATCTGGTAGCTTTTATTCCTTCGTGTTAGGCTAGAGTTGTGCTGAACTTCTTGTGAATTGTGCTGGTTTTCAGTAATGAAAATCGGAAGGGGCAAGCCCTTCTTTGATCAAATATTTTTTAATCATCCTTATATATTCATCAGTCTTGCTGTAAGTCGCAATAGATGCTATATAGGTCCGTCAGATCTTACATCAAGATCTGTGCTTTCAGACTTTCTTTTTTCTCTCTTAAATCTCAGTCGAGTGAAACATAGCCACGCCATTAAACAGAGGCTTGGGCGCCATTAATGGAGACCATGGGAGTGTGGTGGACGGTAGATGGAGGTCAAAGGGCTCTCCTCCCGATCGGCACGCGCAGGGGTCTGATTGCACGCCTCTCGTACTCAAATAGCTACCCTGCACGTCGCCTCCTAGCTAATAAAAAAGGGCACGCGTGGCCGCATGTAAATGGTACTAGTAAGTAGAACACCCACGATTTCAATAATACTTGTGTTTCCGATTGTAATGTGACAACACTTCTTCCAAAATGACTTTGTTGATTGTTAATGTGTGCGCCTTCGCAAATCGGACTACGAATTTACCATAGCATGTTGGTGCCATGTCATGGCACCAAGCCAAGTTTCATTATTTTCATGCGTGTTTTGGATTTACAGGAATTAAAAAACTAAGTTTCTCAATGTTTCCAACCCTGCCACGACGCCTAGAATTTTGAATTTCATCCCCATTTCTTGCATGGAACCTAGAAATTTACCCGAGGACACACATGTGATTTTTCAACCAACTTTGGTGCACTAGAACATGTGCTTGTATTTCAAATTTGAATTATGGACACAAAGGTGACACATTCCCTCCCAGAACCACGAGCCTTCTTGAGAGAAGCTCCGATTTGCAAGAAGCTTATACCAAAATTTGTTCCTATTCGGCCAATTTTTTTTACCACGGCATGGTAGTACCATGACATGACACCATGACAAGTTTCATGATTTTAAAACCAAGTTTCTCAATGTTATCGACCGAGCCATGATGCCCAGATGTTGGAATTTTATTCTCATTTTTTGCATGGGACCTACTCCCTCCTTCCATCTATAAAGGGCCTAATGTGTTTTTCAAGACAGCCTTTGACTATTGACAAGATTAATAGCACATGAGATGTATACTATGCAAATTATATTATTGGAAGCTCCTTTGACATACAAAATTGAAGGTATGCTTTGTGTAAGTTGCATGTCATATATTATTGCTCTAATGTTTGGTCAAAGTTAGCCTTGAAAAATGCATTAGGACCTATATGTATGAGAGGAGTCGACTTCGGGAGAACGTGTTTGTTCGAGAGACACCGACGAAGACTACTATATATCGATGGTCCATGTAGGCAGGAATTGAACTAAGGGATGGTCTTATTGGTTGCAGGGATATAGGGGAAGAGTGAGAAGAGCGCAGGGGGGGTAGCTAGAAGGAGACTGTTAAGTGTGAGTGAGTGTTTTACCCATCTAGGTGGAAGTTATGTGCACAAAAGAGGAGAACGATTCGATGTGGCATTAGGATTGAGGGTAATTAATTACGTATGGAGACATAGAGACCTTGAACGTGCATGTGTGAGAGGTATACATGTATACGTGGGATGTGTGTGTGTGCGCGCGCGCATAATCGAGATAAAAGAAAGAAGACATAAGTCATAAGATCAACGACATGGGAGAGACAGATCGGTATGACAATATGCATGCATGTGAGAATGCATGGAAGAAGTCCCGACAATTGAGCTTGTGTTTTTGTCTTTAAGACATAGTGGCGTGGGCTGGAGCATGCATCTATGGCGAGCAGAGGGAGTGAGGCGCAACGATTGTGCAAAAGAGACCAACCTATAAATGCATATGTATGGAGAGACATATATAGTGTGGGTGATAGGAAGCAAGACTCCGTGCGAGAAAGAAATGTTGACGGAGAAACTACAGATAGATATAGAGATGGAGATGCTAGCTAGAGGGACATCCGCTAGTTTGGGTGTTGGAGATGACCGTCGGGTGGTTCAAATGGTTAAGTTATATATGTGTGTGAGAGGGCACTTGACTACATGTAGAGAGAAGCATATGTAGTGTGCGTGATAGCAATCAAGAGTGAGGGCGAGAAAGAAGGTTGATGGAGAAACAGATAAGTAGAAAGATGAAGATGCTAGCTAGTGTGCATTAGAGATAGGAGTCGAGTGGATCAGAAGGCTGGGTTATGTGTGTGGGTGTGAGAGAGATAGAGAGATGGTGCGTGTGAGTCACATACAAATAGATATCAGATAGAAATGAGATCCAGAGAGACGGAGTTTTGTGTCTGCGAGAGAGAAAGATATTTCACAGCGAGAGTGATAGCTAGAGAGACATACGAGGGAACGCAAGATATCTCTAGTGAGAGAGGGTGTGTGTGAGCGACATACAATAGAACAATGGAGAAATATGAGAACCTGGGAGACAGAGTTTGTGTTTGTGTGTGATAAAGAGATATTGATGAGGAAGAATCGTAGGTTCTCATACCTAAGGAGCGAAAGACATCTCTGTATGAGGGGTGTGCGAGTGGCACACATGGGAATAGTAGAGAGAAATGAGACCCGGGAGACAAAGTTTTGTGTTTGTGTGAGAGAAAGAGATTCCACATGGAGAATCATAGTTAGAGATACATAGCAGGGAGCGAGATATACTTAGAGAGAGATAGAGTGATGAAGGTCGAGGGAGATAGTACCGTCAGTGTGTTACGTAGATAAAAGATCATTGTCGACATACAGGTAGCACGAGAGATACCTGAGAGACGATGAACGCGTATAGGTCCAGAGAGATAGTCCTATATAAGCATGAGTGATAGCTATATGAGACGAATATCTGGATTAAAGGGGATTCAAATATTTAAACTGGAGATCACGACATCAATAATATCATAACACAAATTGGTGTATCAAACATGCATATTCATTTGAATCTGGGCACACGTGTAATGTTATATAGTTTATCAATATTGGTGATCCATAGATTCTCAATGACAAACAATGCATGGTTTATATGCAATTAATGTCTAAACGGGGTTACACTATATGTTGCGTGTGTGAAACACATTATACATGTTTGAGAATTAAAAAAAACCTGCATGAAACACACATTAATTGGAGATAGTTAGCGAGGAATGCATACATTGGATTTCGACATAAAGTGGTTTCAAATATTTGAAAATCCAAATTGATGAAGACAACCTTATGAATCTGAGATCATGCCATTTGTAAACCATATTTATTAATAAATGGTGTTGTGATTTTGAAAGTATATATAAAAAATGATGTATATAGAATGTAATTCCAATTGAAAATGGATCCCGCCCGAAAAAAATAGAATACAAACGGGATTCGAATTGAGTTGGCACGGTAAATGTGCACTCTGCAAAATTTGAACGAAGCGGGGAAAGTCGCAGTAACCACCCGGAACCAAAATCTCTGAGATGGAAATCACTGCTGCCTATCCCTGCCACGCAAATCCTATATGCTGGATTTCTATAGGTTTCAATAGGGGTAGGTTTGTAATTTCACCCAAACATGACGTAACCGCCTCTCAACCGGATTCATACATGGTGGGTGCCAAAACACGGTGTGTCCTCGGCCGAAATCGACTCCCTCCCTGATTCATATTCATACACGGTGGGCGCCAAAAACAAACTCTCATCGGCAAATATTCGGTGCATGCGAGATTACCGTCCTATCCCCGACCGACTAGTGTTCCTGTGATGTAGTAGAAATTTGAAACGGGGGCTAAGTTTGTAAATTTCCTCACATTTGAGACAAGCGCGCTCTGAATACATGGTTACCCCTTCCTCTCTACCTCCCTTTTCCCCATTCGTACTCCGTGGGCGCCAAAACACCCTCTCCACCCCACCCTCCTCTGTCCGCCGCCGTCCGCCACCCCATCCACCACCGTCCTCCTCCACCATGCCGGAGCTGATACCCCGGCGCCGCCGTCCATTACAAGAGATCGACCTCTCTCATCCACGGCTTCGGACCAGGATCCTTGCATCCCGTCCTCTCGCTTCATCCCCGCCGTCGTCCACCTTGTCGGCGCCGCTCCTACGACCGTCTCGTCCACCGCGCCCCGCCACCACCGTCTACCCTCCTAGATCTGCTTCCACGCTGCCGAAAGCCATCGCTACCGCAGCACCGTCAAATTCTCAGCAGATGCCTACATGGCGCCGCACCAGAGGCGGTACTCTTTCGTATCTGCTCAACTTATTTATCGCAGCAAGAAAATAGATCGCCACAGCTTTACTCTGATTTCTTGTCTTGGTTGCGAAGTTGCCTTTTTCCGGTTTGCACCTTCAGATCCGCCATGGCACGCTCAACACCATACTCGCAATGCTTATGGTTTTCCCCGTTTATATTCCACACTAGTTAAATCACAGTAGACTAAATTTCAAAATTGGGTCAGTAGATTTTTCAGAGCTCGCCGGAGTTCGCCGGTGCGATCGAAGGGGCTTGGGTGGTTGTGGGGCCTTGTCGAACGAAGAAAACTCGACACGGGCGGTGGTTGGGGTGGGGGTGGGGGTGGGGGTGGTGGAGGAACACAGGCGGTGGGGGCCGGTGGTCCGGCCGGCGGCCCGTGCAGTGTTCTGTATGGGAAGAATCAGAGACGAGGAAGAAGAAGGGTTAGGAGACGTAGGATCTTCATCCAACCGCCTGAAATGGTCGAGAGACATCTAGGAGTTGCATTCTTAATGCGCTCTGGTTCATCATGTGTGGTCACTGCGCAACCAACATTTTATTATCCAAAATCTGCTTGCTCTTCTTTACCATGTTCCTCTTCCGTTCTTCTTTAATATGTACTCTCTCTGTTCCTAAATACAAGTCTTTGTATAGATTCCACCATGGACTACATATGGAGCAAAATGAGTGAATCTACACTCTAAAATGTACCTGGATACATCTGTATGTGATCCATAGTGGAAATCTCTACCAAGACTTATATTTTGGAACAGAGGGAGTATGATTGTAGTACAATATGTTCCTTGTACTGAAGATGAGCAGGGAAATTTGCAGTGTAGAGGTCTATACGGTCGGTTGTGATGGACACTTTGAGCCTCTTTGATTCGTAGGATCTTGTAAACATAGGAATAGGATTTGTAGTGGCCTACCCACTTGAATCCTATAAGAATAGCAAGGAAATGCGGGGAGCTGTGTCGCCTTTGAGAGTTACATTGCTATTAACAGTACCGCACCTTCACTTCAAGAGAGCTGGTATCCGAAGCCTTTCTAGCCGTACCGGCAATACTAGCACATATATTCCAGCAAGTTCCACTTTGCTGATTTTACTCTGATGCTTAAGGTTTTCCCGTTATATCTACACTATGATCTGTGTAGCTTCTTTCTGTCGCACTAGCAGCAGTCCACTCTTGAAGCTAAACACTGCAATGACTTACAAAATTGGCACCAAGGCATTGAGTGCCATTCTGGATGCAATGAAACTCATACGCTCCCCACCTGTTGATTCTTGTTCAGAATATCATCCTAATGACTATTCTAACCTCGAGGAGTGAAAGGCAGATGGCCTGTCCTGTTCACCCATCAAGGTGCCTGTTCTAATTTGGCAATGTTTTATTGATTGAGGGTATCTTGCATATGTTGTCTTGCATTTATTCTACTTTGTTGCACCGCCATCTGCTTAGTTTACTCATCATATATGTCGAGATGCCATGCCCATCCATTATCAATACATATTCCATCTATCAGCATACCATGTTTTTCCACTCAAATGTTGTTCTTGTGCATTAGACATCAAAAAGGAAGAGGGTGATTGCTGAACCTGAAGGAGCACCAGCAAAGTCCTTGAAAAACGTGATGGTGCCGGAGAAATCAGACATCACCCCACTTATATTGGCTGTACAACCAGTGACACAAAACGTAGGACCGACTCCAGCAGACTGTACCCATACTTCACTGGCCACACCACTAGCCCCACCACACAGGACCTGCACTCCAGCAAAAGGGATACTAATTTCATTTTCCATAGCACTAGCTGTACCATAGAAAAATCTCACTCCAGCAAAAAGTACAGCAAGTCCACTAGCCGAAGACCTATCCCAACTGCAGAGACGGCCAATTCCTACAGATTGGAACCCCATTCCATTTATTCCCAGTTTAAAAGACAATGCTTTCAATGTTGTTAGGGACTACGTGCATATATTCCCATCATGGGAAGATTATTGTGAAGACAAACACCATTTTGACATCTTCCTGTCCAACTTACGTTTAAGTGCAATTATTCATGGTTATTATTTTCCTGTTTTCTGCTGATTGAACAAATGAATGATTTACATTACATTGTTGTAACTAGGCGAGGGTCAATCTGGATAGTCATGATGAGCAAAGCTTGCTTGTGCTTTTCAAGGAAGCATTGTAGCAGTATCAGTGTTACCTGAGGAAATCACACTTTGATGGCAAGTCTATAAACGAATTTCCGGTGAAGTCTCCTGTGCTAAATTTAGAAGACATTGAATGGAAAAACCTTTTTATGCACTGGTCTCGTTCCCAGGATGAGGTACTGCCTATGAAATCACATGACAATTTGAACTTCTACTTTTCCGCATGTGCCTTACGGATCTTTTTTGCAAGAAATCTACTCAAAGAAGAATTCCGGTTTTACAAGAACGACAAGATATCGCAAATATGCTGCCCGCTGCTTTGCTCTTGTTAGTACATGTTGTCATGTATCACTGTACTTGCTTACATACCTGGTTCATTATGTGACAGCAGTATGCATGATAGCTTGCTTATCAATTGTTCGCTCCAAATTATCTGATCTGTATGAATGGTTACATTAGTGTAGAATATATTCAATGCCAATGTTTTTTTAGCTCTGCATTATTCTTGTAAGTACATGTTGTCCTTTATCAGTGTACTTATAATGACAGGTAGTTGTTCATGTACCATCACTCTCCAGCTTATTTTCCTTTGGCCTACATTTTCTACACATTAGATATATATTTACTCTGACCATAAGGTTGGTACTGAAGAAGTTTAGCTGTGCATTGCTCTTGGATGTACCTTTTTCCTATATCGCTGCACTTACATTTATAACTACTTGGTTATGTAGCATCACTCTTCATCTTATCTTAAATATTCTCCATTTTTTCATATATTATCACATCTATATTTACTCTTAACAAACTGTAGAATAAAGGCAATGCTTTTGAAGAAGATTTTGTAGTAAACTTCTTGAATTCCCCCCCCCCCATCAGCATGGACAAGGCCTTTATAGAGCCTGTCTTCACCAATAATCTAAGTTTGTCCATCTCAAGCCTTCAAACTTTATTGTATATATTTGGTTAGGCATGACTGCAACAGCTGTTTATTTTTGGTGGTTGCATCAAATTGCTTGTTTAAAGTTTATTATGTAGTTCATAAACAAAAGTTTGTCCTTTCTCAATTTAAGTTTTCAGTTGTACAACCAACTTCCTTCTTCATACCATGTAAATTAAACTATACAGAGCAAGTGATCTTCTTTTGCACTGCATTTATGCTTTTGTTCTTCATCCATAATCCAGTGGTGTGGTGCACCTACCCACCATAGCACAATGTCATATTCTGCAATATCTTAACTATGAACAATGTCATATCACTCTACTATTATTTATACCGTCTCTTTATTTGCCAATCTAAAATGGTATAAATTGACAGCACACTAACCATTGATACTTATGAGTTCTTGATTTGTAACCCAGTGGTGTCGTGAAGCTGCCAACTCCTTCACAATGTCATTTCCTGCTATGTCTTGACCTGAATAATACCATATTGTGTTAATGCAAATTTAAACTGTGTCACTTTATTCGTCAGTAAGAAATGTGATGAATTGTCAGCACTGATACTTTTATGTGCAAAACCTGTCATATATCTGCTTGTTTATCTTTCAGAGTGAGGAAGATATAAGTGTTGAACTAGCGCAGTCTGATCATTTTGCTCAGCTGCTTGCGCTGCAGCTCCCCAGCCGGGCTAACCTTTCTTGAACTCTATTGAAGTGCTCTTGGTTTTGTATATTATTTTGTTGGCGTGTCTATTTGCACTGGTGGCGATCTTTGATGCCCAGTGTATGTAATTTGCTGTCTGCTTGTTCTTTATTATCATAGTGGCAAACTTTGATGCCCAATGGATGTAATATGCCGTAATTTCTTTATTGTATACTATAGGTTTTTTCTTATTCACGATGCTATAGTTATTTTACTATATATATATATCCTGTCTTCGCAGTAAACCGGCGAAACCATAAAATTACGGTACATAATCGGGCCATCATGCAATCACGATGTAGGATGGGCCTGAAATGTGCCGATCAGCTCACGGGCCGGCAGCAGCCTGAAATGAACCCTGACCCATGATTGTGCAAATCAAATCACGAGCTTTTCACAAGCTGAAAAATTGTCTCGGTCCTTGTTTGGCCCAATCAGATATCGGCTGCGAGCAGGCCGGATGCAAACCGGGCCGTAGTTAGGCCCAACTATATGACGGGCTTTTAACAGGCTGAAATTAATATAGGGACGAAATGTTAAACGGGCCCTTAACATGCCAAAACTAGCATCAGGCTGAATTACTAAGTGGGCCTTTAGCAAGTGGGCCCAAAAGCATAGTGTCCAGATGACGGGCTGAATCCGATATGGGCCATAATTAGACCCAAAACCTCTTAAAGGGCCGTACCTGATCTGGGCCGTAATTTGGCTCAGAACGTGGTAGGCTTTTAACGGGCCGGATCTCATATGGGCCACTATTAGGCCCGGAGCGTGGTAGTCCATTAATAGACCGGATCAAATATGGGCCGAAATTTGGCCCAAAACATGGCAGCCGGTTAATGGGTTGGCCTACTAGGGTCCACAAAATCTTGTGGCCCTACAGCTGGGCCGGCCCATTAATGTCGGCGAAATCTCGTGGGCCTTTAGCTGGGCCGGCCCATTATGATCCGCAAGAATTTTGTGGGCCTTTACCTGGGCCGGCCTATTATGGCACACAAAAATCTTGTGGGCCTTTACCTGGGCCGGCCCATTATGTCCCGTGAAATCTTGTGGGCCTTTAGCTGGGCCAGTCCATTATGGTCCGCAAAATCTCGTGGGCCTTTAGCTGGGCCGTCACATTATGGTCCACAAAATCTTGTGGGCCTTTAGGTGGGCCATCCCATTTAAACTTGTTGGGTCGTGCCACGTGTCGACGTATCGTAGGCGCATTCTGTCCAGTGAGTGGATGACATCTGTCCCGACGATGAGCTGACACGTGTTTCCTCTAGCCAATGATGATTTTACACGTGGAAAATCCCTATTGGTCGGGGCTGTTAACGGGTTATCGGATCCAAAACCTAACCCGATAGCTTAACGGCGTTCCGTTACGATGGATGCCACGTGTCGGTCACCCTTGACGAAAGCACTTCTGTGATGCATGATTTATCGTCATGGAAGTGGACACTTCCGTGATGATAATTTTGGTGATGTCATGGAACACTTCTATGACAGCACAGGTATGACTATCTTGATTCTGTCATAAATTTGTCATGGATGTACACGCATGACAAAAAAGCGACCTACTGTGACAAACACGTATCATCACGGAAGTGTATTTTTTTTGTAGTGCAACCCGGCCCGGTGACTGCTCCAGCCAACCCGACCACACTCCAACCCGGCCCTGGGGCCTCTGAACCCGGCTCGAGAGCTGCCCCCCTGGAACCCGTCGTCATGGCCGTCCTTAGTGATGTCGCAGCACCATCCTGGGCCCTACCCATTTTGGAGTTCCTGGAGAATGGGGTCCTCCCCATAGACGAGACCGAAGCTCAGCAAGTACGTCGCCGAGCGTCCGCCTACAACATCATCAACAACGAGCTCGTCAAGCGCAGCTCCACTAGCGTGTTCTAGCGCTGTGTCGACCAGGACAAGGGCATTGAGATCCTCCTCAACATACACCAGGGCGAGTGCGGGCACCACGCTGCCTCGAGATCCCTGGTGGCCAAGGCTTTCCGCCATGGTTTCTACTGGCCCACGACCCTCGAAGATGCCGAGTCGCTCGTCCTCAAGTGCGAGGGATGCCAACGCTTCAGCAAGCGTAGCCACCAGTCGGCGTCGGCACTCCGGACCATCCCGATCGTCTCGCCCTTCGCGGTCTGGGGAGTCGACATGGTGGGACCTTTCAAGCCTGCTCGAGGCGGCATGACGCACTTGCTGGCGGCTGTGGACAAATTCACCAAGTGGATCGAGGCAAGGCCGATCAAGAAGCTGGACGGTCCAACGACCGTTCGATTTGTCAAAGATATCATGGTATGCTACGGCATGCCGAACAACATCATCACAGCCAACGGTACCAACTTCGCCAAGGGCGCGCTCGCGCAATACTGCTCCGTCTCCGGCATCCGCCTCGACCTGGCCTCCGTTGCTCATCCGCAGTCCAATGGCCAGGTCGAGCGGGCCAATGGCCTCATCCTATCCAGCATCAAGCAGCGGCTCGTCGAGCCACTCGTCCGTTCCCCTGGCAGCTGGCTCGAGCAGGTTCACCCTGTTCTTCTTCGTCTACAGTGAAGAAGCCGTCATCCCGACCAACGTCAAGTTCGACTCACCGAGCGTCACGATGTACACAGAAGCCGAAGCAAACGAAGCGTGCAAAGACGGCGTCGACTTGCTCGAAGAAGCGTGTCTCCTAGCGCTCACTCGCCCAGCCATCTACCAGCAACGTCTGAGGGACTACCACGGCAAGAAGATCAAGCCCCTCACCTTCTGAGAGGGAGACCTCGTCCTCTGACTTGTCTAGCAGCAGACGGGCCAGCACAAGCTGTCCTCCACATGGGGGGGCCCCTTCATCATCAGCAAGGCCCTATGCAATCGCAACGCCTACTACCTCTTCGATGCCCGCAAGTCGAACAAGCACAAGAGAGACACATCCGATGATGAAACAACCCGGCCATGGAACGCAGAGCTGCTCCACCCGTTTTACAGTTAGCTGTAAACACGTATGTACCACCGTCTTTTGTAATCATCTCAAAACTATGGGGTCCCCGAACGACGCTCGGGGGCTGCCCCTTTTGTGACCAAGCTATCGTTTCTCTACATTCGCGCATCACTTTAAAAAATTAAGCCAAATCCGGCCGCCGGGTTGATTCGCTCGACCCGGGGGCTTGGGGGCTGGCCGGCTTGGCCACTCGCCGTTTTTTTCTTAGCGGTTCTCAAACGCGTTGGATCGCCGTAGCTTCTCGCTTCGCCCTAAGCTGCTGATCCGGCTTCGACTGCGGGCTGGCAAGCGCATGAGAACAAAAGCAACAGCACACCATGAACACTAAGTCAAAAACCGCCGGGTCGCCCAACCCGGTCCCGCTGACTTAATTTACCGCACGACCGGCTGCCGCCAACCCGGCCCGCCGGATGGCCGCTAGCCGGACTAGTGGGTGTTTCGGTCCCGCTCAACGTTTTGAAAGACTAACTATTGAACGTTCCTTTCAAAAACCGAACCCCTTGTCACGGACCAAAGCCTTGGCCGTCAGACTCATGGGTAGGGGAGGCCCAAAGAGGGAGAGTTACAAGAAAAAGGCCCTAAAAACGAAAAGTGAAGGTGAAGGCATCCACGAAGTTTCTGCATGTCACCTTTTCGCTCGACCCGGCCGCATCAGTTTAAGCTACCACACGATCGGCTGCTCGCCAACCCGGCCTGCCAGATTGCCGCCAGTCGGCCTAGTGGGTGTTTCGCTAACGCCCAATGTTTCAAAAGCCCAAGTATTGTGCATCCCTCTCAAAGGCCGAACCCCTTGTCACGGACCAGAGCCGTAGCCGTCAGACTCGCGGGGGTGAAACCCAAAGGGAGGAAGTCGCAAGAAAACAGCTCCAAAAATGACAAGCAAAGGCGCAAACATTCACGCATCTCATACAACATAAATTTAAACAGGACCAAGGCTAGAATTCATTACCCCCAATAAACCCCTAGTGGGTGGGTGGACCTGCTACTAACAGAAATTTTCTACAAGTAAGAAATCAGGCATCGCGTCCGCCAGAGCGCACAGCCGCCAGGTCCGCACGTAAGAAATCAGGTATCCTCCTCCTCGGCGTCCGTGTAGACGCCCGTCTCCTCGGAGCTACCCTCCGAGTCGTCCAGAAGAAGGCCGTAGTCCTCACTAGGCACAACGCCGCCATCCCCCCCCCCCCCCCGCTCCTACTGGAACTCATCGCACAAGACGAATACGGCGATATAGCTGGCCCGGGCGGTGACTAGGCCAGCCTCCGCTTGCAGCTGGCTCTCCGAGCCAGCTCGCAGGCCCATCAACGCATCCAGCGCCAAGTCCGGATGCCATGACAACACGAACCGAAGCGCCATCTCGGCGCCGGCGCGAGCGGCGGAGACCCGCCACTCGTGAAGACGGTACAGGCCTGCCTCCAACCAACGCGCCAGCCACGTGAAGCTGCCCGGCGCAATGGAACCCGGCCAGAGGGCCGCCGTCATCGCCGCGCCGGCCTGAGAAAGCCACCCCATCTGGTCGCTCGGGACCTGGAGGTGGGTCTGGGCAGCGGTCACGATCTCTGGGAAGGTCCAGGCCACATTCGGGTCGGCCCTGGAGCCCACGACTCCCTGTGTGTCTCGCTGAAAGCGGATGACCTCCTCCGCTAGTGTTAGCATCTCCAGGAAGGTCCCTGTCAAGAAGAAAAGCAACTCAGAAGAAAACTACTAAGGAAGAGAGGCCGGAGTCCCAACCCGGCAGCAACAACCAAACCAGAGAAAAGCACTTACTTGAGAAGGACTCTTCCACGTGCTACGCTTCGAGCAACGTACCACGCCGCTCCCGGGGCTGGCCGGCGACCTTGGCAAGGGTTGCCTTCAACTCAGGGTCCTTGTCCTCGGCCACCTTCATGGCCTCCTCCTAGAGCCGGGTCTCCCCCTGCCGGGCCTCCTCCATCGTGGCCACCAGCACTTTCAGGCGCTCCACCTCGGTCTGGAGCTGCCCCTTGTCGTCGGCCAGCTTGCCGTGCTGCTGGTCCGCCTCGGCAAGGGTCTGTTGTGCCTCCACGAGCTTGGTGGCCTCCGCCTTGAGCCGCTCCACCTCGGCCTCGAGCCAGCTCTTGTCACCCGCCAGCTGCTCCCACAGCCGGCTGTCCTCGTCAAGCGCTTGCCAGTCTCCCATCGGCTCCGCCCTCGCCGCCTCCACCTTGGCCCCAAGCCGGCCGACGTCCACGACAAGCAGGTCATAGCGAAAACCGGCCCGAATCTGCCGGGTCCTCCAAGACAGCACCTCGGCTGCAGAAGAAAAAACTCAGCGACAAAGTACTATATTAAGATTCGACCCAACTACCACACAGTTGGCCCGAAAAAAGATCGTGAAGAAGAAATACCTATCGTGACACGGAGCTCCTCCTCCTTGGCGGCGAGCCCCTCCTTGACACACCGATGTGTCTCAAGGAGTAGGTTGAAGACGTTGACCCAGTAGGAGTCAAGTTGCTACAAGAAGAAACAATCAGCACAAGCCGGCATGATAAGATTCGGCCCAACTGCCACGCAGTTGGCCCGGATCTCGGGGGCTACACCCAGTGGGTGCGCTAACATGCCCCCACGAAGAGGAGAACAACAGAAAAAGAAAAACAGTGCGCGGTCGTAAACTCACGAAGACGACGTGCTCCAGATCCTGTGTCGCCTCAACCTCGGCCTGGGCGAAGACGTGGATCCGGTCTGTCCGCCCTCGCAGGCGACGAGTTATGGCGGCCATTGCTGCCTCCTCCTGGGTCAGAGGTCCTAAAGGGACTTCGCTGGTCCCGCTCCGCGACGCCCGCAGCTCGGCAGCCTGGCGTCCTCTGCCCTGATCGCGAGGGCGTGCCCTCCACTGGCCGCCCCCTGAAGCTGACGCCTTCTCAAGCGCCTTCCCAGGCACCGACGCCGGCTCGGTGGGCGGAGCGGTTTGAGGCTCCACCACCAGCGGCGCCCCATCCGCCGACGCCCGGGTGACCCCTCCGGCGCCGCGCGCGCTGCCTCCTCCAAGACGGCATCGCCTCCACCTCCAACGCCCCCCTCCCGCTCGACCTTGTCGGTCCGCGGTGGGGTGCCGTCCTCGACAACCATGTTCGATGTTTATTCATGTATGCATGTCCCCATAAGTTAGTGACACTTTGGGTTCACGACTAGTCATGTCGGCCCAGGTTCTCTGTCATATGGATGCTAGGGACACTATCATATACATGAGCCAAAAGGCGCAAACGGTCTCGGGCCATGGTAAGGCGACACCCGTGGGAATACCGTGGGTGAGGCCACAAAGTAATATGAGGTTTTACAAGCTAGATCAGTGTGACTTAGAATCGGGGTCCTGACAGTGTTGGCATTACAGCCGGACTGCCTGTAGGTTTGTTAAGCCAAACTGGTCGATGTCGAGTCTAGAAATGCTTTAGTTATATGTAGGGAATTGATTGTGGGAGGGATGTGAGGCTCTTTTTACTCCTTTACCTTATGCCCTCTGATCTGAGTAATCCTCTTCTCTTTCTACGTGGGTTAAGGACTAGGATCTCATCTTTCTATCAGGTTCACGTGTTACTAATCCGTAGAATCTTAGGATTGTTGGTTCCAGGCCTTAGTTCAGTTTCTACTACTTTTAGTATGTTGTCACTTGAACCAGAACCTTGATATGATGTTGTTGAGTAGCTTTGCTAAATGTTGTGAATATCTCAAATATTTTTCTGAGAAATTACAGCCGTTATGTTGTCCGATTTCTCCTAGAAAATTCTAATGCCTTCACGTTATTTCGTTCTTACAGATGGCCACCTGCACCCAGAATCAAGTGGTTCGTTTGACTTGGTGCCTCGATGTACCTAGTCACACGGCCATGCTGGTCCGCGTGATGACCGAGGCTGGCTATTGATGGTATCCTGAGTATACCGTTTAGGAGCAGTATCGAGATTTCAATCAAAGTCAATACCTTTGCACAGTCAGGATATACCCTTCCTATCTTGGAGCTACTGAACCCCTCCATTGTTCATATGGACTTGGGGTTACCATCGAGATGTCCGTGCAGGACGCTGCTTACTCGATGATGACTATTATGCGGGCTAGGCTTCCCTTGCTTCGGAACACTGAGTTCCGCTATATGCCAGCATCACTCCCTGGGGTAGAAGATTACTACCAGGCTCTCTGCACTGACTCCTCCCATGAGGATTCACTACTCCGCACTACCACAGAGTTGCTTGAGGATAAGGACCGCTAGAATCATGCTTTGCGAATGGAGCTTTTCAATAGTCGATCTGATCTATGGGCCACTCTGACACGGTTTGCACCAGCTGTGCAGGCTTGGTATATGGACATGAGGGATTTGTACCCCGTCGGTCTGGTCTGCCGGATCGTATGGACTGGCGTGATGTAGGAGGCATCACCCATCCCCGTGGACCCCGTCTGCCACAATTTGTTGGACCAAGGCCACTATCGGTGTCAAAACCAGCGGATCTCGGGTAGGGGGTCCCGAACTGTGCGTCTAGGCTGGATGGTAGCAGGAGGCAAGGGACACGAAGTTTTACCAAGGTCCGGGCCCTCTCGATGGAGGTAAAACCCTACGTCCTGCTTGATGAATATTGATGATATGGGTAGTACAAGAGTATATCTACCACGAGATCGAGGTGGCTAAACCCTAGAAGCTAGCCTATGGTATGATTGTTGATGTGTATGTTGTCCTGCGGACTAAAACCCTACGGTTTATATAGACACCGGATAGGGTTAGGGTTACATAGAGTCGGTTACAATGGTAGGAGATCTGAACACCCGTATCGCCAAGCTTGCCTTCCACACCAAGGAAAGTCCTTTCCGGACACGGGACGGAGTCTTCAATCTTGTCTCTTCATAGTCCAGGAGTTCGGCTGAAGGTATAGTTCGGCTATCCGAACACCCCCTAATCCAGGACTCCCTCAGTAGCCCCTGAACCAGGCTTCAATGACGACGAGTCCGGCATGCAAATTGTCTTCGGCATTGCAAGGCGGGTTCCTCCTCCAAGTACTTCATAGAAGATTCTGAACACAAAGATAGTGTCTGGCTCTACAAAATAAGTTTCCACATATTGCCATAGAGAGAATAATATTTACACAAATCTAATCTGCTGACGTATTCCGTAGTGTGACATCACACCCCGGCCAAGCTTTTATTCGAACTGTTTTACTGTCCCATCTTAGCGCGTTACGCGAGGCAGTTTCCTTGGCACGTCTTGTTATAGCAGAGATCATGTCCCCTTATTTCGGGATTCTCATCAATACGGGCGTGGGTAACCCAACCGCTTCTAGGATTCCTAGATCATAGGCAAGTCCAAACGGACACGGGGAGGACGCTCGATATCCACCCTCTTTATAAAGGGACGAGGCCTTTTATTTTTCCCTCCCGTGCTCAATCGAATCCTTCCCCCACCTCAAGCTCAAACGCCCAAAGTTTAGGTCAGGTGCTCCGAACCTTCAGTCATGTCCGGATCTAGCCTTCAAGGCCTATGGGCGCCTTCTTCCGTCCGTCACGGAAGAAGACATCAAAAAGTTGAGGGAGGCCAGATATCTGACCACCGAGATTCTACATCGGCTGCCTCCCCGGGGGCAAGCCGTCCCCTGCCGCGAACCCAACGAGAGCGTCGTGTTCGTCTCCCACTTCCTCCGAGGTCTAGGCCTTGCACTGGATCTTTTTGTCAGGGGCTTCATGTTTTACTACGGGCTAGATTTCCATGATCTAGCTCCGGACTCCTTTATTCATATCACGACATTTATTGTCGTGTGCGAGGCCTTCCTCCGGGTTACCCCTCACTTTGGCCTATGGCTCAAGACCTTTGAAGTAAAACCGAAGATGATCGAGGGGAAACATGCGGAGTGTGGAGATGCCTCAATATGCAAGATGATGGGAGCTGCATGGCCCAAAGGTTCCATTCCAGAGGTGTGTGAATTGTGGCAACAGGAGTGGTTCTACATCATGGCTCCTAGAAGTGCCAAGTGGGCGGCTGCCGCTGTCTTCCACCCGGGCCCTCCACCACAACTGATGTCATGGATTAGCAGAGGAGTGAGCTGGGGTCTGGCCAAGGACGTGCCTATACTGCAGGGCCACATTCAAGATCTCTTTAATGGAGATTTCAGTTTGGTTGCGGTAGCACAAGTTATGCTGGTTCACCGAGTCCAGCCTTGCAAATGCCGGCCTCTTCGCTTGTGCGAGTTTAATCCCGAGGGACCGCACGCCATTCAAAATTTCCTTGGCCTGAAGCACGAGGAGATGTACAAGTCGTTCCTCGGACCTCAGGTGGAGTATCCGGAAATCACCAAGGATGCGGGCCTGAGTAGCAACCGCGCCGCCGAACAGGTAAGGCATCTTCCGACCGAACATACTATCTCTCCTTTGTTACGAAGATATTTCTGAGAGTTCGCTTTTTGACCAGGACTGGCTAACAAAGGCGAAGTTGATTCGGTGTTCGGCCCCCTCCCTGAGGGTTTGGAAAATCTGGTATTGGAGAAGATGCTCCAGACCACACCTTGCCCGGAGCCTTTAAAGGAAAATACTATGGATGGTAATACGGTCGGACGAGGGCCCTCAGCGCTGCCCATTCCAGCTGAGGGAACGAGCATGTCCATGAAGGAAGACGACCAGAAGAGGAAAAGGACTGCGCCCGGGGATTCGAAAGCCAAAACTTCCAAACGAGGGAAGAAGTCTCCCACAGAGGGTCCTACCTCGGGGGGCGCCATTGCCGCACAAAGTCCGCGAGGGGATCAATTCTCCCACGAGTCGTAAGTGACCCAAAATACCTTAATAGTATAGATATGTCGTCTTTTCTTCTGAGAAGATAACCGCTGCATGCATCTTTGCAGTTCGGGCCTTAGCCCCTCTCAAATGAGATCGTCTTCGGGGGATCTTCTTCCAGAAATGATGGAGAGCGAAACGCCCCATCCAGACTCCTCTGCTCTGGAAACGGGCGACCCTGAAGTGTCGTCGCGGAGGGCCTCTCCGAGTCCGGCGAGGCCAGAAGATAATCTTGTCGACCCCCGAAGCTCCCAGTGTCCGGCTCCCGAAGAGAGCAGACAAACGAGTCCGGCACCGTCTAGTGTGCGGTCGGATGTTCTGAGGGAGTTGGTGGGGCGAGCGGCCATCTCAGATGAACACCATGTGCTGATGAATATGGTGATGGAGAGAATCTCGTCCGCCGAAACGGATTGCATAAAGCTTTTATGAGTCTACCGACAGGGTTTGAGGTACGTAAAATAATGTATGATAGTCCTGCACATACTAGGTGTGCCCTGTGTAGATAGTAGCCCCTGAGACTCTTGTTGTTGGCGGAAACGACGACGAACAGAGGATCATATTCCCATGTAATAACCATACTGCCTTGATGTGCAGGTGATGGAAGCTTCGGTGGCTAGCCGGACTAGCGACTTTGCCCATTTAGAACGGCAGTTGGATGCGGCAGACGCCGACATCGAGCTTATTAACAAAAGGCTTGACGAGGCACATGGTAAGTGTCATTATCTGGTGAACGTCACATAGGGAGAGTAGCATGATGCCAGTATCTTTAATATGTTGTGACTGCAGATGGGGCTGCCAATGTTGAAGCCTTGCGGGCAGAACTTGCCTGAGCCAAGGAACAAGCGAGGTTGGGTAATGTGATTGCTTTAAAGGCGGCCGAAGAGTTGCAAGCCGAGAAGGCCGCACATGGCGAGAGCCGAGATAAGATGGCCAAGATGGCTATAGAATTAAAAGCCGCCGCCGACCATTGCTGGGTTCTTGAAAAGGAAAACCAGGCGAAGGCATCGGACCTTGAGAAGGCTGCTGCGACGAGGAAGGACCTCCGCTCTGCTATGAGGGCAAAGAAGGAGGAGCTGCGGCAAGCCGAGGATATTGTAGTTGGGAAATCCTTTATGTTGCGGAGGAAGTTCGGAGATCCATGGTATGCCCCCTGGATCGGCTGTGGAGCTCGGAGGATGTGTATATGGATTTGGCGGCGAGCGCTGCCGATGCGGCCAAGTACTTCCAGGGTCAGACGGACCATGGAGTAGACCATCTGTTTTGGAGACAATTCCATACTCCCGAGCGTCCACTTTCATTGACTGACCAATTAGCCGAATGGGCCGAACTAAATAGGTTTCCCGGACTCTCCATGAGGTCTGTTGTGGATCAGTTATGGCTGGAAGGGTCAAAACCGAATAGCTATTTCAGCTTGGTGCAGCAGTTACTCAATGTGATGCCGCGTATTGATGCGATGAAGAGCTCGGCGTGCATAGAGGGTGCACGGATGGCCTTTGCCCGTGTCAAGGCATACTGGGCGGAGATGGATGCTACCAATGTTGCAGCGCGGGATTCGGCCATAGGTCGAAAGGCTGCTGAGCACTACTTTGAAGAAGTTCTTGAGGGTGCCCGTTTGGTAGAGACCCAGTGCTCAAAAAATATTATGTTTGAGTGATATGTAATCTCATTGTAAGCGAAATGCTTTTATAGAGTTTTATAAGGCTATTTTTATACTTTTGCCTGAAAGTAATACGATGCCTCCTGGGCGGCCGTTTTTGTACACGTGTGTATAACCTGAAAGATTGCAGTCGTCGGCTTCCACCCCCACGCATATGATGCGGAGGTGCTAGCAAAAACACACGTTGACACTTAACCCAACGTCTTGGTCCTATTAAGGAGGTGATAGCGGAGCGAGCGAGGCAACCGGAGTATAATGCTTTAACACTTTCACTTAGACATAGGAGTTTGACAGTGGGGCTACTAGATAGCCCCTGGTGGCTCCGCACTCTCCCGATCTCGGGGTGCATATATGCCTGGCCGGAAAACGGCCCTTCGTTAAGGCGGAGGAATTCTAACATTCCCATAGGTCATCAAGTGGTTGACCAGTCTCACACTATATCATGACAGTCAGTTTTCGGCTTTCTCTACTGAGGTGCTCATCCGGATGAACCAGGGCGCAATTGCAGTGGTTCTCCTGGTGCTACCTTAGCCGGTAAAGCGGAACGTAAGGCACCAAAACATAGGAGCCGGGAAAACCCAACATTTGACCAAAGACAATGATTCGGAGCTGATGCATATAGGGCCAAACTCGCGATGCCGAACACTCCCTAAGGTATTCGGTCTTTGTGGTATAAAGAGGGCCTAAGTAATGGCCTTTGTAAGAAGCCCCTTGTGTCCAGGTACGTGCATTATTCTGGCGTGGCCACATGCCAAGACGTCAGCATCCTTCACAACGGTGGATATGTATCAACAAGAGACAGTAAAAAAGGTTTACGCAGGGTCTTAATCTAAAAAGAATCCTTTCAGTGGGTCCCTGCTGCACGTCTGCGCCTGTGCCTCCGTTGTGCCGTATCCTGGACGGGTGTAGCATGATGATCGTCTGTAAAAGAGAGCAAGTTAAGTGAAAGAGTTGTCGTGCGAAAAGATAGTTTTTAAAGAAACCATGTATAATTGAAGATGATAAGAAATTGCCACTTGTCTGCGCGCGTTGAGCCCCTTGTATTGACGAATAGGGGTGTGATCACCTATTCGGTGTAAATAGCGGCGCCGGACTCAGTGCTGGTCCGGACGTCTTTAATGTTCGGCTGCCAAGGCAACCTCACTCTCTTCGGCGCGCAGAGAGCGCTTGATATCTCCGTGCACTATAATGATGCCACATGGACCGGGCATCTTGAGTGTGAGGGAGGCGTAGTGTGGTATTGCATTAAAGCGAGCGAAAGCTTCGCGTCCTAGCAGTGCTTGATAGCCACTTTGAAACGGAGCGATGTGGAAAGTTAAATGCTCACGACGGAAGTTATTGGGGGAGCCGAATATAACTTGTAGTAGGAGGGAGCCCGTACAACGAGCCCCTGGACCTGGCGTTACTCCTTTAAAGGTCGTATTGCTATGGCGAATTTGTGTTGGGTCTAACCCCATCCCGCGGATTGTATCCTGGTATATTAGGTTTAGGCTGCTTCCTCCGTCCATCAAGACTCGTGTGAAGTGATATCCGCCAATTACTGGGTCTAATACCAAGGCAGCCCATCCTGCGTGTCGGATACTTGCTGAGTAATCACGACGGTCGAAAGTTATCGGTTGAGACAACCATTGGCAGGACTTCGAGGTGACACACTCATGGGTATATTTTCTTGGGGGTGCCGCATTGTTTTTTCCCTTGATCATGTGTAGTACGTTTACTGTTTTGACTTCGGGTGGGAATTTCTTTTGTTCCCCCGTGTCTTGCTTGGGGGGCTCGTCCTTGTCTTCACTTGGTGTGTCATGCCCTTTGTGTACGGCGTTGAGCTTGTCGGACTGCTTGAAGACCCAACATTCTCTGTGGGTATGATTAGCAGGTTTACCAGAGGTATTCTGGATCGGACAAACTTGGTCCAGAATTTTGTTGAGGCTGGACAGTTTATCCCTGGTGCCTTTAGTGGGCGGCTTTTGACCTGGCCGAGAGCTTTTGAATCCAGCGTTTTCTGTTGTGCCCTTCATGTTGTCTTCTTTATTCTGGCATTTGTTATTGCTGTTGCACCGTGATTTCCCGTTTCCATCTCTAACTTCCGATGTACCGGGGTCGCTGGTGCTGCATCTAGCTAGCCAGCTGTCCTCACCCGCGCAAAAGCGGGTCATGAGGTTTGTTAATGCGGCCATCGTTCTCGGCTTATTTTGGCCGAGGTGTCTGGCGAGCCATTCATCACGGACGCTAGGCTTGAAAGCCGCTAAGGCTACGGCGTCCGGACAGTCGACAATCTGGTCCTTTTTAGTAAGAAACCTATTCCAATGCTTTCGGGCTGACTCTCCGGGCTGCTGAGTTATATGGCTTAGATCATCCGCATCTGGAGGTCGGACATAAGTCCCTTGAAAATTTGCCCGAAAGGCGTCTTCGAGTTCTTCCCAACTTCCAATGGAGCTTTCGGGGAGGCCTTTGAGCCAGTGACGAGCTGGCCCTTTGAGCTTCAGGGGTAAGTATTTGATTGCGTGGAGGTCATCTCCTCGAGCCATATGGATATGAAGGATATAGTCCTCAATCCAAACCCCAGGGTCTGTTGTTCCGTTGTATGCTTCTATGTTTACGGGTTTGAATCCCTTTGGAAATTCATGGTCCAGCACCTCATCGGTGAAACACAGGGGGTGTGCGGCACCCCTGTAGCTGGGCGTGCCGCGTTGTTCGGATACTTGTTGTGTTGCATTGTATGCTGGGGGCGCTTGCATGGTCCATAGATGGATCTTGTTGCGTTGTCCTTTGGGTGCGAACCCTCGCCTGGGTCGCGTGTTGTATTGTGAGCAGCGTTGTATGACGCTCTGCTTTTGTAGAGGGGTCGTCTATCCGACCAGGTGGCTACTTTGATATTTGGTTGTGGGGGTCTACGGCCTCCTCATCGAATTCGGGTAGCAGCTTCCGCTTTGGGTAGCTCTTGGAGGGGCGATTGTCACCGTACCTTGCTACAGTGTTGAGTATTTTGCTCCATCTGAACTAGAGTGTGTCATGCGCGGCCTTAAGCCTTCGCTTCTGCTTTTTGAGGCTCCTCGCGGTGGCAACAAACCTTTTACGGGCGTTCTGCTGCTCCGGGTGCCTGTCCAGCGTTATGTCATCTGGACCATTATCCTTCATATGGTTTGTTTGTTCGGTTTGATTATCCGGATTGCCATTGTCCAGCAGCGGTTCACCCTGCTCTAGCGCTGGGTCTGTGTGATCGCTATTTTTGTTGAGGCGGGATTTGGGGTGGCGCTTGCGTCGCCGCTTTGACTGCTTTTCGAGGGAACAATCCTTCGCTACGTCCTTCCGCTCTTCATCGTCATCTTTTGGTGCGTCCACAATGTATATGTCGTATGACGAGGTGGCACTCCAGGGCTCAGTAGGCGCTGGTTCTTCATCGTCTCCTTCATCGGCGTCCATACCGTCAATGTCATCGGAGTCGAAGTCGAGCATGTCGGTTAAGTCGTCGACAATGGCTACGAAGTTGGTGGTGGGTGGGTTTTGAATTTCTTCATTGTCCGAATCCCCACCTTGCTGGCCGCAATCCGGCCAGGGCTCTCCTGATAAAGAGAGAGACTTCAGTGACTTCAGAATATCGCCAAAAGGCGAGTGCTGAAAGATGTCTGCAGCAGTAAACTCCATGATCGGCGCCGAATCGGATTCAATTGGCCGGGGCGCGGATGGTTCGGAGTCCGGAAAGGAGTCCGGCTCCTTGGAGTCATGAGTCTCGCGGAGTGCGGGGCTGGTGTTCGGCTCAATCGCCGCTTGGAGTGCAGCCCCCGAGGCGGCATCCAACCGCCCATCCTCGATCGGTGCAGTTGGCTCTGAATTAAGGATCGGAGCCGATGCGGGTGCGGCCTCCAGGGCATTGTTCGGCGGCAGAGCTAGATCATGCTCGTCGGGACAGTGCGGCACGCTCCGCAGTGGCTCAAATCCGTCGAGGATCAAGACCCCACGGATGTCAGCCGTGTAGTTTAAACTTCCAAATCTGACCTGACGGCCAGGGGCGTAGCTTTCGATCTGCTCCAGGTGGCCAAGTGAATTGGCCCGCAGTGCGAAGCCGCCGAAGACGAAGATCTGTTGGGGAGGAAGGTCTCACCCTGGACTGCATCTCTATCGATGATCGTAGGAACCATCGAGCCTGACAGCGACGGCACAGAGGAACTCTCAATGAAAGCACCAATGTCAAAACCGGCGGATCTCGGGTAGGGGGTCCCGAACTGTGCGTCTAGGCTGGATGGTAACAGGTGGCAAGGGACACGAAGTTTTACCCACATTCGGGCCCTCTCGATGGAGGTAAAACCCTACATCCTGCTTGATGAATATTGATGATATGGGTAGTACAAGAGTAGATCTACCACGAGATCGAGGAGGCTAAACCGTTGAAGCTAGCCTATGGTATGATTGTTGATGTGTATGTTGTCCTACGGACTAAAACCCTCCGGTTTATATAGACACCGGATATGGTTAGGGTTACATAGACTCGGTTACAATGGTAGGAGATCTGAACATCCATATCGCCAAGCTTGCCTTCCACGCCAAGGAAAGTCCCTTCCGGACACGGGACGGAGTCTTAAATCTTGTATCTTCATAGTCCAGGAGTCCGGCTGAAGGTATAGTTCGGCTATCCGAACACCCCCTAATCCAGGACTCCCTCAGCCACATCCAAGTCCTTATGGACCGCAAGCTCCACAGGACCGACTGTTCCCAGATGATCATATTCAGCTCCCAGGACATGGTGGTAGTCTCTGTGAAGATTACTACGGAGACGTCTGAGTTGGTAGTAGCTTCACTAGTATTGTACTAGTTGTATTTCCACAGTCATGCGCGTCTGGTGGAATATGACTTAGTGTGTACCGAATTCTGGGGGTGTAGAAAAATAATATATAGGAGCTTGGAATGCCTCTGATGAGATGTAATGTCCCTTCACCATAGTTGTACTTCAGGCTGGGCTTGTACTAAACTATGTATGGTGTGTATGACCAATGGTATATATATATGGCAGTTTCTGTATTACCATGTCGTACAAATGAACATCTCTGCATTTTGTGTCATCCATTACATTCTGCATTCCCGTGCTAGAGTTTTACCATCCTTGTCTAACCGTCGTTTTGTTTTCCTAGGATGGTGAACACCCGAAGCACCCCTGCTGTTCAGGAGCAGGGTGAAGCCAGTGGAGCTAGGGATGGGAATCTACCCCATCCACCTTCCTTGGCTGAAGTCATGTTGGAGGCCGAAAGGAATAAATGCGACACCAAACGGTTGTTAGAACGCATCGAGTAGAATAATGCACGTTCCCAAAGGAACGACTTGGTGTCTCTCAATGATTTCGTCAAGCTGACCCCACCAACCTTCCATCATTCTGTCGAGCCTCTCGATGCGGATGATTGGCTTCGCAGCATTACCCATAAGCTACGTTCTGCAAGTGTAGCCGAAGCTGACATGGTCACTTACGCTGCTTATCGCCTTGAGGGCCCTGCTAGCTTTTGGTGGGAAAACTATGAGGCTATGCGCCCGGCCGACCAGGTTACCACTTGGGCAGAATTCAGCGCAGCATTCCGTGAACACCACATTCCGAAGGGTCTTATGGATCGTAAGAGAGAGGAATTCTGCAACTAATGATCAACGCCACAGTACCCCGCCCATGCCTCTAGTCAGTCGGACGAGGCAATAGTGCCCTCCACCTACCCGCTGACTAGGGCCAGCGTGGCTATAGTGCCCTATGCCTACCCACAGTCTAGGCCGAGCATGGCAACAGTGTCCCGGCGTGACTAATGACGCCCACAAGCGGCAACCTGATGGAGCGCCACTGTAGCCGACTCAACCCGGCCATGCCCTGATGATCGACAAGACGACACACAGTGCCCCTAAGCGCGTGGGGCCCGCGCCTGGAGAACTCGGCGAGCCCTGGTACCCAGTGGGTCCCAGCACGGGGTTCCTGGACACTGACAACCCGGCCCTATGGCCTTGTAATATTACCCTTGTACCCCTGGGGGGTTGACCTATAAAACCCCCAGGAGCCCCCTCGCATACGGGCAGAACCCGCTTCATTCACACAATCGATCACACACAGAGCAACACCCGAGGAGAGGGAACAGTCTAATCCTTGGTCAGACCTCCTTCTCCCTCTATACAACTTTAGGAGTAACTTTGTATTGTTACATATAAACCACACTCGGTAGGACTAGGGGTGTTATCTCTCCGGATAGCCCCGAACCTGGGTATGTCTTGCGTCCCACGCTTGCTCATGCCGACCTCGCCTCTAGAGCCCACCAGTGCCCTCGAGCCTCCTCCTCTCTTTAGCCATCCCATGGCATCTGCCGTGCACCCACCACGACAGCTGTGCAGTTCAAACATAGGCAACCTGCCTTGATGGCTTATTACTAGATCACTTGGGGGCTTCCTGTTTAATGAACATAGCTACATGTTTACCCTTTTGATCGGCTTGGACGCCAGGTGTATTCACCAAAAATCCGGGTTATCCTGCCTTTGTATGCCTGCCACTCCACCTAGGTAATCTTGAATGACCCGCCGTACTCTTGACAGTCAATCTTATAAAGACCCTAAACTTGTCAAAGTTAAAATGGTGATTGGTCATGTGAGGCCTGGCTTACAGGTTTGAATAAAGGATTAACTCAGCGGCTATGCGGCCCTTGAATAGCACTTGATATTGAGGTTTGGCAACCTATGAAAGCCTTGTTTTTTCTGATTTGTTATTTTCTATGAACATTGTTTGGGTTCGTATCCTTGTTCCATATTGACATATGGTTTGAAAAGATTCATGCCATGTAGCCTTAATCCATATGACTCATATTTGGGCATATCTGGGGTTTTGATAAACCGATCTGGCTTTGGACGTTAAGTCGCCAGTATACTTTGATTGTGCAGTTGGACTTATGCGCTCTAAGTTTTTGGGCTATTATCCTTACTGCATATGGCACTAAAGCCGGTAGTATGAACCGATTTCATAAGCCACGTAGCCTTGATTATATGACTCATCATTGAGAATCTTTGGGTTTGATACCTGCCCTGGCTTTGGACGTTACGTCACCAGTATATTTTGGAGTTTGCCATTGGAATCATGTGCTTATAAATCATTGGATTGTTACCCTCATTGGATGTGGTGATGTAAGCCGGCAAGTTCAGCCAATTTTCCAGGTATATTTTTAAATTGTTGGATGAATATGCGAGGTTCGATAGCCCGCCCAGGCTTTGGACATTAAGTGGCTAGTATATTTTGGATTGCTCCATTGGAATCATGCGCTTATAAATCATTGGACTGTTACCTTCACCGGGAATGGCGACGTAAGCCAGTAGTATAAATCAATCCTACAGGTATGTTTTCCTGGTTATATGAATATGCGAAGTTTGATAACCCGCCCTGGCTTTTAACGTTAAGTCGTCAGTACGTTTAGGCTTGAATGGCCTTAATTATAGTCTTTCCAACATTGCATAAAGACTATATTATGTTTGGGTTGTTACCCGCCCTGCCTTTTGACGTTAGGTCGCCAAGGCATATGTTGTTTAACCTCTGTGCAGGATTTGCAGAGCTATGACTTACATAAATGATTAAGTTCAAGCCCATCATCAAAGATTTAAATTGGTGTTTCAAAAGGGTTATCAATTATTGATTTTTACAAAGGCTATAAGCCATTGGGTTACATGCGGGAGTACAATGGATGCACATTAAGTCGCCATCGGCCAAGAGCCGCCATGGATTTAATTCCAAATTTACTTGTCAACAGAGAAGATCTTATGATTGAGATTTTTCATACCAGATTATATTATTCAAAACATTAATAGCCAACATGGATGGATTTTAACCTGTATTATGATTGAGATTTTCAAAGTAGCTTTAGCACAATGGCTATTATTTCTTTATCAATGGATATAATTTATTCCACAATGGAAGGAATAGCCTCGAGTCACCGCAGACATACGACCCGACACTTTGGGGCTACATTATTCAAATTGATATTACATCAAGTATGCAAGTCCCATGTCGCTGCAAGCATGCACCATGGTACTTGGGGGCTAATGCAAAGTCATTTTAAACCTACATCATTGAGGACCCGACCCATCACATAGTGATGAGCCGACCCTTGGGGGATACTAATTGCTCCTGTCAAAGGTAACCTGAAACTTGGGAGTTACATCATATCGTCCTATCTTTTGAAGTACATATAAAGTCCCAGCTCAGTATTATCTTCCTAAGTTGGCCCTTGGGGGCTACACGTTGCTGCTCAAATCCACATGATCATATCTACAAAGTCCATGATCATTATTGCATAATGACTCGGCACTTGGGGGCTACACATCTGAAATACAAAAAATTCAGTTTATGACTGGTGGCTTAGATGAACAACCTGGATTTCTCCAAACTTGCTGCATTAACATTAAAGCAAGTCTTAAGCTGCTACTACGCTCCCTTCTTAAGACTTGGGGGCTACAAGTGATATGCATATAAGGGAGGTAAACTTTCAAGCTTGGTGTTAGCAACAATTATGACTCGGTTCCATCAATATTTACAACCGGCAATTTTGGCAATCATAACTCGGCAAGCTCTACATCTTTAAGCCGGCTGAAAATCAGATGAGTGTTTCAAGACCAATATTTTTGTCGAGCTAGAGCATTGGAAGCCGAGTCAAATGGATTATTCTTTACATTATTTTTCTGCAAGAAGCCAATGTCAGCAGATTGACTATGAAGCTAGTATATTGACCCGGAATTTTCAGAAGAAGTGCCTGGATTTTTTGCATTGGCAAAGTTTGAACATATCTGTCTCAAGGAGATTTGCTATGAGTTCATGGGCACATATCAAGAAGGAAATGACAAGGTCTTCAGGATGATCAGGTGCTGGTTCAGAAAAACATTTAACCAGGAGCACAACCTGTCAAATTTGTTCTTGTGTTCATTTTGGAGGATCAGTTTAACATGGATAAATCCAAATTAAACTGGGGGCTAATGTTGGGGATATACCCCGCGGTATGACCCGGCCGGATATATGACCTGGCCGGACTTGGCGACTCACTGGTGACCCGCCCTGACTTGGCGACTCACTAAGTGACCCGCCCATATATCTCCACTCACTGATGACCCAACCGAGCTGGGTGACTCATTGGTAACCCGGCAGGCGGGTCAGAGGAGCGACAAGACTCGGAGGCCCAGAAGGCGGTTCATGAAAGACAGGTTGTGTTATGGTGGGTCGGCTTAATAGAAAAGGTATAAAGAATATTCCCTTGAAACAAAATAGACAGAATATAAGTGTGGGAAACTATAGAGCAATAACAACACTATTAATGTGCATGACATGAGAACATAATTGTTTATTCAATTGAGACTGAAGTCAACATAGAGCAAGTTACAACAGCAAACTAGTTAAAGAAATAGGTTTAAAACATACCTATTGCGCCATTGGAGTTTCAATTCCATCCTTCAAATTTGAAAATAGTTGGTATGAGTAAATACAGTGATGCAAGAGCAAAGGAGTATGAACCATAGCTACATAACCTGACCTGAGAACAATTATTCTTCTCCTTTAAGCGTTAAGTTGGGATTCGGAGTGGTGGTCCTCGTGCTTTGGGCACTGCATTTCCCTTACTAATTGCTCGTGTTTGGGTCTTCTATGGTGGAGACGGTGCTGTGTCAATTGGAACTGGGTTACTATCTGCTGGTGGTTGGGGTTTGATGGGGTGTAGCTGGTTCTCTGTCCAACTGGGTAGGGGTACAATCTGCGAGAGTCTTGGTTATGTGTGGTGGGGCTGGTTCTTGGGCAAGTACAACCGTGGTTCTATCTGCATCAACTGGTAGCACTATCTTTTCTGAAGACCGTGTTGTTACTCCCTTAGATACTACCATCACCATCTCCAATTCAAATGGCTGATAAACAAGAAAAGTAATTGAATGTACAGACATTGTATGATATACAGGTGTAATGGATAGTGGGGAATAAAAGAGGGCATGAAATAATTCACATTTATGTTGTCAAACCAAACAGGATAGCATGACACAATTTCACATATATGATGGGTAACTAAATAGGATAGCACGACACAATTTCACATTATGATGGCTAACTAAAAAAGATGGAAAGGCATAGTTTAAAATGTGATGACTATGTAAACAGGATGACATGATATAACTATATAATGTGTTTGTTAAATAGGTTGGCATGCCATAATTCAAATACATGCCGCCTATGGAAACATGATAGCATGATATAATTCATGGATAAAATGACATAATTCAAAATATGATGACCGTCAACACTAAACCGGATGAGATGATATAACTATATGATGTCTTTATTAAATGGGTTGCCATGCCATAATTTAGATAGATGCTGTGTATGCAAACATGATGGCATGATAGAATTCAAATATATGATTTATATAGTAAGCAAGTAAGCAGGTGGCAATCCATATATGATATAAAAACTAAGCAATGCAAGACAACATGCATGACATGGGTAATATAACCCTGCCAAGTTTGAGCATAGACCTCAGGGGGAAATAGGACTCGTCATCAGTCTCTGAATCCTCCTCTGAGGAGCTCTCTGTAACCAGCAAGATATCTGCTTTAGCAGGTAGCATTGTCTGCTTTGAATACCTTGTTTTAACTCCAGATACTTCCATCACCGGTTCAACTACCTGATGCATATGAAGAATAGTTGACTATACAAACGTTGTCGACAAATGAAACACATAATACAAAAAAATGATACCATGATATAATTCACATACATGAAGATTGGCTAAACAACATGGCATTGCATAATTCACATATATAATGCCTCTGCAACAAGATATCATTGCATAATTCACATATATAATGTCTTGCAACAAGATGGTAATGAATAATTCACTTATATGGTAATTAGACACTAAACAGGTTGCATTCACACAAAGCATGTCTAAACTAATCAAATGACATAGCAATGCAAGATACCATACGCACGATATGAGCAACATAACCCTGCCAAGTTAGAGCATACCACTACTAGGGAAAAGCCTAGCAGCAGCGCGGGTTCTAGGTATATTAGTAGCGCGGGGACCGGCGCTATTAATAAGGCGCTACAGCTAACCCGTAGCAGCAGCGCGTGCACGCCCGCGCTACTACTATACCAGTGTAGCAGCAGCGTGCTGCGTGGAAGCTCGCTACTGCCAATTGCTCTAGCATGCTTTGGCTGGACGCGCTACTGCTACTGTCACGCTGCTGCTAACTTTTCTCCACTCGCTACTCCTAATTTTAGTAGTTTTTGATTTTTTCCAGCATATTTGTTTTGTATTTGAACATGCTTTATACAAGAATCTTTAGCAGATACAAATGTCATCATGATACACATACAAATGGTTGCGAGACCAGAAATGTAATCATAGCATATACATACAAATAGTCTTATCATAATCATCTCGAAAATAGCAATACATGCAAGTCTCAAATATTTGCAACTACAATGTAATCCATCTAAACAATGGTATACGCGAGAAGAGCTATCACTATGAGTGAGAGCAGAACTATGCAGTACATGAGGCGTCAGTTACGAGTCCTGTTACGCGCTAGCGTGAACCTCAAGTAACTAGCTTCGGCTTCTTGTCTGGTTTTGAAGCCTTTATGGCTGGCGCCCGAGACCCATAGGCCACTTGCGCCTGACACTTAGGCCACTCGTTGTACACCCCCAGAACCTTCCCTTTGTACATGTGTCATGTCGCCATCAAGAAACTAGGTACCTGTTAGAGATGCAACTTCATCAAGAGGATGTACAATCATATGCAACAAAATATACTAGAGCAACACGAAAAAGAAAGGGTTAGCAACTAGATGCAATATACAGTACGCATACTAATTAACTAGAGGTACGCAGGTCATCGTACCCAAACTAAGAAAGTAGCATTACGCAAGTTCGGCAGGGACCATAGACATCACAAAGTTTCATTGCTACAGAAAGTATACAAGTTCAACCGACACATATCATCATCATCGGCACCATAAATCACTAGAAGTTCCATCCTTCCACATCATCGAGGATGAACCCTAGCTTCTCGAATGGCGTGAGGTCCTGACGTTGCATGCCTATGCGAGTTCGGATGTCAGCTCGCGATATAGGGCCGTGGTGGAACATCCCCTTCTCATCGACGACTTCTTTCATGATGATCATTGCAATTTCCCTTTGGATGCGAAAGAAGTCATCTCTAAGTTTATAATCTGCTTGTCCATGAGATTCTACCCACTTGCGGATATGATCATCGTTTCTGGTTATCATACGAAGCTTTTGGTGATTTGTGTTGAACTCAATCATGAGATGGAGGATGTAGAATCCATCTTTCTTGCTTTGTTTTGGGACAAGGATACATCAGAAGTTAGTTTTATGTGCGAAACCCATCTTCTTGTTCCTTTGTTTGCTGATCTGCATGTGGCCACCTCTAATGTTGAAGCCTTGGAGAGAATCATCTAGAATATTCATTATGTGGGTGTAGTCCTTCTTCTCGTAGTCTCTGGAAGGGTCGAAATACACGGTGTGGGAGACTCACGGGTAAAGAACGATAAGGATGGCGCACCCGTTGCTATGGGGAAAAGACACCTCAAATTATTCTCCATATGAGAAAGAAGGAATGATTGAAATGTACGAAAGGGTTTTCCGGAACTGACTTACTTTGGATGATAAGGCAGGAGGACAATTTCTTGGTCCTTATTCTGTACCATGAAGTTTTGGAGGTAGTCCCTAGCAGTTTCACGATCAAAGTCGACGACACTCAAGGAAGACTCGTGGATGTAGTACGGATCCGCCACACAGATTTGTGAGACTTCTCGTCTCTTCATGATAGAGCTTATATGTAGCGCAAAAAGGTGGACGATTGTAAAATCGAGCCGCCTTGTCAGAAAGATGTTAAAGATATGGTCAAACCACAGGAAGAACACCTCCGCGGGACGTGTGTTGACGTAGCACTTCCCCTCAGGTACACGAGCCGCATATGTCCGATATCTTGGATCCTTCGAGGCTAGTAGGTTTTTCTCAATCGACAGCACATGGTCGTGCAGTCTCCTGTGATCCCCTGATAGTGCCTCCAGCGGGTTCGGCGGTAGCATCGGCTCGCCCATGAGATGGAACATGGCCGCACCTTTCATGGGTGCACACTCTTCAAAATCCATCGTCTGGTTGCTATGTGCTCAGGCTTGTTTGGATGCAGCTATCTTCCCCGATCTATTCCTGTCGTTTTGCCGAGCCACACCTTCCAGACCCTTCCTTAACCCATGCCCCAGTGTTCCCGGGCTAAGCACTGTACGACCCCAGGCTAGTTGAGCTTGTGTTGAGGCGGCATCTTCAAGTGTTTCCTCTAAGGATTTCATGAAGAGAGACTTTTTGCAATCCCTGCTACGACCTTCCTGCCCGGGCAGATGTAGCGATCAGACCTCAAACTGTCTGATCTCTGTGCTCCGGTGTCATCCCTGGATCAGTAATGCTGACACCACATAGTACTCAGAGGATTTATAGCAGAGTAGCAATCACACACTTATTACATCGAGTGTCTCAAAAGAGAACTTATTACAATAAATATGGCTTAAGGCCATCTAATAACGATAACAGCAGAAGGCTTGGAAGATAAGTGAGTTCATCAACTCCAACGGCATCACTGAGTATAGAAACATGACCTAAAAACTCCTTAATCGTCGTCTGAAAATTCTGCAACATTAACGTTGCAGCCCGAAACGGGTCAGCACATGGAATATGCTGGCAAGGTAACACATAGAGAGTAATGGAATGAAACAGCTATACTATATGCATATTTGGTTGGTGGAAAGCTCTATGGTTACAGTTTTGCGTAAAGCCAATTTTTCTCTACTTCAAAGGAATAAAATTTTATTTAACTATCATGGTCGTTGTTAAACATTGAGAATGGTTGACAGCATTCTCAATCCCAATTAAGCATCATCATTAAACATAACCCAACAAAATTTATTTAGAGTAACATGTTGAGATTCACATGTCGTGGTTCTAAGTCTGACAGTGAGGTAGGGGGGTGTGTATGAAGAGGCTAGACCTTAGCTATTGGGAAGTTGTAAGCACGCAAGGTTTACGAGTTCAGGCCCTTCTGTGAGGAAGTAACAGCCCTACGTCTCGGTGCCCGGAGGCGGTCGATTGGATTATGCGTGAGTAAGATGACAGGGGTGCGAACCCTTCATACTGAGGAGGGGGGTGGCTTATATAGAGTTCGCCAGCCTTCTCCTGCCCTCAGTAATGCAGGGTTTAAGGTACATTTAAGGTGGGCATTACTGATAACGTCCCTAATAAAGCGTCATGATGATCATAAAGACTACTTAATAGTTGACCGTTTGCCTGCGGAGTGACTTGAGGTCTCTTGGTGGTCGAGTGGTTGGCTTGTTGGTCGAGTGATAGCTTCTTGGTCGAGTGTCTTGAACCCGTCGAGTGGGATACCTTCGAGTTGATTGAAAGGTGACTTCCTCTAAGGATGTCCTATGGTAGGGCTCGTAGGACGGGTCCGTGCCCCTACCGTAGGTACATGCCTTCATCATTAGCCCCCGAACGGATCGAGGCTGGAGTGAGAAAAGGGGTTAGGGACCTTTCCAACCGACCCTTCGGGTTATTATAGGTGCTTCATTCTGGGTCGACTGTCACGGATGACGTCATTAACCTCTTTCAGTCGCCTTGATCCGTTCCAGGCCTTTCGTCGAATGGATTCTTTTACCTGCGAGGCATCGAGCGCCGGCGCGCGCGGGATTTCCGTTTTGCCAAGTTGTTCTGCATCTGGCGGAGATCGCGGGATTCGGATTTTTTGGGAAGCGCGCGGGACGGGGGCGGCCGCAGTAATCGGGAGCGACAGTGTGAAGGCTCCTCGATCCCCGCGCCGCCTTTTTCGCCACGTACAGTGCGCGCGCCTGCCACGGGATTTGACTGGATAGCTCGGGCCTACCTGCCAGCCACTCGGGAGTGGCCCCTTATAAATAGTTGGCCCGGAGCCTCTCTTCAGTACGCGTGCTCATCTCTTCTACTCCTCTCTCTGTCTCTCCGTCGCATCCTCCGCTTCCTTCACTCTCGCCCCGCCACCACAAAACCAGCCTGAGACCTTGCCGGCGACGATGGTGAAGGGCAAGACGACCGCTCTGGAGCGCGCGAAGAAGGCGGCGGCGGCTGGGAAGGGGAAGAAGTCTGCGCGCGGGGGCTCTTCTTCTCGGACGACCCTGCCCAAGGGGTGGATCCAGGGCGACTGGATGCCCTCGGTGCTTCGTCAGGAGGACCTCGACGACATGGTCGAGGGAGGAGTCATCCTCCACAAGGCGGCGCGTCTTCCGGGGAGGGAAATCAAGCCCCAGCCACATGACGGTGAGCGCGTCCTCCTGGCGACTCACATTGACCGTGGTTTCTCCCTGCCGCCCCACTCTTTTTCCGCAATTTCCTGAACTTCTTTGGGGCGCAGCTCCACCACTTCACTCTGAAATCCATAGTCTATCTCACCGCTTTCATTTCTATGTGTGAGGCGTTCCTGGGGTGCCGCCCACACTGGGGACTTTTCAAGCATATCTTCACCGTTTGCTCTCAGTCGGTGAAGAAGGCTAAGTCGAGTGACGAGAGGACACAGGTGATCCAGCTGTGCGGGGGCTTGGCGATCCAGACAAGGGGGAAAAGTTGTTTTCCCTCCATCACTTTCCCGGAGTCAGTTTGAGGGTGGCAGGCGACTTGGTTCTACTGCCAGGATCAAGTGACCCCAGGGCAGTCGACTGGACTCCCACCCTTCACCCTCGACCGAGCCGAAAAGCCGGCTTCTCTGAAGGTGACGCCCGAAGAAAAGGCCCAGGTCAAGATACTGGCGGGTCGAGTGGTCGAACTTGTCCGTGAGGGCGTGACGGGGATGGACCTGCTCGAAGTCTTCCTCAGGAGGAGAATCCAACCCCTCCAGGCTCGGGATCACCCGATGTGGTTGTACTCCGGCCTCGAGGACTCCACTCGGGTCCACCCAGAGGAGGTCACCGACGAGATGTTGGAGGGGTGGCTGTCAAGCATTACAGGGAACAAAGACAACCCCCGAGGAGCCAGGAGGGTCGTTCCACTCGACAGCTCTTATGAGGTCGACCAGGTGTGTCTTTATGTTTTTGACTGAAATCTTGCTTTTTGCATTGGTCTTCTTTTGAGCGAGTCGACTGACTTTTCCATTTTGCCTGCTGTCTTTCAGGCGACTACTGAGATGTATTCGACGCCCAACGGGGCGCAGGGGTCGACTGAGGAATGTGAGGGGAGCGGAGGTGAGAGCGGGGACGACCAAGGCGAGTGGGAGTCAGACGGCGAAGGAGAGGAAGGCGACGACATCTTCTCCAGCGAGGAGGAGGAGGAAGAGGCCGAACCTCCCCGCCCAGAGAGGCGATCCAAGCTCTTGCACGACCCGGCGCAGGGATGTGGTCAGGCGACTGCCTCCGTCGGGCCATCGTCGAAACGCCCTCGGACCTCTTCTCCAACACCGACTGGGAAGGTTCCCAAGCAACCGCGCACGACGCGGTCCAAGCCGCCCAAGACTCTGCCGAAGATGAAGATAACTGTCCCTGTCATCTCCGGGTAACAAGCTTTGACTTCTTTCGTCGATTGGAGGACAGATCCTCAGTCGACTCATTATGCTGAACTGGTTGATTCTTCGAAATTTGCAGTGCTGCTGCCTCCGAGGTCTCAGCCAAGGATGACGACCAAGAGATGGGGGACGCTGCAACCTCCAACCCTGGTACGATCATCGACGTTTTGTTTTTGAGTTGGCTTGGTCGTTTCTTGCAATTCTTGTCGATTGAAAGTTCTTCCTGCAGCTCCTCCTCAAGTTATTGACCTCCCGGATGACGATGACAACGAGCCGCTGAGGATAGGGAGGACCAGAAGGCCGTCGACTGACAAGGCTCCCCAGCCTGCTCTGGCGCCTGAGGCCGCGGCACGGGACGGCGGCGATGCCCCTCGGGCCTCTGTGTCCTTCGCCAATCCCCTGTCGAGTGCGCAGCCCTCGGCGTCGGCTGCCAATCTGACTGCCAATCCTCTATCGAGTGCGCAGCCCTCGGCGTCGACTGCCGATCCGACTTCACTCTTTGTCGCGTACTCTGCCCCTGAAGACGAAGTGGCCGCTGCGAAGGAGGCCATACACCTGGCAGGGGTCATGATGGAACAGGTGAAGAGGGCTCGGGAGGCCAGCCAGGCAGCTTACGACGCAAGTTTGGCGCTTCAAAGTAACGTCCAGGTCAGTTGACTTGATGTTTGTTTGTTTGAAGAGTGTTTCTCTCTCTTTCTTATCCTTTTTTGAATATCTTTGTATCTGTACTTGTACACCCACTGGGTGTGTTTTCTCTTTGGTTGAACCAGTGGGGGCACGCTGAGTGCACCCACTGGGTGTAGTCCCCGAGACTACGGTGGACTGCTGGCAGTCGACTGTAGTCTGTATATTGTGTTTGTGAATCTGTACTTCTTCACTCGGTTTGGTCTGCCAGGTCGAGTGGTCCGTGTCCTGTCGACTGTGTGCAGTCGTTTTTTTTTTTGGTCGAACCAGTGGGGGCACGCTGAGTGCACCCACTGGGTGTAGTCCCCGAGACTACGGTCGAATATTTTTGATTCGTCTGTGGTCTTAGAAACGTCACCATTGTTCCTTAGTTACTCGGGAGCAACTTATCTCGAACGTCTGTCGGCTGGTTTTTCCTTTTGCAGAGATCTTGCGAACTTGTCACTCGTTATGCTGAATTGGAGAAGCAGAAGATTCAGCTGGACCTTGATCTATAGCTGGCCAGGACGGAGTTGCAGAAGGTCAGGGAGGGCGCCGCAGGTAAAGCGACTTTGTCGACTGATTCTGTTTTCAGGCTTGGGCATTCCTTTGCTGTTTCTGATTCAATCGCCGTTTCTTTCTAGGAGAATTGGAAAGAGCTTTGGCGAGGAAGGACCAGGACCTGGCTGTTGCCGTAAGGCGGCTGACGACAAGATGGCTCTGGCCGAACAGAAGCTGGCTTCGGTCGACCAGTTGGAACAAGAGAACATTACGTTGCAGACCGCTCTGACTGACGCCAACAAGCTGACTGCCAGTTGGAAGAAGAAGAACCTCCTCTTGGGTGAGGAGATGGAAGGCGTCGCCCGTAGGAGGGACGACCTGGAGAGCTTCCTGAGGAGCCTCGCCAAGAGGCTGTACATCAAACTTGAAGGTGCACGTCTAATTTTGACTATTTTGTACTTTTTGTGTCGACTCAATCTTGTGATCGTTGGCTTATCTTTAGGTCTTGTGTGCAGAATTCTGTCAGAACTTCGAAGAGGAGACCGGGCGGATCGAAACGGGTCTTGACCCAATCAATTCTCCAATGAAAGACGACACTGCCATGAACTTGCTTCGACTGGAATCTCGAATCGACGGTGCTGTGGATTACCTGGCTCGACTGAAGGTTGCCGTGTCGCGGATCGACTCGACACATTGGCCAGAATCTGTGCTCCAGAACGATCTCGAGTCTCTTATGGCTCGACTTGACAAAATCCCCGATCAAGTGCAGGAGTGGAAGAAGTCCTCTGCCCGGTGCGGCGCTGACGTGGCTCTATCCTTAGTCCGCGTTCATTGCAAGGAGGCACGAGAAGAAAAGCTGGCCGCCATCCAAGTCGCCAATACCAAGAGGCACAGCTTCCAGGACTTCATGGAGACCTTCATCGCTGCAGCTACTCGCATTGCGGACGGAATCGACCTGGATGAGTTCGTCGCTCCTGCCAGCCCTCCTCTTGAGGAGTGAGAAAACTTTTTATGCTTTTCCTTAAATTAGCCTCGGGATGCCGAGTGGACTTGTAGTCGTTTAAACTCTGCCGAGCTGAGGGCTCGAGTACTTTGATTCGGGGCCCGGGGCCTTTTAAGCTTTATCCGAACTTTATTTTTGGTGAATGTCTCTGTGGTCTGGAACTGTCGTGAGAGGCTTGATGGCTGACCCCTACCCTGTCGTTGTACATTGTATTTGTGGCGGAGCTCTCGGGAAAAGGTGGTAGTCGACCCACACCCCGTTGTTGTACATTGTATTTGTGGCGGAGCTCTCAGGAGAAGGTGGCAGTCGACCCACACGCCGTTGTTGTACATTGTATTTGTGGCGGAGCTCTCGGGAAAAGGGGGCAGTCGACCCACACCCCGTTGTTGTACATTGTATTTGTGGCGGAGCTCTCCACTCGGTAGGAATTTTCAAACTTAGGCAAGTGTCTGACTGCAGCTAAGTCTCTTCGTAGAGAACTTAGGCGAGTGCTGAACTGCAGCTAAGCCCCCGAGTGGGAGGATTGCTCTCCACTCGGTAGGATTTTTCAAACTTAGGCGAGTGTCTGACTGCAGCTAAGTCTCTTCGTGGAGAACTTAGGCGAGTGCTGAACTGCAGCTAAGCCTCCGAGTGGGAGGATCGCTCTCCACTCGGTAGGAATTTTCAAACTTAGGCGAGTGTCTGACTGCAGCTAAGTCTCTTCGTGGAGAACTTAGGCGAGTGCTGAACTGCAGCTAAGCCTCCGAGTGGGAGGATTGCTCTACACTCGGTAGGAATTTTCAAACTTAGGCGAGTGTCTGACTGCAGCTAAGTCTCTTCGTGGAGAACTTGTCAAGTGCTAAACTGCAGCTAAGCCCCCGAGTGGGAGGATTGCTCTCCACTCGGTAGGATTTTTCAAACTTAGGCGAGTGTCTGACTGCAGCTAAGTCTCTTCATGGAGAACTTAGGCGAGTGCTGAACCGCAGCTAAGCCCCCGAGTGGGAGGATTGCTCTCCACTCGGTAGGATTTTTCAAACTTAGGCAAGTGTCTGACTCCAGCTAAGTCTCTTCGTGGAGAACTTAGGCGAGTGCTGAACTGCAGCTAAGCCCCCGAGTGGGAGGATTGCTCTCCACTCGATAGGATTTTTCAAACTTAGGCGAGTGTCTGACTGCAGCTAAGTCTCTTCATGGAGAACTTAGGCGAGTGCTGAACCGCAGCTAAGCCCCCGAGTGGGAGGATTGCTCTCCACTCGGTAGGATTTTTCAAACTTAGGCGAGTGTCTGACTGCAGCTAAGTCTCTTCGTGGAGAACTTAGGCGAGTGCTGAACCGCAGCTAAGCCCCCGAGTGGGAGGATTGCTCTCCACTCGGTAGGATTTTTCAAACTTAGCCGAACCGGATTCGCAGCTAAGTCACCCACTGGGGGATTTCGGATACATACAACAGTGACAACAATTATTGGAACACTCTTATTTCTGATAAAAATGAACCCTAGGAGTTTTTCTTATTACATCTGGTTTGAGAGCGGCCTTAAGTGTAAAAGGGGCGGAGAAGCTCCGCGTTCCAAGCTCGAGGTTCGTCGATCTGTCGATCAACATTGTAAAGGTGATATGCTCCGTTGTGGAGGACTCTGGTGATGATGAAGGGGCCTTCCCAAGTGGGAGCGAGCTTGTGAGGTTTCTGTTGATCCACTCGGAGGACCAAATCTCCTTCTCGAAAAGCTCGACTTTTCACGTTCCGGGCGTGGAATCGACGCAAGTCCTGCTGGTAAATGGTCGATCTGATCATTGCCATCTCCCTCTCTTCCTCCAAGAGGTCGACTGCGTCTTGCTGGGCCTGCTCCGCTTCATCTTCGGTGTAAAGTTCAACTCGGGGCGCATTATGAAGGAGATCGCTTGGCAGGACAGCTTCGGCTCCATAAACCAGGAAGAACGGGGTCCTTCCAGTCGACTGGTTACGGGTGGTCCTTAATCCCCACAGCACTGACGGAAGCTCGTCGACCCAAGCACCCGCCGCGTGCTTGAAATCGCGCATTAGCTAGGGTTTTAGCCCTTTGAGGATCAGACGATTTGCCCTCTCAGCCTGTCCTTTCGACTGGGGGTGAGCGACTGAGGCGTAGTCGACTCGTGTGCCTTGAGAAGCGCAAAATGCCCTGAATTCGTCCGAATCAAAGTTTGACCCGTTATCAGTGATGATGCTGTGTGGGACTCCATATCTGAATGTCAACCCTCTGATGAAACTGATAGCGGTGCCAGCGTCAAGGCTCTTTATGGGCTTAGCCTCGATCCATTTGGTAAACTTGTCGACTGCCACAAGCACGTGAGTGAACCCACTCCTGCCAGTTCTCAAGGGGCCAACCATGTCCAATCCCCAGACGGCAAAGGGCCAGACGAGCGGAATGGTTTTCAGGGCTGACGCAGGCTTGTGTGACATGTTGGAGTAGAACTGGTAGCCCTCGCACCTGTCGACTATCTCTTTCGCCATCTCATTTGCCCTTGGCCAATAAAATCCAGCTCGGTATGCTTTAGCCACAATGGTCCGAGAGGACGCATGGTGACCGCAGGTTCCCGAGTGGATATCATTGAGGATTATTTGACCTTCTTCTGGCGTTATGCATTTCTGGCCGACTCCGGTCGCACTTTCTCTATACAGCTGTCCCCTTATGACTGTGAAGGCCTTAGATCGGCGGACGATCTGTCGAGCCTCCTCCTCGTCCTCCGGGAGTTCTTTCCTTAGGATATATGCAATGTAAGGTATCGTCCAGTCGGGGGTGACTGCCAAGACTTCCATGATCAGGTCGACTACTGCAGGCACTTCAACTTCAGTCGGGTCCGCGGCACTTTTCGGCTGCGGGGCTTCTTCTGTGAAAGGATCTTCTTGTACTGACGGCGAGTGAATGTGTTCCAAGAACACGTTGCTTGGAATGGCTTCTCTCTTGGAGCCTATCTTTGCCAAGTCGTCGGCTGCCTGGTTTTTCAGTCGAGGGATGTGGTGGAGTTCCAACCCCTCGAACTTCTTCTCTAGCTTCCGTACTGCATTGCAGTATCCAGTCATTGCCGGACTCCTGACATCCCATTCCTTCATCACTTGATTAACCACCAGATCTGAATCGCCATAGACCATGAGGCGACGGACGCCGAGTGAAATGGCCATGCGCAACCCATACAAAAGTGCTTCATACTCTGCTTCGTTATTGGAGGAATCGAAGTGAATCTGGAGAACGCATCTGAGCTTATCTCCTCGGGGGGAGACCAGAACTACCCCCGCGCCCGAACCATTCAGCATCTTGGATCCATCGAAGAACATAGTCTAGTGTTCCGAGTGAACTTGAGTCAGAAGTTGCTGTTCAATCCACTCGGCGATAAAATCTGCGATCGCTTGAGAGTTGATGGCTTTCTTTGCTTCAAACTTGATGTCTAAAGGAAGGAGTTCAATCGCCCACTTGGCCACTCGACCAGTTGCATCTCTGTTATGCAGGATCTCCGATAATGGGGCGTCGCTGACGACTGTAATGGAGTGGTCAGAGAAATAATGTGCAACTTTCTTCGTGGTCATGTAAATCCCATATACAAGCTTCTGGTAGTGGGGGTATCTCTGTTTTGAAGGGGTCAAAACTTCAGACACATAATAAACAGGGCGTTGAACTTTGAAGGCCTTCCCTTCCTCTTCTCTCTCTACCGTAAGTACTGTACTGACAACTTGTCCCGTGGCTGCAATGTAAAGCAGCAGAGGCTCTTTGCTGATTGGAGCAGCTAGCACCGGCTGGGTGGAGAGCAGAGCTTTGAGCTCTGCAAACGCTGCATCAGCTTCTGGAGTCCATTCGAACTTGTCAGACTTTTTCATCAGTCGGTAAAGAGGCAATGCTTTTTCACCGAGTCGAGAGATGAATCGACTTAAGGCGGCCAAGCAGCCTGTAAGTTTTTGGACATCATGCACACGTACGGGACGCTTCATCCGTAGTATGGTGCCAATTTTTTCAGGATTGGCGTCGATTCCCCGTTCGGAAACGAGAAAACCGAGTAGCTTGCCACCTGGAACTCCGAAAGTGCATTTTGACGGACTGAGCTTGATATCGTACCTCCTGAGGTTGGTGAAGGTTTCAGTAAGGTCAGCCCGTAGGTCGGAACCTTTCCGGGACTTGACCACGATATCGTCCATGTACGCCTCCACATTCCGACTGATTTGAGTGAGTAAACACTTCTGGATCATTCTCATAAATGTGGCTCCGGCGTTCTTGAGGCCGAACGGCATGGTGACGTAACAGAAGCATCCGAATGGAGTGATGAAAGCTGTTTTGATTTCGTCGGGCCCATACAGACGGATCTGATGGTACCCGGAGTAGGCATCTAGAAAAGACAATCTCTCACATCCCGCAGTTGAGTCGAAAATTTGGTCGATGCGAGGGAGAGGAAAATGATCTTTCGGGCAGGCCCGATTGATATGCTTGAAATCAATGCACATGCGGAGTGACTTGTCCTTCTTGGGGACCATGACAACATTGGCGAGCCACTCGGAGTGGTAGATCTCTCGAATGAACTCAGCTGCTAAGAGCCGAGCCACTTCTTCGCCGATAGCTTGTTTTTTCTGGACGGCGGACCGCCGCAGATGTTCCTTCACGGGTTTGAACTTTGAGTCGACACGTAGGCGGTGCTCAGCCAGCCCCCTGGGAACTCCGGGCATGTCAGAGGGTTTCCATGCGAAGATGTCCCAGTTCTCACGGAGGAGCTGGATGAGCGCTTCTTCCTATTTGGAGTCAAGCGTCGTTGAGATGTGAGTCGGAGCTGCGTCCGGGTCGGTCGGGTGAATGTGGACCGTCTTTGTTTCGCCGGCCGACTGAAAAGCTGATTCAGAGGCAGGCTTCTTAGCCCGCAGCAATTCACTCGGGTCGGCAGTCTTTTGGTACTCTTTCAGCTCGACTACTGCCATCTGAGCGTCGGCGATCTTTGATCCCTTCTGGAAACATTCTTCTGCTTTCTTCCGGTTGCCTGTAACAGTGATCACACCTTTGGGACCAGGCATCTTTAATTTAAGATACGCGTAGCATGGTCGAGCCATGAAGCGTGCATAAGCCGGCCTGCCCAAGATGGCGTGATAAGCACTCTAGAAGTCCACAACTTCAAACGTTAACTTTTCCTTGCGGTAATTCTTTGAATCACCGAAAACCACATCAAGAGCAATCTGGCCAAGTGACTCGGCTTTCTTCCCAGGAATGACTCCGTGGAAGCTCATGTTACTGGTGCTGAGTCTGGACATCGGAATGCCCATTCCTTTCAAGGTTTCCGCGTACAGTATGTTCAGGGCACTGCCACTGTCCATCAGGACTTTGGTCAGTCGAGTGCCTTCGACAACTGGGTCGACCACCAAAGCATGCCTCCCAGGGGTGGCAATGTGTGTTGGATGATTGGATTGGTCGAACGTGATGGCCGTCTAGGACCACTTTAGGTAACTGGGAGTTGTAGGGGCAACCATGTTCACCTCCCGGTTTATGACTTTCAGTCGACTTTTTCTTTCGACATCGGCAAAAATTATCAGGGTGGAATTGACCTAGGGGTATCCATCGTCGTTGTCATCCTTGTCCTCAACCCTGTCCGGCTCTTTCTCTTTATCCTTGGGCTGCTTGCCCTGAAACTGTTGGATCAGGAGCCGGCATTGTCGAGTGGTATGTTTGGGGTAAATAAAATTACCCTCTTCATCTTTCTTGGTGTGGATGTGACATGGAAAATCCAAAACATCATTCCCATCCCGATCCTTGACTTTCTTGGGCTTCCAAGTGCCCTTGGGTTTCCCCTTGAAGTTTCCCTGGGCCACGGCCAGGGCCTCCCCGGGAGCGGCTGGCTCGGCCTTCCACTTCTGCTTCCGACTGGAGTTCCCTCCGGTTTCTTGGGCGACTGACTTAAGTTTGCCGCTTCGGAGTCGGTCCTCGTCTTCTCCATTAGCGTACTTGGTGGCAATCTCCATCATCCGATTAAGGGACATCTCTCCGGTCCGGCCAAATTTCAGATTCAACTCCCTGTACTTGACTCCTTCCTTGAAAGCGCAGACTGCTTGATGGTCAGGCACGTTCTCGACCGAGTGGTGCAGTGTGATCCACCTCTGGACGTATTCCCTCAGTGTTTCATTCGGTTTCTGTACGCAAGACCGCAGCTCTGTAAGGCCCGCAGGGCGCTTGCATGTCCCTTCGAAGGTTTTAACAAACACTCGGGAGAGATCCTCCCAAGTGTAAATGCTGCTGGGCGCCAGCTGATTCAGCCACGCCCTAGCTGAGCCTTCCAACATGAGGGGTAAATGCTTCATGGCCACCTCATCGTTGCCGCCGCCGATCTGCACAGCCACTCGGTAATCTTCGAGCCACGTGTCAGGCTTGGACTCACCGGTGAACTTGCTGATTCCAGTCGCTAGCCGGAAGTTGGGTGGGATCACCGCGGCTCTGATGGCTCGACTGAAACACTCAGGCCCCGAGGTGTGTGCCCTGCCGCCGGTGGGCGTATCTCTGTTGTGGCCCTCTCGATGAGCCCTGTTCCTGTCCACCAGTCCTTGAACGAGGATGGATCTCGCGTCAAATCCTGGGTCTTTGGGGTCGACTGGGCTCCTCTGCCCAGTATGATGGGGGCGCCTGTCGTCTCGACACTGAGGGGCATATGATCCACTCCGCGGAGGAGGGGACGGCACCCGACGCCCATCATCACGGTCGGGTCAGTGATTATATTGCTCATTCCTCCTATACCGATCGTGCCGGTCTCCACGCCCCTCACGCCTCGGGGGCGATCTCAGGCTGTGAGCCGACTGGACGGTCTCCGTTGCGACGGATCGACTGTGGATCCTGTCCCGCGACTGAGAGATGGCGGAATTCTGATTCCCCGCTGCTCAGAGCAATGCTCTGATCTGCAGCAATCCTCTTCCGGCCTCCGACTGGGAGGGCTGGATCGACTCCGCTATGCGGGCCGCGGCAGCCAGGTTCTGAACTGGAGTTCGGTACACTTGTGGTGGCGGGAAGAGCTGCCGTCGACTGGGTTCGGGTGCCTGCTGGCGTCGATTGGACTTGGGAGCCTGCTGGCGTCGACTGGACTCGGGAGCCCGCTAACGCGCCCACTCATCGAGAGCCCGCTGTAGATTCTCCAGTCGAGTGCGTTTGGCCAGATTAGCCAAGCGCGCATCCTCCAAGGCCCGGGCCTTCGGGGTTTCTCCAACAATAGGTGTGTAGAGCGCGTCCATGTTCCGGCGACGAAGCTCCTCCCGTTGCAACGATGTAAGAGGCTCGGGGAGGTACTCGTCGTGAGGGTGCGACAGATCGCCCCTATCGGCACCATCGTCAGCGCGAGGGAATCCGGGGGGACTGTGTGTCCCCTCGACTGCCAGGACCTCCGCCAGGGGGTCGCTGCTGTCGCACTCGGAAGCGGACTCCATGGAGCCAGTCGACAGATCGAACAGGCCGCAGAGGGATTCGTCAGGCTCGATTGCAGCGACCTGCTGGGTCGCCGAATGGCGGGCCACGGCGTGCTTCATCCACCGCTGGAGCCTCGACCAACCCGAGCGCTTGCACTGGCGAGAGACAGGACGGGGGGATGGCACGGGAGTCGACCGATATGGGCTCGATGGCTGCCTCAGGAGGACGCCACGGACGCACGCGCGGAAGTGCGTCGCACCGCGGACGGGGAGCGCGTCGACGTCAAGCGGCGCTTCCTGGAGCCAAGCGGAGTCGTCGGCGATGAAAGCAAGTCGACCGAGACGGATCTCGCGGCCCTCCGCCAAAGCTCCGCAGGAAAACATGATCGAGTGGATCGGAAAAATCGCAACTTCTCCAAGTAGGCGCTAAGACTAATGCCCCACGGTGGGCGCCAACTGTCGTGGTTCTAAGTCTGACAGTGAGGTAGGGGGGTGTGTATGAAGTGGCTAGACCTTAGCTATTGGGAAGTTGTAAGCACGCAAGGTTTACGAGTTCAGGCCCTTCTCTGAGGAAGTAACAGCCCTACGTCTCGGTGCTCGGAGGCGGTCGATTGGATTATGCATGAGTAAGATGACAGGGGTGCGAACCCTTCATACTGAGGAGGGGGGTGGCTTATATAGAGTTCGCCAGCCTTCTCCTGCCCTCAGTAATGCAGGGTTTAAGGTACATTTAAGGTGGGCATTACTGATGACGTCCCTAATAAAGCGTCATGATGATCATAAAGACTACTTAATAGTTGACCGTTTGCCTACGGAGTCACTTGAGGTCTCCTGGTGGTCGAGTGGTTGGCTTGTTGGTCGAGTGATAGCTTCTTGGTCGAGTGTCTTGAACCCGTCGAGTGGGATACCTTCGAGTTGATTGAAAGGTGACTTCCTCTAAGGATGTCCTATGGTAGGGCTCTTAGGACGGGTCCGTGCCCCTACCGTAGGTACATGCCTTCATCATCACATGATAATCCAAGTACTAGATACTCAAGATGTCCATAACCGGGGACACGGCTAACCATGACTAGTTTATTACCCTCTACAGAGTTTTGCGCACTTTTCCCCACAAGACTCGATCGCCTCCGTTTGGTTTCTCGCACTACATGGTGTTTGAGAAGATGGATGACCGAGACATAGTCTTTCAGAAGCGCTAGCAACTTACGATCGGGTAGACCGTACCACCAACATCCCCTACATCTGCTAGTCTACCACTGTAAGAGTTCGCACGACTTAGTCAACTATGCTAGAGCCTATAATAGCTTGTGGCTGCACACGGAAGTTTCTAGTATGAATAATCTCATGATCCCTTTGAGCCTGGGTGGCGGTCCAAAAGAAAACAGGCAAGTCCTGGAATACCCAGGTGCCTCAATCCACCCAGATGTGTGTTTAAGTTTCCACCTTAGATAAACCATTAATTAACAATCTCACATCTGTCATGGATATCACTCACCCAATCCACGTCTACTAGCATAGCATGGCATGATAAGCAAACGTAGAAGTAACTCCCAAAGGTTTGATAATAACAGGTAATAGGTACTACCTCAAATACTTCCCATCCCACAATTTAATTAGATCCTAATCATGCAATGTGTGAAGATTGATCTAATGCAATAAAACTGGGTAGTAGGAAAGGTATGATCAAAGTGTTACTTGCCTTGCTGATGATCCGCGAAACCTAACGATTCGAAGTAACAGGTGGCGCACTCCGGGTATTCTATCACAGACAAACAAACAAGCATAAATAAGTACTCATCTAATGCACAGGTAAAACTCAAATAAGAGATCTAACCAGAAGGTTCAACTTAAGAACTCCGGTTGGCAAAAAGAATCAAATCAAACGAAACAATGAAAGTCAAATGGCGAAAGAAAACAACTTCGTTCTAGTAATCTGGATCTAGGGCAAATTTTACAGTAGCAAAATCTTGTTTAAGTTGGTTAAACGGATAGAGGGTTTCGAGACGAATCCCTAGGCGCTTTAATCGCCTGATTCCGATAAACGAGCGAAAAGTTAAGCTAAAACGAAAATCGGATTAGGAATCGCGATCAAAAAAATCACGGATTTAATCCGAGAATAAGAAAAACGACGAACGCCGAATAATATTTTTTTTGGCACGGAAATTGAGGCGCGATGAACCTCGGGCAGCGGGATCGTCGGCGGCGGCAGCGGCGGCTCCGGCGGCGCGCGCGGATCGAGGCGGGGCTGATGGGCTGGGGCGGCTCGGGGCGGCGCTATTTAAAGGCTGCCCCCGGGCGGTGTCCCGCTCAGGTACGGCCCGAAGTCGGTTCGTTTTTTTATTATTCCGCTCAGAAGAAAAATAAAAATAAATACTAAACGGACTCCAAAAATTCCGAAATAAGTTTTCACGGGCTTCTAAAATCAAGCCGCACAAGGTGAACATTTATTTGGGCCCTAAATGCAATTTTGAAAAACGCACATTTTTCCTAATTTCAAATAAAACACCGAAAAACTCCGAAATAAAATCATATTTGATTTTTTTATTAAGTCCTCAATATTTCTTTATTGTTGGGAAAGTCATTTTATTCCCTCTCTCATATTTTTGTAATAGAAATAAATGATGATAAAATAAATAAAATCAAATGATCCTATTCTCAAAATTTGAGAGAACTCAAATATGAAAATAACAAAATCCCCAACTCTCTCCGTGGGTCATTGAGTTGCGTAGAATTTCTAGGATCAACCAAAATGCAAAATAAAATATGATATGCAATGATGATCGAATGTATAACATTCCAAATTGAAAATTTGGGATGTTACAAACCTACCCCCCTTAAGATGAATCTCGCCCTCGAGATTCGGGTTGGCTAGAAAATTGGTGAGGGTGGTCTTTGAGCAAATCTTCCTCTCGCTCGCAGGTGGCTTCATCCTCCGTGTGGTGGCTCCACTAAACTTTGCAAAACTTGATAACTTTGCTGCGGGTAACTCGGCTGGCAAACTCGAGAATCTTAATTGGTTTCTCCTTGTACGTCAAATAGTTATCCAACTGAATAGTTTCCAAAGGCACTGTGTCTCTCAACGGTATGCCAGCCATCTTCGAGTGACATTTCTTTAACTGAGAAACGTGGAACACATCATGTGCTCCTGACAATCCTTCGGGCAATTCCAACTTGTAGGCCACCTCTCCCATACGCTCGAAAACTCGATATGGTCCTACAAATCGTGGCGCTAACTTCCCTTTAACTCCAAACCGCTTTGATCCTCGAAGTGGAGATACTCGAAGATAAGCTCTATCTCCGACTTCGTAAACTGTCTCCTTGCGTTTAGAATCTGCATAACTCTTCCGTCTGGACTGGGCTACCTTGAGCCTATCGCGAATCAACTTCACCTTCTGTTCAGACTCTTTAATCAAGTCAGGTCCAAACAACTCGCGGTCTCCAACTTCGTCCCATGACAACGGTGTCCTGCACCTCCTTCTGTACAAGGCTTCGAAAGGGGCCATCTTCAAGCTAGTTTGGTAACTGTTGTTGTAAGAGAACTCTGCATATGGCAAATTATCATCCCAACTAGATCCGTAATCTAGCGCACAAGCTCTTAGCATATCCTCCAAAATCTGACTGACTCTCTCGGTCTATCCATCTGTCTATGCATGAAAAGCTGTACTGAATTCTAGCCTGGTTCCCAAAGTTTCGTGCAACTGCTTCCAGAACTTTGAGGTAAACTGGGTTCCTCTATCCGATACGATACTCCTTGGAACTCCATGCAGACATACGATCCTGGTCATGTATATCTTTGCCAACTTAGCACTGGTGTAAGTGGTCTTTACTGGGATGAAATGAGCTACTTTCGTCAATCGATCAACTACAACCCAAATTGAGTCATAGCCTGAACGAGTCCTGGGCAATCCCGTGATAAAATCCATGCCTAGCTTATCCCACTTCCATTCGGGTATCAGCAATGGTTGTAACAACCCTGCTGGCTTCTGATGCTCTGCCTTTACTCTCTGGCATACATCACAAACTGCTACATACTCCGCAATATCCTTCTTCATTCCGGTCCACCAGAAAATATCCTTCAAATCCAAATACATGTTGGTGTTTCCTGGGTGAATCGAATATGGTGAGTCGTGTGCCTCTTGCAGTATCAACTTCCTGATCTCTGGGTCATTTGGCACATAAATGCAGTCTTCAAACCATAAGGTGTCGTGCTCATACTCACGAAATCCTTTAGCTTTTCCTTTGCTCAGTTTCTCCTTTATAGCGGCAATCTCTTTGTCAGCTTTCTGAGCTTCCTTGATTCTATCCATCAAAGTTGACTGAATCTCCATTGCTGCTACATAGCCTCTTGGAACTATTTCCAAACATAGTTCATGAAGATTTTCTGCTAACTCCTTGGGTATTTCTCCCGTCATTAACGTATTGGCATGGCTCTTACGGCTTAATGCGTCAGCTACTACATTAGCCTTTCCAGGGTGATAATGCAATTTCATATCATAATCCTTGATGAGCTCCAACCATCTCCTTTGTCTGAGATTCAACTCCTTCTGTGTGAAAATGTACTTCAAACTCTTATGATCCGTGTACACCTCACAATGATTTCCAATGAGGAAATGTCTCCATGTTTTCAATGCATGCACTATGGCTGCTAACTCCAAATCATGCGTGGCATAATTCAACTCATGAGGCTTCAGTTGTCTTGAGGCATATGATACAACTCTCCCTTCCTCGACGTGAAGCGTCGCAATACACCTCATAGTCCTTGGTCTGGTCTGGCAAAATCAACACTGGTGAGGTAACCAAACATTTTCTTCAACTCCTGGAAACTAGCCTCACATTCCTCCGTCCATATGAACTTGGTATCCTTCTTCAACAACTCCGTCATAGGCTTCGCAATCTTTGAGAAATTCTCAATGAATCTCCGGTAGTATCCTGCGAGTCCAAGAAAACTCTGGATCTCTCCAACTGTTATTGGGGCTTCCCACTTGGTCACGGTATCAACTTTAGTGGGATCAACTGCTATACCTTCTCTAGATATAACGTGTCCGAGGAATCCTACTTCCTTCAACCAAAACTCACATTTGCTGAACTTGGCATATAATTGATGTTCTCTGAGCTTTCCAAGTACCAAACGCAAATGCTCCTTATGCTCCTCTTCATTCTTCGAATATACCAGGATATCATCAATGAACACTATGACGAACTTATCCAAAAACTCCATAAACACTTTGTTCATCATGTTCATAAAATAGGCAGGTGCGTTAGTCAGACCAAATGACATAATGGTATACTCATACAGCCCATACCTGGTGGTAAAAGCTGTCTTCGGAATATCCTGTTCTCGAATCTTCAACTGGTGGTATCCTGATTGCAGATCAATCTTGGAAAATAACTTAGCTCCTTGCAATCAATCAAACAGATCATTGATCATTGGTAGTGGGTACTTGTTCTTGATCGTTACTTCATTCCATCCTCGATAATCAACAAGCATCCTTAACGATCCATCCTTCTTTTCCACTAGTAGTACTGACGATCCCCAAGGTGAAGAACTTGGGAGAATATATCCTTTATCCAGTAACTCCTTAATCTGCTTCTTAATTTCCACCAAATCCTTTGCTGGCATCCTATATGGTCTCTTTGATATTGGCCCTGTGCCTGGCAATAGCTCAATCAAGAACTCAATATCTCTATCCGGTGGCATGCCGGGCAACTCTTCTGGAAATACTTCAGGAAAATCCCTTACCACTGGTACTTCCTCCTGCACAACTCCTGTCAGGCAATTTACTTGTGTCCTCTTTGGCACATGTCGGGGTACATACTTGATCCTTCTCCCTTTTGGAATGGTAAGCAAAATTGACTTGCTAGCACATTCAATATTCGCTTCATACTTTGATAACCAATCCATGCCTAATATCACATCCAATCCTTGAGATTCCAATATTATTAGGTCTGAGGGAAAAACATAGTTACCAATCTATCGGATTTCGGGTTCTGGCATACCCTTAAGGTTCGAACACTGGGGTGCATGCGGAGATTACGCCTTCTACCTCCCCATCCCACAAAGATCTAGACTACAGAAAGAACTGCACAAGAGACACAAGGTTTATACTGGTTCGGGCCACCGTTGTGGTGTAATACCCTACTACAGTGTGTGGTGGGTGGATTGCCTCTTGGGGCTGATGATGATGAACAATACAAGGAAGAACGACCTCGCGAGGGTCTATTCTTGGCTGGGACGATGAACTGCTAGGAGGAGTTCAGCCACCCTTTCTCTCTCTCTTTCTCTCTGCTTCCAACCGATCCAAGAGTGTCCTTGCTATGTGGGTGGCTGGTCCTATTTATAGGGGCCCTGGTCCTCTTCCAAAATATCGAGCGGGAAGGGAGCCAACAATGGCGGGCTAATTTGAAGGTGGACAGCAAGTATCAACTATCCTGACAAAAGCAGTCTCCGCCTGCGCAAAGCTCTGGTGATGACGCCGTCCTGGGCTCCACGGTGACCTCCGTCTCGTAGTCCTCCTGGTCCTGGTCTCGTTGCACCGAAATGGCAACCTTTGCCTGACGCCTTTGCACCAAAGAGGAAGGGAGGACGCTGTGCGGGCTGGCACCCGCCTGGCGCCCTGAGTCGTCATGGCTTGCGTCACGGGCACCTCGCGAGGTACCCCGCCTTGATCTCTACGCCTCCTCGCGAGCCAGCCTGACGAGGCCGTGCCTGAGGAAGCTCCGTGTCGTCCGCCTCGCGAGGGTCTTGAGTCTTGTGTTGATGAAGATGGGCCATGCTGGGCCACCTTTGAGCCACGCCGCAGGCCGCAGGCAGGCAAGTCTGGGGACCCCCATTCCTAGAATGCCGACAGTAGCCCCCATGCCCAAGGCGCGCCCGGACTAGGCCGTGCCGAGAGGCGAAAGGGCAAGGGAGAAGCGCCGCGGGCCCTAACAGCCTGCGGCCTTGGGCGCCGCGTGGTGGTTGATTGGACACCGGTGCTCCAGCAACCGCGCAGGTTGATAAAGGAGCGGCATCTGCCCAGACTTTGCCTTTTGCTTTCTCCGGTTGCTGCTCAAGTCCCCTTTCTTGTGCCTCCCCTTTCTTCCTCCAATCTTCCAGATCTACTCCGGCTGCGTGACCTAGGAAGCCATGGCGCCTCGTCAGCCTCCAGCCGAAGCTTGGTACTCACCTACTCTGGACTTGCCGAACGTGTCCAAGGCTGGCCTTGCCCGGCTGCACCAGATGGTGGTGGCGCAGGGCATCAATGGGGCGTAGGTATTCAAGGCCGGCTCCGCCACCCCTGAGGGCCGAGGGAGCACCTTTTCTCCTCTCTTTGTAAGCTCCATTGCTGCGGGCTTGGTGCCTCCCTTCTCCGAGTTCTTCTTCTTTGTCCTCCGCCATTACAACTTGCAGGCTCTGCATCTCCACCCCAACTCCGTCCTTCTTCTGGCGATCTTCGCTTACTACTGCGAGGCCCATGTAGGGGTGCAACCTTCAGTGGCCTTGCTGCGCCACTACTTCTCCCTCCGGGTCTCCCACGGTTCTCCTTCCGCGTGCGCGGGCTTTGTCGCGTACGGTGGCTCCATTGCCATCTCGAGTCCCGGGAAGAGGATTGAGCTCTTTAGGAGCAAGTGGGTCTTGGTAGATGCCGGGCGCGTCCATCCTAGGCTGATCTTGCCCACGGAGCCGCCCGCGAGCTCCGGTGACTGGGGCCGAGCAGAGCTCACGGACCCCCGCGCGAAACTGGTGTTGGAGAAGATGGACACGGACCTGAGGCCAGCCAGCACGGCGGCGACGAAGTTGACCGATGCGTTGCTGCTGAGGGAGTTTCTGGAGCACCAGCTGGCTCCACTCTGGCAGTACTCACCTTTGATGTGGAGGCCTCATCTGAGCCCCGAGGCCTTGAGCGATGAAGATTTGGCCACGGTCCTCCATTCTCTGGTGGGGGGCGAGGTGGCAAGGTTGGAGGGCGCTCCGAAGCCCTTGTTCCTTCGCGAAGACTAGGAGCAGGTGGTGAAGTCCATGCCCGTTTTTAACGGGGACGGGCTCGTGCCCGTGGCGGCTTCCGAGGGACTGGTGGACATGCCCTCCGGCGACTCCGGCAAGGAGGAGGACGAAGAGGAGCGGGGAAAGGGGCCCGACTCCGAGGCGACCGACGGAGAGTCGAGGACTCCCCTCCCCCGGTGCAGGCCCCGCAGTCTCCTCCTTTCTTCGAGCGATGATGACGAGGAGGAAGACGAGCAGGTCGGCGGGAGCTTGCCCCTGATCCCGAAGAAGGGCAGGACCGGGCTGATCTCCCGCGGGCCTGCCCCTGCCCCGAGGCAGTCTGCAGACGTGCCTTCTGCTTCCGAGGTTGATCCTTCCAGCCGGCTGTCAGGCTTCAAGTTTGGCCGGAGGCTGCCCGAGCTCACCGGCGATGACCCTTAAGTGCTTGCCCCTTGTCTCTATTTCTTGTTCCGCTGCCGAGGCTTGACGTTCACATCTCTTGAATAGGCTGGAGCCCGCGGCGAAGAAGCTGAAGGGGGCTCCTGAGGCTCCATTCGCGGTAGCGCCTCCGCCTGTGGATGAGGGTGACCGCGGCGCGCGGGCTTCTCCTGCCCGGTCGGCCTCGCGAGGCCTGGTCAAGCTGGCGGGGGCGAGCTCAGTCCCCATGGACCAAGTGACTCCTGTGGTGCGTTTGCCCACTGCCGCCACCACAGCCGCTGGGGCACAGCAGGCTCCGCCTCAGGATGCTGTGGTCTTGCCGTCGCCGTCTTCTTCCCCTGTTCCACCGACCGTTGTTTCTCCAACTCCTCCTGCTGTCCTGGAGCGTGCTGTTGCTGGACTGGACCGCTGCGGCAGGATCTTCTAGGCGCCGACCCTCGCCTGGTGGCCGGGTGCTTGGAGTTGGCTTTAGGATGGATTCGCTCCGACGCCTCGATCCGGGCGGCGCTGGTTCAAACCTCGACGGCCTGCAACGAGGATAGGCAGGCCATCCTTGAGACGAAGGCTGATCGTGATGCAGCCCTGGGGAAGGTCGTTGAAGTCCGCGGTCGTTGCAAGGCGCTGGAGGACGAGCTGCAAGGCCTGCGGGTCCAGCTCGCGAAAGTGGCTCGTCTTCGCCAGGAGCAAGAAGAAGGGATCAAGGCTCGTGAGGCGGCCATCGAGGGCCGGGAGGCCAAGCTCAAGAAGCGCCGCGACAGCCTAGGTGCGCTGGGGCAGGAGCTGGAGGCGACGAAGGTTGAGCTGGACAGCAAGGCCAAGTTTCTTGCCGAGGATCGTGTGGCCTTCGCAGACATGAAGAAGAAGGCTCGTGCTTCGCTGAAGATGCTCTACGCCAGTGGCCTGGAGAGCCCGCTGGCCGGCGCCGAGGATGGCCCCGCCAAGCTGCTTCCCTTCCTGGTTCATGCTCTTGAGGATGTCACCCTTGGCCTTAGCCCCACGGCCGAGGCTGAGGCGCGTGTCCTGTCTTCTGCTGCGCTGACGCGGGTCTTCACCCACATCTACCTTCGCGACCCCGGCGCTGACCTCGACAGCCTGTTGGAGCCAGTCAGCGGCGAGGGTGCTGCCGCCGCTGCCGAGGCCGTGAAGGGTCGCGCGGAGGCTCTGTTGGGGAAGTTCCGGGCCTTCAGTACCAAGTCGAAGCAGGATGCTTTCGGGCCTGCTGCTCCATGAGGCGGGGCCACCCGCGCTGCTCCACCGCCGCCAACTGACTCCGCTACTGCTCTTGTCCTGCTTTTAATTCCTGCACATGCATCATGCCTCGGGGAGGCGCTTAAACTCACGTTTGGTATTGAGACGACAGTATGGACTGTAATGTTTGCTTTTAGGTTCCTTGAATTTTATGCTTTCCTTCCCTACTTGCTTGTGTTCTACGCCGGCAGAGCCCGGCCCCACGCGTACCTCACCCAGCATTAGCCCCGACCAGAAACCAGGACGGGACCAAAGGAGTGAGGGGCTATGGAGCCAGTTAGGCTCCTGAGTCGCGATGCTCAGTTGTCCCCCTTGGCGCACGAACAACAAGTAGGGAGGTGCGATGTAGGTGGATCTTCCGTTTTACGTCTGTAGAGCCCGACTCCGCGCGTACCTCACCCAGCATTAGCCCCGACCGGAAACCAGGACGGGAACAAAGGAGTGAGGGGCTACGGAGCCAGTTAGGCTCCTGAGTCGCGATGCTCAGGAGTCCCCCTTGAGGCGCAAACATCAAGTGATGAGGTGAGATGCGAGTGGGACCACCGTTCTACGTCTACAGAGCCTGGCCCCACACGTGCCTCACCCAGCATAGCCTTTCGGAACTAAGGACTGAGGGGCTATGGGACCAGTTAGGCCCCTGAGTCACGATGCTCAGGGGTCCCCCTTGACGCTCAAACGGCCTTCATACCTTGGCTCCGCTCGGGGAGAGACGCGCGACGAACCAGGCCCGAGGGGCCTGGCTGGGTGGCGTACATCTGGGCGTGAGCCAGGCGCAGCCCCCGTGCCCAGCCCCCTCGCGCGGCGCTCCCGAGGGGAGGCGTTGCGATGAGGCTAGACACTGACCTCTGGGCTCCCTAAGGTTGATGCGGCCCGGGGGCCACCCTCAGTTGTTTATCACCAGTGCGGAGCGTAGCGCTTCCGCATGTGTACGGGCATAGCCGCTCCTCGGCAGTGTCGTCAGCCAGCCCGGAGCATGGTGCTTCCACTGGTACGTGGGAGGGGGCTCCCCTCCAGGAGGAGCCCCCGGGGCGTGTACAGCCCCGCCCTTACACGTGGCCGGCACGGTAGGGCTAGGTGAGGTGTATCTGGGCACCCGTGTGCCAGCGCAGGACTCACGGGGCCCTACCTCTAGGCGGGTTGCGCCTGGCACTGGGTCCTATCTTGTGCTGTGTTCCTGCAAACTTGGTTAGATGCCGGCACTCTACGTCCTCGGGTCCTGGCCCTCGAGCTTGTCTCAGCCGTCGCTGGTATGCCAGGTCGCGATGCCGTGGACATAGCCAGAGGCTGAGGGCTGGAGAGCCAGTAAGAGCCCTGAGTCGCGATGCTTCGGTACCCCCCCCCTTTAACATGCAAGTGGTCGACATGGAGAAGAAGAGGTGCCGTGGGCAGGCATCAAGTAATCAAGCATGATGGGCGAATGCATAGCCAGAAATAAACGCAAGGAAGATACATGCCATTGGGCCTGGGCCAAGCGACTTGGGGATGATGCAGCCCGAGGGGCGCCCCCAACAAAGCAAGCTAACGATGCGAAAGTAAAAAGGGATACATACCGCAGGGACGGACCCGCGCGGCCTGGGAACGATGCGGCCCTGGGAGGGCGCTCCTAGCTGGAAATGAAACTTGTAAGATGTCACCTGAGGGTGCCGAGGGCGAAGGGATGTTGGTGCAGCAGACTCGTCAGGCTGCGGAAGCCTATCCTCATGAGCCCCCAGGCCCAGGGGCCTCGGGAGGCTCCGGAGGCACTGGTAGGTCTTTGCGAATCATCTCCATCTCTGCCAGGGCTGCGGAACACCTGTCTTCTTGAGCCTCCATGATGCCCCTCATGAGGCGCTGGCGCATAGCAGCCGCGCTCGGCAAGCCGTAAGGCATGCAAACGTAGCTATGGGGCGGACCCCCGCAGCGCCCCACTCGCGAGGGCCAGAGGTGCTCCATCGTAGCGACTTGGTTGATCCCTGGGACGTCGATGCAGATGCGCAGCCCACCATCCTCGCCTGGATGGGGAGCCACAGCCGGTAGACGGCGGCAACCTCTCATGATCCTTGATTCCTGTAGTTCTTGAATGGCCTTGTCGACAAACTCCTGCGGGTTTGACCTTCCTTGTCTTGCTCCTTCTCGAGGGAAACGTGCTTCGAAGCACGCCTCCATGTGGTGCCCAAGCGCCTCCCTCGTGACCCTGGCCAGGTCGGTGGCCCTCCAGTGGAGAGCCCCCGAGCCCTGCCTGAGGAGGGCGCTGGGCGTTCTTTCCAATGCGATGGAAGGAGGCTCCCCCTGGGCAGACGCGGGCCCTGAGGGGCCTGCCTCCTGAGGGGCCGGTCTGGACGATGTCTTCTTCTTCTTGGAGGTGGTCTTGGGAAGCCTCACGCTTCCGGGATCTGGGTCTTCCAGTGATGCGGCCTGAAAGGCTCGATCCAGGGAACACACTGCATCCTTCTCTTCACAGGGCACCGTGATGACTCCGCCACTTCCTGGCATCTTGAGGACGTTGTAGCCATGGTGAGTTACGGCCATGAACTTGGCCAGCGCTGGGTACCCGAGGATGGCGTTGTACGGCAGGCGGATGTGGGCGACGTCGAAGTCGATGAGCTCAGTGCAGTAGTTGTCACGTGCCCCGAAGGTGACAGGGAGGCGGACCTGCCCAATCGGGACCATGGAGCCGTCGATGATTCCGGAGAAGGGCTTGGTTGGCTGAAGCTGGTCGTAGGGCACTTGGAGATTGTTGAACGTTTCTACGGATAGGACGTTGAGCCCTGCCCCACCATTGATGAGGGTCTTGGTGACTAGTACATTGCTGATGACTGGGGAGCAAAGCATCGGGAGGACTCCGACTGTGGCCGCGCACTTGAGTTGATCCTCTGAGCTGAATGTGATGGCGCATGCCGACCACCTGAGAGGGCGCGTTGCTTCAAGCCTGGGAAGGACTGCGTTCACTTCGCGGGCAAACTGCTTGAAGATGTGTTGGGAGGCTGGGGCTTGAGCTCCGCCCAGGATGCAGGCGATTGCGCGTGGCTCCTAGAAGCCCCCAGCCCCCTCATCTTGATGGCGGTCCTCGTTCCTCCATGGCTGAGGCGGCAGTGGAGGGAGGCCTGCATTGCCCTGTGGGCGATCCTCACGAGGCTGATCCGTCTAGTCCCCCTCGCAAGGCAGGTCTCGCCAGCGATCCTCGCGAGGCTGATCGTGCCACCCTTGGCATGGGCCGCGGTCTTCCCAGTGTCCTGCGTTTCTTCCTCCTCCTAGGCCGTAGCCCTGATCGGCGCGGTCGAGACGACGGCCGATCCTTCCTTCTCGCATGGCCCGGAGTTTTGGCATTCGTTGGTGTTGTGGGTGTGGAGGTCGTGGTACACACAGTACCGGCTGCCCTTGGAGGACTCAGGCAGATCTTTGCCCCGCTTGGTGTCTGGTTCTGCCGCAAGCAAGGCAGCCCCCTTGCGCTTCACGTCCTTGGCCTTGGGCTTCTTCTCCTCTGGGTCTGCGGCAGGCAGCTCGAGGAGGGAGAGGCGTCCCTCCTCAGCCCTGGCGCACTTGGTCGCCAAGTTGAACAGCTCCAGGGAGGTGCATAGGTCTTCATGCATCGGCAGCTCCTCATTCATCTTGACGTCACGCACACCATCGGAGAAGGCTAAGATGATGTCCTCCTCGGACACCTTGGGGATCTTGAGGTGCGCGCTGTTGAAGCGCTGGATGTACTTTTGCAGGGTTTCTCCAGGTTGTTGCTTGATGCGGCGCATGTCGCTCACGGCGGGTGGCCGGTCGCGAGTACCTTGGAAGTTGGCGATGAAGCGGGTGCGCATCTGGTCCCAGGAAGAGATCGTGCCTGGAGCCAGATTCAGGAGCCGGGTGTGAGCTCCTTCCTTGAGCACCATGGGGAACCAGTTCGCCATGACCTTTTCGTCCCCGCTGGCAGCTTCGATGCCCAGCTCATAGAGCTGGAGGAACTCTGCAGGGTCAGTCGTGCCATCGTAACGAGGAGGCAGGTCTGGCTTGAACTTGCCAGGCCACGCGACGCTACGCAGCTCGGTGGTGTAGGCACGGCAGCCTGCGGTGGCCACGAAAGGCCTCGGCTGGTGGAGAGCTTGGTCTTGAGGGTCCCCACGCGCTGCAACTAGGAGCAGCGCGGGGTCTTGACGTGCCGGAGCTGGAGCAGGGTCGCGGCGTGCCGGAGCTGGGAGCGCCCGGGCAGCTCCTTGTGGGCGTGGGATTTCTTGGCAGCTCCGTTCTTGCTCCGTTCTTGCTGCGTTCTTGGAGAGGAGGCGGCTGGTACGCCTCCGGAGCTTCGTTGCCCGCGTGGGGCGAGTTGTGGCGCAGAGAAACGGACGGCGCGGGAGAGCCCCCTGCGGCGCGGACAAGCTCGGCGACACGGTTGAGCCACTCCTTGTAGACGTCGTCAACGGGACGGTAGAGCAGGAGCTCGTTTTCCGCGAGGAGCGCAGCTCGAGCATCCAAGGGTGTGCGGAGCGCGCGGGACGAAGAACCAGCTGGCGCGAGCGATGGAGTAGCGGTAGGGCCGTCTTGCCGCACGGATGGATGCTGAGATGACGCTTGCTGCTCGCCCCCCACCGGGCCGGTGGCGGCGTTGATGGCGGGTGACGGGGAACGACAAGGATGTCCGCCGACGGGCGCCGTCTAGGCGACGCGGGAAGCGATGGCGGCCCGGTGCTCGGCGCAGGCCCGACGAGCGTCGAACATGGATGCGACGGTCGGAGGAGAACGGAGCGGTGGACGACGAATTCCGGCGCACCCCTACCTGGTGCGCCAAATGTCGGATTTCGGGTTCTGGCAAACCCTTAAGGTTCGAACACTGGGGTGCGCGCGGAGATTATGCCTTCTACCTCCCCGTCCCACAAAGATCTAGACTACAGAAAGAACTGCACAGGAGACACAAGGTTTATACTGGTTCGGGCCACCGTTGCGGTGTAATACCCTACTCCAGTGTGTGGTGGGTGGATTGCCTCTTGGGGCTAATGATGATGATGAACAATACAAGGAAGAACAGCCTCGCGAGGGTCTGTTCTTGGCTGGGACGATGAACTGCTAGGAGGAGTTCAGCCACCCTTTCTCTCTCTCTTTCTCTCCGCTTCCAACCGATCCAAGAGTGTCCTTGCTATGTGCGTGGCTGGTCCTATTTAAAGGGGCCCTGGTCCTCTTCCCAAATATCGAGCGGGAAGGGAGCCAACAATGGCGGGCTAATTTGAGGGGGGAGAGCAAGTATCAACTATCCTAACAAAAGCAGTCTCCGCCTGCGCAAAGCTCTGGTGATGACGCCGTCTTGGGCTCCACGGTGACCTTCGTCTCGTAGTCCTCCTGGTCCTGGTCTCGTTGCACCGAAATGGCAACCTTTTCCCGAGGCCTCGGTACTCCACGGCTGCGCTTGCCCCCTTTGCACCAAAGAGGAAGGGAGGACGTTGCGTGGGCTGGCACCCGCCTGGCGCCCTGAGTCGTCATGGCTTGTGTCACGGGCACCTCGCGAGGTACCCCGCCTTGATCTCTCCGCCTCCTCACGAGCCAGCCTGACGAGGCCGTGCCTGAGGAATCTCCGTGTCGTCCGCCTCGCGAGGCTTGGCCCCTCTCGAGGGTCTTGAGTCTTGTGTTGATGAAGATGGGCCGTGTTGGGCCTCCTTTGAGCCACGCCGCAGGCCGCAGGCAGGCAAATCTGGGGACCCCCATTCCCAGAACGCCAACACAATCCTTAATGGTAACCGATCACACCATAGACTAGCCTCATACTCTGCTCCAGGCAAGGTTACTAACATGGGTGACCTAAGGGCTTGGGTTGATAGGTTATACTTATCCGCAAATCCCCTTGAGATGTATGAATGCGATGCGCCAGTATCAAAAAGAAAGAGTGCAGTAAATGACTTAACCAAAAACTTACCTATTACTGCATCAGGCTGAGCTTCAACCTCCTCCACGCTAACGTGGTTCACTTGTCCCCTGTTAAAAGGGTTCGGCTTCTTCCCAGAACTTCCATTGCCCTTTTCCATTTTGTAATTCATGACATTCATTGGCATAATGTCCTGTCTTCGAACACTTAAAGCAAGTGACTTGGCTTAGGTCCTTCTTGGCTGGGGTTGAGGGGTTGGTGCGGTTCTGGCCGTTGCTTCCTCCATTACCATTACCATTCTTGGTGCCATTGTGATTGTGCGAGCTACCTCCTCCGTGGGTGTGTTGAAAATGTCCTCCCGGTCTAGGGGTAAAACGTGGCTTCTGCTGAGCTCCTGAATTGTACTTTCCTTGTCCATACTTCCTCTTGCGGTTCTCAATTTGCTGCTACTTCCCTTCAATCATAAGAGCACGATATACCAACTCCTGGTAGTTGTTGAAGGTGGCTACCATCAACTGCATGCTCAACTCATCATTCAGGCCTTCCAGAAACTTCTTCTTAGCTGCATCCATAGCAACGTCATTTGGGGCATAGCGTGCAAGCTTACTAAATTCCTCCACACACTGGCCAACTGTCCTTTCTCCTTGGTGCAAGTTGCGAAACTCACGCTTCTTCATGGCCATAGCTCTTGCCGAAACGTGTGCAGTACGAAAAGCCTGCTGAAAGTGGTCCCATGCGACAGTGTCAACTAGGAAAGTGCCTGTGAAATTCTCCCACCATGATGCTGCGGGTCCTTCTAACTGATGTGCGGCAAACTTCACCTTCTCCGCATCTATGCATCCTGCTGTGGTCAACTCCCTAGCTGTCTTGCGGAGCCAATCATCTTCTACTATTGGCTCGGTGCTACTGGAAAACACCGGTGGACTCAGCCTAAGAAAACGGGCTAAGTGGTCAACAGGTGGTGGTGGTGGGTTGTTGTTGTTGTTCCCCTGATTCTGATTCTGGACTAGCAACTGCATCAATGTGTTCTGTTGCTGGATCAACTGGGTGAACTCCGGTGGAAAGGTAAATCCAGGGTCACGTTTCGGAGGCATCTGAGGGTTTAGAAAAGATGAGATATAAGAATAGAGGGGGTCTAAAGAGAAAACACTACCCATATGCACATGAGGCAAAACAAACAATTCACTTCAATCAATCAAACAAGGGCATACAATCGATCTAACTATCGCAAAAGTGCTCGGACTACTATATTTACATGGTGGATTACTACTACTGATGGAGTGGTCTGCTAGAAATATTCTACGGTTGTTGACTCCATAATATCTGCTCCTGCTTCATCAACATAGTCATCATCGCTACTATCCGCTTCCGAGTCGGTGCCGTCGATGATGATGTAGTCTTCCAGGCTAATCTCCTTGGGTTCTTCATCTTCATCTACTGGTGTAGGGCCTCCCATAAATATTCCAATCTTCTTGATCAGGTCAGCATTCTTATCCACCAATACTTCAATTTCTTCTTCAAAATCTTCACGTGTAACCTTGAGTTCTTCCTCCAGTTCCTTGATTCTTGTCCTTGCATTCTTCAGATCTATCATGTCGGCAAACATCTGGTTCTCCTGTCGTCGAATGTGATGGTTTAACTCCTGGCTAAAAGCTGCAATTGATCTATCCTTCCTGGTGCTGATCATCTCCCAGTGTTCATCTCGGCGCCCACACATCTGGTAGATAGTATCCTTGAGATCCTTGCAGTAGACTTCTCCAATGCGTCCCATGGCGATGAGAGCTGCCATGGTCTTTCCTAGAATCCAAGTTGGTGCACCAAAAGGAAACTCTATGGGCTCAGTGACTGGCATGAACGTCCTTCCTGGAACTTGAACTTGAATCATCCAACGCTCTTCCTCAGGTAAAGTGGCGTTGTAGGTTCCGGTGAAGCTTGGTACTCCTATGTTCAGGTATCTAGTGACTTCCTTCAAGTGTCGTTCAAAGGGTGTATCTTCATCCGGTTGCGTGAACTTATTCCTTGCATCTGCCATCCTAAAGAGTAGAAAAGATGAGAAGTCAGAAGAGAAGAGAGTGAAAAATGATCTAGGTCTTTTAGCTTAGTGGTCGTGTCCTACAGTCAGCGTGTGCTCTGATACCATCTCTGTAGCGACCAGACCTCAAACAGTCTGATCTCTGTGCTCCGGTGTCATCTCTGGATCAGTAATGCTGACACCACACAGTACTCAGAGGATTTATAGCAGAGTAGCAATCACACACTTATTACATCGAGTGTCTCAAAAGAGAACTTATTACAATAAATATGGCTTAAGGCCATCTAATAACGATAACAGCGGAAGGCTTGGAAGATAAGTGAGTCCATCAACTCCAACGGCATCACTGAGTATAGAACCACGACCTAAAAACTCCTTAATCATCGTCTGAAAAGTCTGCAACATTAACGTTACAGCCCGAAACGGGTCAGCACATGGAATATGCTGGCAAGGTAACACATAGAGAGTAATGGAATGAAACAGTTATACTATATGCATATTTGGCTCATGGAAAGCTCTATGGTTACAGTTTTGCGTAAAGCCAATTTTCCCTACTTCAAAGGAATAAAATTTTATTTAACTATCATGGTGGTTGTTAAACATTGAGAATGGTTGACAGCACTCTCAATCCCAATTAAGCATCATCATTAAACATAACCCAAAAAAATTTATTTTGAGTAACATGTTGAGATTCACATGATAATCCAAGTACTAGATACTCAAGATTTCCATAAACCGGGGACATGGCTAACCATGATTAGTTTATTACACTCTGCAGAGGTTTGCACACATTTCCCCACAAGACTCGATCATCTTCGTTTGGTTTCTCGCACTACATGGTGTTTGAGAAGACGGATGACCGAGACATAGTCTTTCAGAAGCGCTAGCACCTTACGACCGGGTAGACCGTACCACCTACATCCGCTACATCTGCTAGTCTACCACTGTAAGAGTTCGCACGACTTAGTAAACTATGCTAGAGCCCATAATAGCTTGTGGCTGCACACGGAAGTTTCTAGTATGAATAATCTCATGATCCCTTTGAGGCTGGGTGGCGGTCCAAAAGAAAACAGGCTAGTCCTGGAATACCCAGGTGCCTCAATCCACCCAGATGTGTGTTTAAGTTGCCACCTTAGATAAACCATTAATTAACAATCTCACATCTTTCATGGATATCACTCACCCAATCCACGTCTACTAGCATAGCATGGCATGATAAGCAAACGTAGAAGTAACTCCCAAAGGTTTGATAATAACAGGTAATAGGTACTACCTCAACTAATTCCCATCCCACAATTTAATTAGATCCTAATCATGCAATGTGTGAGGATTGATCTAATGAAATAAAACTAGGTAGTAGGAAAGGTATGATCAAAGTGTTACTTGCCTTGCTGATGATCCGCGAAACCTAACGATTCGAAGTAACAGGCGGTGCACTCCGGGTATTCTATCGCAGACAAACAAACAAGCATACAATAAGTACTCATCTAATGCACAGGTAAAACTCAAATAAGATATCTAACCAGAAGGTTCAACTTAAGAACTCCGGTTGGCAAAAAGAATCAAATCGAATGAAACAACGAAAGTCAAACGGCGAAAGAAAACAACTTCGTTCTAGTAATCTGGATCTAGGGCAAATTTTACAGTAGCAAAATCTTGTTTAAGTTGGTTAAACGGATAGAGGGTTTCGAGATGAATCCCTAGGCACTTGAATTGCCTGATTTCGATAAACGAGCGAAAAGTTAAACTAAAATGAAAATCGGATAAGGAATCATGATCAGAAAAATCACGGATTTAATCCGAGAAAAAGAAAAACGACGAATGCTGAATATTTTTTCGGCACGGAAATCAAGGCGCGACGAACCTTGGGCGGCGGGATCGTCGTCGGCGGTGGCGGCGGCTCCGGCGGCGCGCGCGGATGGAAGCGGGGCTGATGGGCTGGGGTGGCTCGGGGTGGCGCTATTTAAAGGCTGCCCCCGGGCGGTGTCCCGCTCGGGTATGGCCCAAAGTCGGTTCGTTTTTTTATTATTCCGCTCGGAAGAAAAATAAAAAGAAATACTAAACGGACTCCAAAAATTCCGAAATAAATTTTCACGGGCTTCTAAAATCATGCTGCACAAGGTGAACATTTATTTGGGCCCTAAATGCAACTTTGAAAAACACACATTTTTCCTAAATTCAAATAAAACACCGAAAAACTCCGAAATAAAATCTTATTTGGTTTTTTTATTAAATCCTCAATATTTCTTTATTTTTGGGAAAGTCATTTTATTCCCTCTCTCATATTTTTGTAATAGAAATAATTGATGATAAAATAAATAAAATCAAATGATCCTATTCTCAAAATTTGAGAGAACTCAAATATGAAATAACGAAATCCCCAACTCTCTCCGTGCGTCATTGAGTTGTGTAGAATTTCTAGGATCAACCAAAATGCAAAATAAAATATGATATGCAATGATGATCTAATGTATAACATTCCAAATTGAAAATTTGGGATGTTACAGTAGATCATCCATATCCTCATTAGCATGCTGATAGCCCGATTCGTCATATGGTTGACTCATCATATGTAAGTCACACTCATACGTGTTTGTATTGAGGAAACCCATTGGGTCGACGTCCGTCTCATCATCCATTCTCTGTTCTACAGGACTGATTACATTAGCTAGTACTATTACACCCCCTTCATCACGTCGTCCGCCGCTCTCACCCGGCAGTACAAGAGCTGGTAATTGCGTAGGTGGGGTGATGGTCTCCGCA